>JAKSZT010054335.1:14746219-14966141 GCA_026826555.1 Tolypeutes matacus | reverse complement strand
CATCTCAACATTTAGGTTTGCTAAGTCATCTACTATCTTTCTGTTTTTCTGCTTTAAAAATTTTGTAATTATGATCTCTCTGTATGGATACTGTCTCTCTGTAAATTAGTGGGAATTTAGGAACAAGGTAATTGAGGGTTCAATATCCTGTCTTTGCCCAATGACCTTTTTTTTTTCTTTTTTCTTTTTTTGGTATTTTGGTTTGGAACTGTATGTACCCTAGAAAATCATGTTCTTCAAGCTGCTCCATTCCTGTGCATATGAAACTATTGTATGTAGGGCCTTTCAAAAAGGTTACTTCAGTTAAGGTGTGGCCCAGGGTCGGTCTTAATCTTCTTACTGGAGTCCTTTATAAACGGGATGAATACAGAGAGACAGAGAGAAAGCCACGGAAGCAAAAGGCTGAAAGCAAGGAAACCGGGAAGAGAAGGCCGAGAGCAGTGGACACCACAAGGTGCCTTGCCATGTGCAGAGGAGCCGAGGATTGCCAGTGGGCCTTCTGGTGGTCTTCTGGAAGAAAGCTTCGCCTTGATGATGCCTTGATTTGGACATTTTCTCAGCCCCAAAACTGTAAAGTTTTAAACTAATAAATTCCCATTGTTGAAAGCCAACCCATTCTATGGTATCTGCTTTGAGCAGCTTAGCAAACTAAAGCAACTAACATATGATGAAATGCTCAGATGTTAAGTTTTCGATTCAATGAGTTTTGGCAGTTTACCATCAAACACAAGAGAGGGCACTGCTTCACACCAGAAAGTTCTCTGGTCCTCTTGTGTTCCTTTACCTGCCACAGCAGCCCCTCCCCCCAGCACCCAGGGCATCCTCTTTCTGTTTTCTGTCAATATAATGGCTAAGTTCATGTGCCAACTTGGCCAGGTAATGGTGTCCAGCTGTTTGGTCAAGCAAGCACTGGCCTGAGTGTTGCCGTGAGGACACTTCATGGACCTAAATCATCAGGGAGTTTACTGCATGGCACGTATAGATTAATCTACAATCAACTGAGAGGACTCTCATCCAATCAGAGGAAGGCCTTAAATGGAGACGTGATGGTTTCAGCAGTCAGAAGAGGGTTCCCATCCCTACTTCAGCCAGCCAGCTTCTCCTGGAAAATTCATTGACGTCTTCACCCAAGTTCCCAGCTTGTTGCCTGTCCTATGGAATTCAGACTTGTGCATCCCCACAGTCGGATGAGATGATTTTTATAAAAATCTCTTGGTATTTACAGATACCGCCTGTCCTGTTTCCCTAGAGAACCCTGACTAATGCAATCAGTCATAGATTAGTTTTTGCCTGTTTGTGGTCATCAGCTAAATGGATCCATAAAGTATTGTAGTTTGTGTGTGTCTCACTTCTTTTGCCCATATAGTTGTGATTGTACCGTGTTGTGGGTATAACGGCAGTCATTCCCTCAGTTGCTGAGTAGAATTGCTGGGTATGCATGTGTCACCATTGGTTTGCCTATTCCCTGCAGTTCACCTGTTCCCCATTTTGGCCAATGGCTTTTTAACCACCAAATTCCATAGCTTCTTTTCAGCAGAGACCTATTTGTAGCAATGGAGGCCAGCTACCACTCCCACTCTGTAAACTTCTCCCAGCATTCAAGATTACAAATCCTCTCATCCCTCTGAACACTATCCCTGCACTGCCACCTCACAGTACTTGCCCCTTAATTACTGGTGTTTTTTAGGATTCAGACCATAATCCTTCCCCTTTGTATTCTGCATGGACATGCTGAAATATCTCATCATATCATAAAATACTTGTTGAGTGGCAAACCTCAGTTTCTAGCCCAGACATGGCTCCTGAGCCCTAAAGTAATATTTCTCTAGGCTTACCTATCCATGGGGTCCTCAAACTCAATTATCAAAACCGAGCTCTTTGTATTCTATGCAAAACCTGTTTCTTTATTTAATTTCTTGTCTTGGTTGAGAGCATCACCGGCAGGCCACCCAAACTAGAAACTGAATCTCCTTGAGACTTGGCTTCTTCAAGTTCTACATTCTTTTGTTCACCAAGTCCTGTTGATTTACCTCTTGTATCTCTGAAACTTTGCCTCTCCTTTGGTCCTAAGAAAGTCTTTTCTCATTTGTCACCTAGTCAGGCAACAGACTCTTAATTGGTTTTACCTCCACTTCCAACTCTTAACACGGAAGCCAGTTATATCTCAACAACTTTTTAAACACATCACACATTTGTTTAAAAATGTTTGATGTTTTCCTTCTGTTTCCAGCCATCTACAATTTACTCACTGACTATACACCTATTAGCATCTGAGATGAGAGGCAGTTTTGGCCTAGGAGCTGCCCACACAGACTGAAGCTGTCCTCAGCAGGGTCCGACAGCCTGCCTCTCTGGCCAGCTCCACAGGTGCTAACATCTCTACCTGAGAGGGCTGGTGAAGTAAGTTACACTGATGCTGCTCATTTGGCAGCTATGAAAAGATGCCTAAGTAAGCTGACGTCGCTCATTCAGCAGCTAGGAAGCAGGTATATTTACGGAAGGATTGCCTGTTATCTATAAAATTTATTTATCTAATAAACTGGCTCTTCTACCGTGTTTTGGAAGCAAAAATAAACCACTGTATTCTGTGGAAATGTTTTGATCTGCTGTATCTACAAAAAAAAAAAAATAAAATAAAATAAAATAAAAGGGCTTGTCCTTTATATTATCACATGCTTGACTATGCTATATGCTTTCAGACACATCCAGGAGAGTTAATAGTTTTTAAAGCTGGAGACTCTACTGAGATTTGACCGCCCAGCTTTGGGTCCGTTTACCCACTGAATTCAGATACTTGCCTGTGACTTAACTGAGGAATTGCTTCTTTGCTGGGAGAAAATATTTGCAAAACATATGTGTGATAAAGACTTGTATCCTGAGTACATAAAAAATTCTTAAACTCAATAATAAGTCCAAAAACCTGATTTAAGAAATGGGCAAAATAGACCGATATGCACAAATGGCAAATGCCCACCTGAAAAGATGCTCAATGATATTAGTAATTAGGAAAGGCAAATTAAAATCATAATGAGACATCAGTGTACATACTCTAGAATGCCTAAATTAAAAATATTGACAATCGTAAGTATTAGCAGGGATATAGAACCATTGAACTTCCAAAGTGGTTCAGTCTCTTTGGAAAACGGTTTGGTAGATTTTTATAAAATTAAATGGTTTTATAAAATTAATTTTTTTTACAAAATTAAAGTCTTAGCATCTGACCTGGCCACCCCACTCCTAGTTCTTTAACCAAGATAAAATAAATTATATGCCTATACAAAGATTTGTACTTGAATGTTCATAGTGAAGTTTTCAAAATAGTCAAACTGTGAAAACAGCCCAAACTGTTCATCAACTGGTAATGGCTATGCAAATTGTGGCATATCCCTATAATGGCAAACTACTCAGCAACCCGAAGGCACTGACTTGTGGGACATGCTACTACACGGATGATTTTCAGAAGCATTATGCCAAGTGGAAGAGCCATACACCAAGAACATACTCTGCTGATTTCATTTGCAGGAAATTTTAGAAGAGGCAGAAAGCAGCTCCGTGGTTGCCAAAGGCTGGCTACAGAGGGCTTTTCCAGGAGGTGGAAATGTCATGACTGCAGTGGCAACTACGTGACTATATACTTGAGAAAAGCCATTAAATTGTGTGGAATTGTTGAGTTTTAGTGAATGTAAATAATACTTTATAAAACTGATGAAAAAATAATGCAAGTGAGTGACATCAGCAGGTATGGTGGAGTAAAGACCACTCAAACCCCTTAAAACCCACTCCTCCATAAAACTACAAGAACCCTGGCAAAAATTGTCAGACCATCTTGTCCAGAACTCTGGAAATGAACCAGGGTGCACAACAGTTCAAGGGAGTTTACTGGAGAAAAACGGATGAATCCGGGGCAAGCACAGCGAGCTGCGTCATTTTAACGTGCCCAAACCTTACTCCCCTTTCCCCAGCTCTGGAAACCGACAGCACAGTAATGGAAGCCGTGAAAACCAGCAGCCCAGTGGCCACCGGAAAGAGCAGACTGGCTCTGGAGCTCCCCCAAAGCCCATTATTCGATCTGACCCAGAGCTCCTTCCCCAGGGCATCTGTCAAAAAATACCCAGGGACAATTACTTAACGTCACAGCTGCCTGAGGTGTGATAACCACTGGGGCACACCAAGAGCAGACCAAAAACCTCCAAAGGAACAGTTGGGGGTGACTGTGCTCGTGCCAGAGCAACCCTGAGAAGGGCCTGCTCTCTCGCCTCTGAACGGCCACGAGGCACTGCCAAGCAGGAGGCGAAGGCGGAGGCGAAGGCAGAGCTGAGACGCAGCTGGTGGAGTGCTGGACGTGCTCCCAAATACACCCAGAGCCGCTGGGCAAGGGCTGGGAGATTTACTGGGTCCGGGCATTTAAGCAGGAGAGAAGTGACTCATCTTGTCTGAGGGATCCCCATAGGTGAAGGACTCCTCGTCAGAGACGTGGAGGCCAGGGGCAGTGGGACGAGAGAGTCACAGCACTGAAAGAAAAAGACTGTCAACCAAGGGTTGTACAACCAGCAAAATGTCCTTCAAAAATGAAGGAGGGGAGTGGATGCAGCTCAGGTGGTCGAGCGCCTGCTTCCCATGTAAGAGGTCCTGGGTTCAATGCCTGGTACCTCCTAAGAAAAACAGGAGAAATGCAGACAATCCCAGATAAACAGAAACTGGTAGAATTCATCGCTAGCAGACCCAGCCTACAAGAAAAACTAGAGGCAGTCCTTCCGGATGAAACGAAAGCACAGCGGATAGTAACGCATTCATAAGGAGAAATAAAGAGCAAAGAGCACAGGAGGACAGTATAAACCTTTTCGTTGGTAGCACTTTTGTAAAACTTCTTTCTCTTCCGATTTAAAAAGAAACTGCATAAATCAATAATGATAAAACAGCGCTGATGGTCGGATAATGCATAAAGATGTAGTCTGTAGGATAATAATAACAAATTGTGGGGAGGAGGGAGAAACGAAGCCTGTACAGGATCGAAGTTCTATATTCTCGATCCTGCCTAGAAATTGTCGTCATTGAGGATATCTCGGAAGTTCTGGGTGCAGTTTCAAACATCACGCGCACCATTCAGCCCTCGAGTACTGCCATAAGCCCTCTCCGTGTGGTCTGAGGTGGGCGTGCGTTCCCTGCGTGGCGAAGCATCTTGCGTGCTTTACCTTGCGTCAGGTAAAATACACAAGGGCTAGACTCTGCCAGAACTCTGCGAAGCGGACGAAACACACCGTGACAGGTGTCAGTGTCTGGCTGCTCAGGGGAAAGAATCTGCCACGTACAGATGTATTCAGAGCACTTTATAAAAAATTCTGCTCGGAGTGAAGACAACCTGCATTTAGGACAAACATTTAGTGTCAATATTAGTTACTCTCTGACTTAATCATAAGTAATATAAAATCCCTCAAATAATCTGAGTTGTTCTAACACTAGTTGCTGGAAAGCTGCTCCTGCATGGACTTGAATTTGTACTATAGGATTGTTTTATTTGCTCTATGAACTTGGTGTGTTCCTCACTGGAGTAACAGCCTCTTTTGGGGCGCAGACCCTAATTTAGTCTTCTTCTGATCCCCAGAAGGCCGAGCGGAGGTTTTACCCATGACAGGCTCTCAGCAGGTTTTCCTTCTTTAACTGAAGGTAACGTTGTCTACACAGATCCAATTGCGAATGACTGCGTAGCTGCAGTAGACCACGTGTGGACAGAATAACAGACGCGTTCTCCCAGGATGGGCAGGCTCCGAGCTGCATCCTATCTGCAATCCTAATGCCTGGCCTGGGTGCCGGCCCAGAGCAAACCCGCTCAGTGCATGTTTGCTGAAGAAACAGTAGAGCTTGGCAGACCATGGGGAGCATCTGGTCGAGCCCTTCTGTTTACAGATGAGGAGAACAAGCCTGGGGGAGGATTTCCTTGCTCTGGGAGCTGCCCATCAGTTACCTGCAGAGCCAGGAATTCTTCCTACCCAGTGATTTATCTGCTCCTGCTTACCCCAGAAGAAGACTTAGGCGAAAGTGTAGGCATCGGAGTAGCGCGGGCCCTTAGGTAATGGTCCCCCTGCCTACTTCTTCCCCAGGGCACAGGACCCAGCCTGTCCACTCTGGCTTTGAGCAAACTGGATTTATGTGCTAATGCAGGCAACACAATCTGACCCTTTCAGAAGGAAAGGCCACAAGGATACCCATTACTTTCTACTGTTGTCTTCAAAACGCTTTGGAAGGGCTAATGGTCTGAGTCTCATCTTTAGAGTGAAACTTGGGGTACTGAGGGGAAGTCACCAAGAAGAGAAGGAGCTGAGCCAGGCTCCTACAGCGAGCTGCGGGCCAGGAGGCATGGAGCTGAGCCAGTGCCGTCCCTGCCCTTGGGAGCTCTCGTTCTCCTGCGGGATTGAAACTCGATGAGGAAGAGAAGAGGGGGCTGAGGAGCGCTGAAGAAGCAGCGGCTCGCTTCCTGAGAGTACAAGGATGGACCTTCCAGAGGAGCTAAATTTGAGTAGGCTCTGAAGGCCTCGGAAGGATCTGTTGCCTAGACTGGGGTAAGAATTACAGACAAAGAAGCCAGGCACTGAACTGCACGACATGTTCTGGGAGCTGCGGACACGTGTGTGGGGACACGCAGGGAGCGGTGGGCAGGCGCTGATCCCGAAGGGTCAGGTTAGGAGCCATCTCGTGGGCCACGGGGAGCCGTTGAGGGAGATTAGACAGGAGAGCAAAGCAATCAGGCGCGTGTGGTCAGACGCGACGAGGGCAAGACGGAGAAGCCATGGAAGAGGAACAGCTGGGAGACGATGGCAACAGGCCAGGTGACACGTGGCTGAGGGAGCAGGGGCGGGCGACCCAGGGAGGACACACCTGGGCACGTGGTTGATGCGGAAGCTGTGGACAGGGGAAAGGAACTTCCCAGACTCTGGGCAGGTGCACGTGCCTTTAAACAGAGAAAACCGTGAAATGGGGAGTTTAAGGGGGGTGGCCAGGGGAAGAGCCTGAGCTCAGGTTCCGATGTGTTCAATCTGAGGGGCCCACCTGGGGACTTGTGGGTTGAACTGTGGTCCCCTCAACTCCGTACCTGTGAACATGACCTGGCCTGAGCTGTGGGCTTTGCAAATGTAATCAGGTGACGATGCTGATCCTCTGCGTTAGGTGGGACTTGATCCAATGACGGGGTCCTTTGAAAGTGGGGGATCTGGACAAGCCTCGGGGCAGAGGGCCTCCTGAGGACAAAGGAGCCGGGAATGCCGGGCTGCACCCACAGGCCCTGGAAGGCCAAGGACTGCGGCCACCCCCAGAGGCGAGAAAAGGCAAGGAAGGGTTCTGCCCCGAACCTCCAGAGGGCACGGCCCTGCCGACGCATGACTTTGGACGTCTGGCCTCTGGAACTCTGAGCAGAGAAACTTCTGTTTTTTGACCAGTTTTGTGGTGATTTGTTATAGCACCCCTTGGAAACTAATACAGATGGTATATAAATACACATAATATTATAATTAAAACCAAACATGCAGGCAGAAGTCAAAACCCCGGAGAACTCTAATGTCTAAGACGGGGGCCAAGGAACAGGAGGCTCGGCAGGTGCCGTCAGAGGCGGGAGGGCCCCGGAACGGGCTGGCTGGTGTCCTCGAAGCCAAAGAATGGACCTCTCAAAGGTCGTCGGTCATTTGTATCAAGTATCCCAGAAAGAGTGGACGGTACAAAGTCTAAAGCAATCCCTTTGCGTTTCGCAGTCGGTGAGGGCGGCTTTCGGCCGGGGTTGGGGTAGAGCCCTGGAGAAGGCTGGGGAGCGAGCGGATGCTGAGAAGGGGAAGGCTGCGTGCCCAGATGGCCTCTGGGAAGTCTGGCTAAGGAGAAGGCCAGGGTGTGTGTGTGTGTGTGGGGAGGCACACACCTTTCTCCCTACACAATATTCCCTAACATTTAGGAGCAATGGACAAACTGGTGAACTGACAGGTTATTTTCTTCCGCGTCCCAATTCCATTTGAAAAATGACTGCTGCTGCGTGGGAGGCCCGAAGCCCCAGGCACCCACGCCATGCGCTTGCGTGGGGCACGCTTCCCTTGCCAGAGCCGCAGTGGGGAGTCGTGCGCCCATGGCTGCCCAGCATCCGCGAGAGCATGTGGGAGGGAGCCACCCTGCCGGCTGCCAGGAAGCGTCTGGGAGGGACAGGAGGACAGAGGGAGGCAGGGCAGGGGCAGGCGCAGGTGCGCAGGAGCCTGGGGGGCTCCAGGCTGGAGGGCCTGCGATCCCCGCCCCCAACAGAGGGGGGACACCCAGGAAGGCAACGCAGCACTCTCCTTCCTATTTTGGATTTAAACTGCGTGCAGTTGTGCGAGGTCGGGGTGATATCTAGAATGTTCCTGCCAAGGCCTCAGGGTGGGGGGGGCGAGCTTGGGGGTCTGGGCTCCTGCGTCCCTGGGATTCCGACCACCCAGTCTGCCCAGCCCTCGGGCTTTGCTGCCAGGGCAGGTCCTGGGTGTGGCCCACGGGAACCGAAGGCACATCCTTGTCCAGAGGGCTAAGGGGGGCAGGTCAGGGGGCCGCCTGTCCTGACCCGGCTGGTGAGGTCCCTGCAAACGGAGATTCTGGAAAGAGGACGGAGGCACCAGGCAAGGCCAGGCCTTGAAAAGCCACAGGCCGTCCGGGAGGGGAGGAGGGCTGGGGCGTGGTGTGCGGACTGGGCCGGCCTCTGTTGCCAGGCATGACCGCTCGGTGGAGGCTCCCTCCAGCTGTTCCCATCAAGTGGTGCCACTGCCGAGGAAACCCACAAAAACACGGAAACCCACGGAAATGGTCTTTAGATCTTTAGGTATGGGAGCTCCACAGAGAAAATCAGGGCTGCAGCTGCTGTCAGGGCAGGGCTGCGGTGGGGAGTAGGCCTTACTTGGCGTGGACCAGAACATCATTTTCGCAAGTGCCTGGGGCGAGCGCCAGCTCTCTTGGCCAGCCAGGAGAGGGCTGCGGGCACAGTCTGGCGCTGGTGCCAAGGGCAAAGAACGAAAAGAAAAAGTCCAGGTTTTCTCGGGATGCTAGGTGTGTGGTGTTTCAGACATTTCATTCCGTGTACTCGTGTCCTGGAGAATTGGGGGGTGTGTTTACAATGCCGGCATCCTCTAGCGAGAGCGAGTCCATGCTGAAGTGAGGCACAACCTAGAGATTTCTGAAAGAGGCTAAAATACTGGGGGCAAAGCAAGAGCTGTCCCGGTGGAAATGGGACGGCCGGGAGAGCAGCCCTCACCAGCACTGTGGGTCCCTCAGGGCACCGCTCCCTGCCCGGCCTGAATGGGGGCTCACACGTGGTCCTCCTCTCCTCCGCGCCCCTCGCTCCCCATGGTGTCCTGGCTCACACGTGGTTCTCCACTTCTCCGCTCTCCATACTGTGCCGGGGAGACCTCACCCACTCCAGGCCCTCCTATCTGATGTCGTCATATGTGTGTCACAGCGGGCCTGACCTGCACATCCACCTGCACAGTGGGCAGCTCCACACGCCCTCCCCAGGCACCTGGCTCCACCTGCCACCCTGCAGCCCTGGCCCAGACCCTCCCCTGCTCCCCTCTCCTCCACGGTGGGGGGATGGTCCCCCGGCTCATGGAAGGGGTCTGACCACCCTGAATTCTGAGTCACAGTGATGATCACAATGTCCCCAGGTATTCGCAGGAAGCTTTGAGACTTAAACGAGACCTGTGTAAAGGGCTCCACACTCTACGTAGCACATAGACAGAATCTGTCTCCTTCAAAAGGCCCAACCCCTGGACCTCTGGGCGTGACCACATTTGTAAACAGGGCCTTTGAAGGGGCTCAAAGCAAATGAGGGGGCCCTTGTCCTATAGGGCTGAGGTCCTTCTACGCAAAGGAAGTTGGCTACGGAAGGAGAAGCACGGGGAGCAGCCAGAGGCCGGAAGTCAGTGGAACCCAGGGGAGAAAGGAGAGGACCTCGTCTGTGACTGGACAGCCGAGGGACCCGAGGGCCGCTGGCCAGCCCGGACGCCGCTGAGCGGGAGGAAGCTGGGCTCGCAGCGCGGGGTCGTGCGCCCTGAGCTCCTGCTGTCTAAGCCAGCCGGGCAGGGGTGTCCTTACGGCAGCTGCGGAGCTGAGGCAGCCGTTAAGAAGCACCTGCCGATTAGTCTTCACCTTCCACTATTTACCGGGCCAAGTAAAACGGTTTTAACCTCGCCAGTGTTTTTAATAATGAAATGCAAATATCTGGAAGTAAGCCCGGCCGTGAATAGCATTAAAAGCCTGAACCCCTCCCGCGTCTGCTGCCCTACTTGACAGTGTCTGGCGTACTCGTCCCGAAGGCTGACGCCACACTGAGGAGCTGGCTGGAAAAGGCCACGTGAAAAGGCCATTTTAAGACACAAACTCCGTGTTCTTCATGCGAAACCACGTACCCGGGAGCAAGGCCTCGTGACCAGTCTCGACCTGACTGACCTGGGCCCCTGCTCCCCAGGCCAGCCTGGGCGGGCTCTGGGTGGGGCGCGAGGACGCCGTTCCTGCACACTAATTCTGCTGCCCAAACAGGTTCCGCATTTTGTTCCAGGTGGCGTTCGGGTGGCCGCGCCCAGACGGCAGCGTCAGCACCCGCGGGCTCTTGGCCGGGCACCTCCTGCTGGCCTCTCGGTCCCTTTCCCTCCTGCACACCCGCACGTGCCTCGACGACCTGGACGCGATTCCTGCCTCAGCCTTGGTGCTCTGGACACCTGGCCAGAGCCCTTTGCTGCTGGCGGCCGCCCTGAGCATGGGGGGACACGGCTGCGTCTCTGGCCTCTGGCGCCAGCAGCCCCTCGGCTGCCCCAGCTCCTCCGGACGCCTGGGGACCCCCCGGCCCTGCTGCCTGAATCTGGAGCAAAGGCGGCCCTCACAGGCGGCCTCCGCACGCCAACGGCCCGGAGACGCGGTGCTGCCGCTCTCCCGACAGGTGGTCGGTTCTACTCCCGTGACGAAGACGGCTTTAAGCTACTTTGTTTTTCTTCAGATGGAGCTCCACGGAGTATAAGAAGCAAATGTGACCAGAACTTCTGACCTTGGGACTTAGAAGTCAAACTCAGAAAATCTCCAGGCAGCGCTGCCATCTGGGGAAGAACTGCCTTCCACAGAAGAAAGGGAAAGCACTGTGGATGGTATTCCACAGAAAGTCCGAGGCTTTGTGGACACTCTGGGGCGGCCGGTCTGGATCTGAGTCACGGCACTCCTTTTACGGGCTGTCAGTGGGTACTTTCCACCTTGGGTCTGGGTTCCCTTATCAGTAAAATGGGAATGTCCTCAAGCCTATCTACGGGTCCGTGATGAGAATTAAATGAATAAATATTTGCAAAATGCTTAGAGCAGTGCATGGAACAGAAGACTGGACGGAGCAAGGTGACTGCCCTTGCTTTACACATGCTATGACTAACTGGTATTGATTCACAACACAAATCATGCAAACGCTTTATTGGCCTAACATGAACTTAAAAATTCAGAAGTCACCTTGAGCATCAGGCATGTATAAGGCGGCCACCCTTCCGTCAGCAGCCTGGGAGAATGCTGTGAGCTACAGCGCTATAGAACCTACTAAGTGCTGGCACTGGAGTGACAGTGGGCTGTGGTCGCCATTTTAGCAAACCTGTCTTGCTTCTGTGGCTAAAACCGAGGGCTTCCCACGCACACAGCGGAGGCCACGTCTGGGTGCTTCCTGCCAGCCACGTCCTTGCCACAACGTCTACTTCCAAGCCAACCACGGAAGGTAACACTGCTCAACAGCTGTGCGAGAGGAAACTGGGCCCAACACCTCCACTGCCCGTCTGCTCAGGAGAGACACTGGAAGGCCAGCAGTGAGTGCTCTTCTTGCCGTGGGCTACACTCGCAGGGAGCCTTCCGTTCTCCTGTCTGCCGCTGGTCTGCCCGGCAGAGCCTCACCTGTGCTTGCGTCTGCAGCCAGGCGTCAGCGTGCCCGGGGCCTGGAGACGTCTTCACAGCTACGCCACGAGCCAGCTCCGCCTCTGCGTCTGTGCTGCACACGGAGGAAAAGGAGTGGGATCACAGCCCCTTCCTCTCCTGCTGTGCATCATGGCCTGCCATCGGCGTGGGCGAGCGTCTCACTAACCGTGCACCCATCTCAAGGTTTAAGAGAGTGGCCAGTCCCCTTGAGCCGAAGGTCTCCCTTCTGCCTGCTCTCGGCTGCTTGTGCGGCGGACGCCTCGTGGCTTGGCAGTGGGGCCCGCAGGGAAGGGAGGGAAACCCCGCGCGTCCTCCCTTTAGCCGGCGGCCTCCACCTCGGCCCACCTGTTCCGCCAGCTCCTTTGATCCACCCAGTGCATCCACGCCCTGGGCCTCTGCGCCACTCTAGGCTCCGTGGTCTTCTCCCACTGCTTTGCCCTGAGAATCTCCGTTCACGCACCTCCGGCCAAACGTCCTTCTCACATCATCATGTTTTTGGAGACATAGCTGCCATGAGAATTATTCCAACTTCAATAACCTCCCGGCCCTCGACCCACCTTTACACAGGCTGGGCCTTAGCGCCGGCGCCGCTGCAACACCCCACGTTTGTGTAGAAATGCCCTCTGGCTATGCAGTCTGGATCCCACCAGGCTCTGCCTGAGGTGGGGCATGTGGCTCACCAAAGAAGGCAAACGGATGTTTCTGGCGGACCCCAGTATTTTTATTCAGAACTTTGTATCTCTAATGAGTTCCCATTATTGTACTGGCTTGTCCCTGTGACAGGTCTGAAAGGCATTTTTTTAAGCGTAGACTTTGATGGAGCAGCCGGTGCTTGGTCGAGGCATCTCAGATAACATGAGCAGCGAGTGGATGAGGATTTACCACCCACACGTCTGCGGCTCGCGGCTCAGAACCCCGAGCCACACGTCTCCCTGGGAACAGAACTGCAAATGTGATTAGAAAATATGTGATAGAATTGCTACTCTGCATTTACAGCGTGAACATTCATTAAAACTTAGAGATGAAACCCTAAAGAACCTATGGAAAAAGGCACCAGAACTAATGAGTGAGTTTAGAAAGACTAGACAAATATGCAAAAGAATTACTGTGATCTGTAGTAATGAGCAATTGGAAATCGAAATGATAAAAAAGTACCGTTTATAGTATCACCACAAAACATGACATTCTTAGGTGCCAACAATTATATGTTTTATCTACATGCTGAAAACCACTGTTGGAGGAAAAAAATCAAAGGAGAACTAAATAAATAGAAATATATAATGTGTTTTTGAATTGGAATACTCCATATTGTTAAGATGTCAGTTTTCTCCAAACTGACCTATAGATCAAACACAATCCCAATCAAAACTCTGGGAGGATTTTACTCAATAGCTATTGATAAGCTGATTCTAAAGTTTAAGGCAAAGGAACTAGAATACCCAAAATAATCCTGACAAAGAAGAACGAAGTTGGAGGCTTCACACCATTAGATTTAAAGACTTAAATAAAGCTAAAGTAAGTAAGCTGGAGTCATACTGACGAAAGGATAACTACATAGAGAAATGGAACAGAATAGAGAGCCTAGCAATACACTCATTCATAACTGGTCAAATGATTTACAATAAAGATGCAAAGGCAATTACTTTTCAACATGATGACAAAACGATTGGACATTCATATGCAAAATAGAATCTCGACCCATTCCTTGCATCTTACATAAAAATTAATTCAAAATGGATCACGTACCTAAATGTAAAACATGAGAAACTATGAAATGCTATGGTGGTTAATTTCATGTGTCAACTTGGCTAGGTTACGGTGTTCAGCTGTTTTGGCCAAGTACTGGCCTGTTTGTTACTGTGAGGGTATTTTGAAGATGGGATTTGCATCTACAATCAGCTGACTGCATCTATGATCAACAAAGGAGATTGCCCTCAGTAATGGGGGGAGGGGCTTAACCTACAAAATTTGGACTTGCCAGCTCCTATGGTCACGTGAGCCAATTCCTTATAATAAATTATATATATATACACATATCCTGTTGTTTCTGAATCCTAACTAATACAACTGTATAGCAGAAAATAGAAAATACAGGGGAAAATATTTGTGACCTTATGTTAGACAAAGATTCCTTAGATATGATATGAAAAGCAGGAACAAGAAAATTGATATATTGGACTTCAGTGAAATTAAAAACTTTTGTGCTGTGAAAGACATTGTTAGGAGACTGAAAAGGCAACATACACACTGGCTGAAAATGAGATGCCACAAGATACCCCATAGAATGGCTAACACCACACAACAAAACAAACACCGAAAAGACCAAGTGCTGACAAAGATGTGGAGCAACTGGAACTCTCATACATTGTTAGTAAAAATACCAAACAGTATTGTCACTATGGAACAGTTTGGTGGTTTCTTATACACTTAAAATACACTGATCCTAAGACCCCACAATCGCATTCCTAGGGTTTTACTCAAGAGAAATGAAACCTTAGCCTCACACAAAAACTTGAATATGAATGTTTATAGTGGCATTATAATTACCCAAATTGGAAACAACCCAAATGTTTTTCAACTGGTGAATGGATAAGCAAACTGTAATACATCCATGTGATGGAATACAACTCAGCATAAAAAAAGAATGAACTACTGATACCCAGATCAACGTGGGCGAATATCATGATTATACTAAGTGAAAGAAGTCAAACGCAAAAGACTGCAGACTGTTTGATTTCATTTATATGACATTCGGTAAAGGAGGAAACCTAGATATGAAAAACAGATCAGTGGTGGCCAGAGGCTGGGAGTAGCAGTAGAGGTTGATGACAAAGGGGAACCAGGGCAATTTTTGGGGGGTCACTGGGGGGTGGTGGTTACATGACAGTAAGCATTTGTTAAAACTTGAAGAACTGCACACTGAAAATAGTGGACTTCACTTTACATATATTACATCTCAGTGTAAAGAGAACGTGATTAAAGTGGTCAAATGCAGGAAAAGATAATGTAATATAATACAGTTGAAAAGTAAAAATCAGTGAAAATACTCCTGGTTTAAACCAAGGGGAAACCTCAGAATGTGGTGGTGGTTGAAGAATTATGGGTGGAATCCATGTTTCTGAGCAGGAATCTGCTCCTGCTTGGGGCGTTCCTCTGATATACTGGAGAGAAAACACTGGCAGCTCAAATTCATTCCTTTAAAGAGTCACAACCAAATCATCCATCCTCTCAGAAATTCTCACAAATGGCATTTTGTGCCTGTTTTCTAACCCAAATCACCAGTTTCTACCCACTTAAGCAAGTCCATAGAATTGTTTTCCTTGAAACATTCAGAGATCATTTTTTTAAAAGCAAATATATTTTCACTTCATATAGGAACCATAAAGTGACTGGCCTAGGAGTGCAAGAACATGCATGCGCCTGAAGACTTGGCAAGCCTGGGATGGCTTCCATCCTGTTCTAACAGTAGGACAGAGTCTTACTCATCACTACTTTCCCTTAAACTGCCACCTTCTCTTTTCTGAGTCACATGGAGAACGTACTAAAAGGAACATTGGATCGAAAGTCACGAGTTCTGGGATTTAAGGCACCTCTGCCCAGAACAAGCCGTGTGGCCTTGGAGAGAGAACTCTCCTCTGTGAGACTCTCTCTCTAGAGCTCTTACTTAGATGCCTTCAAATCCCCACTGGCCACTGACCATCACCTCCTACACAGCTCTGAATTGTTCAGGGATGTAGATCACATTGGCATTTTTAAATGTTACCCAAATCATAATTATTCCTTATTTGTTCATGTGGTCATACCTCATTTCTTCAACTAGATTTCTCCAGCCAAACTATGAATCTTTGAGGGGCGGGAAATGCTAATATATGCACCTTTGTATCCCTAGAGCATCTATCACATAGCAAGAGCTTAGCTATATTCCAGTTTGCTGGTATATTCACTTGGCTTTGCAGAGACTGCAGCTCCGTTTGACATACTCATGGAGTTTCTCCGGGCCTTTCCCAACCACGTCTGCTGTGACTGCCCTCCACAAGCCTGCCCACACCACCCATCACTCCCCAAGTCACCATCTGGTTTTACTTTCTTCATAGCATTTAATAGTCTGGAATAATCTCTCCCTCTTTCTCTTTCTTCTCTCTCTGCCTTTTGTCTAATCTATTGCCCCAAGCCCTTGAGTGAGTTTAAGCTCCATGAGATGGGGAATGACCAGTGTCCACCGTAGCTCAGAGCCTGGCCCGAGGCTGGGCACACACCCGGAGGACACTCGATCAACACTGACTTGTTGAACCAGCCCCTCAGTACAGTGATGCCTGCTGGACACTCAGCAACGGAAAGAAACAGAACCCTTCACGTGAGTTACCTGTAAAGAGGTTCTACAAGGTCCTTTTCGAGAAAATCGTGATCGTTCTTGACAGCCACAATGTTGATGGGAAACTGCGAATCTGAAAGAGAGAGACAAGGATTTCTGCACCAATGCATTCAGGCCAGCGAGCTTCTGGACTAGCCATTCGTCTCACCAGTAGCAGTCCCTGTTGAAGGGTGCACTGGCCATGGTTGAGAGAGTGGACAGTCATATTTTTATCACGACAAACGTTTTTAAGAGTACAAAAAAGGGGTGAAATATGAGAATTGCCAACTGTCTGACCTTGCAGAGGTGTGTACTACGTGGCTTGAGGTTTGGTAGCCTCTCCTTGCCACAATTCCTGATGTGGACATGGAGAACAGCTCTTACAGCGCTCACCACCCACCAAAGGTGGAGGTCACTGACTTCTACCCTGATGGGTTCATTAATAGTTAGTGTGGCAGATATTTTTTTCTCCTTCAAAAACGAAATTTCCAAAAAGGCCCCACTCTCAATGGCCTCGAATGTTTAGTTTAGCAGTGAGCTCTTGAGTTACTTTGGAGTATCAGCAAGAAAAGAATTCCAACACCACAAGTGCCCTCATCAGGCTCCTCGTGCCAGCCTTGGAGGACCAGGCGATGCTCAGAACACGGCATCGATTTCAGGCATCTCATTCGCGGAGTTAAAATCCTGGAGACCACAGGAATAGAGGCCAGGCTAAGTCTGGGACACCCTCGGTCCATTGCCATTTCCTGCCATCCCTTTCTCACTCTCATCTTCTATCTCACACCGCCTACCCCTCACCAGTCACAAGAAATCTAAGGGAACCTAAATCTCGGCGTTGGATGGAAACAGAAACAACACCCCTTGGGCTGGAGCCCAGATGGAGCCAGAAGCAGCCCATCTCCTGCTGCGGGAGGAGTTTGCCGGCACCCCTGCTCTCGCCAGTCACAACCGTGAGCCAGTCGCTTAGCCTCTTTGGCTCCCGGCTCCCCATCTGTCAAGTGCAGGTGGTGATAATAACGCCCACCTCACAGAGTTGGCGTGAGGACGAGACAAAGGAGGTGTGAAGTGTTTTGAACAGCACCTGCACAGAGCACGTGCTAAAGAAGTATTTATATTTATTAGACAATCTGAAAGGCACGTTTTGCTGGTAAGATATCTTAATCACTTATAGTCTTCTCATTTAAATCCCACGGCTAACAAAGAGGGCACACAATTCAGCAGAACATACACTGCATCAAGGCTCAAAAGACGGGGATTTCAGTTCGGCTCTTCCGCTTCATAACCTTGGAAAAGTCACTTCCCCTTTCTGGGCTTCTCTTTCCTAACCAGGAGGCTGGTGGCGGTGGGGGCGGGGCGGTTGCTTAGACCAGAACTGAGACCCCCATAGTCCAAGGGTTTGTGATTCTGTGAAAACATTTACCAGAGGGTCTAGATTGCAAGGCACATTCAGAGACATGCCTTTATCCTCACAAAATTTAGGTGAAAGAAGTAAAATAATTTGCTTAAAAATTTTTTTTTTAAATTTATATACAAAACCTGGGCTTCTAGGTGAATGGCAAAAGTCACCAGTGAATCCAGGTTAATTTTGCTGATTCTTTCCACCCTACGTGAATTCCGCACTCAGGAGGAAAAGCTGACACTGTCGGGTGTGCTCAGCGCCCCCAGGCCCACTGCCTACCTGTCTCCACTGCCTGCACCCTGCTTTGTGCCCCAGCTCCACCTTCGGGGATTGCATTAAAGGGGCCTAAGCCCTGGGAGCATGTGGGCAGCGGGAAGCCCTGGCTGGAGATGGAGAAGGGGTGGCCAGGGCATCTGCCGCCGGATCTCTCCATGGAGGTGGGTCCTACACTCGCAGGCCTGCTCTCGGGGTCCCCTCTCCTCCGACCTCCCCCACTTGCAGGCCTGCTCTCGGGATTCCCCTTGCCACCCCTGTTGGGCCCAAGCAACTTCAGGTCCGCTGAGAAGAGCCCGAGTCCCTGCCTGTCTCTTGTGGTTTTCTGTCCTGAGTGACCTTACTGATGAGCACTTTTGCAAATAAATCCTCTCAGATTATCTTAATCTGAGTGTGCCTCAGCTTTCTATTGGGATCCTAGTTTATTGCAATAAGAATATTCAAGAAGCAGTTAAAAGCCTTGGTTATATTGTAAATATTAGTGTTTAAAGTAGGTAAGTTTATTAACTATCGAGTTGAAAAAAAAAATCATTGAAAGGAAGCAAAATTCTGGCAATAAAGGCATCTCACCTGTAACACAGAAAAACATCTGGCCCGTATTATTTCTTAGCATTTTTCTTATAAAATAAACAGAACTACAGGGAACTCTCAAGACAATTAGGCTTCTGATTTCTCGGAAATGTATCATAAAGCAGTCATAGTAAATCAACTCATTGTACTTTCAGGCTAACTAAGGGGAATGAAGAATAAAAAACAAGGAAAAAGAATGAGGAAGACAGCACAGAGAATATGCTGACGGGAACATTGGGTTTGGTGGTAGAGAGACGAGGTTAGCAGTGGGCAGCAGAAAGTGACGTCAGTTAGGAAAGCAAGACCATTTCTACACTGACCTCAGTGTCAGTCCCGGGCCTTGCAAAGGGTAAGGAAAAAGAGCAAAAAAAAAAAAAAGGTTGCGGAAAGACCTGGAAGCCAGAACCAGCACACAGAAGGGCCATCTGGGATGACTCCCTGGACAAAGAGTGGCAGAAGGCCGACCTACCCTCGTAGAGCTGAGCGTACTGCGGGAACCCAGCAGCCCGGAGCCAGCTGCATGCTTCCTTCGCCTCAATTTCTGGAAAATACAAGAAAGGGAAGTGTGTGAGTCCAGCAGCCCCACGCTAGGGAGCTCCACACCAGAGTCGCTGCACAATGAGCAGGCACCAGAGCTACTTGTTAGAGCGTCAACTGGGATTATCTTCTACCTCGATCCCGAAGTGTTTGGGTAAAAACAAAACCGCAGATTACAGAACATAAAGGCTGAATTTCAGGCAGGGAAAAATGTTTTATTTATATACCAGGGAAACACTTCCTTATAATCCCTTTTTTTTTTTAATTTTTAAAGAGACAGCTTTTTTTTTTTTTTTTTAAAAGATAAGGCAAAGATAAAGATAAAAATATTTATTCACCATCCCCCACCCCACCCCCTTTACACTTGGGATAATGAAAGAAAGAATAAAATGAGGTAGTCCAAATTCCAAATGCATTACTACAAGATGCTCATTACTTAAGTACTTTCTAATTATTTCCAGATGCATGTGCAGAATGCACGAGTGAAGCCGACTGTCCAGAATCGAGACCCGAGCTTGATGGGGCTGCCAGAGCCTCTGGTGGCCGAGCCCAAGAGGCTCGCTGTGTCCTTTGGGTGCCCACTGTCAGTGCAGCGCACGGACCACCTGCCTGGAGAGGCTCCGGAGGAGAGGGAGGAGTCCATGCTTGTGAACCAGGTCACATTTTGACCTTGTGACCCCTGGATCACTTCCCAACCACAACTCCGTTAGACTAATAGGAATGCAAGGGAAAGGAGCGCATCTGTCAAAGCCCAGTTTCCCCAAACAGAGTGAAACAGCCCTGCTAACAGGTCTCCACGGTGGGTGGCTCCCTCTCCGGCCGGGAAGCTCCAGAGCCCAGAGCCAGAGAACAGAGTGCCCTGGGGCCGGCAGCGCCGGGGCGGAGGCTGAGCAGGGCTCTGGGGCCTGTGCAGCCTGCAGCCCGCCGAGGCAGCGCTGCCTGCACGTGTTAGGAAGCCGGCGCTTACCCAGGCCGCAAAGGAAGAGCAGATGTCTACAGTGCTGTCCCACGGCCCCACTGGGTCTGGGGTGACGTTTTTTGTTCAATTCAGGAAAACGGAGCTTGTGTTGGCCCCTGTCCCCGCGCACCGGCTTCTTTTGGCACCCCCAAACCCACCGACACCCCGGGGACTAACAACTCTGAACCTCGAGTTCCGTCTCCCACAGGAGGGACTTTCACAGCATTGATCGCTACCAGTGCAGCCAGGTTCCAGAGGCACTCAGCTGCCAGGAAAGGCTTTGGGGAGCATTTCTATCAGGAGGGGAGCTTCTGAGAGCCACGAGGCCCTTCAACATGGGCAGCAGCCGTGGTGCCCGGTCTCATTCGGCCCCTCCCTGCCGAAGGTACAAAGGGCTATCATTGTACTTCTCAGAAGTGCCGCTGCGTGGCTGCTGGGGTACTACGGGAACGCCTCCACCTTGACAACCCCAGGTGTATTCCAAGGGGGGCGTGGGAAATGCACGTTCTGCTGGGAACACAGAGAAACTGGTGCCTTGCTACTGAGTCACATAAGCACTTGCCTTCTAAATTCTCAAGCCTCAGGCTTGCTTTCCACTTCATTGTAACATAGTGGGTAATGAGAAAACATCAGCTTTCTAGACATGCTGTAACTTTGTCATGGGTCATCCTATCCTAGAGAGAAGCACAGGCTCTGTATTTTTTATTTGAATGACACAACGCCCGCCTTTTTTTTCTATCTCGTTATTCCTTCCACTCACACTGAAACGTGGCACTACGCCAGAGTCCCAGAGCAGGGGGTCAGGAAGGGCCTTAAATACAGGGGCCGAGCCAGGGAGTTCACAGCGCCCAGACCCCACCGAGGGAAGGATGAGGAGCAGGAGACGTGGCCCGCCAGGGCTCGCTGTAAAAGCTCTTTTGGTACCTGAAAACTGTGGCTGGGCAGAGGGACAGGATTCAGGCCAGCTGGAGAGTTTTAAAAACAAGCTTCTCAGAAACCCTTTTTTTTTTTTTTTTTTTTTCATAAGAGCAGCACAGATAATGAACTGATATCCCACCCCTGACACATCCATGAATAGTCAAACCTAAACCAGGACCTAGCTGAGTTCAAACACTCAAAGAAGCTGATTTTATATTCCTATTTTTATAGGTAGGGATTTAGCTTTTATGTCTCTCAGAGGCAAATAACAACAAAGGTACAATTAGTAAATAGTAATAAACCACAACCTGAGCGAATGGCTCCTCTCCACCACTCCCCACGCCCACCTCGCCATCCTATTTCTGAAATGTCCCCCAAATCCTGACACTACCCCTACTCCAGCCTCAGGTGAGCCCCTTATAGCTCACCACCAGGGCTAAACAAGGTCTTGTTTACTAGTATTGACAAAACAAACATGCAAAATGATCTGGCATAATTATCCACCATCAAATTTGACTTTACCCATCAAGCTGACCTAAAAAATAAAAAAACACTTTGCAAATTCTACTGATTCACCACAGCCCCTACTGACACCCAAGAGGCAAATGCTAACGTTTCCCCCACCGTGTGCCACTGGCAATAGCCAAAATGACCGGAGAATTAAGTGGGATTCACCACTGCCACGGTCACCACTTCACAAAGATCTGCACAATGAGATTTAAATGACATTTGAGGAGAATGGTGTAAAGACGCCTTTTTTACTGTGCTCTGGTCGCCAGCACATGATGTGAAAGCTTTAATGGCTATTAAAATGACATTTTGGCAGTTTTGCTTGTTCTCCATCTGCAATGCATACCTGCCTCTGTAGCAGCTCCAGGTTCTCTGGAAAACCTTACTGAGGGTGGAACCAGACAACACAGAACAGCCCACAGAGCACGACGGCTGCTACTCCACAGCCTTGCTGGGTACAGCTAATCCATTTGGCAGGTATCATGGCAGGATGTCAACAGCATCTGTCATTATCCTATGGAATGATCATTTCTGTTTTCCTCTGGAGTAGGTGTCCATTTTTGCCTGCCCGACATCCTTCTCCACCTCTTCCAGTCACAGGACCTCCCTCCACATGCCACCCCCTGCCCCAGCCACACACCGCAGGAGGACGGCCTGCCCTCAACACCCCTTAGTCTATGGCACTGAGGAGCTTTGGGACCTTAAGTCAGCAGTTGTTTGGGAACTAAAACCAACTGGTTGCAAAGAAGAAATGTACGCTGCTTCGTCTGCACAAAAACCAAGCAAACCTTTTTACTTGTGATGGACTGAGGCAGGTCCCCACAAAGGCGTGTTCAAGTCTTAACCCCTGGTCCCGTGGGAGGGGGCTCATTTGGGAACGGGGTCTTCAGAAATCCCATTTGGATGAGGCCAAACTGAATGAGGGAGGGCCTTTATGACTGGCGCCCTTAAAGCAGAGGAAACTTGGACACAGAGAAAAAGCCGGAGGAGACAGGAAGGGACAGATGGCCGTGTGACGGCGGCAGAGGTGACCGCAGCCAGCCCCCGCCAGAACGTGGGGGACTCGGCTGACACCTGGATTTGGCCTGCTAGTCTCCAGAGCTGAGAGCCAGTCCATTCCCGTGGTCTAAGCCGAGCCGCCGGCAGTGTTTGTGACAGCAGCCCTGGCCAAGTGCGGCCCTTGTCTCCACTCACGGCGTCAGCTGGGCTGCTGCTCCACATCTTCTTTTGCCACCTGTCCGGCTCCCGCTTTAGGATGCGCCACGCTCTCTGCCCCAATCTCCTGTCCTCACTCAGAGAACAAGAGGACGCCCTCTGCCCAGAGGCCAGCGCAGAGACAGAGGGCGGCTCACCGGGAGCCTGAGGGAGGCCCGGGTGAGGAAATGTGCTTGTGGCGCTGCTTTGGAAAAGCATTACCGTGCTTCTTGATTATACATCCCCAGTGTTGGAAACTTAAAAAAAAAAATACAGGAAATCACAAGGAGAGGAAAAAAGTCAACTCTTGCCCTATTATTAACATACATTTTGATGTAGATTATCTCGGTCAAATGAGGAACCCTCCTCAGCAAATTTGCAGCCCAGGTTTGAGAGTCTCTTCCTGCGTTATACATTCATTGTATTTTCAAACTCGTGCTTCTAGAACACTTGGGAACAGCCTGTTCTCTTAGCTAAGCATTTTAAGTACATTTTGGTTTACATTATTCTCAACATAGCATACTTTTTCCATAGCTAACTCAAAGTATACTATTCTTTTCTAAATTCCCCCAAGTTCAGGTTAGGGCCAATTTAAATTTTATCATCATCAGAAAATCAGCTGCCTGGAAGGTTTATGAAGTCATTGTACATGGGCATACGCCTTTGTCATTCTTCCAAATCTCCTCGAATTCCTATGGACAAACTGGCTCCGAGGTAAGCCAGCCTTCTTTCTTAGACGTGCATTAAAAGGATTCAAGAAAAGGGGAGGGGGAAACTAGCAAAACCCAGCATGAACCTTCCCACAATTTAGAAAGGCAGGCTTGGGAACAGTGTTTTGTTTTCATTTAAACTGGCTAACTTGGTGGGCACCGTGTTTCTGAAAAATTACTGGTGCTAACATAGCATGATGACTCAAATCCCAAAGACGTCTGCAGTGTACAATGATCACTATTAAAGTATATCAAAGGTATTAAGCTTTCAACAGGCTCAGGGTTGTTGGATCAGGACAAAGCACGTGGCTGAGTTAACTGCCTCATTAATGCAGTATCGAGGCAAATGACTCCTTTGTCTTCAGATAGGATTTGTGAAGTCCCTGTTTACTGGGCCGGTTTTGTTCAAATCAATGCCAGGAAACTCATCATAAGTATGGATATGAATGACATAATCATTTACACGGCCTGGAACCATATGTTCCCTCCATAATCCTTCTGTCCAGGAGAGTTTTCAAACCCTGATCACAGGTGCAGGACAGTTGATCAGTCTAAAGTAGTAACAGACTTTAATTTAGATCCCATGGCATGGGCCAGGATATACCTTTTTGCACTCTCTGAATTATGTAATAAGTTTATTACAACATGCAAAAGGCCTGAATAATCTCAAATGTATAACAAGAATACTTATTTCTTGGACATAAAACATTTTTTTTTCAATGGTATTCTGTTACTAAAAGAAGTTAAAATACAGGTTATTTAGAATATCACTGAAAATCGAAAGTGAATCTATTGGTAAAACACCCTCTTTATCTCCCAGTAACTTTGATCAACTTTTTCCTTGCTATGTAACAAAACGTCTTACTGCTAGCTGCCATGTAAGTACAGAAGGAAGAAATCTGGAAGATATGCACATCCCTGTGATACCTAATTGCCTTCGGTTAGGGCTAGCATTCGTGGATGTGTTTCTCTATCTTCCTTTCCTGAAAGTGAGAGTCACAGACACACTGAGATAAACTCTATCACGAATTCGTAAGGCTAGCTTCACCTCCCAGGCCTTGATAGATCTTCTGTAAGCTAGATTCATAGCAAATCCAGTCACTTAAAAATAATTTCTAGTGGAGGAATAAAAGGATCAAGCAAATTCTGTACCTAAGTAGGCCCTTACTTAATCATTCAAATGTGGTTTTAATCACTTTTTTTCAGCCTGGTTGGGGAAGTATACGTATTGTATATTTTTTCCTCATATGTTCCCAATGATTCGCTGTCCTTTCTTTGGGCAATGAAATGTGTGCAGAGCTACCACCCGCTAGTTTCAAGAAAAGCATTTCAAGACCCACATGCCATATCTAGCTGTGGTTTCATTATTAAAATCCTCTTCAATGTGTGGATTATTTGCAGGCTTTTAAATCCACCTGTCCATTTTGTGAGGCTTAGCTCTTATCTATTTCTTATATCTGCAAACAAAGAGCCATCAACTGGTTCTGCCAGCTTTCTTGCTCTTTTCCCTTCACCAAGAGGCTAGCCTGTCCCCAAGAGAAGCTAGTCCTTCAAGCATGGGTCCTGGAATGACAACACGGGGAATCAGCAGGTGGCTTGTAACATGAGCAAGAAATAAACTATTGTAGGTGGGGTGACAATTTGTTACAGTGGCACAGTCTAGCATGAGCTAACTAACACAGCTGCCAGCTATCCCATCTATAGATGAAGCACATTTTAACTTCAGATTGTTGCTGGATCTACATGAGTGTGTCATAGAAATGAACATAGTTGTTCTCAGTGGTCATTTCTGCATGGAATTTTGCTTCCCTGCCTATGGTGTGTGGCCTATATGAATTCAAGATGTGTGTAAACAACCCTCTCATGCTCATCTCTCTCTCTCTCTCTCTCTCTCACAGAGTTTCTCTCTTTATCACACACACAAACCACAGAAAATCAAAAGTTAAGTTGCAACTTTACAAGAAAACACTTCTGGAATATACTGTTCTCCATGCCCATATTCCTAGCAGTATTAAAAAGGGGAAAAAACTACAATCAACCTCAAAGAAAAAGAAATCAGGAAATATATGTTCTACCAGCCAAATAGTTCTAACCAGATTGTTTTGACTCAAGTTTTCCATGAGGCAGAGTAGCTCTTTATTCTCCACTCTCTTTCGGTACAGATTGTTCCCATCAGGCTTGTGGGGCTTCTTGGGAAGGCTGCGTGCATCCACAGGCACAGGAACATCCTTGGCTTTTTGAAGTTGTGGAACCACTGGCTACCACTAAATCCCACGAGGGATTCTTGGAGATGGAGTCAGTTAGCAGTTGAAACGCAAGGTAGGGAAGCAGAGGGTTCACTCAGACCACGAGAAAGACGCTCCTCACTGGCAGGCAGGACAACGTGCCTCCACGTTGACCAAGCAAGTCAACAGCATCTTACGTAAACTTTTCCTGGGACAAGAGTATGAGATTCTGGAGACGGCCTCTTTTGCCAACTTGGTTTCTCATGGAAAGGTGGGAAAGAGTCCATGGCTTGATGTGGGGCTCTCAGGAGGAGACCCTGCAACTTCCACCAGGTCAACCACACTAAGCGCCAGCATCACAAGGGCCCTTGCGCATTCACCCTCTGCCATAGCCTGGGAAGAGCAACTGCTTTTGATACGTACCCCTGCGCTAGAAAGTCAGTCTTCATGGCTTATGACAGGTACTCTTCTATTGGTTTATTAAGACTGTTTTCTTTTTGAAAATATTAAAATAATTATGCATATTTTTAGGGAATCAACCCCCTTCTATACCTGTTTTCAGACGTATCTGAATGTCTATACCTGTAAAAGGTTGTTTGCTATTTGATTTGCTTAGCCTACTTTTTAATCTGAAAGCTTTCATGACATCAGGGAAAACTGTATCATGTAAGCAGCAGCAGGAGCACCAAATCTGTCAGGATAAAGTAACTCCAGAATCCTGCAGCCCCTTCTCAATTCTTTTACTTCTTGTAGGGCTGGCATGGCAAGATAAACCTCGGTCAAGACTTCATGCATTTCACTTCTCAGCAACTGTAATGCCGGGATCAATCAAAACTAGTTTTGCTTAACTGAATCTACAGGAAAGCTGTGCGCATCTCAAATGTAATTTTATTATCTGACTAGTATCAATACCTTGCAAGCTGTGTGTTCCTTCCTTGGCACTGGTCCAGATTGTATATAAACTATCGCTTGGGGGATTTTTCCACAAGTCTTTGCCAGTTTTTTGGGATGCTTTCTACATATCTGCTGGATGTAGGCAGTGGTACTGGCCCTGTGTATGACTTTCTGAGCATAGATTCCTCATCCCAGAAAAGAAAGGTCCAATTCAAGAAATTATGTTATTAGTTTTTCAGCTGCCAATTCATTTTCCTCTATGTTCTTCAAGGCCAAACAGACTCCTGAGCTTGCTAAGTATTGAGATTTTTTTTTCTGCAATGCTTTAGTAGACACTTACCCTTACAGATAGACTGTACTTTATAGAAAAACCTTTAAAATGAGTTCAGATCATTGACAGCTTTACCTGATCTGGGGTGGGAGACATTAGGCTCTCAACTGAAGGATGATGTAGGAACCCCTCTTTTTCCATCACACAGAGAGGTGCGTTAGTGACCTATGTCATGGTAGATGAGTCAATCAAGGCATCCCATAAACATGCCACAAATGCAATCAGTTTTTTAAAGTTACATAATTCATAAAAATGTTTTAAACGTTTAAAACTCATACTCAGTGTTTTAACTCTGGAATAGTTCAATTTGTAGAGAAGGTAACCATCTGAGCTGTCCAGGGCTGCTATGACAAATAGCACATGACAGGTTGGCTCAAATATGGGAATTTATTGTCTCACAGTTTTGGAGGCTGGAAGTTCAAAACCAAGGTCTCGCCGGCCCATGCTTTCTCCTTAGATGGTAGCCTTCTGATGCTGGCTTGCCGCAGCCCCTGGGGTGTCCTGCATGCCTACCTGCCTCCGTCACTTGGCTTCTCCTTCTGGCTTCCCTTCTCCCGCTCAGTTGTCTTGGTCTCTGTCTAGACTTCTTCACCTTACAGGGACATCGGCCACATGGATTCAAGCCCACCCTGATGCAATTTGGTCTCTTCTAGATAAGGTCTTCAAAGATCCTGTCCACATCCACATTTTAACCAATAATATCATCTTCAAAGGCTCTATTTACAAATGGGTTCACACCCACAGGAGTGGGGATTCCGACTTGAACATGCTCTTTTGTGGGGGACATGATTCAGTCCCCAAAAAGACTTAGGATTTTAAAGAATTCTTTGGGCCTTTATAATTATCATCACAAATTCTTAAGTGGATCTCTTCAATTTATAAGTTGCTTCAGAACAAACTAGGAAATGGCAGGAGTATGTGCCGTGTAAACACACAACTACTTCCAAATGGAGGTCCAGGGAGCTGCCCTGTGCAACACGAGTGCAGTTTAATTACCTGGCTTCCTGGGAAGCTATAACAATTTTTATGAAGTAATCAACATGATGGTTTTGGCTGATATGCTTGCCTGACTACTCACTGAGTTCAGGTAGAAAAGGATTATTTCACCTAAGAACGGGCTTGAATACAGATATTTAAAAAAAGACTTAAGATTCCCCTTTAAATAGAACCTTACAGAAGAGTAGCAACATCTAAGATTAGAAACAAACACATACACACTCAAACAAAGGCTAAGGTGTACTAATAAAAGGAAAGGACACAAAACAGTGTAGCAATTTTTTGCGACTACACCGGCAAAGCGGCAGTTGCAAAATTTTGATGATACCAATTATACCAGGACACTGACGTCTGCTGACCACCCAGGCTGGCACATCTGTGGGAACCAACCCAAGGGCAGGCTGAGCGTCAGTTTCAGCAGCATTCAAGTAGGGGACGTGACAAATGAGAGGACCGTCAATGACATCACACTTATTTATTTTCAAAACTCATAAAAATAATTTGATTTTTCTGTTGGTAGAGAGATAAGCAAAAAACAAAAGGAAATAAAAGAGAAATCACCATAATTCTACCACCCACAGATGAATTAACATTTTGTTGGCATAGCCGCTTTCATCATGAAGATGTGATGTGTGTCTATGCTGAGTATACCGTCTACCTTACTTAATCTTTAAATGAAGTTGTATTCCTTTTGGCTATTCTCATTAGTAATCTGCTTTTCCACTTGACATTGTATTTTGAACATTAGATGTCCTTCGCAAACCTCACTCTGGATGGCTGAGTAACATTCCTACTGACAGTAGTTTAAAAAGCATTTCCTTTTTTATCAATTCAGGCTTTCACAATCATGGGGTAAAACATAATAAATCCAGTTCTCTGGAGGCTTTCATTCTAGATAAAGAGTTTCACCAGAACATGCATCCTGGTGAATGTATTTCAGGGAGTACTTCTGGGTTGACATTTATCATGTTATTTTACATTCTGGACTAAGACACATCTCATATGGTTTTGATTTATATTCTCACCAGACTTCAAAAAGGAAATTCCAAGTGGAAGTTTACTCATACAGCAGAACTATGTTTAAATGATGCTACAGGGATGTCTTAAACCAGCACAAGTCAGGAAGTTCAAAGTTAAGGTTGGGTCCTGGCCCATGTTCCCACCTCTTCCTTCTTGGACACTGCAGATATTTGGAAAGTGGAGATTTTATATAACAGCTGTTCCACTCGTCCTTGACCTCCTGCATATGTATCTAGACAATTTCAAAGATGCATTTCACTTTATGTAGTGAAGAGGTATTTTCAAAAAGGCATTGCTGAAGTTTCAAGGTTATTCTTTTTTAAAAAAGCAAATAAACTAGACCAAAACCTCCTCACCTTGTTTTAATGACTAGATGAAGATTTGGATTCTGCAACTCCCAAAATGTTTTAAGTAATAAAAGCAAAACGTGACCCAAAATTCTCACACTAGCAAATTCACCAACAGTGCAACTCTTTAGGACAAGATTTATTTTGGGGTAGAGTTAATGTTATTATTTAAAAGGGAGTTTAAAATGAGGATATAGTCTAATTTCATTTTGCTCTGCATTAATTGCATACCTATTGCATAAAGGTCAAGTTTCTTCTCTTGTTGAATACATAAGCCTTTGCTTTAAAAAAAAAAAAAACAACTGTAAGCTTTTTAAACAGAACCCACCAATTTGATTAGAAAATGTTCTTTATGTTGAAGGCATATGCAGACTAATTGGATACAAGAGAGGTAGCACAGCATAAAGTGGTTAAAAGGCAAAGGCTGAACTCAAATCCTGGCTCCACCTCTCACTACCCTGGTGACCTTGGCTAGGTTAGCTTCAGCATGCTTCACTCTGCCGAGCTGTAAAATGGGAACAGTCGACAGTACCTACCGCCTCGGCTTACTGTAAAGCATTAAATGAGCTATTGCACGTAAAGTGAGTCGATGATGTATTAGTATTGCCACAACGTTGGTGGCTTAAACAACAGAAATTTATTCTCTCACAGTTCAGGAGCCAGGAGTCAGAAATCCGGGTGACAGCAGAGCCACACGGCCTCCAGAGGCTCTGGCGGACAAGATTCCTTGGCTCTTCTCTTTTCTGATGGCTGCCACCGTTCCCTGGCTTCCTTGGCTTGCGGCCTCTTCACTCCACGCTCTGTCTCTGTGTTCACCTCGCCTTCTTCTGTGTGTGTCGTGTGTCGTCTCCCTCTGCCTCTCTTATATGAGGACACGTGATGGCGCTTTACGTTGGATTCCGCGATAATCCAATGTAAAACCCCCATGGCAAGAGCCTTAACGATCACATCCGCAGGCACATTCACAGGCTCCGGGCAGCACGGCATGGACCTATCTCTGGGAGCCTGCCACGGGCCAGGAGCTGGACTGTGGTGTTTGCAGTGTTACCACAGCAGAGGGACTAATAGCTACTTTACTGTTACAGAAAGATGTGATTCCGGTGGTCTTTGAAGGGAAGGGGTTGCCATGCCTTTTTCGTTCAGTCAACATTTCTTGGGTGCCTTCCGCGTGAAGAGCCTCCTGTCGAGCACTGTGGGAAAGCAAGGCTGCGGGTGACAGGGAAGTCGAGGCGCGTCCCTGCATTAGTACAACCCGAGAAAGCGAGAGCAGGTCAGAGCCTCCAGGCCCCAGACAAGAGGGGGCTGGGAAATGCTCTGCAGGTGAGGTGGGGTGTGAGCAGGAGACAGGCCTCTGAAGCTCCTGGAGATGGTGTCCGCTTCCCTCTGGGGGGCAGGAGGGCCGGGGGCCAGAGCTACTCTCCCCCTGCCTCCAGGTGGCGTTTCTCGGCGTTTTCCAAAGCTAGCGAACTTTCTGTTACACTCTCTCTGCCAAATAACGCTGTATCCCAGGAAGCTACGTTCCACCCGAGACGCTGCTGCTCGTGAGTGGCGATGGCAGTCAGGCCTGCTCGGGCTGTTACATCTGGGACGTGAGTCCAGGTTGGGGAAGACAGTCCTGCAATGACAGTTCACAACGTGCAGACCGGGTCATCACTAAAGCGCTTGCAATCGGGCTTGACGTGGGCTCTCGGGGCAGAGACGCACCCTGAAGAGAACTTTCTCAGACATGTGGGCTTCATTAAGGGAAATGCCTGCAGAAGAGTGTTTTCCCATGTGATGAGGAAAAAAATGGAACAAGTACTGAAGTAATGGTGAGCAAGGGACGTGGGGCTTCCTGCGGATTCCTGACGGAGTGGAGATGTTGGGGGTTAGCGTGGGGCCCAAGGTCACCGACCTCCGGAGGTTGTTTCCCAGATACACTTCCTGTCAGGGTCATTCTCATCGTGGCTATTAAAACCTTCAGATGGAAAAAAAGCAGCCAACATCCTAGGTGTGTGCAGACGGGTCTGCTTTGTGAGGAGGGGACTGGAATGTTATCCAAAATACCATTCAAGCACCTTCAAGCCTTCTGCCTAAAATGATTCCAATTAATGTCCCACGACTACACAAATTATACCCAATGCTGAACAGAAAATTTAGAAAGCAGCCTTCCTTGAAATTTTTTGTTTTTCCCAAGAAGTATTAACACAAACTTTTTTTTTTTTTTTTAAATTGAGATGATGCGTGTTCTGTTTAGGTTAACATCTGAACTGGAGGTTCTTAACCTGGTTTTTTAGATAGAATTCAAGGGGTCTGGGAACATTTTGTGGGCAAAAGTTGCTGAGTTGGTGCTTTCATTTCTGCGAATGGACAGCTTTCATCAATTTGCTGTCACTTATCTAGCTCTCAGGCACTCAGGCTAGTTTAGCCCGTGAAGAAGAAAACTTTACATACCGTGGAGGCTTTTTCCTGCTCCAATCCCTGTGGACAATCAGCTTCTGAGTTTGAAGTTGGAGAGAGAAGTCCTCACACACAGTCACGTCAAGGCACCCATGGGCCTGCACCCTGAGAACACGCCGCAGGCCAAGCTGCCAGCGTCCCTCAGTGGGTTCTGCAGGCTCTCACGCTGACGCTGCAGGTGCACCTTGCTGGAGGGGAGCCAGACCGCGCCTTTGCAGCTCCACTTGTTAACCCAGGTGCTTTCAGTGAATGTTGCCCGGCTAAGTGATCAACTACAGTAAAAGGAAGCTATTTATAGATTTGGAGCCATTTCTTAGATTTCCTGGTCGTTCCAAACTCACACAGCTGTGGTGCAAGTGCATTGCAAACTGTAAAGCCCTACATGAAACTGAGTAACACTGGTCGTATGATTGGGGCTCGGCCTCTGGGATGACCAGTCCCTAGACGTCCTTAGGCAGTGCTGTCTCTGTGCGTCTCGGACGTTGCCCCTACTTTCTGGAAGGCAGCACACTTGCCACTCCCTAGGCACTGCAAACAGAGTCGTTCTGCTGGCTCCAGTCCTCCTTTCCTTTCCCTTCACATCAAATCCTTGGGATTTTGTCTTCGAAGAATCATAGGGATGTTTTCCTGATTTCTCACAAAGGAACCAGTCTCCCTTTTTAAAATCATCAGAGCTGATCAGGACTATTAGCACTTGAGCTTCAATAAGAAATATTCTTTATATGGTTGTGAATATCTGCACACCCCTAGGTGTGCACACACACACGCACACACACTGAAACAAAAGGGTCACAGTACAATAGTGTACTTTGTATATGAAATGCCGCCTGAATTTTTCCTTCCCTTCTCTTCTGGTCACACCCACCAACTGACTCCATGACCCCCAGTTTAACAAGCATGGCTATGGATGACACCCAGTTTTATGAGAAGCATCTGGCTACTTGAATTAATAAACCAACTGAGCACAGGTCTAAGAGTCTGACATCTGGGGAATCTTCCCAGACTCCTCCCCCTCCTCCTTTCCCCATATCCTCACAGCCCCGAGACCAGACGGATTGCTGTCTTAACTGCATTTCTCAAATCCAGACTCTCTTTCCAACGCTGTTCCCTCTGCCACTGTCTCTCCAGGTCTACTGCAACGGTCCTGACAACAGGTCTCCCTGCTCCAGTTCATCTCCCTTGCACCTCTAACATGCAAATACAAGCCTTCTCCCTGAAGCCTTTCACGCCTCACTATTACCTGCAGAATAAAACACCAGCTGTGGCCATGCTTGGGCAGCCCCTTCCCACCGCCCGGTCTCAGGGCTCACTGTGGGTTCCGACGTGCAGACCTGTGGGGTGTGCCTGCCCATGACACTGGCTCGTGCCTGGGCCTGTGCAAAGGTTACTTTCTTGCCTTTGTCACAGGCCTCCTCCAGTTTTCTCTTATTTGTCATCCATCAAGACTCAGCGAAGGCATCCTCTCCTGACCCCAGGCAGCCTAGCTTTCCTCTGGGCCTTCCCACATCTATTACAGCACTTTCTGCCTTAGGCTGATGTTTTCTTGTCACATGTCCATTTCCCTGTTATGGGTTGAACTGCGTCCCCCGAAAAGGTCTGTTAAAGTTCTAACCTCCAGGGCCTCAGAATGTAACCTTATTAGCAATAGGGTCATTGAAATGTGGTGGCACTGGAGGAGGGTGGGCCACGAATCCAAGATGACTAGTGTCCTCGCAAGAAGAAAAGGCAGGCAGGCAGGGGAGACGGCCACGTGAAGGGAGGCAGCTGCAAGCAAGCCCAGGAACACTGAGCTGCGGCAAAGCCACAGAATCAAGCAAGGATTCCCCTCTACAGGCTGCAGGAGGGCCTGGCCCTGGCGCGGCCTTGGCTTCTGACTTCTTGCCTTCAGAACCGGGAGACAGTACGTTCCTGTTGTTTGCAGCCAGCCGGTCTGTGGCACTTTGTTACAACATCCCCAGCAAACGCAGTGCCACTCCCCCATCAGACCGCCAGCCCTGCAACGACAGAAGCTGCCCTCCCCACTTTTTTGCACCGTGAGTGTCTAGAACAGAACTTGAAACCCAGTGTGTTCAACGACTGCTGAACTGAGAAGTCCTGCTGGGGTATCCGTCTTCCATCTGCCTTTGCTGTGTGTGAACCCTAAACCACAGTGGACTGCATGACTTGTGTTTATTTCCTGCAAAGGACCCCCAGACTACAGCTGGTCCAAGGCCTTTGGTGAAGCTGCCTTCTGCCCCCTGAAAAAGCTCGCCTGCTTTCTTTCTCCTTCCTGCTTTGATTTAAGGGGCTTGGGGACAAGCCAGCTTTTCATGGCTTTGTGTTGTGTTCTGCAGGAGAAGCTGCTCTACCAGCTGGCACTGAGGTTGGCTAAGCACCTGCCCCAGCCCTAATCAATAACCCATCGGGGCATGCCAATGGCACTGCCCGCGTAGCCTGGAGGCCTGTGTACGTGGGCTTCGAGGAGTGCTGGGAAGTCAGAGCTCTCACTGGAGGGTCCTGGGAGAGGAAGGAAAGCCCTGGTAATGAGCAGAAGGTTATGTCTCCCCATGAGCAGAGCAAGGCCTCGACCAGGCTGGACCAGCCAACAGCTTCCTGGCCATGCCCTGGAAGAAACCCAGCTCCTCAGGGGGCCCCTCTCCTGCCTCCAAGGCCTCTTCCAGCCCCCCATGACAGTGCCCCTGCGCATGTGGGGATGAGGGGACGCCCTAACCAGAGCAGGGTGATGCCCCTCTGCCCTCGAAATGTAACAGCACCTCAAAGCCGCTGTGACCTCACAAAAGATAAGAAGTGATACCTAAAGTCTGCAGAGCGGTGGAAAGATGGGAGAGAAACTTTTCCAGGAGCACGGACACAATTTCGTTTATCACTGCAATCCTGGTCCCTGGCATGGGGCTTTGGTATTTACCTAGTGTTCACATTTGTTGAGCTAATGAATGACATAAATTGATGACTGGCAGGCACCTAAAACTGGAGCTGATGATATTAATTTGAATGTGTCCTTTTCACAGTTTCCCCTGAAGTCCCCGAATGGCAGAAGAAAATAAACGATAGCCCCATGCGGCTGACATTTCCTCCTGTTTCAGAATCTGCATTAATTCTGCACTCAGCTCAGTAACACGCCTGGCCCACGTTTGTTTGACTATCAAAATGCTTTCTCCCAACTTTGAGGAAAATTGGTGCCCCAGAAGATGTATAATCCCATGACTTCTCCACCTGACCTTCTGCTCAGGTAAAGAGGCTCAGATTTCAATGAAAATAGAAACTTTACTTTCAGAGAGACCATTACAAGCTTTGCTCTTTTTTTCTTTTTTCTTTTTCACAAAGGTCTCACTTCCCACCAGAGGGTGTGGGGTTCAAGCAGGTGCCAGCTAAGGAACTGAAGGACATGCAGACCCCAGTGGTCTGTCTGCCAAGGACGGATGGGGACACCTCTGCTCAGTCACCTAAAGGGCTGGCTTGAAAACAAAAGCCTTCTGGAACATGTGTCCATAAAACAGCGGGAGAGCTTATGCTCAGAAGACACCCTGTGCATTTTATTCACTGTGCAAAGGTAACTTCCAAGACAGAACCCAAATCTGATCATTCACACCTGCCTAAAATCCTCCAGGCCGCTCAAATGTCTCCGCAACCGAACCTGAACTTCTGAGGACAACGGACAATTCTTGAGCTTCACCTGGGTGCCTGGCATGTCCTTCTGAGCCTCACGCACCCAATGCCATGGACACCACGGTTGCTAAACAACTTGCGATTCCCTCAAGCTGCGGTCCCCTCCCTGTAGGTACTTTTCCCTCTGTCTAGAATGATCTGCTCTCACTCCATACGTCCAGTCATCCTTGCTCTTCTTTCCCCTTTTCTTCCCGACCACCCCCTCTCCACCGCCCAAGCCAACTGACGCTCACCCGTCTTTCCGGGTACGTCCAGAGACTTCTGAGCCGGTGCTGAGCCGGCACTTACCAGGCACTGGGCTTTTCGATTTACTCTGCTCTTCTTCGCTCCACAGGAACTGCCTTTGCATTCCCTGCACTGGGGGTGGGTGGGCAGCGCCTGGCACCCCAGAGGTGCTCGATGAGCGCTTGCCTGATGAACTGATGAGGTTTCCGACGCAGAGGCTCAGAGAAATTTGGAGCAAGCAGCAGATGAAAGTCCTCTCTCCTGCTTCTGGCTACTAACAGTGGAGGAGAACCTCGCTGCTCCCCGTGACCTTCATTTCAGATTCCAAGCCCCCACACTTCCTTCCTCATTGTGCTCACTCACATTAAAAAAGAACACCAAGGATGCGCATCAGAGCCTCAGAGTAAAGTCCCTGCGAGAGAGGGTGTGACAGAGCACAGAAAGAACTGACGCTTTCCAAGGAAGCAAACTTCTGGATGGAAAGAAAACGTAAAGTGGATGACGCTTTGCCAGTTAGCAGGGTCTGCAGTTGGGAACAGAATCTTCCACTCACAAAGAAATGGCTCAAGAGTTACATTACAATGCCAGTAGTTCATCTTTGATGTGCAATTTTCAACTCCCCTCTTACATACCCTTTAAGATCATGGACACATTTTTAGAACATTTCATATTTGACTGAAAGTATCCATGATGATGTTTCCAAAAGACTTCCTGCTTCTTGATACAAAAATTACTCTCACTGGACACTAAGAAACCAATGTTCATAACTTCCTTTTTATCTCTCAATGCTTGTTCTCGGTCAACCCCGGTTTTTGTTTACATTCTAAACAGTATATTATTAATTACATATTCCATAGCCTCACTTACTTGGTATCACAATAATGGGGTCAGTAAATTTAGAGTATTTGAAATGCATAATGGCAAAGCAGGAAAAAAAATCCATACATCCTATGTTTACAGCATTCTAGGTTTTAAACCTCCCTTTGGCATAGCAGTTTCTATTAGCAAAACTCAGACAATCACTGTGAAGATGACGGGGATGCTGGAGTCACAGCAGCGCGTGGAGGTGCTTGTCTGGGAAATTGGGGGAGTACCCCTGATGCTGATGTCATTTCTGAAATCCCAGCTGCGGTCACTCTTACATCTGGGCTGCTTTTTCCCAATGGGATTCTGTTTCCCAGCCTTCTCTCACTACCCACACACCTGACCCCTGGGGGAGCCGGTGAGTCACGTCCTGTCCTTTAAACTTCTCCTCCCATAAGAGCCTTGAATGAGGGGGTGGGTGACGGTGGTCAGAGGGAAGAGGTTGCCAGGAAGGTGGCAGAAGGGAGAGAAGGGCCTGGCCGTGGCAGTGGATGATTTAATAGTTGATTTACCTCCAGTATCCTGGTTCCACTGTTGCCTTTTCACAGCTTATTTCCAACTTCAGAAAGGATGGAGGGGAAAAGAAATAAAAAGCACCTTCCTCAGTCTTTCATTTATAAGAAGTCTGATGAGGAAAGTCTAAGACTTGATTAAAAGTAAGATGTTACAGTGAACCCAGAGGTGGATGAGAATTGTGGCTGATGGTACAGAAACAAGAGTGTCCTTTGTGAGCTAGAGCAGATGTTCATCACTATTGCAGGGTGGTGGGAATGTGGAGAAGCATGAGAAAAATACAACTGGAGTGGCCTATGGACTGTGGTTAGCAGTAATAATGTAATATTCATGCATCTAAGCCAAAGATGTACTGTGTTGACGATGGGGGAGTGTGGAAAAAGGATGTCAAATGTACACTATGGACCATGGTTAGTGGTAATAGTTTGATGATATTATCTCACACGCTGTAACAAATGTTCCACCATGGTGTGGTGTGTTAACAAAGGGGTGTTGTATGGGAATTCTATACATGTGCATGATTGTTCTGTAAGTTGACAACTTCTGTAATAAAAATATATTAAAAAAAATAATAGCGTGGGTTGGGGGAAAAGACACCAAATGTAAGATAAGGACTATAGTTAGTAGTAAGATTTTGACAATAATCTTTCATAATTTCTAACAAATGTTTCACAACAATGCAAGGTGTTGGGGGTGGGTTGATGTATGGGGCACTTGTATGATGACATGCATGTTTATTTTGTAAGTTCACAACTTTTACTATACACTTATTGTTTAGGTATGTTCATGTATAAATGATATACTTCAATAAAATTGTTTTTAAAAAGTTGTTAGATGGGCACAAATTGTATTGAGTCCTGTATCTTCATTTATCATCAATAGTAACACATTGATGTACGAGCCTTAGCTTTCCAGGTTAGTTTTTAATAAACACCATTTTTTGCAATGGTAAACATTTTTAATTAAGAAGTTAAAAATAATATTGTGGCAGAGATGAGCTCTCTGTTTGAAAGGCACATAGCAGACTAAGATTCCCGGCTTCTCTTGTGGTTAGGCCACGTGGTAAGTTTGGCCCTTAGGCACGTGGGAGAGTTTGCATGGAACCTACCATCTGCTCTGCTTCTCTAGTTAACATCTGGGTCACTAGAGCCCAGCACCTTGGAGCCTGCGACCTTGGAGCCCAGGTAACTGCAGAGTGTAGGACCTCAGAATACAGTTGACCTCAGAGTCCAGGACCACAAGGCCCAGGTGTCTCAGAACTCAGGACCTCAGAGCCGACGACCTCAGAAGACACGTATCAAGGTGACAGCACTTTAGTCAGCCTGGATGTGAAGCAGAGTCTCCTGCCCCAATGTGAGTGGGGAACAAACACTTTGAGGGCAGGATGCTCTGCCTCATGACGGTGAATTTCCAATGCCCACCACATGCCTGGAAGGAGTAGCTGTATGGCCAATGTTTGTGGGAATAATACTGAATGAGGCATTACGCATGCACATGGAAGTTCAAAGTCAACACAGACAGGTAATTCTGAGGAAAATTCCTGGGATGCTTTACCACTCCCCACATGCACACGTGCACACACATACATATGCATGCACACTTGTGCACATGTAACTATACATGCAGGTACAAATGCACACGCTCACACACGTACAATACACATGCACACAAATACACATGCAGGTGCAAGTGCGCATGCTCACACACATACATATACATGCACACGCTTACGCATGAACATGTAACTACATGTGCACACACACACTCAACTACACTCTAAACTCTTTGTTTCCTTTTAGGTTCATTTTTGTTTTTATGGAAACTTTCAGTATGCACTGCACTAAAATAGATTGTGAAAGAGCTTCTTTTGCAAAGGATTAAAAAAACGTTTTCCTCTAAAACCATCTCAGTAGGACTGAATAGGTTTGTTTCACTGCTCATCCGTTTTAGAGAATCAAATGGATTTAGAAAGTAGTTTTGGGTTACCTGGACTTTCAGGGCAGATCCCTGGGGAAAATATTGACAGAATAGGAAAGGTTTCCTTGCTCTATATTCTCTTCACAAGAAAAGTTTTTGCCTCCATCAGATTAGTTAGTGAAAATGAAAAATTACTGGTAAGAGACCTTTGCCCTAATAACAAGCCTTCCCCCCAATCCCTGATACTGTTCTATTTATTTTCAGGTTAAAGCAGATTTCTAGGCTTACGACTATGATGTGACATTTGCTGCTTCCTTCTTAACTGATCATTACTGCTTATTGGGACAGAAGCTTAGTGTTTGACAGGTACAAGTCAACCATTTCCACGCCTTCTGTTTATGCTTCTGCTTTGTCATTGAAATGTTTCATTTCCTTTCTTTTTATTGTTTAAAAGTAACATCATGAACAGTTTGATGCAACCATAAAACCATAAAGAAGAGTTACAAATCAAGATTCTCAAATTTCTTTAGTATGCTTGTAGGAGGTGATAGTAGGCACATTTAAAATTTGGTTGGAATCCCCAAAGTGGCTGTATCTTTTCAAACTAGTATTTGATGGCTAGCTATAACTAACTTTCAGTTACAAGAAAGGAGGAAGTGAGAGTGGGAGGGGGAGAAGGAGAGAGGGACGGAGGCAGGCAGGTAGGTGGGAAAGAAAGAAGAAAGGAAGGATGGAAGAAAGGAGGGAAGGAGAGAGGGAAGGAGAGAGGGAAGAAGGGGGCAGGGAGGGAGGGAGGAAAGGAAAGGAGGGAAGAAGGGAATACTTTAAGGGTTTACTGAGATCTGCAAGAAAGCAAAACCTCAAAGGTTTTTTTGCTTGTGGTTCTTAGCATACTGCTGTGATGGACCAAAACTGAAGGGAATACAGTTGGAATATTGCTCCCATTTCTCAATGTGTCCAATAAAAATTACACATTGTTAAAAAAACCAAGCATTAAAAATAATTGGTGTTACCACACCAATGCAAGGTGGTAAACATAGGGAATCCTGTAGTTTGTGGATGTTTGTTTGGTAAACCCACAACTTCTTTAATTAAAAAAAAAAAAAAAAATCAGTGTTACCTTTGGAGTTACCATACTCAGGTTTCCAAAAGGACTTTAAAGTTTTGTAAATGTTTACAAGGTTCTACTTATTTTAGTAAAATTTGACATAAACAGTTACCAAAGTGAAGTCATATCAGAAACTATGTGTATGATTTTCAGTTTTTTTTTATTGAATTTTTCTCTGGGAAACTTTAATGATTGGCCCATTATGGATTAGTAGATAGCAAACTAAGTAATTTCTAAATGCTTTTAATTTAATTTTTTAAAAACTATTTTCTTGGTCATTGTTACAGTTTGAGATTATTTTTGTGAATCCTGAAAAGAGAAAGATTATGTTTGTAAACTAATCTATTCTTCCGGGTGTGATACCCTTTGATTATATTGGATTCAGTTGAGGGGCCCTTGATTAAATTACCTGCTAAGATTAGGGCTTTGATTTGGCCACGTCAGTAAGGCGTGACTCAGGTTGAGTCCCTGCCCCCTTGGTAGGCCAGTATCTGATATAAACGGACACTCACTCAAGAAGACATGCCGGAAGAGAGAGCACTGTCATTTTGATCCTAGGACCCAAGGGAGAGATGAGGTATTCACCTGATAGTTTGTAGCTGACCTTGGGAAGAGACCAGAAGAGCTGAGAAGGCCCAGAAAGAAACGAGCCCCATGCCAGGAGGGAGAGGAAGCCCTGAGAGACAAGCCCTGAGCCAGCCTGCGGCTGAGAGAGGAAGCCAGAGGGGAAGGCTGAACCTCGCAGAGACCAGCGGCCTTCCTGCTTCAACACATGGCAAATGACTTTAGTGAGAAAACAACCTTGAATTGGACTCTTTAGGGCCTTGTAACTGTAAGTTTTTACCCCAAATAAATACTCTTATAAAAGCCAACAGATTTCTGGTACTTTGCATTGGTACCCATTTGACTGACGAATACAGTCATCGTCCATCCACTGTTGTTATCAAAGGTTTGTAAAATTTCCTCTTTCTCTCTCTTTTTTAATGTATATATTTAGGAACTAAGAGGAAAAAAGATAGCCTGCAGAGGGCAAAGCCTCAGAACAATTTGTTGGTCCAATTTTCTACTCAGGCAAAGAGACAAGAGATGCCCACTGCCATGAGCTGAGTTATTCTGAAAACGTCACTGGCTGGGGGAGCTCAGGCACCACATGGCCCCTCCGTTCCTCTCAGTGAAACAAGGTCCCTTTAGGGTCTCATCATGCTCCAAAGCCCTGTATTTGTGAGATGAAATGTTATGCTGACAGGACCTGACATCAGTGAAGCAAAAGGCCACTTTGGAACAAGGTTTTAAGACCCCAGAACACAGGCTATGGCCACGCTCTGGCTGTGGGGTTGTGGGCAACAGCCAGGCCCAGCAGAACGGTCTCAGAAAGCCACGTGAACGCTGAGGGAAACGTAAGGCTCGTCAAAACATTGTTGCTAGGGAAGCATTGTTGACGAGCTCTAATTCAAACGGTTATAGGAACACAGGGCGAGGCAGGCAGTCCCAAGAAACTGCAGCCTTGGCGGCTGGGTCTCAGTTGTATTCTTAAGTATAACATTTCTGAGCTCTCCCTGTTTTGGAGCCCAGTACTCTTGTCGTCAGACAGTTATTAAAATGCCTGGGCACGTGACATCATGTTGCCAATCAGCCATGGTGCGGAGGCTTGCGGTTCTGGGTTCTCCTCAGGCCTGCGGTTCTCCTCAGGTCCATGGTTTTCCTCAGACCAGCAGTTCTGGGTTCTTCTCATGCCTGTGGTTCCCCTCAGGCCCACGGTTCTGGGTTCTCCTCATGCCTGAGGTTCTCCTCAGTGCCTGCAGTTCTTTGTTTCTCTGGCCCACAGTTCTCCTCAGGTCTGTGGTTCTAGGTTCTCCTCAGGCCCGCGGTTCTCCTCAGGTCTGCGGTTCTGGGTTCTCCTCAGGCCCACAGTTCTCCTCAGGCTTGCGGTTCTGGGTTCTCCTCAGGCCTGCTCTTCTCCTCAGGCCCATGGCTCTCCTCAGGCCCACAGTTTTGGGTTCTCCTCAGGCCTGCAGTTCTCCTTAGGTCCATGGTTCTTGGTTCTCCTCATGCCTGCGGTTCTCCTCAGGCCCGCGGTTCTGGGTTCTCCTCATGCCTGAGGTTCTCCTCAGGGCCCGCAGTTCTGGGTTCTCCTCTGGCCCACAGTTCTCCTCAGGTCCGTAGTTCTAGGTTCTCCTCAGGCCCGCGGTTCTCCTCAGGCCCACGGTTCTCCTCAGGTCCGTGGTTCTAGGTTCTCCTCAGGCCTCCAGTTCTCCTCAGGCCCGCGGTTCTCCTTAGGCTTGAGGTTCTGGGTTCTCCTCAGGCCTGCGGTTCTCCTCAGGTCCATGGTTCTCCTCAGGCCCACAGTTTTGGGTTCTCCTCAGGCCTGTGGTTCTCCTTAGGCCCACAGTTCTCCTTAGGTCCGTAGTTCTTGGTTCTCCTCAGGCCTGCAGTTCTCCTCAGGTCCATGGTTTTCCTCAGACCAGCAGTTCTGGGTTCTTCTCATGCCTGTGGTTCCCCTCAGGCCCACGGTTCTGGGTTCTCCTCATGCCTGAGGTTCTCATCAGTGCCTGCAGTTCTTTGTTTCTCTGGCCCACAGTTCTCCTCAGGTCTGTGGTTCTAGGTTCTCCTCAGGCCCGCAGTTCTCCTCAGGCCCGCGGTTCTGGGTTCTCCTCAGGCCTGTGGTTCTCCTCAGACCCAAGGTACTGGGTTCTCCTTAGGCCCGTGGTTCTCCTCAGGCCCACGGGTCTGGGTTCTCCTCAGGTCTGTGGTTCTCCTCAGGCCTACGGTTCTCCTCAGGCCCATGGTTCTGGGTTCTCCTCAAGCCCACAGTTCTGGGTTCTTCTCAAGCCCGCGGTTCTCCTCAGGTCCATGGTTCTGTGTTCTCTTCAGGCCCAGAGTTCTCTTCAGGCCCACGGTTCTGGGTTCTCTTAAGGCCCACAGTTCTCCTCAGGTCTGAGGTTCTCTTCAGGGCCCGTGGTTCTCCTCAGGCTCGTGGTTCTGGGTTCTCTTTAGGCCTGTGGTTCTAGGTTCTCCTCAGGCCCGCAGTTCTCTCATGCCTGCGGTTCTGGGTTCTCCTCATAACTGCGGTTCTCCTCAGGCCCACAGTCTCCTCAGTCCTCAGCAGTTCCAGAAGCACCTACATGGCGCCAGGTACAGCCACAACACAAAGCTGGCTGACAAATGGCTAAATGGCCATTACTGAAAAGGCCAAAAGAAAATTTAAAAAGATTTCTAGAGTGTGAAGGCTTTAGGCATTTTGTAGTTTGATTGGAGATAAATATTTGCTATCATTAGATTATTTCCTGTTAGGAAATAATTTCCTGAGGGAAAGCCAAGGAAGGGAGGCATCTTAGAAACCAGACCAGGAGCTGAGGTCCATTCAAGCAAAGCTTTTAATGAAAGAAAGAGCTTAGCAGGCGGGCTGTGTCTGAGTGGACAGCAGGCCCGAGGGAGGGGGCTGAGCTCCTTAGTGGCTACAACAGTCTATTGGTAACTTTGCTTCCATTATCCCCTAACTTGTTACCCATAATCATGCATACTTGTTACTAGAATTTGTTTTCTTTGAAATAAATCACTAGAATGTTGCAGGTTTTTTTTTAAGCACACATTCAGGAGAGTTCTCCCTGGTAGAAACTGTCTGTGGAAGGTTTATAAGGTCCACAAATCCATTCTACCCCTTCTTTAATGCTCGTTTATCCCATTCGGGTGTTAGGGTTGGTATCAGGTGCGGGGCGACATGCTTTCTGCACAGGGGCTCACTAGACCTCACCACAGCCTCAGAAGGCCTCGCCCTCCACACCGAGGAAGAGCCTGAGGCCCGAGACCACACTTCCCGGTGTGCAGAAGTTGTAACGCAAACCCAGGGCTTCTCCTATCTCTAGCTGGTTTACTACCTATGCGGGAACAGGTAGGTGATCAACAGCAAAGCTTTTTCCAACCCTTTGGATAGAAGGTAGGTGTATTAGTCAGCCAAAGGGGTGCTAATGTGAAATACCAGAAATGGGTTGGTCTTTATAAAGGGTATTTACTTGGGGTAGAAGTCCACAGATACCAGGCCATAAAGCGTTAAGTTTCTTCTCTCACCACAGTCCATTGCCATGTGTAAGAGCAAGACAGCTGCCAGCGTCTTCCAGGGTTCAGACTTCTGGGGTTCCTCTCTTCCCGGGACTGCGTTTCTCTCCGGGCTTAGCTCCTGTTTCCTCCACAAGATCAGCTGTAGACGATCAGGCGAACGGCTCACTTCTCTTCTCCTGGGGCCTTCTTTCCAACATCAAAGCTGCTTCTCAAAAGACTGCTTCAACTCTGTCCTTTGCCTTGCCTTTTATATTCGATTCCCCACCCACCAAGGGGTGGGGCTCAACGCACTACTGACATGGCCCAGTCAACACCCTAATCATAACTTAATCACGCCCAGATTAACAGACCAGTTTACAAGCATGATCCAATTAGTTTTGGAATTCATAATTACATCAAACTGCTCAACTGCAACAATAGAGTATACATTATAAATAAAATGCAACAGAGGAAAATTTAAAAACAATTACCCACTAAATTCCTTTTTTTCTTTCTTTTTTTTTTTAGAGGTAGAGGGATTAAACCCAGGACCTTGTACATGAAAAGCTGGCACTCAACCACTGAGCACATCTGCTCCCCAATGAGAGTTGGTTTTTGTTTGTTTTTAGGAGGTAGTGGAGATCGAACCCAGGACCTTGTACATGGGAAGGAGGCACTCAATCACTTGAGTTAACATCTGCTCCTACTAAATCCTTTTAATCGGCCCTTAGAGATATCCCAAGTGTCTAGTATATGTGCTTCGTTGCACCAGACACTGGGAAGCACAGAAAGAGAGGCTGTTACCTGGCAGTGCTTGAATCTGGAACCCTGCAGCAAATGAGGGGTGCTAGTGATAGGAAGGAGGAGGAAGCGAACTGTCAAGCAGTATCATCCCACTATTATTCCTGGAGGAATGGTCTCAGCAGGAAGAGTAGGATTCCCTTCAAAGTGAAGTCTCAAGTGCTTTTTAAGAGGCAGGGAGCAGAAATGGTGTCATCCCAGGAGGAGTGACCCCAAAAAGCTCAGCTGCGGCTCTTTCCTGCACTCTCCCCACCCTCATGAGACCTGAGAATGACACGATTATTGCCATTTTGGAGACAAGCCACAGAAACTTGGGCCAGTAGGAAAGTGCAGGTACAACCAGCGGCAGTGTCGGACCCAAATCCAGATGCCTCCAAATCCAAAGCGCCCACCTTCCCACGAAGCCACACTGCTCAGAGGTGTCTGTCTGTCTGCAGTGGCACTGTGGCCACCACACAGTACTTTCAGCCGGGAAAGAAGGAAGCCAAAGCAGGATCTTAACTTGGGGGAGGGGGTCGGGGGGGCATACACAGACCAGTAAAATAAATAGGGTTTATCCAGCCGTCTGCACTTTTAATTAAATTTTGCTGTCTACCAGTTAAGTACCATAAGGCTCCGTGGTGATTATCAAGTCAAGCAGACTGTCAGCTGGTGTTGGTAACTAAGCGTAATAGGATTACACTTTATTTTCCTCAGAGCAGAAGCAAAGTTCCTCTAAACCCAGGTTTTGAGGGCTGGTTCCCCCCACCCCCTCATTAGTAATTAGTCTAGAATTATCCTAGAGACCTCAAGCATCGCTGGAGCTGAATTTCAACAATTCTTGCTAGGCAGAAGCAAGAGCACAGAAACACACCTTTCCTTAGCCCTCCAGCCTCAATCGGGATTTATATCTCTGGGACTAAACTCAGCAGGAAAGCCCTGGGAATGGTGCAAGGAACAAGCCCGTGCCTAATAACCGCATTTTTACGTGATGCCTTTGGAGCCATCGTTACACTTCATTTTTACCAACAGATATTTCTTTAAAGTGGTATCAAATGCATTTGAGTAAATAAACCTTAATTTAAATATGGAGGGCTGGTTGATATTTTGCTTTGGAAATAGTGTGCTATGAAAAATATTTGAAATCCAGTTTACCAAGGGGCTAACTTTTTCAGTTTAAAAAAGTATTTGGGACAAAAAGTTTATGCTATCACTTATAAGAGATGACTAAAAAGAGCAAATTTGCAGACAGAGCGCAGATTAGAGGTTCCTTGGGGAAGGGGTAGGGGGAAGGGAAAAAACAAAAAAGGAAGAAAAAGTATTTTGACTGAATTTTTATGTATCTTGTAAATGTAGATTCACGTCCAGGGTACTTAAATTAATTTAACCAGTATCTGTCTGTAGATTTGAAAGTAAGTTTATGTTTAAACATCCTATTTTAAAGTATTCAGCACAGAGTGAAACTGCTAATGTAAACTAAATATAATTGGCCCTGTTTGTTAATGGAAAACTTTCCAATGCTATAACGCTTTCTTAGCATCAGGCAGAATATAGGACAAATTCAAAATAGTAAAGAATTAAGATGAAAGGAAAAACGGTTTTCAACTCCCACATAAGGGCTTTTTTGGAGAAAGTGACAATGGAGCTCTTGTTGTTTTAAATAAGAAATGAACGATAAACTGCTTTTTAAAAGGAAATTATATATGCCATTCGTCATTTAAAAAAATGACCACAGGCACCATAGCGACTTTGATATCACATTTTTTCTGGTAACACAGCCCCCCCCTTGTATAAACATATACACATACCAATATGTTATGTGAACTGCAATCTTGCAGTGACTTCAAGGATAAACTTGTTTTTATAAAAGAACTCACATTTTCCCATGCTTTATCACTTCTTGAGCAAGAACTTTTATGAGATTCTAGTAAGCCATGCTTGATGTAGTTTCCTTTGTTCCTCCTTCTTATGGGAAGAGAACACTCTTAGGATATGATCACGTTCAAGGAGAATAAATTCCGACTAAGAAGATGATTTTTAAATCAGTGACCAACAAGTAATGTGCCCAATCCTCCCACCACATTGGATACCACAGCTTAAATTTACTGGGTCATTTATTCTTCATTTATTCCAGTGCAATATATGTTTCTCCACAGGAAGAGATGCTATTTCAGTAACCTCCTGTTTCACCATTTCAGACTTGACCACTTGAAGCTGACACTTTGTAGCAGTAGAAAGACAATGTGAAAATTCCTGGCTTACTTCGTCAAAGTCCTTGGTGAATACTTTTGTCCTCTTGGGTTACTGCTCCACAACCTGCTAAATTATTACTTGTGTTCCCTGTCTGGTCTTCCAGCACCTGGAGGTGACAAACATTTTCCTGACGTGACAGGTACCATGGCAGCCACATTTGTGGCAGCTTGATGGTGCTACCATTTGAGCTGGGACACTGACTTGTAGTGTCATCGTAAAGAGACCTGAGAACTCAAAATTCATCATTTCTTAAGATTTAGCTCTTTGGATACGAGAATAGAAATGACCCCAAACCCTCAGAGAAGGAAGGCAGTAGCTAAGCGTTGAAAAGACCTCATGTTTCAAATCTCCCTGTTTCTTACAAGCAATGTCACCTTGGACAATTTATGAACCTCCTTGGACCTCAGCTTTCTCGTCCGTAAAATGTAGATAATAATCCTGTCTCCAAGGGTGGCTGGGAGGATGAAATTAGACGATCTCTGTACTGTGCTTGGCAGATGATCACAGCTTTTATCCTTAGGTTAAGGAAGGAGGCAGTAGATGTTTATAGTACCTGAGGGCGGCGGTCTCCAAAGTGGCGTGCAGATGGATGTACTAGAAATTCCATTTGCCTTTAGTTTACATCTAATATACAGAAGCAGATTGTTTCACCGATATTCAATGTCAGGATTTAGTACAAGGTGCCCTCCCATGAGTTGCGTGTCTCTTGGCGGTTTCCTAAGGGGCGGTGGGGGCTGGCGGCGCAGGGGGCTTGGTGCTGGTGACCGCACACACGTGCTGGCTTGCAGCACGCCAGGTCCTGTGAGTGACGTACTGCCGCTCACACCCCCAACCGAGAGCATATATGAATTACATCGCTTACTTTTAACCACACTGACCCTCCCAGAATGGAGGCATGACCTAAGAAGGTCCCTGTGGAGACGCTACGGAGAGAAGATGATATTAACTCCACAAGCGGTCAGCCAGAGAGCCTCGAAGTAGAAATGCCCCTCCTCCTGGCGCTGCAGGCACATCTACTAGGTAAAGATGATTTAGACCCAGCAAGAAGTCAGCTCAAACCCTCAACAAGTCTCAGAAAGGCTATCAGAAATAGGGATTAATTCCACTGTTGATGAACTTTGGCCTAGGTGTGTATTATGTCTTGAGATATAAGTCAATGATAGTGGGACATTCATATAACATAACAGGTGCATAAATGTGTGCATGTGAATTTGGGACACTGCTCAAGAGTTACTCATAGGAGGACATGCACAAAAATGCGTGGTGCCACCTTCCATAGCATGCTTCCTGACCTTTTCACGACATGGCACACACCATTTATCCTGTACTCTGGAATGAGCTCCGAGGGTGCTGGAGCCCAAGGTAGTCAGACTAGGGCCTCCCGGTGTCCAGGCCACTTCTCTGCAGTTCTTCCGTCCCTTTGCACAGCCACGGCATTCAGAGCACCTCTATAGCCCATATCAGGCACCCTCGAGGCACATTGACTGGAAACTCCATCCTACAGGTGGATTTTGGCAGAGGTGAGGATAATTGAGGAAGAATGCAGCGTTTGGATTCTTGTGGACATACGTAGAGAGAAGGTATTAAAACGGACCTTTTAAGGATCAGTGTAATGAAAGCTGTTTGGCTCGCAGTGGCTGAAGGTCAGGAGTTAAGGGCTCTTGCTTTCTCTGCTCTGAGCAAGGAGCCAGCCTTGTCTAGCCATAAGTCTTCTCCTTCCTCTTCCTCTCTGTCAGCGGGCACGTTCCACCTCTGTACGTTCCCACGTTCAGCTCGGTGCCGTAACACGGCAAGTGCTATTTGGTTTGCTGAATGGATAAATGGGCCACAGTTAGGTTAAGCGTGCTGCTCAGTGGTCCTACTATTCACATCCAGAGGACCCTCTTCCTCTTCTTCAGCAGTGAGTCCAAATCTTGGCCAGTACTTTCCAATTCCCAGCTCTAATCCATGATATTCGCTCTTAGCTGACCTCTTCTCTATCCTTGATAAGACCATCAAAACCACCCAATAAAAGCTCTTCTAACACCAAATATTTCTACCTAAGTTATTCAGGTTAAAACCCCTAAGTCAGAATGGGATAAGATATTTGAAAATCCTCTATCTGATAAGGATCTAGTATCCAGAGTATATAAGGAACTCTTACAACTAAAAGGCATACCACAATTAAAAACTGGGCAAAGGACTTGAACAGACATTTCTCCAAAGAAGATATACAAATGGTCAACAAGCACATGAAATTCAACAATATTAGGCATTAGAGAAATTCAATTAAAAACCATAATGAGATACCACTTCACACCCACTAGAAAGGTTATAATTTTTAAAAAAAGGGAAAATAAGTTTTGGCAAGAATGTGGAGAAATTGTAATCCTCATATATTGCTGGTGGGAATGTAAAATGGGGCAGCTGCTGTGGGAAACAGTTTGGCAGTTTCCCAAGTTAAACAAAGAATTACCATATGACCCAGCAATTCCACTCCTAGGTATATACCTAGAAGAACTGAAAACTGATTCAAACAAAAACTTACACATAAATGTTCATAAGCAGCTCTATTCACAATAGCCCAAATGGAAACAACCCCAAAATCTACCAATGGCTGAATGGATACATGAAACACTGGGGTAATGCTCAGCCATAGAAAGTACTGATACATGCTACAACATGGATGAACTTTGCAAAGATTATGCTAAGTGAAAGAAGCTAGCCCCAAAAGGCCACATGTTTTATGATTCCTTTAAATATCCAGAATGGAGACAGACAGCAAATTAGGGGCTGCCAGCGATCTGGGAAAGGGGAGTGACTGCTTAACGGGTATGGGGTGCCACTATATTGTCTACTGTCTTCTCCACTAGAATGTAAGCTTCATGAGGGCAGGGCATTTTGTTTTTTCTGTTTTGCTCACCATTGTATCTCTACAGCCTAAAATTGGGCCTGGCACATAGCAGGTGCCCAATATTTGTTGAGTGAGTGGCTGGCTGGCTGCCATGGGTTTATAAATGACATCACTGCTCCCTCACTAATTCACCCTTCACACCAGAATATTCACCCTAAAATCCAAGTTAAAAATCACCCCCTCCATACAAAGTGTCAGTAGCTATTTATGAAATTTCATCTAAGAGCCCCCAAGGATCCAGCCCCACTCTCCCTCTCTAGCCCCCCGTCCACGTCTCCATAATCCTAAGGTGCAGTCACCTGGGGGACCGCTCATTTAATCTTGAACACATTGAACACTTTAAGGTCGGTGGGTTTTAGACATATTCCCCCTTGTCTCAGACAATCTCTTCCTTACTTTGCTTTCTACTGAAATCCCCTGATGTTTCCAGGCCTTGTTCAAATTTCATACCCTCTGTGCAGATTCTCCATTCTTCCAATCAGATTGAAACCTGTGCCCTGTAGGGCACTGCTCACACCTATGATTAGTACAAAAGCCATTCTCCCTTGGACTGTGTCCACATCTGCCCCACAATGGGAATGTGCCATCCCTTGGAAGGTATGTCGGTCTACTTTTCACAGCATCTTGCACATAGTAGATGCTCAATAAAAGTTTGTTAAAATGAAACAAACAATGTCACTAGCTGTGGACTTTTTAGGCACAAGAATTAGAGTCAGATAAGCCTACCCCATCACCACATACACGAATATCATGGAGACTGAAAAGAAAAATAAAATTGTAGCTTCAAACAACATGATGCAGGAGACCTAATGGTAAACTCTCAAGATGTGGGTATCTTATTCTCTCCTTCTGCTGGAATGCCTGGCATTAATTTGGGAGTGTGAGCTTCAGCTAAAAATAAGCTCGCTTTTATTTCAACTGAGCTCCACTACTGTTGTTTAGCTATTTTGTGGTTTTATTTAAGTACTTGCAAGGCCCAAAGAACGCCAGTCAGGATGCCTCGGTGTTACCCAAGGGCTCTTTTCATGGAGTAATTTCTGGTTAACTCAAGACACTGTGTCTCTTCTGCTTGCTGGGTTGCTGCCCGGGACATGGCCCAGTAATGCACAGAGCCAGTCTCAGCAGGACCTAGTGCAGCAGGCCCAGGACTCGAGGGAATAAGTACTTGAGTAAGGAACGCCGCTCTAGGGGGAATGTTCTGAATCACTGTTTGCTTGTGGGGACAGAGAACCAATAATTCCAGGAGCTTTTACAGCACAATCTTCGTGGAGGCAGTAGGAGTGAGTTCAAGCCCTGGGCCTGTTAGCAACCAGACAGAGGCCTCTTGCTCTTTGCACACCCGTGAACCCTTCCCACTGCTTGGGATTATAGAATTTTATTTTTTGACGAGCTGGGGTTTTCAAGCTTTTCCAGCATAGTGCAGAAGTCCTGTCTAAGGAAATGGAGGCAAAGTCTCAAATGTTAGCACTAGAAGCTAACAGCACAAGGCACATGATAAACATCTTATGGACATTTGAAATGGCCCTGGGAGATGACAAAATGGCCAAAACTGTTCACCATACTTTTAAGCAGTGAAATAAACTCATTAGGAGGCTAATTATCTTCTCCCAGGTCACAATGTTAGAAATCCAAATCTTCAGACCGTTACCTTGGTCTTGGCAATGGATTCAAAATCTCTTCATGAGGTCTGACATGGGTATTATCAGAAATCGGCAAATATTCCTTCATGCGTTAGAAAATTGGGTCTCGGTGCCATGCTGCCACGTGCCAGTGTGTCGGCCCACACAGGTCTGGCTCCCGCAGAACGTCCCGGCGCCATGCGTGGTGCCCTGGCTCATAGACGCGTCTGAACGGCAAGAAGAGCCAGGTCCCGGGACCTGCAGAGAACGGCGCACTCACATCCCTGACCGACCACTCAGGGAGCCCTGGGTCTGCAGAGAACTCTGCCTACCGATCTTCTCTGCCTCTCATTCCTCAAATCTAGAGTGTGGCGAACAGCTGACACTTCTGAGAAGACAAGCCGACAAAACCCTCAGCTTTCAGTTTCTGTCTCTCCCAGAAAGAAAGGACATAACGTGGCGATGATTATGAAGCGTGAGGAAAGGGCCGTGGAGATACCACGTGGTTGTCAGGAACGGCACAATCTCATTCAAAGGCGCCAAGAGCCCTGGCGGACTCAGGACGTCAGGAAGAGCAGAAACGGTCAACACCCCAGCCCCAGCTTCGAGCTGCCCCACCGTGAGTCACCATGTTTGCCCTATGTAAAAGAAATCAATCAGCAAGGGTTTCTGCCAAATGCACACAACAGTTGTCTTCTAGACTCTACCAGAAGATAAATGATTCCAGACATTGGACTGCAGCCACTTTCCCACACACGCTACAGAGTTCTGCCATCCATATTGGGCCATAGCCCTGAGTGGTTTCTGCTTTTGAGGGTTTACAGCCAGGACTTCCACTTCTAATTTGGACTAGACAGCCTGCTAAAGCGGATGCAAAATAAGCTGCTTTTCTCTTGTATAAATTGTCAGAGTATTGTCTTTTCCAAATAAGGGGGCTCCCGTGATCCCACTCAAAGTTTCTGCTACTGCTCATAAAATGTTATCATCCCAAATCACTGCCTTAGAGCCCATCGGAATTAGACAAATCGTGGCCTAATAAAATACATGGCACACAATATCCAACGCAAGCCACTGGGGCGTTACGTACAACAGCACAAGTCCAAGTTCGTTTGGAAACCAGTAAGTTTCAAAATGTATTAACAACAAGTAGTATGATTGTTTTATATGGTACCTTATGTCCTGGAAGAGGGTAATGGACTTTTTGTAAACTAAAAGAAAATCCAGAAGCAGCTTCCTTTTAAAACTATGCCAACACCAGTAAAATTAGTTGGAAGGCATACAAGAAATGCAGGGCATATTCAAGGTGATTTAAGTAACCCAGCCCATGGAATGAAACATCCAAATAGGCAGTCTTTACTGGCAGCCTCTTACATCGGAAAGACGGGCTACTTGCACCAAATCGCCTTTTAATTTTGCCCGTAGTAAAAAAGAAAAGAAAAGAAAGTCTTATAGCCATGTGTGTAATCCATCTGAGCTAAAACAATTCTTTGAGGTTAAATGAAAGTAAAATAAATCTTACCGTAAGGCTCAAAGGATTTTAAAGCGAATAATCAAAATGACAGGCACTGCTTTTTATTTTTAGATCCAGTTCTCCTTAAAAGAATGCTCCTCTGAGTATCAAAGAGAACTGTCTCTACCAGTAAGAAGCTCACAATCCAAACAGGGAGAAACTGGCATCTCACCCACTGACTTCTTTTTCTGGGGAATACAAACTTACTTTGTTTAAAAGCGTCCTTAGGCGGTGCTGTGCCTGGGAAACCAGACCTCGGGCTCCTTCATCTCATTTTCAGCTTCCTTGAAAACCGCTCCCCAGGAGCTGCGCGGCGGCGCCCCTGCCACCGAAGGCTTCCTCCCGGTTATCTGGGCCAAGGTCCCCGCGCGCCGCGCTGTGGCCGGCCAGGCTGCCCACGCGTCCCCCGCTCCGCGGCGGGAGCTGGCCTGAGGTTGTGTGGGCCCCGCCTCCAGCCCGGAGAGCAGAGGGAAGCCCACAGCTGCACTTCCTATCACTCCTCTCTTCTGGAACGGGAGGAGAAGCTGCCGCTGGCCACGGGCCCGAGGGCCGCACCTCCTCCAGGCCCCGGGCCGGTGCCGCGTGCCTGCCCTGTGGAGGTGGCCAGGCCAGGTGGCCGGGAGGCCACAGGAGGCGGCGGGCTTTTCCACACCTAGTAAGACTCCAAGGAAGACGCCCGGCACTGGGCTGCACAGATACACCATGACCGAATGATTTTTAACATGACCCTGATTCCAAGGAGGAAAACGGAAAAGGAGAAAATGTCCAAAAGTGCATGACAAAATGGGCGTGTGGAAGCACCTATCCCTAAACACAGGTCATCGCTCATATGCAGATGCCGGGCATCCTGAGAACACAATTTAGTGTTGTTTCCACTACAACAGAGTTGGCAAATCCAGAGAACACGTGTCACGTGTGTGCTTCTCGGGTTCTAGGCGACAGACCACTGAATCCCTCCGTTAACTGCCAGCAAGCGCAGAGCGGGCGACAGGAAATCGAGACCAAGAACGCATTTTGGAAGCACAGGAGGCCAGCTTTATCGGCCAGCAGGGGCCACATGTGTAAACAGCATACGTGGGCGTTACTGAAACAAGGCGCAAGGTTGTAACATGTGTTCGGACCTGCAGTTGGAGCTCTGGAGTCAGGTGTGAGCCCCATTTTCAGACACTGTCCCTGACGGTCAAAGCCAGAGGGAAAGCTCTGGACACCTCACAGGTGATTGCAAGAGTAAGGTAAGACAACAGATGCTAAAGCACTTTGTTGTTATTATTAAACATTTCTATAGTTCTTTTCAACAACACAGAGAATATTAAATACGTATAAATATTTAATCTGGCAAAGGAAAACTTCAAACTAAATACCAGAGCCTGTGATAAGGAGTGGTTAAGAGAGGAGGATTCTGGGAACGGCGCACAAGGTATAAAGCGCATGCTAAGGATAAAAGTTACCTGATTTTGAATATTTGGACTCTACAGTGAGAGCGAACAGACACAGAGCAGAATGGAGTGCAGGAAAGAAAGTTTGAGACCTTCATCCTCCTGTGTTTTCACTTCACAATGCCCTGGAATGCCGTTCGCTGTAATTCTGTGAGGAACTGAAGGACAGGGGCCACGCAATAGGACAGGGGCCACGCAAAAGGACAGGGGCCACGCAATAGGACAGGGGCCACGCCCCTGGGGGGCAGTATCCACACCCCTGGACAACAGGGGCCTCACCCTGGACGAGAGGCCATGCCTCCAGCAGCGTCTGTTGGCTCCAGGAGCGAGTGAGATGCTGAACCAGATAAGATCAAGTCACTCCGAGGAAGGGAGCGGGGAAGCACGCACGAGAGGGTGAAAAATCGCGGCTTCATGGTCGACACGACCTGCGTGTCCCTGAAGTGGCCCCACGGGGAAGGTGGGGTTTGTTGGGAAGAGCCTTTCTGGGCCACTGAAAAGGAAGCAGTGGAGACTTGTCCGGTGCCCCTGGTCTGAGCCAGCCTTCTCCGCGCTCCTCCCCCCGTGGGAACGTCATCCCGAGGACGATGAGCTTAGGTCCGGGACCAGGATGTTTGTACACGTCCCTTTCAAAGCACAGGGGTTGTCTGGAGAGCGTCTTCCCGGATGGCGAAGCAAACCCGGCCTGCTGCAGCGGCGACGAGGACTCAGGTCTGCTTCCAGCGGGCCCCGGCCCTCTGCATGGGCACCGAGGACCCCTGAGCAGGGGCGGCGGGCACGGGCTTGCGTGGGCTCCCACCCGGGGGCCACCCAGCGCCGACTCGTTCCTGTTTGCTTGGCTGAATGGCCTGTGGCCGTAGCCTACTCTAATCAGTCCAGGCGAGTGATCTCTTCCACCAAACGGGGGCTCTGCTAGCTTGGGGCAAGGGAACTGCCCACGCGGGAAGCCCTGACCCACGGACCGCGTCCGCTTTTCACTCCTGGAGCGCGCCAGGCTCCCCCAGGAGCCGCCTCCAGCTCCACGGCGGCGCTTTGCAGTGGCACGTGCATGGCTCATCTGAAACTGAGACGGGCTCGCCGGCGAGGGGCCGTCAGGCTGGGGCAGGGAGGACAGGGGTGAGTTGGGGAAGGTTTGCACGAGTGCCCAGAGGACACCTGAAGGCGGGGAGGGCTCCAAGCAGCGCGGGTGGCGGTGAGGCGAGCTTGGGGAGGGGCGATGCACCTGGTTTGCTGAACCGGTGGGGGGATCACGAGGCTTGAGAATCAAAGACAGCGTGGTGTGGGCTTGGGTGCTGGGTGGGCGTGGGGCAGTTAATGCCAGCTCAGGGCAGTTGTGAGTCCCCGGCGGTGTGTGAACACGTTGCAGAATCTGAGAGTGAGGCCTAGAGCAGTGTTTGGGATGGACGTGAAAGGGGATGGAGGCTGAACGGCCACCTAGGAGCCTACTGGGCAAATTTAGGCAAGAGGCTGTGAGGCTGCAAACCCGAGGATGAGGGGAGAAGAAGGAGGCCGGAGGCCACGCAAGGATGTGAGAGCCCAGCAGCAGGGCCAAAGGGAGTCCCGCTTCGAGGGTTTTTTTCCCTAGTATTCACACATGTGAAAACATACACATTGCAAAAGACTGAAACCCACCCCAATGTCTGCCACTAGAGAATGCACAACTAAATTACAGTACAGTCAGATGGTGAAACACTATGCAGGATTTAAAAAACAGGTAGCCGCAGGAGGGCTGCAGCTGACGACGACAGCAGACACCAGTGGCTAGTGGTGGAAGCAGGAGAGCGGCTGCGGGCAGGGAGCACGGCTGTGGGAAAGGAAGGCAGCCGTGGGGAGTGGACGGAGCACTGGGCTGGGAACCCCTGGCCTGGGTTCTGCTCGCAGAGCGGCACCTGTGTTCCTAGACCAGGACAGCCTGGAGTTGTGCCGGGTACAACTTACACTAACGCTTGTGGCAGCTTTGCCCACAACCGCTGACTGGAAGGTGCCAGAAACCTGCCTAACTCAGCTCTGCCCAATGTCATGGACGGCCCAGTATCCGTGTGCCTGGGTGCACCTGGGGGCACCCCCAAACCCACGGTGCTCCCAGCCCCATCCACCAGCTCTGGCGGGCAGCCCCTCTATAGAGGCTGGCACCCGCTCCCCAGCACCCGACGCCAAGCCCACCTCCCTGCAGGACCCTCACTGTGCTGCTTGCCTCTGAGTGCTTGGGCTGCTCAGGTGTGTGGTTCCTGAGGTCACCCCGGCCAGCGGATCCAGGGGTGCTGGCCACCCCCAGCCCCGGCTTCTGGGTGGGCTCCCCTTGCCTCTCGCCCCCAGTGAGGGGCTGGAATGACAAGGGTGGCATTGCGCTGTGCGTCCCACAAGCCGCTCGCTTCACTCGTCTCGCCTGCCCTTGCTCTGAGAAGGAAGGGTGTGGGGCTGGGTGCTCTTTACGCGCTCCTCCAGCATCATGGTGGGCAGACACAAATGGAAGGAGAAACGTGCTGGGGAAGGATTATGCTATTGACTCAGAGGTTAACTATGCAACTTTTTAACAATTTACTTCATGCTAGAACCCCTCTCTGCCTTCCCAGGCTACCACATTTGGGACCTAAAATCTGAAGAATTATACCAAATGGCAAAGCAAACAGATTATGATTTGGAAATGCTTTCTTTCCTAGAAGGCACGGTAGCCAAAGCTTCCCACTTTTTGCACGCTCTTGGCATATGATGCCAGTGAATCATCGCCAGCGGCATCGCCGTCCAGGGGGAGGTGTCAGGATGGTCCATAAAGCAAGCACAGCAACGAAGTAGGCCGGACCTGCGGACCCTCAGTCTTGCAAACCACAAGGTGGGAGCCAATATTTTAATCATCAACCCCTTTCTTTTCCATTGTAGGACATCTTTAACGACCACTTAGCACAAGACAAGCCCAGCCTCACAGAGGGGCATGAAAGCTGAACAGGGAAACCCTGGCATGCCGTGTTTGGAAGGTTAAGATGGAAGGCTCCTCTGGGGCTTTGTGTTCTCTTTTGCCCAAGAGCCGGTTCTGCCTATTAAACCCTTCTCACCGGCCCCGCGGAGGGGAACACTCACGGAGAACAAGGATTCCACAGAGGGCGTGGCACTGCATGCAAGGGGCTGCCTTCCAAGGTAGCAGACGCACACACCTTTGCCCCGTGCACGGAAGCCGAGCAGGAGTAAATAAGGGCAGTGATTGAACAGCAGGCAGGGGCAGACTGTTCTCTCTTTTGTGCAGCGAGACCTGCCTGGGTTCTAGTGTTGGCTCTGCCAAGCTGTGTGACCTTGGACAAGTTACCTGAGCCCCTTCATCTTTCAATGAATAATAAGGGGAGCCCTCTAGGGCTGTTGTAAGGATTATGCAGGCTAATATCTATAAAATGCTTAGAACAGAGGTTGGCAGAACCATTCAACACAAGTTGTATTTCATTCTATAGACTTGTTAAAATACAGGTGATTCCAATTAATTTAAATTGAATTTAAGTGTGATTCAAGAAACTGAGAAATCTGCACAAGGACAGCTAATTGCATACACCCATGTTCCTAGCAGCATTATACACAACAGCCAAAAGGTGAAAACAACCCAAGTGTCCCTCAAAAGACGAGTGGGTAAACAAAATGTGGTCTATCCATGCAATGGAATATTATGCAGCCATAAACAAGGAAGGGCAATCTGACACATGCTACAACATGGGTGAGTCTCGAAGACGGTCATGCTGAGGGAAATCAGCCAGACATAAAAGGACAGGTATTGTATTTCACTTAAAGAAACTCTGTAGAAGAGAAATCCAGAGACTGAAAGCACATTAGTGGTGACCAGGGGCCAGCAGGAGGGGAGAATGGTGACTGGGCGGAGTTTCCGTTTGGGATAATGAGTAATGGATGGTAGCAACAGCACGGAACCTGTGAATGTGATTGCTACCACTGCACTGTATTCTAGAAAGGGGTTAAAATGGGAAATGGTATGTTGCAAGCATGTTACTGCAATTAAAAAAGAATTAGAATAGCTGGTTACAAACTGTCTGAAACTTACTTTAAAACCTTTGAGGATACATGGTGCGATGTTTCGGGCCTGTTACTTAGGTAAGCTATAGTCCAGGTGCTCCAGCATCTGATGAGAATTCAGTCTCCGAGACTTAACAGTGAAGTTGGCATTCTAGACGATCGGCTATTACAAGTCCTGCTGTCACCCACCTCCACCCAGCACTCTGAGTGTCAGGTACGGGTTTTGGTTGGTTTGGGTTGGCTAGGGTGCTCGGTGGAATGAAGGCATATGGCTTGGTTATGATGATTTCCATGTGAAAACCCAGTAAGCCCTTCACCTTTATCTTTGGCGATAATGCCTAAGCCTAATCCCTACCAGGTCCCACCTCCAGCTATAAGCTCTAGAGGGTTCTGCCTGCCTGAGGCCAGCTACCAACTGGCGACTGCCTGCCTCTGGCCTCAAGCGGCTGACACATCTCAGAGCTGGCACTTCCTCAAGCCCGCACCCAGACTCCAGGGGCTGAGGTGGCAGGTGTGCTCGCTGAGAAGTGCTTGGTTAACAGAGGTCTGCATACTGGGAAGAGTCTGTCCTAGACATGCTGTAGCAACGTAACTTGGATGTGAAGCTTTGGGGGGAACGGTTGATCCTCTTGCCTCACATGTGTCTTCCTTATCTACCATTTTCTATCCAAATGCACTGAAGAATCATGTTTGGCCAATGCGATTCCTTTAGATCCCTAACAGGAGCTCACAGGGCAAGGAGCCCAGGGCAAGGATGTCTCTTTTGATCACAGCTGGCTTATATCTAGGACACTAAGAATCTCACCCATTTCTTGACTAAAAATAATTAGAAAAAACACTCCAGAGATGTACTACTTATTATTTGCATTGTTCTTAAGTATAATTATAAGTAAGAAAATACAGCTCTCATCCTCTAGTATGGGTTCATTAATTTTTAGTAAATTCTTCTGTCTTTCGCAAGTGTAATCAAGGACTATTCAATATACATTAATAACTAATAAAACTTACCTTTGAAATATTTTCCTCAGAGATAGTTTTGGTATAATGACACCAAATAACGCTCATTGTACAAATTCAAACAATGGAGACTAAAAAAGTAAAAGCCTCATTTTATTCCCAGCTCCTAATTCTACTGCCCTCCTTAGAGGTAATCGCTTTTATTAGACTGGTGTGTCTCCTCCCAGACTTTTTTTGCCTGAGTGAGTGCTGTGTGTGAGTGTGTGTGTGTGTGTGTGTGTGTAGACCACAGCCACACATGCATTTTATATATATAATATTCACATGTATATGTATCCCCATCATTTGACTCTTTTTCACATAAACAGAATCACATTATATGCACTGTTCTCAGACTTATTTTGTTCCCTTAATAATATGTGTCGGAGATCTTCAAATGAACAAATAAGAAAGCTAATGGCTTAACTCAGTGACACTCGAGGGACTTATCTGTAGTCAGAGGCTGGTCCCCAGAAAGGCTACACCAAGGAAGCACACTGCCTCTGAATGGCGTCAGAAAAATGCCTGTGTGGGAAGCGGATGTGATTGGGCTCCCGTCTACCATATGGGAGGTCCTAGGTTCATTTCCCAGAGCCTCGTGGTAAAGGCGAGATGGCCCACGTGGCGAGCTGGCCCATGCAGAGAGCTGGCCTGCGCGGAGAGCTGGCCCACGTGGCGAGCTGGCACAACAAAAAGAGACAAAGAGGAGAGACAATGAGAGACACAAGAAACCAGGGAGCTGAGGTGGCTCAAACGACTGGGTGCCTCTCTCCCACATGGGAGGTCCCAGGATTGGTTCCCGGTGCCTCCTAAAGAGAAGACGAGAAAAGAAGACAAGCAGACACAGAAAGCACACAGCGAATGGACACAGAGAGCAGAAAATGAGCGCAAAAACAAGAGCAGAGGTGGATAAATAAATAAAATAAATCTTTAAAAAAAAAAAAAGAAAAAACAAAAATGCCTGCATGCTTTTAGCTGGGCCACCTGCCCACGCAGAGCTGAGTGCCAGCCGCTAATGCCTCTCTAACAGACGTTACACCCTGGGCTGTAGGGTAGAAGAGGCGAATGAATGAGTGGAGGCACAAGCCCACGCATGAGCACACTGAGCAGAATTCAGTTCCTTTCCTCCCTGAGGGAGACACACTGTTCCTCTAGCATGCCCAGAGGTATTCAAAGGATGCCTGCCTTTTTCCTGCTCCATTTTAAACAGAAACTAAATGCTGCCTTCTGCAGTCGAGTTTTTCTTGCTCACAGAAATGGAAATGTCTAGTTCCCCACTCTGGATGTGGAGGCGCTTTGGCAACCCAGGCGCCTGAGCATGTGCCAGTGGCCACTTGCCTGGGTCTGCGGGGGTCCACGCAGGCAGGCACGGGCAGGTGCCGGTGTGCGCGGGAGGCTTTGGGACTTTCCACATTCTCCATCCTCTTGGAACCCATTTTCAAGTTGCAGCTTGTGGTTCTCAAGCTCTCAGGATGCGACGTGTGCCCTCTGACACAATTTCAGCAGCAAACACTCCAGGTAATATTGAGAACTATACAAACCCATGTTCGTATTGTGCTTGAAAAACAAGCTCTCCACAAAACCCTTTTGCAGTATTTTACCTTCCTAATTAGGCATACCAATCTATAACACAATTTTTATTATTTTTAAGCCCCTTTCTGTTTCAATAGACAAAATTATAAATTTTTGCTTTACTGTTAGTAAGTGTTCTTTAAAATGGAAAGTTTTCTGAAACCAAGCTGTTATTACAAAGAAGCAATCTACCCCCTATTGCTGATATATTCTTATTTTGAAGCAAATCAATGTAATAGGCTCAGCTCCTTGGATTACTGACCCTGATGGATGGAACTTCCTTTATCTAAAAAGATGACATGAGGAAACCCTGGCAGTATAGCGGCAGCAAGCAGGCCGTGGCAATAAACTGCAGGAGTAATGACAGTTCCACGTGGGCATCAAACGATGGGAACTTAATTCTACATCAGATGCTGTTTGAAAATGTCAGCTCTACCTCATTCTTTTTGGATGTTTCACTGTACACAGGGGATTTTTCATTTCAATATTTGTAAAATTGCAAAAATTATAAACTTGTGGCTTAATTCTCTAAAAAGAGAGGGAGATACATCGGGGAAACGCTGTTAGCATAGTGTTAATCAGACACTGGGAAGTGGTATTGAAAACCAAGAAAACAAAATCATGTGGTACAGAAACAACTCTGTTCATGATAGGCTCTGAGAGATATAAGTGGTAAAAAAAAAAAAAAAAAAAAAAAAAAAAGAGTGTGAGAGAGGAAGAAAGGAAAGAAAGAGAAAAAGAAAGAAAGGAAAGGAAGGGAGAGAGGGAGGAAGGAAGGAAGGAAGGAAAAGAAAGGGAGAGGGAAGGAAGACAGGAAGGCAGGAAGGAAAGGAGGGAGGGAGGGAGGAAGGAAGCGGAGGGAGGGAAAGAGACTCCTGTGGTCACATCAGCATCTCTCCTGCAAAGCTGCCACTGCGGACCTGGCATGCCATCTTTGTTGCCAAGGCACTGCGTCCGCTCCAGCTCTCGTGTGGCAGGGAAGGTACGTGAAATTCTGGCAGCAGCAGCCGCAGCCACAGCCCGGGAAAGTCAACAGCGAGGCAGAAAGCATGAAGTACCTGCCGTGGCAATGCCGAGTTCATGCCTTGTGCTAGTAACGACATGACAAGAATGGATGTGTGCCCTGGAAACTGGCGCTGCCGTTCTTCAGGACGGCCACCCTAATCCAATGCCTGCCTTTTCCTTTACCTCCTACGATCTACGAACCTTGACTTGTAAATATCCGACCTTATTCTGGTGTAAATTTTCAACCGTGCTGCCTCTGCTGCTGGCAGAGAGATGCAGAATGCTTTGACACACCACGGCACAGGGGCCTCCTTTAAGTGTGATGCTAATGGCCACGGCAGCGAAGCCACAGCCCGGAAAGGACAAAGCTCCAGGCACACGGCAGGACAGGCTGCCGCTTTTGAAACCAGATTTTTTTCTTTCTTTTGTGATTACTCCATCTATCATGGCCTAGAGTTTGGACTTTTATTGAGGGTTAGCATTAAAAACTGGACTATGCCATGAAATTACTGAAAAAAATCCAGCCTCTCTTGTGAAGTCCACCTTGACTCGAGTGTTTGACTCTTACAGCTGTCAATCACACGGATCAGCAAGGCGAGCTGCGCTGGCCACGGAGATTAGCTGCTCCACTGTCAAGCTCTCGGGACCCTGGAGGCAGGGACCGCGGCACCCAGGGTACTGGCCGCTCTGGCTCCAGCCCTTCAGTGGTTTCAGAACTTATCAAAAACCCAAGCTTTTAACACCTTCCACGTTTTCTTTTCCTTTACCCTACACTCACTTGCACAGACACACACCCAGACACACACATCTATACACACACAAAGACACATACATGCACAGGCACACACATGAGCACATGCAAATACTCAGTCACACGCATCCACACAGAGACGCAGGCACAGTCACATACACACAGATACAAACCCACATGCAAACACACACATGCACACACCACACACTACCTTCTCCTGTGATGGCGACTAAGGCCAAACATTTGCACTGCTGTGCAGTGTGTGAGCTGTTTGAACAACCAGGATGTGCTGCAAAACTCCAGGCACATGTTGAGTTTCAAGGTGGCCTTTACTGTCAGGAGCTTCTGGTGCTACTGATCTCACATGAAAAATGTGTCCAACAAGCAGGCAAGGGCTTGGTTTCCGGGGAAACTAAATCTTGGTTAAGCGCTTTGGAAACACCACGTTCTAACTGTGGTTTTCCTCTTCAGACACACAAATATTTGTTCCTGGGAATAAATGCATTTAGAGAACAGGAAAATGCTTTGCTGGGCCCAGAAGTAAGTGAGTGAAAGGATTCTAGAATTGAAGTGGGTATTTTGGAAATGGAACGAGCACCCAGTGCTGGGCCTGCTGGTCTCTGATTTGTGGAATTGGGCTCTTCCTGGAGAGTCTGCAGGTTTCACCAGGGCTCCTGTTTCTGCTTAGTTGGGGTTGTGTGGAAGTTCCCATGCCTGAAGCACAGCCTCTCCCCACAGGGCATACCCTAACCCCACAAGGCTACAGTTAGCTTTACTTCTATAAAACATATAACAAAAACCATGAAGGGCCATCGCCTATCTCACCCCTGGCCAAGGGAACTCTCACGCAGTACCCTCTGGGCAACCTGGAAGCATTCTTTCACCCTGTAACCCGTCATGCTTGCTCTTTGCTTCTGCACCACACCCACTGACACCCTGTTCCTGGGACCTAGGCACAGGCCAAGTTTTGGCACATGCCGCTCGGATGTGGTAATGCTCATTATAGCTGAGGTCCGTTTCCTCCCTTGGAGAGGTGGAGCTCGTGACGGAAGAGCTGTTGGAATGGAAGTCATCAAGAAATCTCACTTTCCGTGGGGCTAGAAAGGCAGAGAGAGTGTCATTTCCCCAAGTCTTTGAGCACAGGCTATGCCAAAAGCGTCTCGGGGTCAAGGATGTGGTTGGTGACATCTGGCACTGTGCCGCCAGCACAGCCCTCCCCGCTCACCGTGTTTGCCAGCCTGGTGAGTTTAGCAGAGCTGCCCCACTTGGGGCGGGGGCGGGGGGCGAACCTGCCCCCATGACTTCAGGCCTGAGCATCTCCCACCCTCATTGCTTGGGCCTCTTCAAAATGCTCTCTAGCCGGCCAGTTCCCGCCACATGGGCTCCTGCCTGGGCAAGAAGCCAGCTTGCGACCGGACACCTGGGCAAGCGACCAGCGCCCAGGAAGGGCAGCAGCCCACAGAGCCATCCAGATCAGGGACAGCGTGTCCATCGGGCTTTTTCCACTCAGTGCTGGATTTCCCAAACAGGCACATGCAAAGTGAAACCTCGAGAGAGTGAGGGAGGACACTGTAATCTCTCCTGGGAGAATGTTGCTGAACCATCAATAAGAAGTACCATCATCGAAAAGATCTTAGAAACTAAGCTTAAGATTGGTTCAAATGCAGCTTCAATGGGTATAGGGCTTTATTTCTGAGTGATAGGGATGTTTTGGGACTAGATAGAGATGGTGAGTTGTACAGTATGGTACATGTACTAAATGCAAATAGTGAATTTTATGTTATGTGAATAAATCTTTGAAAATGTATCTTCATTGGAAAACTACCGGGCCAAAGATAAATAAAGCTTGGTTCTTCCTGCCAGGAAGTGCTCAGTCCAGTGGCCAAGACGTAAGTCAGAGAAATCATTATTTCCTAAGAGAAAGACAAGGAGTGTGAACACTCACTGAGTATCTGCTTAATATGGTAAATCTTGGAGCAGGCTATATCACACTCATCCACACACGAACACATAAACACACACGCATGCACACACAATCTCTTTTGATTCTTAAAACAACAATCAAGTGGCTATAACTCTCCAATTTTGCTGGTGAGTAAACTGAAGCTCTGAGATTTAAATGGTGTCACAGGCTACCCAGAAGCAGCCAACACTGGATTCAAATCTCGGTCTCTGCCTGGAGCACGGGATTCCAAAGCCCACGCTCTGAGCATGCTGCGACGCCCATCTCGCTTCACTTGTCTGGCCTCTGGCAGCACGCTCATCCTCCCTGCCAAGCAGAACATTATAAGAAATGCTGCAAACTATTTTAACAGAGCAGGGCACTCTGCAAATTCAAGGCTATCTCTCTGTTAGCCTTCTACATAGAGCAGACAGTGATTTATACATTCTTGGAACGCAACTTTGAAACTTTGATATTAAGAAGACAAAGAAAGACACGAGGAGATAAACACTTTATCAGGTCCCATCCTTCTAAGCTTGGCTCCGCTGAACAAAACGACACATAAATGAGACAACCTGTGAGAACTCGGATGACTCTAAAAATAAGGGCATTAGAAATACGCAGTCTATGTTCCCCTCTAATTTTACGGATACAGCAAGGTGTGTGCCACACCTACTGCAGACGGAACACTGCGTGGGCTGTGGAGGGGACGGTATGGAAATAATGAGAAGAAACCACAGCATCACTTTCCCAGGAGTGAGGTTGACAGTTCACTATCAGTAGACAGCTGGAAGGTTCCGGAGCAAAATACCAATGGGCAAAGGGGCCACCTTTAAATCATATTCCTGTGGCACCTTATCAAAACGTTGCAGAGACCCCTGCCCCTGCCTTAATTTCCCCTCCCAACGTCGCTTGTTCTAATGTCCATCTCCCCCGACCCAGAGAGAACGCTCCGTGAGGCAGATGTCCACGCACTGTGCACGCGGTGTCTCTTCAGCAGCTAGAACAGCGGCCAGCTCGCGAGAGGCACTAGGTGTGAACCAAGTGACGAACACACACAACTAGACGGAGCAAATTTAATGGACAGCACACTTTTAAAAAATAAGAGAAGGAGTTCCCTCAGGGTCATGCAACACATTCATGGAATGTAAGGGAAAGAATCTGTAACTATTTATTATTTGAGGTCTAGAAAATAAGTATTAGCTGGTTCCAGACAACAAGAATTAGCTAAAAGGGTGAAGATAAGCCCTTATAAAAAATCAATGCATTTGATACATAGTATCTTTGGAAAAACAGATGGCTAAAAGTCATCCAGGTTCCAATTCCAATAGATTATTGCACATTATTAATTTTTTCTACAACTAACAACACATATAAAAGAAGAGCCCCCTATAAAGTGAGTGAAGGAGAGAAGAGTTGTGCAAAGCACTGTGAGAGCAGACAGAAATCTTCCCTGAACACCAGAGGGGCAAGTTGAGAGGGTCACAGTGGCCTTTCCTGCCATCACAATGGCCAAGTCAATTTGTGTGTGCGTGTGTGTGCGTGTGTGCATGTACGTGTGCATGTGTGTTTGTGTGCGCCCGTTCCGTTTAGGGAGTGGCCGAGTATCTCATAGCGTAGCGACTGTTCAATGAAAACACTCCTCATCAACCTGTGTGCCTCAGAAGAACTGGAAACTGATCTTGGGGCACAGTCCTCCGTTCCTGGGGTTTGTGTCCCCGCAGCTGGGGTCCCCTGGGCACCCAGTCCTTCCACCTCTAGGGATCCAGGTGCACGCCGCTCCCTTGGAGTACAAGGCCGAGGCCTGCTTCTGGTGGCCCACCCACTCCTCCTTGGAGAGCCAACTCCCACTCCTCCAGCCTCCCCCACGCAGCATTGGCTGCAGAATCTGCGGGCGCAGCGCAAAATGAAGAGGTGGCTCCCGTGCCCAAACGTCACCAGTAATTTCAAGACAGAGATGGCAGAGCGTTGAGCCAAGATGCGCCCTTGCAGACGCAGGGCCCTGGGCAGCCGTGGAGCTGCCACTGCTCCATGTGCTCAGGTCACACTCCTAGAGCACTTCCCACCATTTATCTGCACGTGGGAATGTCCTCCCACTAAACCGTGAATTCCTTAAGGGCAGAGTTTCATTCATGTCCTTATTTTTTTGCATCATCTAGCATATTTGATGCTAGAAGGTATCCAATGTATTCTTTTGAATTCATCCCTACCGTAAATTATGGTCACAGCCACCAGATTTTGCTAGGGATTAAAAAGGAAACCTCCTGTGCATTTATAAGCAAGACCAATCCGTAATATTAGAGACACTGAAGATGTCCAGAAGTAGCTTCTGCTGCCTCCCCCACAACACACTTAATGGCCATTTCTACTGGGTTTCAATTTCTCCTTGCTTTTATTATTTTTGTTTGTTTTTATTCATAGTTCTCTATTTTATGGATGAAGAAGGACTAACATCTATAGGTGCTATCCACATAACACATAAAGAGCAAGGCCCTAAAAATTCTCAGCCATTTGAAATTTTAGCAAGTAGCAAAATGTTCAAAATTGCTCTTTAGTAGTGAATAACGTCACCAATAGAAAACATCAGCAGTCTGCAGAAACATGGCCCCGAAACCGAACGCCAGCCCTATCATTTGTTCCCAGGCTCGCTCTTAAGACTGCATTAATTTTGTGTTGATCACTGGTCTGTGAAGCCCTGATAAATTAAATGATTGGTAAATACAATAACTTTCAAAGGGAAAGAGCAGGTAGGAATCCATTTTCTACTTTGGGATTACTACAGAATGTCATTTCTGAAAACAGACCACAGATTAATTTAGTTAAGATCTGATAATCAGCTAAAACATCAGTGGAAACCATCCAACTTGCCCCAGGTTACCCAGCATTTCTTGGCAGTTCTGAGAGTTTGGAGAAAAATGTTAAAGAGTTATCTGAGGACAGCAATTCAGGCAATAACTGCAATACGTAATTCTCACTTTTGGTTCTTCCAGAATAGCATTTTTACATTGCTGTCATAAAAAAACTAAATACCATCTAAATGTATTTTCAAAGCTCATATATACAATACATTTCTGGTCCCAGATGTCAAATATACCTGAAGAAAATTTAATGTTCTACGTAGTTAAGAGTGTAGGCCCTGGAGTTTGAATCATGCATGTGGTCTGTGTTCAAATTCTTCCTCTATCATCTCCAGCCATGTGCCCTGAGCAAGTGATTGAGCCGCTCTGTGCCTCGGTTCACACACTGGTAGAACAGGATAACAGCACCTATGTCGTAGGGCTGCCATGGGACTACAGGAGCTCACACATGTGATGATCCACACTGAATGGCTGCTAAACGCTAGCCCCTGCTTTTCCAAGACATTGCCGCCCCTGCTTGCTCTAAGCACAGGCTCGCTGAGCGATGGCCACAGCCGACGGGCATGGGGAAGGACACCTGGTTCAAGGCACTGTGACCGGGGCTCGGTTGAGCCATCAGATTCCTACTCTGGAGAGACTGAAAGCAGGTGACCCAGGTGCAGGTTTGGTCCACGGTAAGGAGAAAAGTTGGCAGCCTCCTTTGTGCAGGATGAGGAAGCAGAGGAAGCTGGTAGACTAGTTTACTGAACGTAACCCGCGACTTGTGGAGAGCAGGAAACAGCCTGTGGCCACGGATGGAAGCACTGATCCCCACCAAGCCTGGCTGTACCTGCTTTCCCGGTCTTAGATTTTCATCCTTACAAGAAACTCTGTGTTAGTCGGGTGGGCTAAGTTATGCTGCAGTAATAAACAACCCCCAAATCTCAGCTCAGCTCAATAAAAGGGCATTTCTCACTCCACTGCGTGATGTTTAGCATAAGCCTGAAGGCGGCTTCATCTCCTCCATCACCAGAGCTGGGGAAGGGAGCGTGGCACCCACTGTACCTAGGAGGCACCCATCACGTCCCGCGCGTTTCGTCGGCCACGTCAGGCACGCGGCTGTGCCTAACATCAAGGAGGAAGCACGAGCGGGAGAGTTAAGCTGGACGATTTTGTTGACAGCCCTACTGACGACTGCCTCCCCTTTACGCTTGGGCGGGTTTGAGGGGTCTCTGTCCCTTCAGGAAGCAGCAGAAACACCACCACTGGCAGGGGTATCCATGAGATGTAAAGCACCCTGTCTCTGCAACTTCTCTCAAAACCCTGATCTTCTGAATCCAACCAGATTTTCTCCACTCTGTGTAGATATATGCTTTGCCTACACTTTTGCTTTCCCAGTTAGATCGTTATCTAAGTCATTCCACTCTCTTCAGGAATAAATGAAGGCAAAACCCGAGTACTTTGTGAATGGGGTAGTCAGGATAACTGAGGATTTTCCTTTTGCATGTACCTAAGAATTTAATATTAGAGTATACAACCTTAAAAAGAAAAATGGACACATTTTTTCTTTCTTTTTAAACAGAACACACTAAATATAATTTAATATTTTCTTAATCACTAAAGATCTGACTATAAAGGTAGATGCTATACTGTGAAGTCCTTGGTACCAAATACAATACTCATTCATTCAACAAACGTTTATTAAGCACTATGCCAGGTATTGGGACTGCCTGGGGAGTTTTGATAATTTCTTCCTCTCTGTTGCTATCAGAGAGTTAACCCTCACTTCTCTCTGCCATCTTTACATCTGCAGCCCCTCTCTTCCATCTAATTTTTACCTCTCAATCTTCTAAAGGCCTAGAAACCAAACTTATTAGAATTATTGTAAAGTAAGAGTAAATAAACCAAGCCATAAAGATAACAAGTGCTGTCCTAAGGCTTTGAGCACACGCTCTGGTGTGTAGCTTTTGTGCCTTTTCCTTACAGCTGCCGCAGCCACAGAGCTGAGTTTTGGTGAAGTACAGTATCACCGTACCATGCCTTAGAGGCATTAAACACTCTGTGTTCTCATTTTCTCCAATGTGACTATCTTTAATGATATTTTTTTGTTTGTTTTACAAAATACTCCCTTGGGTTCTTCTTTAAATCTTTTTCTTAATTTAAAAAACCCTCATATTTGTATGTCTCCTCCTTCTAGCCTTATTTTGCCAAGTTAATTTGCATTCTCAGCTGCTTAGCGCTGTAGTTGAATCTGATCCTTCCTGTCATCTTTCTGACTAAGGGTAATGTTTGATATACAAGTTTAGAAAACCACGTAACTGACGTAACACTTGCACCAAATGGCTTGTTCAAGACCAAACAACGTATTTTTCAAGATACATTTTATTTGTAATCGTTCACTCTTTTATAAACTGTTCTTTTGATCCAACTAATCACTCCAAATCCATTATTTGCCTCATAGAAGGCTATGTCGTAGTGTTAGGATATTTGGATGGTGGTTTTCAAGTGTAATTATATTATTGCAATAAAATAATTTAGTAAACAAAAAATTGAACAAGATATGTAAATGCCCCAGGCCAGGCAGTGTTTGGATAAAAAGCCCATTAGGCTGACTCATTCTATAAAACATGCTACCTTTTAACCTAAAACCATTCTTAACCTTTTGTAGGTTTTCAAGAATCTTACCCAAACTCTCTTCATTAAACATATGGCATATGTACACCCATTTGTCTTATAATTTCTGAAGTTTCACAGAGACAGACAGTCTCCAGATTAAGGACTTTTACCCCACCCCCAAATTAAACAGAAACAAAGTAAGCAAGTGTTTTCAGCAAAGTGAACTTCATTCTACTTTAATACCCTCTAAGGCCTACTACAAAATGCCTCAATAACCAGCTACTTAATTTTTAAAAAATATTTTATTGTATTTATTTATTTCTCCCCACCCCAGTCGTTGTTTGGACTTGTTGTATCTGTTCATCTTTCTTGTTTCCTTAGGAGGCACCAGGAACTGAACCCGGGACCTCTGATGTGGGAGGGAGGCCCTTAGTTGCTTGAGCCACCTCCACTCCCTGCTTTGTTGTGTCTCTCATGTTTTCCTCATGTCTCTTGTTGCGTCATCTTGTTGCATCAGCTCTCCACCCCTGCCCGTTGTGCCAGCTCGCTGTCTTCTTTAGGAGGCACCGGGAACCGAACCAGGGACCTCCTATGTGGTAGGCGGGAACCCAATCGTTTGAGCCACATCCCCTTCCCTGACCAGTTACTTTCATCAGTCTCGTTCACAACCTCAAGCTCTGCTCAGCCCTGTGAAGTAAAGTAGCAAGGTGTCCCCTGCCAGCAACATCAGACAGCTACCCAGGGAGCGTCCGCTTTGCAGCTTCATCTGTACCTTTCAGATCTTGCTCAAGGCTGGTCGTGCAGTGGTGAACTCATAATCTTCTCACTTCCTCAAAACATGCTTCCAGGCAAGTTCAACTCTACACAGATTTAAACATTTGGCTAATTTGACCCAGAACTACTTTCTTGGGTCCTTCGAATGTTAGTCTGAAAGGACGTGTGGAAGTCCACTGGGAAAGAGCGAAGCTGGTGCGGTTCCCAGAGAGAAGAGAAGGCTAGGGCTGTGCAAGCGGACCCAGACAGCCCGTCCCGCAAACGACTCCTCAGCAGCAGAGTCGCCTGAGGAGCCTGCCCCTGCTTCCGACAGGGCAGCACGCTTCATTCCACATTGCAGATGAGGTCTCCATTCCACAGACCCTGGCAAAGGCAGTTCAGGACTTTACAATCCACTTTATTGTAAACGACCATAGAGAGGAGAGCAAGAGGAAGGAAGACAGAATGCTGGAGGCAAGTCAAGGAAGAAATGTTTGCCTGTTTCCTGAACTCCCAGCTTTATCCAGGACGAGCATCGCAAGAAATAGCAGCCGACTCAAGGAATCTTTACCAAGCGCCAGGACCAGAGGGTAGGGTGACAAGAATGTTGCAAAAATGTAAGACTGTGCTAGTCTCTGGGGAGCTCAAGGCTCAGCAGCACACGTAGGCAGAGCTGTACACCTCAGCCTGCGAAAATCACACTGAACATGCGACAGCAAAACCAAACAACAAAGAGGACTTTTTAACGCCATTAGGTGCGCCCGTCGTGGGGAGAGGGCGCAAAGAAAGAGCAGCCTTTGACCTGGGTTTGTATGAACAATTTCCCCAGGTGGGGACGGGGGGAGGGAGGAGCTATTTGGTGAAGGGGACGGAAAAGCAAAGGCCTGAAGGCAGGGAGAGTCCAGGGAGTGCTTGTGGAAACCCCCCAAGGCCAGGAGAGCACCTCTGGGATTTGGGTCCCTGGACAACGATACTTCCCCACATGTTACTTTATGGAAGCAAATTATTTTCAACTCTTTTGAGATGATTAAATTGATTGTTACTTACTTAAATTATGACTTTATGAAAATAGCAGGCAGTTCAAATCATTGGTAAAAAAAAAAACAAGAACACAGTCATTTAAGATGATTATTTAAAGCTAAAACTGAGCTGCAGCTTTAAAATAGTGACTGAAATGACTTCAGTCAAAGAAACTCAGAGCAGTTGACAACTCAGTAATGCTGTGGAGTTAAAATGAGCCAAGAGTTTGAGTTCACCCTTCTTCTTAATTTCCTTTTCCTCAAACACACCATTTACCTTTAACTTAAAATCAAACGGAGAACGACTTTGGGGAGTGCCTACTTTGGGGAGTGCCTACTTTGGGGAGTGCCTACTTTGGGGAGTGCCTACTTTGGGGAGTGCCTTAGGTCTACATGCGGTTCAGGGCTGCGCGGGGTCTCTGCAGTTCCGCAGCGGGCCACTAGAGGCCTGTGGAGAGCTTCTCTCCCCCGCCACGCAGGCGCAGGAGCAAGGCGAACAAGCGACAGTGATGAGACCCCAGTCAGGCGAGCATCCCAGCCAGCAGTGAGCTCACAGCGTGTGCCCTCACTGAGGATAAGATGGCCAAAATGCAATGCTCTTTCAAAAGGCAGAAAGCGATGACGGCAGGTGAGGGAAAGAGGACTCAGAAGAAGTAGAGATTTGAAGACAGCAGCGACAGTGTCCAGAGGTCGCCAGACTCCGGAGGGCTTGGAGGAGATGGGAGCTTGCCCCGAGGGGTGAAGCAGCTGGCCCTGGCTTCTGAGGAAAGGGGGCTCTCAGACTCTCAAGTGCACACCACAAAAGGCAGAAGGTTCCTGGGTGGGAAAGTGTCTGGGAATGTAAACAAAGTGGGAATTGAAGACAGATGGGCCCAGAAGGGATTTCCTAAGCAGGAACTCTGTGGAAGTAAGGAAGGGGACACTGAGAGGACACAGCCCGAACCAGACCCCACGGAAGAATCTGGAATAACTTTCGACTTCAGGGGCAAGAGAGGGACTTGAAGCCAAGCACACGATCCAACACGCTAAGATGGCTTCCTGATGGAAGACAGCTAACCTGGCTGTGGGTACACTATGGTGCAAGATGTGGGCAGGAAAAAGTACTAGAAGAGATGAGATGCCCTGCCATCTTGTTCAACTTCAAGCCAGGCTTCATTTCACTGCCCTCTCAAACAAAACAAAACAAAACAAACAAACGAACAGAAAAACAACAACCTGCCATTAAAACTCAGCCTCACCATGCGCAGGTACATACCCACTGCTTCCGTTCTAGTCCTAGGAACGGCCAGGTTTTCACTGGCTCTGGTTAATTAGCAAGCAGAGAAGAGTTGTCCTGGGTTTGAAGAAAGAACCCTTTGTTTGGAAAACCTGTGACAATATTCCCTGGGAAGCTTGTACTCTCCCTGCAGCTCGCCCTGAGGACAGCCCGGCAGCGCCCTGCCTGGCCCCACACCGAGCTCTCATTCAAAGGCAGTTCTGTCTGTCCTCCCAGAGGAGCTTGGTCTTAATGGGTTTACAGTTTGCAGGCTTTTGGGGGGAGCGCTGGGTTCTTGCCTGCTGCCAGGCGTGGGGCAGAGACAGCTGCTGTGGCCGCCCTGCCCAGAGAAGGGCAGCTGCCTAGGGCATGGCGAGGATGCAGGGACAGGGACTGCGCCAGCCTGGAGGGGAGTTTGTCCTTCCAGAGAGCAGGTGGCCAGTCCATCTGGGGAAGAGCGAGTTTGGTGGCTTCGTCCAGGGCTAATGGGAATTCACTGAGTCTGAGCCCCACCCCCATCCCAAATAAATCTTGTACGGGGGACACCATTCAACCACGAGTTAGCTGTCCTCTCACACTCCTGATTTCTAAATCTCAGCACTCACTTGGAGGGTGATACACCAGGAGGCCCACTTTCTACCCGGGTTACAGAGAAAAATGGACATGGCGCCTCTGGGGGAAATATGGACAGCACTTCCCCTGGCAGGCTGGTCTCAGGAACACAGCCTCCAGCCTCGGAAACACTGCCGACAGCTATTTCATCCCTGACGTCAGGAAATCTTCATCCTCCGCCCAGGCCACGGTTTTGGTGGTATGATTTTTAATGATTTTGAGGCTGGAGAGTTCATAATCTCCCTTTGCAAGCTATACCCAATTTTTTTTTCATCATCCTTCCAGCTGCCCCAAACTCTCTTTGCTGAAATCTCTGCCTATTTCCTGTTATCCTCATGTTGATTCATCTGAGAATCCCATTATCTCTTCTAGAAACACTGTTTGTTTAGTCCAGTATGACGTGCAGGGTCGGCACGCTCTCACTTGGTATCTGAATGATTCATTTCTTTAGTTCGAGCAAAGCACTCTCAAGTGTCCCTGATGTGCAAAGCGCCAGCTGGGCGCTGTGCAGGATACAAGGATGCTGGAAATCGGGGGGAGGAAACAGAGACACTTGCGTAAATAATTCTAGTGCACGAGACGGGCTAAGAGAGCGGCATAAACGAAAATGCTGTTGGCATATAAGGAAGAGAGAAGTAATTCTTAATTCCTGACGCTGGTTTTTAAGTTGAGCCACACAGAGGGTGACTCACGTCCTGTCCTGGTTTTGGAATGCCCAGGGGAAGGTCTTCAGGCCCCCAGGGACAGCTGGTCAACTAGCCAGAACAGACAATTACTCTCCCTGGGGGAGGGGGTGAAGCTACCCAGGCCAGGGAGCAGTGCCAGCCTCTCAAGCCTCTACGTGGTGCCAGGCACTCGTCACAGGCACCAGGAGGGCAGGCTTGGGGCCAGGCGTGAGGGTGGCACTGAGTGGCAAGCACATGTGCTCTGGCACTCTGCAGTCCTGGGACTCCCAAGAAGACTGATGCGGGCCAGCTTCCCTGCCCTGTGGCCCATAAGAACCCCCATCACCCTAACAGATAAGGGGTCAGAGCAGGAGGGGGTTCGGGGAGTTGCTGAGTTGTGTTCTGGAACTTGAGCCCCATGTTGAGTTCAAGGGCGCATAATAAAACGTACAACATGCCTCCACATTTATGACCTCACTTTTGAGCTCCATGCAAACCTAGAGGGTAGGAAACTGAAACTCAGAGTTTAGAAGACTTGGCCTCAGTCCCATGGCCAGCGGTGGCAAAGCTGGGCCTCCAACTGCAGGTGGCTCTCTGACTCCAGGCCCGCTGGCATTTCCGTAACCTTCCAAGATGACTGAGCTTTATCTGAAACTTTGAAGATTTTAACAACCTAATGATTCCATGTCATCTTAGTGAGTACACTCCTGTCAATCATCCAGATGACAGACTAATACATTAAACCTCACTGACTCCAGGACATATCAGAAAGGCAATCACTCAGCTCCCAATCTCTTGCCTCCCCTCTTTTCCTCTGAAAGCATCACCGACTATACAAGGCACCCTTCTAGGCGTTGCCAAGGAGCGGCAGGCGACGAGGGCCGTCTTGGTGCACACACGTGGACTTGGGGCAGGGCCCCACGGAAGCAGGGATGCGCCAGGAGATGCTGGACACCTCCTCGGAGACAGCGCACCACTGCCACTGCGCTGGCGCCCTGCTTTCTGTCCCTTTGGTCTCAGTGGGCTCTGGACTTTGTTCTGAGAGAACACTCCTGAGGGTACTGCATGCCTTGATTTGCCAGGGCCTCAAAATGCCACAGAATGGTTGGCTTAATAAGAAGAATCTATTGTCTTGGTTTTTTTGGAGGCCAGAAGTCCAGAATCAAAGCGTCGGCAGGCCGTGCTTTCTCTGTAGTCTGCGGCGTCCAGGTGGCGGCTTGGCCTGTGCCTCCGCCACGGCCGCCAGTCTCCTTGTCTCCTCCTCTGGGCTCTACTGGCTCCAGTGTCCAAACGTCCTCTGCTTCTCAGGGCCCCAGTCATGTTAGACTAAAGGCCACCTTGATTCAACTTGGCCCCATCTTAATAGGCTCTTCCAAGATCCATTTACAGACGAGTCCTCACCCACAGGGCCAGGGTTAGGACTTGAACGCATCCACGGGGACACAGTCGGACCCCTACACGGCCAGTTACCGTCAGCCTTTCCCTCTTGGCTGCTCAGTGGCTTCAAACTCATGCCATTGCCTCCCCTCTTCCACCCTTCCTGGGCTTTCTCGAATGTTTCAGAACCTTATCTCGAGCACATTTCACAACTGGCCAGGGTCTGCGTGTCTGTGAGTTGACCTACTTACTAGTTCACCAGCAACCTTACCAGATCTTTGCGAACATTCACTTTGAAACGGGGGAGCATGTGAAGTGAAATGACAAGACGGTTTTGTGTAGGTTTCTTTCTTTTTGTAAGGAAAGCTAAAAGGTGGTGATTTTAGCATTCTGCCTCCAACAAATTAAGCTCTCTTTGGCCTCAGGCAAGCCACTAATCTGATATCTATTAGTTTCCTGTGTGTAAAGGGGGGATAATAATCATTTTCAAGCTCACCAAGATTGCTGGCTTTAATTAGTTGTGACTGAAAAACACTCTGAGGGAAACAGTGCCTTGCGAGTGCTCCATGACAACGACTGCATGCACTCGGAAGGGCCTTTACCTTCAAAACTTAGAATTCTTTCCATGGTATCTTTATTCTTTCTCTGAATCTGTCCCTGTTCAATTCTTCTGCTACAGATATGGAAAATCATTCATGTAAAACCATATGATTTGTTAGCATTTCTTGTTTTCCAATGTTTTAAGGATCTTAAAGTGCGGCCATAGAAAACAGGACAAAACCCAGAAAACCTCTTTGGGCCAGCAGAAGCACGCTTCTCAAGCAGCGGCGGCGCTGGAGACCACCGTTTTCAAAACCCGTGAGGAGGTGTCCTGGGGCGTTGCCGCGGACTCTGGGGACACCGTGGAATACCTTTACATGTCAAGGGACTCACAGACACCGGGTAGACCACTAGCTCAAGGTACTTCTCAGTTTCAACACGAGGTCCTTTCTACAACAGTCATTTCTCTGATGCCATATCTTTGTGAAGTTGGGTTTTTGGCAGTTACCATGATAAAAAGCAAGTGCTGTGTGCAAATCAATGTGGGAGAGAAAATAAGGTGGTTTTACCAATCTGATTCCAAAGTTTGAGAAGCCGCACAGTGTCCAACAGGCACACACATTCCATTATCAAATAATTGGGGCTATTTAAGAATCAAATAAAAATGTTATTTTTCCCTTCATCTTAGCAATATTTTTTTGAACAGCCATTAATTTTTTAAGACATAAGCACTCATTAAGTTGTTTAGGCCTAACCACTTAACCAACAGAATGGCTAGGCACTTCTTTTGGCCTGGGGAAAAACGACACTGTGAAGAAATCCTGGCGACGCTGATGGCACCAAGAACCGAAAAAAGGTGAGAACCTCTGACATGGGAACTTGTTAAAAATGCAAATTCTCAGGCCCACCCCAGGCCTACAGAATTAGAAACTGCAGAGGTCGGGCACAGTGATCTGTGTGGTAAGCAGGCCTCCAGGTGGTCCTAGCACACGTGCGAGTTTAAGAACCAGTTGGTAGTATATACTCTACTAAAAGCAGTGGGCTCGGGCGTGGGCTCGGGCATGGGGAGGTTCAGTCTGTAAATTAACATCATGCCAGTCTCACAATTTGAATGAAGTACAGAAATGACCCAACAGGGGCAAAAACTGGGTAAGACAGATGATAGAATAGAAGTAGCTAGATATAGATAAGATAGGTAGATAGAGATAGATAGGTGGGGGGATAGGTAAGTAGACAGATGATGGCTAGCTAGCTAGCTAGCTAGACAGACAGACACGTCTAAGCTCATTCTCTAATTTTTCAATGATGAAAACTTACTGTTGTAAATAATTTGTGCCTTTAACTTTATTCTATAGCATTCTAGAGAGCCCACAGGCCTTTTGATTTCTGAATAATGAATTGTTGTATTATTGAACGCCCCAGAGTGTTGAGAATGAATGACATCATTTCTTCCAGAAAACAAAATTTATTGCTTGCCAGTAAAGTATGACCCAGAGTCCTTGACAGGAATTTGGTTTTCATTCTCATCTGACTTCATGCGAAGCAGGACACCCCTGCCTCCCAGTGTTTCTACTCTCGAGGCGAGGAGTATGGCAGGTGGAGGGGGTGGTAGGAGATGGTGCGAGTGGTGAAGGAGCAAGGCTGTCGAGGTCACTTGAGTGCTAGAGATCCTGAGTAAACTCTCCTTTGCTGGAGCAGATTTCAGGATGTCATCTTTGTTAATCCCATTAAGCCTTTGTGCACATGCAGAGATTTCCAGACCTCTGAGCACTGAGCCAGCAGCTCTGAGCGACAATCTTGTGTTGGGGGCACCCGAGTCCCTCGGCAGTGTGATGTTGAACGCTGACCTCGTGCAGCCCCAGGGAAGAGCACACAAGCCAGGCCGCCTCCCCTGGGCCGCTCGGCGAGGCTGGGCTTGGGCCGTTGCCGTGGTAAGAATCAAATGTCCAGGAAAACCGTGTACTCTAACAGCCAAGTGCTCAAGGGGCTCGATGTCGTGCAGACAGGGGCAGGCTCCCACTCTCTGGCACACAGTAGCTACCCGGGGGTTCATCCAGGCTTCTGGCGAATGGTCATCTTCTCGGGGCAGCACAGAGCCAGTCAACTCTCCCAAACATTTCAGTCCCCTCCGCAACGTTCGACTCCTTTTGACCGCTGTCTCCTAACTGAACTTCTTTCTCCCCGTGGATATGCTCCTACTTCTTAAGCTACTTTTGGTTTTCTGTTTGCCTTTCTTCGATCCCCTACTTCCTATTTTGTGTGTGTGTGCGTGTGTGTGTGTTCTCCAAGGATCTATCCGCTCACCTCTTCTCTTTCTCCCTCTACCTAGGCCTTTACAATCTCATCCACTCCAAGGAGTTCAACTGTCCCCACCTGCTGGTGACTTCCTACTCCTTCTGCACCCGCTGCACCTCTCCTGAAACTTCACTCCTGTCCTCTTTCCAAGTCCTGGTCTCAGATTTCCAACTGCAACCTATCAGTGTCACCATACCACAGCTGAAAGCACTATCTTTCCCGTGAGTCAGATTTGTCCTCACACAGCGTAATGTTCTTCATCAGCCACCACTGGGTAAAAATAAACACAGACGAATCATGAAGTCATCTCACAGTCCTTGTTCCTTCTTACCGGCCCCCTCAAGCAGTTCATAAATTCTTGAAACACCTGAATGCTGAGTCCCTCCAGGTGAAAGCACGGAGTCTAGGACCTTGTTTCATCCTAAGTCCTATTTCTCCTTTCTGTTCCCACTACTGACCCATTTTGGAGTAAACTTGCTTCCTACCTAAACTTCTCAATTGCCTCTTCCTACTGTCTTCCTGCCTTGGCTCCTTGCTTCTCCAGGTAGTCCTACACCTGGCTGCTAGTTAAATCTTCCGGGATCACAACATTCTTTGGTATAACCCTTTGCTCAAAAACTTCCAATCCCCACACCCAAACCCAAACCCATTTGACCACACCTGTAAAAAAATTTCTAAGGAAGAGCCTGCCTGGTCACTACTGATGCTTTGGGAAACTGATTCTCCTCTGAAAAGGTTTCTACCTTTAAACTAAACTAAATTAGTGGTTTTCAAAAGAATCCTTGATGACTCAGAGTCAATTGAAACATCCTATCTGGTGATCATTATCAGAGTATGCCAGATCAGGAAAACTGCTTCATGCACGTGTACAACAATTTCACCAAAAGAGAGAGGCCAAAGTAAGCCTTTCAGGAACCCTTCTTATATAAATGCAACACAGTAGTTGACCAATATTATTTATGTACAGAGTAGGAGAAAGCAGAAAATGGTCTTGGGACTAGTTCCTCTGCTGTCTAGCTGTGGATCACCTCAGATTACTTCCAGCTTAGATATTCTAAGATTCTGTTTTAAATAACATTTGCCTTTCTTTCATTCATTCATTCACTCAATAGCTAAGCAGAGCCTGATGCAAAGCACTGGGAATTCAACAGCCAAGCTCCCCTGGATCAAACTCCCTGGCCAACTTCAAAGCCAAAGTCAGATGGTGAGGCTGAAAATTTAGCTAAAAACTAAAGATCCATTTTTCCTGAGGCATCACAATGCACTAAGACAGGCTTCCCAAGAGATTAGAACAAGGGTGGGGTCAAATGAGGTGAAAGATTTTGGGAAAATGAATATACACACCCCAAAGGAAAAGTGAAGATTAAAAACTCTATATTACAAAAGCAGCAAAACTCTAAAAAGTTGACCATTTATCTTTGGTTTAACCGGGAACAGATTAACAGCTCTGAAATTTTAGTGTGGGATCCCAGGACCTAAAATTTTGCCATTAAGGGGAAAAGTTTCAGTTTTAGGAAGCAAAGAACAGTCGACAGCCCATGAGCTCTGTGGTAAGGAAAGCTGACTGCAGGTTGCAGGGGTGCCATTTGGTGGCCCTGGGACCTTGAGAAGTCACTGATCCTCCGAAAGTGCATGTCACGAGCCAGGTGCTGTTCCGAGTCCCCAGGAGGTGGGGGCCGCAATTCATACCCTACCCCAGTACAAGTGAGGACCTTGTGCTCCCCACGTGGATGAAGTTGTTCTGAAGGTCCCCTGAGCTTATGGGTATGGAAATTGTTTTGTAAACGGTTTTTAAGACCATGGGTTTCTATAATCAACTATTAAAACAAGTCTCTCCTCATGGCAATAGCATTACATAGGCTGAGAAAGACCAAAGCTATGGGTGAGTCAAGAGAACCTACTATTTAAAATCTAGGTAGGAAATAAGCTGGGCCTTCAGGGTTTTAGTAGAGGAATGGAATAAAACTTGCAAACCACTTTGTATTCATGTGAAACTAAAGCAAAAGCTTTGGTTTGTAATAAAGCAGTTTTAGTTCTGCCTCATATTTCATAGGTGATTTCAGTCTGTTATGTAAAAACGGAAAAACCAATATAATTCAATGGTGGGAATTAATAGTTTCATGGCCAGAACTGCTTTTAAAACACTCAGTCCTGACTGTCAGCTGAGACACACTCGAGGCCTGGCGGGTGTGCTGGGCCTGCCTTCCCGCCTCGAGGCTTGCGCAGCCCGGCGACCCCGCGCAGCTGGAAGCTGAATGCTGCTGCTGACCCAGCCCAAGCCCAGGCTGTCCCGAGCCGCTGGCCCCTGGACATGCACGCGCAGCTCAGAGAGACCCCCACCGGACTGCAGCCTGCCCACAGCAACCCCTGCTTCCACTCCACTGCAAGCTGCCAGCTGCGTCTTGGTCGCACCCCATCTGTAGCCCCCAACCCTAGAGCACAAAGCGCCTCCCAGTCCTCTCCACAGCCCTCTTTGGGGGACACTGACCATAGTCAGCTGTCCCTCACTTGACACCTGACCCCCTACTTCTGGCTGTCTTCACAGATATTCATTCAACAAACATTGACTGAGCACATAGTATGTTCTAATGAGGTGAAGTATAAAAGCAAATGGAAACTTTGCCTGTGTCACAGGGGAGAGGCGGGCGTCAGAGACATGCATCTCAGAGGGAAGACTCTGCCTGAAGCGAAAGCTTGGCTCGTGCCAGAGTACCATCAATTTGAAGGCTGAGCAAACTTCAGCTCAGGTGGGTTAATAATGCCTCCAAGATCACATAACAGGCAGCGCTAAGAGCTGTTCAAACCCAGGTGCTCTGAGCTTCAGAGTTACCCGCCAGCTCTCACGCCCTTTCACCACCCCTGCCCCCCTCAGCACTCACCCCTCCGCCCCGCGGGAGACTGCTTACGAAGGTGCATCCTAACTACTCTCTTCCAGGCACCTCCCTTTGCAATCTGACTTTGCGTCTCCTCTCGCCAAGAGGAGCCCTGACTCTGGGCGTGGCTGTGTGGCTTGCTTTGACCAACAGGTGAAGCAGAAGTGACGCCGCACAACTGAGGGGCCTCAGGAGGTCCTTTAGCTTCTCCGCTCGCCCTCCTGGAATTCTGAGACACTGTGTGAAGCAGCCCAGGCCAGCCTTGTTGAGGGCGAGAGACGGCACAGAGAGAGGGGCCTGGAGACGGCCAGGAGCAGCCTCCGGCACGTGAGGTGACACTGGGCCACCCAGGCCCCGACAGGCTACCGGCCGACTGCTGCCCACGGCTGAGCCCCAGAAAGGCCCGCGGAAGAACCGCCCACCGAGCCCTGTCCAAATTGCCAACATACAGAATTGTGAACCCATAAATCGCTGCTGTTTAACGTCATTAAGTTTGCTGTGGTTTGTTACATGGCGCCATACACTCAAATACACTGCATCGAGCTGTCCCTGACGAGAGGAAGAGCAAGTCTCCTTACCGCTGGCAGGAAGGAGGGAAGGGCAGCATGTCCGAGGCAGACATTTCAAGTTCTCATCTGAAACACGGGCTTCCCTTCCCGAGGAATGACAGGGAACTCTCACTGCTATACAGTTTAGCTTCACTGTGAGCTAAATAGGCTATTGTGGACCAGCTGTCTCCTTGGGGACCGTCTCCCACTTGAATCAACTGGCTTATAAACCACCTTGATGGTAAATTGAGGATTATTTGTCCTAGGACGCTTCAATTGATAAAAGCAGACCAGGCAGAACAGAGAGAACCGCGAGAAGGCATCTTCTGCATTGCATCTTCGTAGGATAAAAAAAAAAATCCTGTGAGTGCAAAAGACTATGCATGTGCTTCTCCAGCCTCGAGTTCCGGGAAAAGAATGACTTTCAGCAGTAATTGAATCATTTGGGGCCACAGTCTGGGTACGCTAAGGTGATTACGCTCAGAATGGAAGCTCTCAGAATGTCATTTAGCAAAGGAAAGCATAGCTGGGTAGCAGTAATAAACTAATGCCCTAGAGCGCCTCATTTTTTATGGCAACCTAATTGAAACATACAAATGGTATAATGCTCTCTGCTTGTGTGAAGGGGCAGGACTGACACGCAGATGATTGATTCTGAAATTTAGCCACCAAGATAAGGTTTCTTCTTCAACCAAAAATATGTTACTGATCTAATTTCTGAACAGCCAAGACAAGTGGAACTGTCATTTTGTCCTCCTACTGGAAATATCTTTTGTCTTCAATGTGAAAAGAAAAACTACACAGATATGTCTTTATTTCTAAAATAAACTTTCTTGTCTTTCATTTTTCCTTTTCTTTAATTAATTTAAAGAGAGTTGATTAAATCAACTGGCAAACTCAGGAGACCAGATTCTACTTTTAAATGCAGACTTGTGCTTACTGTCTGCACAGAAGAAAGACACGGCACAAAGTCAACACTTACATCTTGTTTCCGGTAAAAGTGGGGCTATTTGGAGGGAACAGAAAAGGGGGGCCCATTGCCCAGGGAAACAGAACAAGCTCAAGCTTGGCAATCCCTTAAAACGAATAACTCCTTGTGTGTGAGGGAGGGAGGGGAAGGCGATGGCCCCGTACTCGCTGCCGTCAGTGCTTTGTCTTTCTTCTGAAGCAACATGATAATAAATCCCAAGGTTATCGTTCAAGACACGAACGTCAAAGGATCAAAGGCAAAGTGACTTAAGAGGAACAGACGACTGTCGTTTCACGAGAGAGACGTGCAGCCATCATCAGGGTGGGTGCAGCTAAAACAGCAGCTGCTAGTCCACCTTCTCTGGCCCCAGCACCCCAACACCACACGCAGGTCTCGGCCGTGGCGTCTGGAAGGACGAGGGACCACGAGTGCCTACAGTGTGCTTTCTCTCAGTCTGTATGGGCAGGAACAGAAAAACACCCCTCTTGAAAAGTGCTGGCTTAGTCAACAAGCACACCTGTCTGCAGCGCAGTTTCATGTCTCAGTCAGCACCTACTCTGATCTTTAAAACTTCAACCGAATACATACTGACTGAGCACGCAGGGCACTGGGCCAGATGAGAACAACGGAGGAGCCAAAGACACAGAAGATGCCCTTAGCCTTCACTCAGCTTGTTAGGCACGTGAGATGAGAATATTCACGACCACTAGACAAACACAGACGAGCCCAGAGAGAGGGACAGCCTCCTCCAGCGGGCTCTCAAAGACGGCAAGGACTCTATCAGTTGGTAAGAGAATTAAGATTGCTTCCCCTCAGAAGGGCCTTGGAGGATGGCTGAAATGTCAATAGACCACAATGGGGCTTTGGGTGGAGACAGTGATAGACTGAGCCAAGTTAAAGGAGTGGCCGGAAAACGCCCCAAAGAGGAAGTGCCTTGTGGCTGAGCTGGCGGGAGCCAGGGTGCCAGGCAGCAGAGGATCAAAATGGGGGGCGCTCCAAGGGGGGCAGCGCATGCTTCATTTAGTAGGCAAGGGGTGCCCTGGGGCGCGCGGTCCTTGGAGGATGGGTACATAGACACAAGGGCAACGTGACGCCCTCTCCGACAATGTTGCCATGACAACTGCTCCCCGTGACCGGACCCCTTCATTTTGTGGAGCAAGTCTTTTTACAACACTTTCCAAGGTACCCAAAGGATTTAATATAGGAAGGGGGAAAAAAGGAAACTACAAAACTACAAGTCTAAAGGGTCCTGGCTGTATGCCAAGCCCTAGCGGCAGTGCTGGGTGACGACTCCCAAGGCACCTTCCCAGGGCAGCTCGTCACGGCGCGCGAGGCGCCCACGGAAACGGGGTGCTGCGGCCAGCCCAGGCAGCCTACTCGTCAATAGCTCCAGACGATTCTAACGTGCGGACAAGTTTGGGGAGCCCTGATGCGGAGGATTCCCTATCTCGGGCCTTCCTTGTATTTCCACATCTCAAGACTCAATTAGGCTAAATGAAAGAATTTGGAATCAATGGACACAGGGTATTTTAAAATGAGATTTCTATTGTCTTGAGTTCTGAATGAGTCAGGGCTATCGTTAGGGAGAAAAGGAGGATAAATAGGAAGGAAACAGAAAAGTAACCTACTAGATTTTAGTGATAAAGGGATTTTCAGGGGATACTTAAAACTGGAGGCCCACGAAGGTGCTGGGTGTGTGAGAACACGCTGGAGACTCGCGCTGCTTCAGTCCCAAATGACAGCAAAACACTTTGACATCGTTCTTTCCAGTTCACACTCGCCTACCATTGGGGTCAAGTCTCTGGCAAGGAGGAGGGTGATCTGAGCCCACACTGGCCCACACATCCCTCTTACCCAAATTTTCTGTGTATCTTTCCTGGTGTTTTCTTTTTTCTTTTCTTTTGCATCCTTCCCTTGTTTTTTCCTCTGTCTTATCCCACATTTTGCTCTTTCTTCTTTCTCCCCTTCTTCCCCCATCTCTCCAACCACTTCATTTCTTTCTCATCAACACCCTCTCCCTTAACAAACAAAAAACTGAGTTACTGAATATTTATTTTTCCTACCAAATATTTTAAATTATTAGTTGTTCCCTATTCTTAGATTTTAGTGTGGCAATTTGAACATATTATCATCTAGTTCTCTCTAAAATAAATTTTAAATACGCTGCTTGTCACAAATGAATGGGGCAGTAGTTTCTGACAAAGCAAAGTCCTTGTCCCCTCACCAGATAGCGCTGATAAAGGAAAACAAATGATGCTACATTTTAAAGGAAGCTCTCACTAGGAAACATGCTTCATACAAATTCTCGCGAAAAATATCTGACATCGAAATGACTGCTGGTTTTTTCAATTAAAATGAGAAAAACAAGTTGATAACAAAACAACACCTCTCCCCAAGTGTCAGGCATTGAAGATTCTAAGAGAGTTTAGGAGCCGGATAAAAACACACAACGAGGTATGAACCCTGGTCATGCCAAAGGTGTCAGGGAATTTTAATCCCAAGGGGTCCACTATCAAATGATGACCTGGTTGACAGAAGGGGAAACCCAAAAAATCCAAAAGAATCTATGCAAATTCTTGCCCTATAGCTGTACTTTGTCAGTTTCTCTCCCTGAATGGGGTCCCTTAATACCGTCCACCCCTCCCCAAGAATCTCACCAAGCGCTTCTTACGGGAACCCTTCCTTGACTCACCCTGCTTTCGTCCAATAACTTTTCTAAAGGTTTCTTCAGCCCCGTACAATGTGCCAGGCACTTTGTGCAGCAATCCACCGACATATTTGTAGTCATTTCCACAACCCTGTAGTGCCGATGTTCTTATTCCATTTTACAGAAGGAGGCAAGCGGACAGCAGAGCTGGCATCCAACCCGCTGGCTCCCTGCTGAGGCCGGTGTTCTTCCCACCACCTCATACTGTCTCCCTTCTCTGTTTCTTCCAGAAGCTACCAGAAACTAGCTACTGTTTATTTTTTATACGACCTTTGCACATGCCCATTTCATCTCCTCAAGCAGATTAAAATAGTAAAAGAAATTTTTTTGTTGTGGAGAATTGTACTCTAAGCCACCTGAGCAGTAGACCTTCTAGGAATTGTGAATAACTGCTACTATTTCATCTAGACCAGCCAAAAGTTCCCTGTAGGGAAGCTCATCAGGGGAGGAGAAGAGATAAAAACTTACACATGTATCTTTCACCTTCTACCTAGGGGAAATAGGATTGTGGAGGATTTCATTCTCTCAAAAACAATACGCCCATCCAGTCATCGATGCCTCCCTTAAACAGAAGAGGCCTGTAGAACGTTCTGGCTGCAACCTGGAATTTCCAGCACCTTCGCTCTGGGCTCCACGCTGGTGCAGACACAGCCTGGGACTGTGTGGGCTTGTAAGGAGTCACTTCCCATTCCTGGGCCTCCCAGCTCCGCCAGAAGCTCTGAGAAGTCAGGGCTTTCCGACTCCGCATTTATATATTGATAGACCAAAACGAAAGGCTTTATATTCATTTCTGCTTAATTCCAACCAGTGGTTCTGGCCTATTGTTCCACCCTGTTGAAATCGTTTAAAATTCTTATTCTATCAGCAAATATAGTAGTTATTCTTCCCGGGAAGCACAGCTTCCACACGTGCCCCCGCACCCTGGGCTCCACTTGAACCCGCCTCTGTCTGCTTGTGGGCCTCTGAGCTCCCTGAAGACAAGATCCTCGTCTGTCTCTTCACTCCCTGACTCCCAGCACCTAGCACAGGGCCCCGCACGGTGCCCAAGCTCTAGATGTTTTGAATAAATAAATGAATGGGAGGATGGGAGAGATGGGGGCAGGACAGGAAGGAAAAGGAAGAAAATGGCAGGACAGGGAAGGGAAGAGAAGGGGAGGGGAGGGCAGGGAGGAAGAGGATATGGACAGGGAAAGGGGAGAGTACAGGACGAGTCCACAGTTTGGAATCTAGGCTAAGTTCTTTAACCTCTCTGAGCCTCATGATTTTATTGGTAAAATATCGATTTATTGACCTCCCGGGACTGCTGTGAGGCTTGAGATGATCTATTATCCTGGGAGGCAGGACCCACTCGAGGGTGACAGGCTGGGGGTGGCCTTTACCCCAACGTCAGGACAGCCCTTACGATCCAACGTCATGATGACGTGGCTTTGTGCCGTTGGGGGCTGCTGGGGGGTCTGGGCCTCGTCGTCACGTCAGGGCCTCCTTTTCCAAGTGAATCCCTTCACTAAAATGGAAGAGGTAGGAAAACAGGCGCCAGGCTGGGGAGAGTTTCTACTCCAGCTGTTACTGTCATCAGGGAACCACGTGCACGCAGTACAATGATCAAGCCTCAGCAGGCTTTGGTTTCTGTGTCGTCTAGTTTTGTATGCTAATAGATGAAGTGCCCAGGACAGTTACGTCAGCCCTGTGCAGGGGGTTGGTAGTCTCCCAGATAGTGGATGCAGGTGTTTATGTAGCCCAAAGTCTCTCTTTCCGTCCAAAGAAAATACACGTATCTAATTGACTCTATAAAGTACAGGCATATCTCTATGCTGGGTTATAGCTTCCCTCAACACTAAGCTGTATTAAATATATTTTTTTATTACTTTTTTTTTTTTTTAATATATTTTAAATATGAGATGGGAACTTTAAAATCCACTGTCTCCTAGCATAAGATTTAGCCCCTCTCTAGCTTGTCAAGCAATGCTGTTACTTAAATTAAGCATGTAACATCTAATCCTCGACACGATTTCAAAAGCAATTTCCCTTCCTTTTCAAAATAGACAAACAAGCAAAATCCCACCTCTGCAAATTTCTGATAATGCCTAAAAATCAAAACAATAAGCTTTATTCATCCTGAAAGGCTACAGGTATAAAAATCATCATAAATTAAATAAGGTGGCTAAAGCATGCCTGTATTTTATATTACACACATAATAATAAATGGCCCTCTGGTCCTAAAATGGAAACTCACCATCTTCTAATTCAGTTCATTCTGGTTTATGATTTATGCACGATTTTGAGTAGCTTTTACATCACACTGTCCTTCGCTTGTCCCATCTTTGTCCCCTCCGGGTGGCCGGTCGCCTGCACACAGCCTGTTCTTGAGAAGGGGTGATGAGGACGTGGGTGGAGCCCACGGGGAGGCTGGAGGGCCCCAGAGGCTGCCAGAAGCGCAGCGAGGCCGAGCCCTCGAGGACCCTCGCACCCCCTGCAATAGACATGTAACATTTTTTTAACCACATTGAGTGACTGAGAAGGTTTTCCCTCCAAGGCCTGTACTTAGTTTCCTCCCTTCAACATATTTTTGGAGGAACTAAAAGACCAGTTTATGGCTTTGAAAAGTTCTCCTTCGTGCATCCCAGCTTTCACGGTCTACGCAGAGCAGGTCCCTAGCACCGTGTCGAGGCTACCACAGGAAAACCAGTTTTTGTCCCTATAAACAGCACTGCCCCAGCAGGTATGTGTTGCACTTGAATTATCAGAGAATTCAAACACCTGGAGAGCTCACACTGAAGGAGAACATTTAGTCATTTTTAAAATAGCTTTCCCCACATCAAACAACTTAGCAAGATTTTTGGCTGACTGTACTTTTCCACTAAACTTGGATTCCGGGCAAGTGACACAAGCCTAGAGCAGCTGGTACGCACCGCGATAGGCCCAACCCAAGAGGTGTGTTTCCTCGGCACGGGAGCCCCAGAGCTGGTGGCCAGAGGAGACACGAGGGGGCCCCCCACCCAAGGCGCCTTCTCACCTCGCTGCTCAGGCGGCCAGCCCTTCCGCAGCTGCAGTTACTTTAGAGCTGCACAAAGAAAGGTCACTACCAAGCACGTTTCCCCAAGGCGCTTCGATCCCAGTGTCATACAGCTTCCCAGAAAGGCTACCTCTGCACTCCAGGACTGTGGCTGCTCCCTGCTCCCTCTGCAGAGACCTGCCAAAAGCATGCGGTAGCAGTTTATTATTGATGAATTCCAAAAAGAGATATTGGTTATGTTTGTAAACCGGTCTGTTCCTCTGGGCATGACACCCTTTGATTGTCTTTAGGGCATGCAGGGTTGAGTCCCTGTCCCCTTGATGGGCTGATAAAACAGACCCTCACACGGAAGTAGACTCACAGAGAAGCAGATATGTGAGAAGAGAGAGAGCTCCATTAGACACAGGAGAGGCCCCGGAAACACAGATGAGCTTGATAGTCTACAGCTGACCTTGTGAAGACAGCAGAGCAGCTGAGCCGGGAAAGAAATGAGCCTTATCCCAGCCTACAGCTGAGATCGGGAAAAGCTGGGACTACAGAGCCTTCAGTGGAAGAGGAAGGCTGAGTCCTCGCAGACATCACCCGCCATCTTGCTTCAACACATGGCCAACGACTTTGGGTGAGCAAGTACCTCTCACAGTACCTTGAGTTGGACTCCTTAGGGCCTTGTAACTGTAAGCTTCTACCCCAAATAAATACCCTCTATAAAAGCCAACAGAGTTCTGGTGCTTTGCATCAGCACCCCTTTGGCAGACTAATACAGATGACTGCGGACAGGCTGGAAGGTCCAAAAGTTTGATGAGGATGACAGTGATGAGTAAGGTTTATTATTCTAGGATTTATCAGAAATCTGCAGAGGTAGGGTTTTGCTAGTTCGTCTCTCTTGGAAAGGAAGGAAATTTTCTTAGACCATGGCAGATAAATAGGTGTTAGAGTCTCCTCTCAATCATGGTTTTATGGTTTTATGTTGACTAGACTTGCTCTAGTTTTCAACTTGTCACAACTGAGAATGGAGCTTAACACACAAACCAGTTTAAAAAACAAAATTAAACAATGGGTAGCATAAAGATGGCTGGAAAGACTACCTGTAGTAAATGCTTCACCCAGGAAGATGGGACTGCCTCAAGGAGCATACCAAATGCGGGCTGAGCGCAGAGTGCTGGCCCACAAGAGCAGGGTCCACCTTTCCTGCTCAGGCACCACGTCTAGGTGCACCTGCAGCGCTGCGGGCTGGGGAGAAGCTGCCCTGCAAGGGGGACAGCAGAGGCCTTTGCAGCCAGCTCTGCAGGCCACAGCCGCCTGTGCTTCCTGGGCCCCAGACCCAACTGTGTGCTGCCTCAGGAGGGGGTGTGGAGTCTACTGATGTATGCCTGGTATTATCTCTTATTTGTAAGCATATCATTCAAACCTGGAATTAAACTCTCAAAACAGTAACCATCTGGTGGAAGAGGATAAAAATCAGGCATTCACGTTAGGCCCCATCCGCGGGTGAGCTGCCAGGCCCTGTGCGCGGGTGCACCGCCAGGCTCCGCAAGCCATGCAGCAAGATGACGACGTAACAGGAGAGTGACACAAGGGAGAGCCAAGACGAGACGCACCGAAAAACCAGGAACCAAGGTGGCACAGGCAGTGGGATGCGTCTCTCCCACATCAGAGATTCCGAGGATCGAACCCCAGTGAAAACAGGAGGAGAAGAATGAGAAAAGAGGGCAGGAAACGGACATAGAGAGTTGCCTAGTGAATGGACACAGAAACAGCAAAAATGGGGGCGGGGGTGTAAAATGGATAAAAGTAAATAAATAAATAAATAAATCCTTTAAAAAATGTATGGGGGAGGAAGATACAGGCTATAGTCAGTAGTAATACTTTGCCGATGCTCTTTCATGATTTGTTAACAAATGTTTCACAACAATGCAGGGTGTTTGTGGGGGGTGATGTGTGGGAGCCCTGTGTGATGTTATGCATGTTTGTTTTGTAAGTTCACGATGTTTACTGAACACATAGTTTATGTAATCCATGTATGAATGATATACTTCAATAAACTGTTTTTTAAAAATCAGGCATTCAGTGGAGGTGAGTTCACTGAGTAATGAATAAAACCTGGACTAGTGTTTTCCAACGGGTTTGCCCCAGTACCGGGGGCAGGGAGGATACTGCGATTCCAGATGATCGATTTGTAAAATGTGTTAATGCTACAAGAGAACCTGTGTCCTACTGAGATGGTATCTGGCAGGTATAGGTGTAGGGCGACCAGCCAGCCCGGTTTGCCAGGGACTGTTTCCCAGTTTTAGCAGGGAAGGCCCCACATCCTGCAAAGCCCCTCTGCCCCAGGCAACCTGGGCAGTGGCTACTAGCAGATGGACATGAGGCTGGGTAGTGGCGACAATGCAGGTGAAGTCAGAGGCACAGCCTAAGGTCAAGCCAGCTCCAAAGCAAGATCTCTGTGGGGCAGACATGCTAGGAAACAGTGCAGGTGAGAAGGTGGAGCCAGCGCTGTGCACGGTTTTGACATCACTGAAGAGAGAACAAGCGGGAGGAAACAAGTAGGGGGCTTTTAGAGACACGGTGAGACAGATGACTGCATACTGTAATTAGCACTGATTGTTCAGCACGGCTCTAGGTCTCTAAATCCCTTTCTAAGTAGCACCTATATTCTGGTGTCTGAAAGGGTGCTGTGGATACAACAGAACTGACCACATCACGTAGCTGTGTGAATTCATGTGTGTGTGATTCCTATCCAAAGAGATCCAAGGACTGAAACTCTGCTCTTGGCATATGATGAAGTGCAGCTAAATGCCGTATTTAGGAAGCTGAGCAGGACTCTCATTACACTTACCAAAGGTAAGGATGAAGGTTTACCAAGCACCCCAATCTAAAGAGAAGCACCCACAACTGGAGCCAGACTCCTTCCTCCAGAGCCTGCAGGCCCTTCTGCCCTCAACACTCCATGAGGAGCTGTGGAGGGACAGCCTTCTGGGGTAGTGAGCCTCGCTGCAGCCTATGCCAGAGGTGAAGCCTCTCTCATAGCGAAAGCCACATCTACGGAGACCGCTGGAGGCAGAGAGACACACAGAGGCATGGAATCCAGTGATGCCTCTTTGTCCCCAACAAGCAACAGTTGTGTACCAAAAGATTTCCACCCTATCCTCCTCCTCTGCCACGCTCCCTCCAGCAGAGGGAGAGGGTGGCTCGTGACCTACAAACAGACCCGGGTTTGCAACTCTGGAGGGAAGAGACCAGGTACGAGGCTCTACCCATTCTGATTTGAGGAGAAAGCTAAATTACTGGCCCTTCTGCTTATGGTCCCCCAAACTGACCTTCATGATAACGGCGACTGCGTAATGAAATCCTCTATAATCACCAAAGGAAAATTACATGCATTCCAGTTGATTTTTATGTTAAACATAAATAAAATATTAACATACATACGCACATATAAGTTTGATTGGCTTCATTTGTTCACTTTCCAACTGCGTTAATTTGCAAGGTCTATTAAGATACCAAAAGAGCTGAGTTTATACTAAAAAAAAGCCAAAGATTAACTTTCAAAACTAATTTCCAAGCTTGGTTTCATGGAGTCCCATCTGAATGTGCCTTGGGGCCTGTCTCCAGCCCTCAGCGGTGACCATGAAGATTTGAATGGCCGCGGACCGAGGAAACTACTCACAGCCAATGACGCAAACTTTATGGATGGTGATTCCCTGGCTCAGCCTTTCCAGGAATTATGGTAGCCTGCTGGCCTGGCCTGGCCGCTCAAGGCTGCTCCTCTCAAGGCCCCCCATTTTTCCAGTGGTGGTCCTCCACTCTTGCAGGCCACTGCCGTCACGTGGGCTCCTCCCTTCTCACCTCCTCCACCGTGTGGTCATGTTCCCTCAGAACCATCAACACTGTCAACCACTCACCCCGTGTCCACAAGCAGCACAATTACTTTCTCTCCTTTCATTTTATTTCTAAACATTTGTTTCCATTATAATTGTAGGTCTCTTCTTATTAGCACTTTGAACCTGGCTGCTACGTTTACATTTATCAGACCAGAATTAGTTCAAAAGTATTATAAAACCCTCCCTAATTGAGCTTAAATACAAGCACATTCACAAACGTAGAGGCAGAAAGACAAACGATGGCCCATCACTGTCAGCCCCAGGCCACATGGCGGGAGGATGGCGAGGACTTCAGTGGAGCATAATTTGTTGTACTTGATAAAGCATTTTTAGCTGAAAGTAAATAGAAGAAGTTCTGTATTTGAACCACATGTGTGCAGTGGAAATAAGGAATAATTGGCAAAACAAAAGGATAAAGAGCTCAACTAAAAATGGGAAAGGACTTGTATAGACATTTCTCCATAAAAGAAATATAAATGGCCAATAAGCCCAAGAAAAGATGCTCAACATCTCAGTCATTAGGGAAATGTAAATCAAAACCTCAATAACTACCAAATGACCTGGCATTTATCAAGAAGATGGGAAGAGCAGATGAAGTTCTAACCAAAATAGAAAATGGTTCCTGACAGAAAATTAATATATTCCGTCAGTAACTTGCTGGTTGGAAGTGGCAATGATTGCACAATCAGAGATGTTCATCAGGCCACCTGGATGTAGAGCTGAAAGAGCAGTGGAGGGTCTTACCTGCAAATGTAGATTTTCATTACCAGCCCCTTAGCTGGTACTGAGAGCCATGCATGGGAAGTCTATCACGAGAACATAGAGCTGGGGGGTGCGGAATAAGGGCTGCTGGGCCAACTTCAGTAAAGACGGTCAAGAGAAGCAGGAAAAAGAAGGAACCTCAAAAAGTAGCCAGTGGTCAGTCGCTGCAAAAACCATCTTCTCACTCAATCCACTGGATGTTGAGTGCTGGGTGCTGAGCTAAGCTCTGAGGATACGGGGTGAAAATTATCAGGGATGGAGAGGGAAGTTGGAGAAGGGGAGCCGGATAAGGAGGCAGACAGTTGCTGAAAAATGTGGACTCTGTTAGAAAATGACTGGTAGGCATTTTATAGAAATATAATAATCAATGAACTTCAAAAATGCTTCTACCCTTGCTTTCTGTGTTTTCTGATTATTATAATCATAAAGAGAGCCATAAATTATCAACAAAGAGGCTGGTTATTATCAGAATTGGTCAAGTTTTTTCAGCTCCACACAAGAGGGCAACAGAAACAAAACAGTCAGGCCAAATTTCAGCCTGAACATCTCTGGGAATTTGCATTTAACAAGAAAAGGTCATCACTGTAAATATATTTTCGAGTTTATAACAGCTGAGACCCATAAACTGTGATTGTGTGGCATATAACAGCTGACATGCTATCAGCAAGTGTTGGCAAGCACTCTTTGGCTATTAAAAGCTAATTAAAACCCACTATAACCTTCCAGCTGCTTCATCTCGTCATTTTGTTTTATATGCACGTGATAAGGCTCTGATTCACTTTAAATGTACAACTCTCCTTTATCAGCTTCTTCGGTTAAACAAGTGACAGTCCCTCAACTGCAAATCTCTTTCCAGCTAAAACCTTACTCAAAGCATCTTCCTGGCCGTGGCGTCAATGGTTCTAGCTGCCAGGGAGCACCGGGGTCACCCTTCACCTGGCTTAGGCAACGCCAGCAACAGCCCACCCATACTACGGCACTGGAGTGAGAGCTTCCAAAGCCATCTTCCCCCCAAAAAGATGGGTGTAGAGAGTGGTCTTCTGTGTTTTCAACTGAGGAAGAACAAAAGACAACAAGCTGGAATTGGATTCCGATTAAATCTCAAAAGGGTTTAGTGGCTGTGAAGACCAACGGATCCAGGAACACGTGAGCAAAAGAGACCACACAGCCTTCTCTTCCGGAGATTCGAGAGCAAAAAAAAGAGCGTGGGAGAGGAGGTAAAGGACGGACTCGATGGTTCCTGCTGCTGACACTCTCTCGAGCTCAAAGGCACAGGGGTGGGTTAGAAAACATTTCAGGCGGTTTCTAAAAGCGGAGTAGCAGAATATTTCTGAGCACTAGTCTTGCAATTTTCAGTTAAATTAAAGACTTTCCACTAAATCTTTCTGTGTAGTTTTTCTACACAGGCCCAAACAGGGCCACAAATGCTTTTACTGTCAGGCTGATTCAGAGAAGGGCCGAGGCGCTCCCTTTGCTGCCTTCTGCGCACACACTCCTTGCATTGTCATGGAGTCCTATCCCGGCCTCTGCCACCACAAGGACCCCAGTTTCTTGTAATTTGCTATTCCTGGAATAGGCCACAGCATAGGAGATCTTTCTCCCATAAACATGGTTCTTTCCTGGCTTTGCTTCGGTAGCTCCTTCAGAAGTCAGCTGACGCTTCTTGGAAGCAAGTTGACCTTGGAAGCTGTCCCTAAACTTTACATGCGGATTCCGAGGCTGCCATGGCAACCTGCACTTACACTCCCACTGAACTCACACCTGTTCAGTTCCCACTTGCTTCCCCCTCCTCCCTCACCAAAGGCAAGGTGTGTGGCTCACCTTGTCCTGCTTATAACAGGTGCTTAATAAACGTCGAATGAATCAATGGGGGGAGGGATAAGAGAAACAATCTTTTGAGGAACCTATTTGGAAGGTTTATATTGTCCTCATTTTCATAGAGACTGACAAGATGCTCTAAGATAGCAGTAGAAACTTTAAAAATTGACAGAGACACATACTGTTAAGGAGGTTATCCACACGAGAATATTCACAGAGGAGGCAAGGACCTCTTCAGAAAGTCTCCGCCAGTCTCTCCACTCTTAAACTTCACCCTGGCTCTGGCGCCAGCCCCCACAATCGGATGCAATCCCCCTGTGGTGGAAGACGAGCTCTCCTCTGTTCGTGTCTCGCCGTCCCCCCGCCCCCCGTCACATCTATACAGCGGCCACACAACGAGGGCACCGCGAGGGGTCTGGGCACATTCTTGCTAAGACTCAGGGGTCCAGGCCAAAGGCCTCCTCTGTTTACGGTGGGGTCGGGCTCAAGAAACCAACACAAAAGGTGACAACACCATTGCTTGAGATTAAAAATCATTGCTGTGCTCCCCATCTTACGTGCACCGGCAGCATTCGCAGACTTGGTTTAGCTCTACCTCGGCAGGCTCTCCTAAGCTATCAGGGCCTTGCTGACCTTGCTCTCCGCGATCCCACTGTCTCTTCCAGAGCATCTTAAATCAAGGATAAATGCCACCCCAGCTTCACCCATGGTTGAAAGCCACAACCTCGAGGCCTTTGGACCATCCATACCTAGTCGACTCATTCAGAAGCTTTCATGAGATGTTTTGCAGAGAAGCTAAGAATCAGGTGTTAGGACATTTTTCTATCTATATTTGCAAAAGCATTTGCAAGTATAGTTGTGAAACTCTCTACACTTGAGTGTCTTGATAGCCAGGATTTTCCCCACTGCAAATAGAAGTACTTTCAGTATAAATGGGGAATTAGAATTTCAAGGATGTCTGACAACTTGATGCAGAGTAAATATTTCCTCCTCTGAATTCCCAGGTCCCATCCTTCCTAACTTCATTAGAGCCCTTTCTGGGTGGGATCATTTAGATTTGAGTCTGTCTTCCCTGCAGGTCTCTGTGCGGTAATAACCATGAGCTGTTCATCTTTCAACTTACAGATTCCAAAGAAGAACAGGGCACACAGTAGGCACTCCAGGCACTTCCATCAAATGAATGAGCAAAGGAAGAAACTCACTCGTATCTGGGTATTGTTCTTTCACCTGGATCAGGGGTCCTCAACCTAGTTCCCGGCCTTCTGGATGCCTGGAAACATTCTTGCTTTTGCAGCTGGGGGGAGGGATTGCTGCTGAGATCTGGGGGCAGAGAGCAGGACGCCACTTAACACGCTCAGTGCTCAGGACAGCCCCCCGCGGAAGCAATTACCTGGTCTGAAAGGTCAGCAGTGCTGACCTAGAGATGCAGCAGGTACAAAAATTACAGAAGCCAACAAGAGATCTCAGAGAGAAACCAGCTTCCATATTAGGAAAACCTCTATGGTACCCACTCGTATTATTCAAAGAAAATTCAATTTCACAGCAACTTAAACCACATTGGAGATCCATCTCGTAGCTCATGTTTGCTCTGCCCACATAAGCCTGGACCAGACAACACATCTGCACTTTCAGAGGTCAGCATTTATATGCTCACCCGTAGCCCAGAGTAACTTAAAGAACGAGACTTTCATTCAATAACAGGAGCGTTATTTTTTATTGTGGATCATGGCTCATAATATGCAATTCAGCTGAAAGTGAAAGATACCAAACATTCGAGATGACTGGCCAGAGAAAACTCTAAAAACGCTCCAGCACAAAAGGGGATTAAAATGTCACAGGAAATTTTTTTCTTGAAAATGGAACAGCTTATGAATGCTTCATTCTTTGCCGAACAGTTAAGACACTGTATGTCGGGGCTGCCCGAGTGCTGAGGGCGGGACTGGCTTTGCCCTTTCTGGTGCCCCCCCACCCCCAGGCTTTCCCTGGTGAACCCGGCCAAGAGCAGCGCGAAGCCCGGGGCGGAAGACGCGTCTCTTACGTGAGCGACCTGGGCTGAATTTCTCCTTCCTTTTGGAAATGAAGAGCGCCGGCCTCAAGCCGGGACGCCAAAGGTGCTGAGCAGAGATAGCCAAGGCTTTGGCTGCAGACGACACGTGCCCGCCGTTTGCGCTGTCACCCATGCCCTGGAGCCCCGTTGTGGAGGCAGAAGGAAGCGTGGGCTGCCAGCGGCGCCTGGGGCCTGCCTGCACCCTGTTCTCCCCCCATGGCCTGCGCTGGGGGCCCAGCGTGGTGGCGCGAAGCTCTGCCGCAGCTGCCTGTTCTGTTAGCCGGGACCAGGGTGTCTAGGGGGATAATTGGCTTCTTCCCTGACAATCTGCAGATGATGCAGACTTTCTGGGATTTAGATTAATTTCCTAATCGGCATGTTTGCAGGATGAGGAAACAATCATGTCCCACAGTACTAGTAATGAGCTCCTTGCTTGTCCTAAGTGAAGCTCCCGCTGCCCGCCCACACACACCCAGGTCCCATTCGCGCACAGCCCCCCCCCACGGTCACACCTTGTGCTCCAGTTTTTCAGGTGCTATTTATAACTCTCCATCCGGGAGGCGAGAGTCCAGTGCCGCCCACACCCCACCGGGCAAGGGCTGCGCCCGCTTCCTGGGGCTGAGCACAAAGGCCACGGCGGCGACCTCTGCTCATTAAGATGGGTATGGTGGGCGCCATGCTGCCCAGGACGCCCGGGAAGGGAGGCAACCACGTGCCCCTGCAAGCCCTCTCTAGAGGCAGGTGGCAGCGCTGCCGCAGTAAGAGAGAAAATACAAGCACGCGCCAGCGCTCAGCTGGCTGGGGAGGCTGGGCCGGGGTGCTGGCCCCGTGAGCCCCACACCCTGTTTTTATAATGGGGCTGCACAGCCCTGGAAAGCAGGGTTTCCCGACTGCCACATGACTGCGCCTTGGGGCGCGGCCATTCCTTGTAGTGGGGTTGGCCCTGTGTGTGCAGGATGTTCAGCAGTATTCCTGGCCGCCACCCACTAGATGCCCAAAGTCCTCCCGGTAGTGACCATCAGAAACGTCTCCAGAAAGTGCCAAATGTTCTGCAGGAGCAAACGCGGCCTTGTCTGAGAATCACTGCTGTAAGCAACCCGGTCCTGTCTTCCCTTATTTCTTAATGAGACAGTATTCCGCAGCTTGCATTCTACCCCTAAGAATTCAGGGGTGCAGCAGGGGACAGGGCTGTCAGCGAGATGCGAGAACTCAGGGTGGGAAACAGGGCTTGGGGCAAACTTGGGAACCACTGGGCCCCACTTGGAGGGTCTTCTCCAGCCCTGAACCTTGGAGATTCTGGACTGTGTTTTCATCTTGGGCAGGGGGTGGGGGTGGGGGTGTATTCTCCTTTGCTGGTTCCCAGAGCTGTGAGGCTTTCACAAGATACTATGATATGTGAAAATGCGTATAAACTGACATCTAAACCATTCCTACCATCACAGCCAGAGTGCAACGCAGCACTCGCGGGGACGTCTCCGAGGCGCTCTCCTCACAGCTGGGGCAAAACCGCATGGCACGCTCGTGCTGGCTGTAGCTTTCAGAATCAATCAAGAATCATGTCAGCAAGAAGGGCAAAACCCCAGAATTATCAAGTTCGTCAACACATCTTGAAGCTGGTGTGAAGTGTCTCCGCAAATCCTTTGACCATCCTCACATGGAGGGGGGGTCGACGGCCCTCCCCTCGAGCCTGGGCAGACCTCATGACTACTTTGTGGCTGACAAATAGGACACAGCACAAGTGACCCCATGCAATTCCCAGGGCAAAGTCACTGAAAAGGACACACACTTCTACCTCATTCCCGCTCCTGGAAAGCTGTCGCCATGCTGCGAGGAGGCCCACGCAGGCATCCCAGCCGACAAGTGAGGGGATGCGGCTATGGAGGCGTCCGGCACCCACTCGCTGAGTCACCCCCAGCCCTCCCGTCTGCCCAGCTGCAGTCACAGCCATTGTGAAGCCCAGACAAGTCGCCCCCACTGTGTCTTTCCCAAACTCCTGACCCAGAATCCACGAGCCTATACCTGGTTGTGGGGCCAAGCACTGACCCAGAGCTGGGCAGCGACCTCTAGTTTCTGCGCCTTGGGAGAGGCCCCAGAAGCGAGTGCGATCATGGCCTGCCAAGAAGAGGCTGTGCCTGGTGGCACCACGGCCTTCTGCTCGTCGTGATCTGCCGAGACAGCCCAGGCTTGAAGACGAGATGGAAGCGGACTGGACCAGAGGGAAATGGTGAAAAGTTGCTTTCTGTACAGGAGTCAAGCGCCTAGAGTGTGTTGGGGAAAATCGTACAATGCTTACAGGGTGCTACAAAGCAGAGTGGATAACACTGTCGTTTGCGCATTTCCAGAGAAAGCAAATTCTGGGCTGTGGCTTCTTCCCTGAAGGCTCTTTAAGTCGCGTCATTGAATTTGGATTTAACCTACGCTGGACTCGATTCAGGGGGAGAAGTAAAACTTTGTATTAATAGCTCTTATAAAATACTATACGGGTGTTTTCTTATTCAGTACCACAGGGTCCCCTGCCTGAGGCAATAATGTGCAATTTCATACTTCAAAAAATATTTAAACATCTTTAAGTCACTTCTAGAAAAGTTCACATTTACAATTCTCCTTCTTGATAAAATGCTGACTCTCCTCTTCGGAATTTGGTATAAACAAGAGGAACAGGTGTCCTGCTGGGTCATTTGTTTACTGAGTTTCTCTAGGAATTAATCTTGTGGTTTCACATTATTTAATCCAAGTTGGCGCGATTTAACTAGTTTATTCACATTTCTAAAAACAGACACTAAATTATATTTGTATTTGGGCACATGACATTCTTGGAAAAATTTCTTTTTGTTGTTCTTACAATAAGACATTGTTCAAACTAATTTGTGATTTCCAGGGGAATCCATTTAATGTTAGTTATTTGATTTTTTTTAAAATTCCTCACCAAAATAGGAGTCCTGCCTAGAAGAAAAGGAAAATGAGAGTAGTCTCATCAGGTCCTTTAAATACAACCAAGTGATACTTCTGTTGTAAGGTGACCCCGACTTGACCAAGTAGGAATCACTGACGACACAAATCACCGAATAGGTGTCTTAAAGGATCGGGAAAAATCTCAAGTACAGCGTTCAGTAATAAAATAAATTCAAATTAATGGATTCTTATCAGGGTGCATGTGGAAAAACAAGAAGAGGTAAGTGAGCATCTGGAAGCATTAAGACTTCACAGAGCATAGAGACACTTTGGCATTCTGAAAGCTATGGCGATCCATCGCCTCTCACATTTCCTTTTCGCAGGAGCTGCGGCCTCATCCCTGATCGAGTGGACAGCCACTCGACAGCCACGGCAACAGCCACACCCGCAGGGGGCGCCTTGAGCCGCGGACGCGCTCGGGCTTAGCGCCACACAGACCTGGGTTCTCTGGAACAAGGTACTTTAACCTTCTGTGCCTCAGCTTCTTCATTTGAAAAATGAGAACACTCCTAGTACTTACTGTGATGAGGGCTAAATGAGTCCATTATTTATCCCATTTAGACAAGGCCTGGGCATTAGCCCTGCTCATTCCATCTGACCACTTCAAAGCCATGTGCATCTTTTCATCTTTCTAAACTACATTTATCATCCCATCATGTCCCTGCTCAAGAACCCTCAGTAGGTCCCTATTACCTATCAAATACCTTTCAAACTCATCACAGTCTGGCTTCAAACTCATTTTCCAACCCTGTCAACTACACTTCCTACAACTGCCACGTTTCACAAAGCTTGGCCTACGTTATTAATCTCACATCTTCCTGTTCAACTCAGCCCGCTGCCCTGCTTAGAAGAGCTCTCTCTGTGTTTTGCCAGTGAAACCCAGTCACCCTTCACAGCTCAGGCCAAGCCATCCTAACCCTCCTGCCCTGCTGACAACACACCTTTTCATCAAGAACCATGCACTCCCTTGACTTGCAGATATTTGTGACCGTTTATAGGTCTCATCTCACCTACTTACAATCTCCTAGAGGACAGTGACCATGTTTTATGTACTGTTGCACAATATCTGCAAAGTTGTTTGTGCACAGTTGACTTTGAACAAATATGCACTGAAGTATTAACTGGGTTGGGTTCTCCACTAGCTTAGGTGATGAAGAAAAAGTAGCATTCATTTCTAAAACACAGCCTCTCTTAAATACTTCTGTTAATTATTGCTCTCTTACTGTAGCTGATTTCATGAGTATTTCTGCACCATCCTTGTCCTTCCAAGGGAAACACAGAGCTAGGGCCGCAGTGTTAGCTCAGAGGTACAGTCTGGGTTTTCAAGCACAGAGGAGGGCTGCAATCACCCTTCCACAGGAAGGACAGGGTTCCGCGTTCCGGGACCAGGGCCCAGACATTCAGATTCCGGGGAAGACACAAAGCAAACTGGCGGGACAAGTTATGAATCATGTCCAGAACCCAGGCGGCTAGAAAGAATCACACCTCAGGAACACCAGGCACGAGCCTTTGCTGGTGAAGGGACAAAAAACCCTCTGACACACACAGCAAAAAGTCACCGCCACAGCCAGCACCAGAGCCCTTCCACCGGGCCTCGTGACCTGCAGGCATTCCACCCCAGCACCGCGGACACGCCGCACCACCTGTTTAACGTCGGTTCCGCCACTGAACTGCGACGTGGCTCCTGGTTTTCACGTGGGGTTGTATCCCAAGCACTTAGCAGGGCCTGGCCCAGAGCCGGTACTCCGTAACTTCTTTTTCTGAGTGAGTGAATGAATGGAAGACAATGGATGCACTTCATTGTCTTCAAACTCCAGATGCGATGTTTTCAGTTTACTGAAACTTGATAAAAACAGAAGACCTGAAAGCATGACTTTAAATCAAAGCCAAGGGGATCCTAGGCTTGAAGATATGCCATGCGGGCTCCCTGTGCTGTGTCTTTGCTTCTAGGCTTCAGACAGGCTGCAGGTGTCCTAAGCTTCCTCAGGGCTAATCTTACCACACCTTATGAGCGCAGCCGGGCAGGGGGGTTAGCGCCCTGTTAACTGCACTGCTGAGGGAAACGTTTTAAAGCGCTTCATTTGGGGAAGCTAGACTTGAAACATTAAGAATAGGTGCAATCTAAGTTTAGGCTTGTTTGTATCCACTTCATACCAGAGTTGAAGTTTATACTCTGGCCTTGTGGGGATTAATCTCATTAAATCTCAGGGCTAAAAATATTCTCGATTATATGCAGCATTTGCTAGCTACCTGCTTTCAAAGATAAATCCCGTTTGATTAGGAAAGCCCTTTAAGATTGCACAGCTTCTAAGGTGGCCTCGAGTATTTCCTCCTCTTCTAAGGATAATTTAAGGACTGGAATTTCAGATCCACTGTGACCGTGGCCCCTCCTTAGCGCCCACCTTACGCCATTATCCAAATTGGGTGTTTTCTCTCCCCCACAAGGAGTTGAGTCAGCGCTTACTGGGCCACGCTGGTGATTTTCAGCTCTTATGAGGTCAGTACCCACTGAGGCCCCAGCAGCGCGCGGCTCTGCGTGAAGACCTCGCACTCGCGGTGACACACGTCTCCTAGGGCGGCGCCGTGGGGAGGGGCCTACTACCCTCGCCGCCTTAGATGAGGGCACAGCTTACAGAGGTCGAGACTTAGCTTCACCCTCCTGTGGAAGGTCAACTAAGTCCCGGGGTCCAGTTTTTGTGGGAGCGAAACGTTTCGGCAACTTGCTCCGCGTGCCATCCAACAAGCTGCTTCCCTGTTCGTTCAGATTCCCCCTCAAGTTCCACTTCATTCAGGATACCTTTGTCTTTCCAGAGTGACCGAGCATGGCGTGTGCTCGCACTTTCACGTGAGTCTCAGCCCAGCACTTGCCCTTTCACACAAACATTTAAAACAAACGAAATAAAACGGACATCAAAACTATCACCCGGAACCCAGCACTCTGGAGTGGTATGTTTATAAAGTGTGTTCCCTTCACCTCTCACCTCAGTCTCACGAGACTTTCCAGACCAGGCCCGGCCCGGGAACTTTCCGGCATCAGCTCATCTGGGCGGCATGACTGTGGGCTCGTGGAGCCCTCTTCAGAACCCGCATCTGTGCCCACAGCCAGCTGTCCCAGGCCTCCTCTACTCGAGGATCTCCACATCAGATACCAGCCTTAGCCAGTGAGCCCAGTTTACATACGGGGATTCAAAACTCTGGCAGCGCCTGGTTTATGGCACGTTGTCAAATTCCCTGGGTCTGTGAGACAATATCTTTCACTGGAAAAGGTTTCATTCCATCCATGGTTATGGGAAATTATCCATGAAGGGTGAAACGATGTTTATGAGCTGAGTAAAAATACAAAAGAAAATTCTTGACGTCTCAGAGTGGAAGCAAAATAAGAGGGATAAACTGTAGATTAAAATGACCCTAATTAATTGTGTCGATTCACTCACAGTGCTTCAAATATATAAAAGGAAGATAGACAATGATGCATATTGTTAGAAGACTGCCTGTTTGGGAACCAATTAAAAACAAAACAAAATCACAGAGGGGCACACTAATTCCCCAGACCCTGAGGAGAGACGTCGACTATTCAGCGATAGAAATACCATTCACGGAAGAGGAGGGTGGCCTGGTTCTGTGCACTGACGAGCTTGTGTCCGAGCAAGTGGTCCAGGGTCAAGCCCCACCTTGCAGCTGAACTGACTTCACGCCGATTTCCTCCTCAGTCTTATGGCCAAACAGCAGGAGATATCATTCCCCTTTAACAGATGAGGAAACCGAGGCACAGCGACATCCGGTAAAAACGCCGTGGCCACCAGTTCAGCTGGAGCAGATGTGTCCTGGAGCCCAGGCCTGCGGGGACGGCAGACAGGACAACTGCTCCTTCGGCTGGAAACAGCTCCTCTGCCTGAAGCACATGCTGTTCCTTGGCCCTCAGGACACCTTTACCCCGCGGAAGCTTTGCTCACATCAGTCACACGTGAGGTTGTCTTGCCCACAGGTTAGGCTGCCTGTGCTTCCGGAGGGGCAGCAGCCCGGATGGACGAGGCCGTCTCCTTGGAAACCCAATTACTTGAGGAAACCTCCAATCACGTGCAACCAAGCACCAACCAATTAACCTTTTCTCCTTAAAAACTCCCTCCAGAGCCCTCTCACAGGCACAGTCAGCTCGTCAGTCTCTTCAAGTAAACAGCAGCTCTGCAGCAAGGGAGGAGGTCTGTTTATTATTTTTGATCCTGTTTGGCTTCTGGCAAAACTTCACGAGCAGCAGAAGTTGGCAGAACATGGATATTTTCTTCTGACTGGCTACTGTTCTCTAGCTACAAGGGCAGGGCACAGCCGCGACAATTACGGCTCTGCAGGCCTCAGGCCTGACCGAGGTCAGCACTGCAAAATCTGGAAAACAAAAATCTCCCGAAATGGAGAGACTCGTTTACTACTCCGCTCTAGCTGCGGCCAAGTCCCTGAGCGCCGGGCATGCCGGGTGGGCAGCCGCGCAGCTGTGCCTCTGCTCGCGCCTCGCGCCCGTCCTCTCCCCTCTCCGAAAGGTCCACTCTGGACATCCTGGGAGCCCTGTCGCCCCAGGGGCACTTCTAGCCAGGGGAAAATTGGGGGTGGGGGGCAGAGGTTCTCCCCCACCCCCACCCAGCCCTGTGTAGAAAGGACGGGAAGGACGTCGGGAAAGGAGGCTGGGGTGGAGGAGTCTGTCCTTCCCCCTCATTGTGCTGGTTCCCACCTAAACACCTGGAAGCCAAAGGCCCAGTCCTGGCGCTCTGCCATCCACCCTGGACGGAGTGTCCTGGCTATGGCGCAGCCAGCCCTCCACGGGGCGGTGGGAGGGGAGTGGGTGTGGGACGGCCACGCAGGATTGCTGCGGGTCTTGGTGGCACGAAGTGGCGCCTCAACGATCTGAGGGCCTGGGGGCGTTGGGCAGCCAGTGTATAGGCCGGGCTCAGCGAGAGCCCGAGGGTGATGGGGCTGCCCCGTGGAGAATCCCCCGGGGCCAGATCACACGGCACTGGGTTCTAAGCTCGGCTCTGCCACCTTAATTCTCCGTGCCTTTGTTCGCTCATCTGGAAAAGGAACATATATCGACCAGCAGGTTAGGTAGGCCTTCCTATGCTTATTTTCCAGGAGAGGAAACCTACTTCTCAGGTCTTCATGAAAAATAAATAACAACATATGTAGTGTTTAAAGCAGTCTCTATCACAGTAAACCCTCCGTAAGGACTACAGTTACTGGTACTATTTTTTTAAAGTATTGTAAACCTGTCTCCGAAGCTAAAAATATGGAGTAAAAGTTATACAGTCAAATTACCAATGCTCAGATGCAGACATTTTACCTAAACGCACACACATTTCCATAAGCTTTGTTGGCAGCCTGCCCCTCCACCCCTCCACCCCTCCACCCCTCCACCCCTCTCACCCGGCGCCCCAGCAGAACCGCGGCCTGGCCCAGGACCCAGGGCTCGCCAGCCCTCTCAGTTAGCGAGCTGAAAGGAGCTTGTTCCCACTAAACTGCTTTCCTGGCATCGTGAACAAGCCACAGCCTCCCGCAGCTGGAATAGGGGCTGCAGCCGCTGAGGCCAGTGCCACAAGGGAAGCCAAGATGGCGCCCGGCGGTGGAAGTGAGCCGAGAGAAGTCTCGTGTGAAAGAAGCACATGGAATGGCTTCGTCAGAAACTGAACTGTAAAGCTGGGGGCGAGGAAGCCATTTTACCCTAAATGGAGGGGGAAGGAAGGACTGGACTCTGAGGTGATCTCTATTCCACTGGTTATTCCACAGGTTAATGTTTTACAGTCACAGCTGCTCGTGGCCAAGTTTCCTTATTACAGCAAACAAGTCTATACTTTGCTAAAGAATCCACTCAGACAAACGTACTTTTACATTTAACAACAAAACCATGTGAAAATCCATCTCCAAAGGAGTGAGTCAGGAAAATGGGATTAGAAATATGTCAAAGTCGGAAAAACTGCAAACCTATCAGGTCTCCGAAGGACAGGCTCTGGGGACACAGCTTCCTAATCCAAGATTATAATTCAACCTTACACACGAATTCACAAAGGCAGTGACTGCGGAGCTGCTTGGCGGAGGGTCTGGCACTCTACCAGAGTGCACAGCAGACGCTGAAGGCCAGCCTGGGAAACGGGACTCTATTCCTTTGTGGGGGCGAAGGGGCATAAGTGTACCTACATTCCATGATGTAAATGAAGAAGAGACTTCATAATGTTTGTCAGTCCAGTCAACCTAAGAACAAACTGCAACAAACAATAACGATTACATTCACGCACAGTCAACAAATACGGAGAATGCCCCTCCATTAAAAGGACTAAATATTTGGAGGAAACGCACGATTAAGGTTTATTCAGCAATCTCTTTGACTCAGTGTGAGAAACAGAGGGCTTAGTTTTTAAGTTGTCAGCTGGGCATTAGAAAGTTTACATTTTCCAACATCTTTTTCTATCAACTTCTCTATACAAAGGCATGTAAAACTTCAAAGCTTCCATAAAATTGCAAAAATCCCATCGTTAACTTATGAGATCAGAAAATCACAATGGGGGGGGTGTAGTTCAGATAATTTTTTTTCAAATCTACTTTTATTCTTTAAATCCATTTGCTTTCAGCTTGTGATGATCTTTTCTCAGTTTCCTCTGCTGAAAAGGGGAGGATACTGATATCTATCTGCAAGGGCTGTTCTAAGTAAAATGTTACATAGGAAAATATATAAGCAATATCAAGCACAGTGCCTGTTAAGCACGGGCACGCCAGAAAAATTAGTTTCCCTTCTTTTTCTATGTGACGAATAAAACTGGAAAAATAAAGTAAACTTCTGGCCCGCACACTGCATTAGCACGCTCTGTAATTTTAAAGTCATTCTCCGTGACTAATGGAGCACTAGACTTGGCAAGAGGCGCGATCGGCTTTCTGGAACATCGGTTACGGAATGCTCAGTTTACAACTCACATCCAAGAGGAAATTTCGGTCCGGAAGACTTAGGCGACTTAGTCATGGTCACCCCGAGTTTACATTCAGTGACTTCTCCCCTGCAGACACTGCCTTGGCAGGAGATGCATAACGATTTTGGATTGCTGTTAAAACAGGCTGTAAAACAGAGATTTGGGTTCTAAGGAGTACAGTGCAAACCCAACGTCGCGCTGACTGCTGGTTAGTGATGCTTGTCTCGGGCCCTGCCCCACTCACGCACAGAGACCTTCCCGTTTTCCACTGCGCCCAAGCCTGATGGCAGCACAGCGTCGCCGCCCTCTCTCAGCTTGGGCAACCCCCTTCAAGGAGGTCCGAGAGCCATGGCCTCTTCCTGCCGAGAACCGTCCCTTTTACGGCTGGAGGATGGCGAGCAGCAGGCTCTGCTACTTACCTGTGTGAGCTGAAGCCTGGCCTAAGCCCACACTTCAGGTCTGTTCCAGGCAACGGAAAGAGAAGCTGCTACATATCAGAAACCACAACTGGGAAAGGCAAAGGTTTTCATGATTGCTTAGATAAAATCCTTGCGCATTTCAAATTTTGTGGTGGACACTTTTTGAGGACACTGGAGTATGTGGCGGAATGCACGCCTGCTTCAGTAAACCTGGTATAGAGTACCTATATTTTACTCTTCCTGTCATGAGACCGTGCCTTGGGACTCCCAAGGACGTGGATGCTTGCTTAATGACTATTTTTTCTTATACTGAGCCCTTAGTATGTGCCAGGCACTGTGCTCTGTGTTTAATTACATCCTCTCATTTAATCCTAGCAACAACAGAGAACGGACGCTTAGAAATGTTAAGTGACTTGGCTAAGGCCGCTCCACTAGAGCTGGGGCTTGAATTCAAGTTGCCTGGCTCCAAAGCCTTCCAACTGTTCCAAACTGTAGGTGTAGAAACTTTGGAGTTTGGGTTGAATGGACAGTGTTCCTGGGACATTCTCTGTCCCACGGGGCAGGTGAAATGAGAAGAAAGTGCTTCTTGAAATTCAACCAGCATGTTTAAATTACTTGCTGCTAAAGAACAACACAGGTTTCAAAATCCTGTCAGCAGAATCACTCCTGGAAGATTATCACAGAAGAAGGCATGGGGCAAATCCCATCTGCCTACACTCCGTGCTACCACTTCATGAGCTGTCCAGGCAATCTCCACGGAGAGGCCGCCCTGGCCTGAGACAGCCCATAGCAATTCCAAAGCGGATTACGTCATGCCCTGTGTTAGGATGGACAGATGAGGAGCTCAGTCAGTGGAATTCTTTTGCAGTCTTCCTTCAAGATATGCTATAAGACTCATTTCCCTCCAGTCTTGCCAATTTTTTTCCTTCCTTTTTCTACGAAACCAGTAATCAAAATTTCTATGTAGCTTTATCTGCTTTTGACCCTCCTCCTAAATAGCAGATAGAGTTGGAGGCTAACGTTCCGAGGATCTGAATTTGCAGGGAAGGGGGTTAGCACACATTCCTACCCAAAAGAGGCCAAAGGTACAAGTGAAGGCAGTTCAGTTAGTGAGAACCTGTAGACACACGTGTCGGCTCAGCGAGGGCCTGTGCATGAAGAGTTTCCTTCTCTATTTGGAGAAGCATCTGGGAGCGCCATTTTCTCTAGTAAGAACTGTAGACTTACGTGCTTGGGAATGGCGGAATATCATGACGGTTGGCTTTGTGGATCTTTATTATTGCTATTATTACTTCTGTAGTACTTTTAAATATCATGAATAATTCCAGTGCAAAACCCTCAGAATAAAATATGATGTTATGACTACATACTTTTTCCAGCATGCCACTTGGAGAATACAAATGTATGTGAAATGTTCCTGTTCACTTAGACAGACTGAATCTTAATCAAATTTCTTCCCATCCACATGTAGGATTCTCAAAATTAACCAGCGAGAGGCAGGTGGAGTGCAGGGGGAGAATGCCTTCTCAGTTCAAACGGCTGACGCGCACGTCAGCTGTGTCCTGCCTGCCATGTTCCTCTGGCTCAGTTCGCTCTCCTCTATTCTTTCACCCCTGCCTTCAGTGGAGTGCTACGGAGGCAGGGCAACACAAATCAGGGGTAATTCAGTCCACTAAATTGTCAGGATTCCTGCGACTTCTTCCTGTGACTTATTTGACAGACATTTGGGGTTTATTTCCATTCATTTCCTTTTTCTGATAAAAGTGCCCCATGTAAATTCCCTTAGATCCTAAGCTTCTCAAAATAGAGAAGTCGTGTCTTTTCAACCACCGGTGCATAAATTTTCTGGGTACTCTGTGTGTAGCTACATCAGGCCACCTAACTGCTGTGAGCAGGTGTGACTTCACAGCACAGCATTTAGGTTAGCCAGCACAGCTGATTCCTCAAGCTTTCCTTTCCATTGTGCTTTTTAATATTCTGTGGATTTCCCTCAAAAAGCATCATTCATCATGCAAATGCTAGTGTGTTCTCTCCTGCCAGCAGGGGGAAAAACACCTTAAGAAAATGTCTGCAGGTGTCCTGGGAAACTTAAGTTGCTTGAGCAACTCAACCAAACAGATTTTACTAATGAAAATTATCTAGCAGTTCACTTTATTTTGTCCTACTGAGAGAGGCTTTATATAACCAAAAATATTCGGAGCATGAAGTCGGAAATTGAGCTTCAGTGGGCCCCCACCCTGCCTCCCCTACAGCCAGGGAGAGCCTTGGCCTCCGAGGCGTTTCCTGCTCTTTTCCTGAGGGCGGCGGCTCCACTTCCCCGCTGGGATGGAATATCCTGAGTTGGCGGCAGTAATGTCAGACCCTTTGGGGACGCACCCAGAACCCCAGCCCAGCCACCGAGCAGACAAATCTCAGAACCAGAACGCAATCGGCTCTTCATTTTGACCCAACGGTTCCTGCCTTGTAGAGTCACTGGAGCTCAAGTTGCTGTTCTGATTATTAGCTCTGCCCATACATCTAGTCCGTCAGATTTCTGCCCTGCAAATGCGGAGGTGCCACCTAAAGAGGGGAGAATCTCCATTCGGTTGTCTAATTTCATAAAAAATGTCCCTCCTGCCTTTAGCCAGTTGATTTTTTAAAGTATATAGAACTTCCTTTATTTGAAAACACAGAACACCTGCATGTTACTCTCCAAAATAGAACCTCAGGCAATCTTCTGCCCAATCTGGGCACGGAATATATTCAAGAAGAGTTACTGAAATGAGCTGTAGGCCACACACTTGCCTAATTGAGCATTTTCCAAACTGTGTTCCTCAGGGAACGCTGGTGTTGCAAGATGACACTTCATGGTATCTAGTGAGAAATGCTTTCCTGGTCAAATATGCTTATTTAAACAAAATTTTGTTTCTGCAGAATTTCTCTAAGCCTCTCATAAGTGTGAATTTCCAAGAAGGAAAGCATTTTCCAAACTTAACCACAGAAACATTTTCTCTTGAATCTCTCTCTAATGGGGCTAGTGCTCCAGGAAGCAGATTTGGAGTATTTACCACTTGATAATCTCCAGGTTATTTTTAGGTTAATCCAGAGAATCAGGGGGCAGCATACCTAAACCTCCTTGTTTTGACCCACCCCATCCCACCCAGAAATATTTTTACTGAATTATAATTTGTAATTACTCCCCCACTTCCACTGCAGGATGCTATACAAAACAATCAAATGAGAGCTGCTATTGACTGTAATGTAGGAATATTTGAAAGCACCATACGTTATAGCTTGCAGTGTTCCATTTATGAGACTTGTATGAGAAATTGCTTTCACATATCAAGTTCTTGGGGAGAAATTTCTCCCAAATTTTGAGTCCCGGGAGAAGCTGGGCTGGTATGTTTTCACCTTATCAACATAGTAAATCTGTGTTTTCCTCCTGGCTTAGACTAGGGAAGCTCAAGTCAAATTAGTAGCCCACTTTAAAAAACTATCCAGGGCCTTGCATTTTACACATTCCAATGGAATATCTGTTTTGTTTTGTTTTTAATCTTTTATCCACATTTTTCTTTTCATCAGATTTATTTTTTTTATAATCTTATTGAATCATATATTTTCCTATAAACCACCTCAAAACCTTTAGGTAATAAGGTAGAATGTAAATTAATACATGATGTCTTCCCCCGTACTGAAATACTCAGTGTCCCTGGGGAGAAAGCAAGTGATTTTCTTTATGATCCTAATCCCATCCCAGTTGGTGGTGGGGTTCTTCTATCTTCTCTTCCTTTCCTTCTTAGTCTTACCACCTTGTTCTCAAGCTAACGAAGCAAGAGATAGAGGGTATGCATAAGTGACGTGTCCCCCTCAAAAAACCCACCTATTTATTTCCCTTTACATAAGGGGTTTACTAAAACCCAAGTCACATTTTCTGCCTTTCTAAATTTATTTTGAGTCATCAATTGACATTGCTCAGATTCCAGTGATGATTTGTTTTATAACTTGTTGTCCTGGTTTGTCTTTTGTGGACCCCAGAAAATTATGCTCTGAAAGCTAACCCATTGCTGTTCCTGTAAACACAGTCTAGACAGGGCCTTTGGATTAGATCCAGTTAAGGGGCCTTGATTAGATCACTTGATTAGACTCCTTTTGATTGCACTGAGTCAGTGAGACCTAACTCAGGTTCGGTCTCTGCCTTCTTGCTGGGTCTTGTATAAACCAAGAACACGCAGAGAAAAAGGAAGCCACCATTTTGACCCTGCCATGTGAGAGAGGACTCAAGGATCCCTAGCAGCTGAAGCTGAGGCATGAAGCCCCAAGAGACTGGGCCCAGGGAGCAGCTCAAGGCTGAAGAGATGAGCCATGTGCTTGATGGCCCACAGCTGAACTCTAGGAGGCGGTGAGCCTTGAGGGGAAGGCAGCGACCTCGGCAGAGATTGGCCACCATCTTCCCTCACCACATGGCAGGCCGCCAGGATCACCAGTACCTGACTTTGATGAGAAAGCATCTCTGATTATGCCTTGATTTGGACATTTTCATAACTGTGGAACTGTAAGAATTTCCCCCTAATAAGTTTCCCATTCTAAAAACCAACCCATTTCTGGTACTTTGTATTGGCAGCCTTTGGCAAACTAAGACAAAAATCGGTGCCAGAAGAGTGAGAGTACTACCTGCAAGTATGAAAAATGTTGGAAGAGTTTAATAAATGGGAAAAGGGGTAGATTCTGGAGGAACTGTGAGATGCTTGATAGAAAAGGCCTAGATTGCTTTGAAGAGACTGTTGGTAGGAATATGGACCCTGAAGTTACTTCCGATGAGGACTTCGAAAAAAATGCTGGCTGGAAAGAAAGTGATCCTTGCTTTAAAGTCGCAGAAAACTTGGAAAAATTGACTCCCAATGTTAGATGGAAGGCAGAATTTGAAAGTGATGAGCTTGGACATTTAGCTGAGGAGATTTCCAAACTAAATGTGGAAAATGCGACCTGGCTTCTCCTTGCAGCATACAGTGAAATGCAAAAGGAGAGAGAGAAGCTGAGAACTGAACTCCTGGGCACAAAGAAACCAGAAATTGATGGTTTGGGAAATTCTGAGCTTCTGGAAAACAAGTCCCAGAAAGTAGTGTACCATCTGAGGGTTTAATTGAACAGGGAACCAGACAGCCATTTCCATGAAAGCAGGACTGGAAATGCAGTTATCTAGGACTTCATGCAAAACCAACGGGCTAATTTGTGAGATCTGCATGAACAAAACCAGTGTCAGCTTGGACTACAAGGGACAGGGAGGGGAGAGCTTGACAGAGAAACCGCTTCAAGGGCAAAATCATGGAAGCTGAGGTCTGGACTTAAGACATCTTCTCAGGCCAAGAAAGGGACCCCACCTGTGTGTGAGTGAGCCTGCCCAGGGATTTGAGGAAGGTGGGCCTTCCAGTCTGTTGTGCAGGGAGAATTCGGCCACCCCAGGCTACAGAGAGGGCGGAGCACATTCCCTGGTGGTTGGGGAGAGTGAGGTCGCCACCCCACTGTTCTGAGGGCCTGTGTGCCAGAGATTAGGGAGAAGGGTGCCACCACCTCTACTAAGGGGGTTGAGACTGTGCTCCAGAGATTGGGGAAAGTGTGACTGTCACCCCAACTTTCTTGGAGGGTGAGGTCCAGAGCTAGACCATCACCCAATTGCTGGTGTTGGGCAAGCCCGTGGAGAGTGTGGGCCCCCATGAGGCCCTGAGAAGAAGAAAACTTCATTCTATGACCTCAGACTTTGAAGTCTAATGGCGTATGCCCTGCAGGGTTTTGGAACTGTGTGCTACCAGTGATGCCTGTTTTCCTTCCAATTTCCCCCTATGGCAATAGAAGTGTCTAGTCTTATGCCTGGCACCCCTTTGTATATTGGAAGCAGATAACTTGTTTTGTAAGTTCCACAGGTCTATAGCCAGAGGGGAATTTTGACCCAAGACCAACTGCATGCCTATAACTGATTTTGATATGATTTTGTACTTAGCATTGCTACTGAGATGGTTTAAGCCTTTATTTATTGGTTGATTTCTCTCTACCTCCTTGTTGTTTTGTACTTGCTGTTTCTTTAGGCGGCACCAGGAGCTGAGCCAGGACCTCCCATAGGAGAGGGAGGCGTCTAATTGCTTGAGTTACCTCCCCTCCCTCAAGCCTTTCTGAAATATTGTGATGTAATGAGTGTTTGTTGCACATGGAAAGAACATGTATTTTGGGGGTCCAGAGGGTAGAATGTCCTGCTTTGTGGACCCCAGAAGAGCTCTGAAGCTAACCTATTCCTGTTCCTGAAAACGCAGTAAAGATGGGCTCTTCTGTGAGATTCAGTTAAGGAATATTGATTAGATCACTTCTGATTGGACTACATCAGTGAGGCGTGACTCAGGTTGGATCTCTGCCCTTTTTTTGGGTCTAATATAAACTGAGAACACGCAGAGAAAAAGGAAGCCACCATTTTGACCCTGCCATGTGAGAGAGGACTCAAGGATCGCTAGCAGCTGAAGCTGAAGCATGAAGCCCCAAGAGACTGGGCTCAAGGAGAAAGCGGCACAGCCGAGGCTGAGAGAGGAGGCCTGGAAAGAGACAAGCCACGTGCCTGGTCGCCACAGCTGGGCTCCTGGAGTCGCTGCGCCTTGAGGGGAAGCAGGGACCTCGGCAGAGATCGGCTGCCATCCTGCCTCACCACGTGGCAGGCTGCCAGGGTCCCCAGTACCTGACTTTGGTGAGAAAGCATCTCTGATGGTGCCTTGATCTGGACATTCTTACAACTTAGGAACCGTAAGATTTTCCCCTAACAAATTTACCATTCTAAAAGCCAACCCACTTCTGGTACTTTGGAAACCTTTGGCAAACTAATACACTTGTGCTTCTAAATCTGTCAAGGATTAAGTTGGTAAGAAAATGAGGAATCTTGCAATAAAAGCATTGACCACTGTCCAAGATTTACTCAGAATTAAAGTACTGATTATAGGGGTAAATAGCTATGAGAAAAGCAGATTTCTATTTACTTAAGTTAATGTCACAGAACTTGAATTTGGCAACTGCCTGCATCTGGAATGTATGTTTATAGAATCAGAGCTAATAAAGGCAGTGATATGACACATTTTGGCTAAAGTTGAACTTCATATGGAAGCAACCATATCACTGAAGCAAAACTGTTACATAGGTACAAGCACACTGCTTATTTGCCAATTTCCCTCTAGAACTTGTTTCTGGACCACCACAGATTTTCTTTGCAATAATTCTACGACTGCTACTCACAGCTGGTTGACTTACTTCACTTCGCGGCTTTTCCTCTAACTTTTGTTTAAATAGTGCCCGTTGCGTGCAGGGCCCTTGGCCACTGGCACTGAGCAGAAGAGGTCTGGGCGGTGAGCCTATGACGCTGGCTACTCTTCCGTGTGGAAAAGAACTTGAGCAATACATGAGCGATGCCCTCCCACCCTGTTTTCGGCTCCATCGGCCCGGTGGCCAGTGCTTTCACCCTTCCCTTGTGAAAAGTGGGGTAAGACGTACTAAGCACAGAGAAAGGGCAATGGCCAAAGAACAAATGCCTGTTTAATTTAGACTCGTACTGCTCAGTTGGTGTGGTCTCAGCCACAGGGACGGGCAACTGCTCCGATTGGGCAAATTCCCAAGATGCCATTTGATGGACTCATGAGGCGGGGACATCACATGTGCCCACTCGCCTTCCCTGGGAGCAGAGAAGAGGCTGTTTATTCCATCCACTCCAGCAAAGTTCAGCCCGGGTACGCTCTCGGTTTAAAAATACTCCCCGAATGAAAGCCAATGACAATGCGAGTCCACGTTTCCCTACTTCCCTCAGTAGTGCACTGTTTTGCGTAGGACATTCTCTACCCAGCTCTCGCTGAGAGAGCCCGTGTTCCCTGCGGGGCCTTGCGCAGCCCCCATGTCTTCACAACGGGCCTGGCCTGCACTCCTGAGAAAGCAAGGCTTCCGCCAGTTTCTTTTTAATTATAGGCTCTATTGACATATAAAGATCCAAAAGACTTGCCTTCCTAACAGTCCTATTAATTTATAGTAAGAGTCAAACAGGTCTCCAAGAAGCTTGTCCAGGTATATATTGAATGACATAATAAGGAAAATGCAAATTACAAATGTCTTTCTTTCTAGGTAATACCTGTGGTCAGAGAATCCTAGAATTTTGGAGATGATGGGGACTTTTGAGATTATTCAAACCCTTTATCCAAACCCTTATTTTAAAGAAGGAAAAAATTATCACAGAAATTGTGACTTGCCCCGGATTACGAAATTTGGTTAGTATCAGAGGTTGAACTGAAATCTGACTTCCACTTAACCACGTTCTTGAAAAGTTCTAGAAGAACTGTAAGCTATTGATTTGTTCTTCATTATAAAAGTGCTGCCTCCTTTGGGGCTCTGTTACCTTAGGTTTACGTCTCCCTGCCCTCTGCAGTGTTGGGCAAGCACTTACCGACTGAACTACAGGATGACAGAATTATAGCCCAGGGTAAACCTCTACAATCACAGCCCTGACCCCGTCATTTTCTCATGAAGAAACGAAGGCTCGGAGAAGATGGGACGCTTGCCACGTAAACGAGTGAGGGAGTTTCTAAACAGAGCCTGGACCACTGATCTCCTTTTCTTGATTCCAGACGCTTTATTGCAATCTGGTGAATATCGTGCTGTTTTTTAAACCTTTGAAGTTCAACAGCATGGTCTTGCACAAAGCAAAAATTCTAACTTATGTATCTGCCTAGGTCTGGGCTGTTCCAAATTGCCCGCGTGTGTGCATGCACGTTAACACACGGTGCACCCATACGCAGTGAGAACTCCCCGTCACATCACCACACAGAAACCCAATTCTCCCTCCTCAGCACCCTTGCTCTTGTCGTCCCAAAGTGCCTGCCTGTGAGGGAAATAAAGATCAGTATTATTTCTATTCTCTTTCCTACAACAAGTTCCCTATTGATTCAAGCAGGAATGTGGGGTAGGGGTGATGGATAGTATGACTTATGACAAACTTGCCCTCTCCAAACAACACTGTATTTTAAACACCTCCCCCTTTTTTCACCAGACTTTCAACTCCAGAGCTAAAAATAGGGCTAGAGAGAATGATGCCTGTCTATTCTGGAGCACACCCTAAAATGAGCAAGTTCAGATTCATCCTGGGTTTGGTAACTCATTCTGATCTGATGCATCATCAGAGGCTCCTTTATTTCTCCAGTTGTCTTTCCTCGCCATGAGTGCATCTGCTGTTGATTCATGTCCCTCCCTTCAGCGAGCAGCTTGCTGCTCTGAGGTCAGCGGGGAGCAGCTGACACTTGTTTGTACTGTTCACAACAGCCGTGAGAGAGTGTGTGTGTGAGGAACGACGCCCCCCGTTGTGTGCATATAATGCTAAATATTCCTTGAAAGATCTAAATGGAGTGATGCAACCATCTTACTGATGTGGCTGTCATTTCAAGACACTAAAAAGTGAACTACAAAAACCAGTGGTGTTATTCATTTCGCATACACTTGATAAACTTTCAATGATTATAGGCCGCCAGTAAAACACTTGACGTCATGCACTATTGGGTCATAACTGTTAAACACATGCCATTTGGTTCCACCAGAGAAATAAAGCCTGAGTGGAAAGACCATGTGGGTGACTGATTCTGACCCTGTTATACAGCTCATTGCTAAGTCCTGAGTATAAAAGGGTCTTTGGTATATTAAAGAATCCCAAATTCAATCATGGTTTCATTATGTTACCACTCAAAAAACAGAAGACAGGTTAGCATATGGTAGAGCAGGAGTTCTAGAGTTTTATTCAAATGCCAGGTCATACTGTGTGGACCAGTTACTTAAACTCTCTGTGCCTGTTTTCTCACCTTTAAAATGGGTATGGTCATAGTCTTTAACTACAGACTTTTGAGGATAAAATAAATTGAAATATATATAAAGCTCCCAGAATAGTGCCTAATACATGGTACATGCCTAATCAGTCTTCTCTAATATCACAGTAAACCAATATTCTTAAAAATCTCAACCTAATAAAATCGTTTCACATCTGCTTTTTCATTGTCTTAGTAGAAGTTTGTGCGATATTAACAAATAATAATTTCATCACCCGACTGTCGGAATCTTCATGCTTCTCTATGATTTTAGTGGCCACTTTTCATTTTCCATTAGGCATTCATTGTTCTCAAATATTCCGCTTCTCAACATAAAAAGGGAAGAACCCTCAGATTCTCTGATTTGGTAAAAGTGAAACAGAATCAGAGTCCAGGCATATCTGAGGGAGAGGGCACTCTCAGTGTTAATGCATGTGCTCATGACTTCAAAACTTCTATGAAAAAATAACTCTTATTCCAAAAAGAACATAAATATTTTTCAAATAAAAAAAGTATTGTGAATGCATCGAAGGGGGTTTGCAAGGCCATTTCCAAACAGCTGCTCTGAGGCCAGGCACTGGACACGCACGCTGGGAAACCTTCACAGATCGCAGGTGACGGAGCATCATCCGACAGCCACCAGAGCCCCAGGCCACAAGGCTGAGGGCGCCTGGTCCAGCACCATCGTCAGAAACCCCTCACACTGAAACGGAGCTGGTTTTGGTCTCAGCCTAACGTGTTTGAAAGTCAAACCACAGGGACTACTTTTGTTTCTATTCTACTGAGGCTTGAACAGAGTTTGTGGAATGACATAATATCCTTCCTGAAGCAGCCTGGTATGCAGAGACAGGATCCTTCACACATGGCCAGTTCCTGAGCCTTTATAAACAAATCCTCATTGCCAAGGAAACAATCTCATCAAATGCTACTCACTAGAATACATATTGTTCCTTTTGGATACATTACAATAAGATCTCCACGATTACAAACCCCAACTTCCCCTCCGAAATTCAATATCATCTTAAACTTTTTTTTCCAAGTGGAAACTGTATTTTTGTAATGGCCCTAGAAATTCCTGGGAAAAATCCTGTATCACCAATATAATAATTCAGTTATTTTTCAGCCTGGGGTACAGGTTGTCATGAACTGATTGCGTCCATGTGGACACCTGTGTGTGTTTTAAATGGGCCCCTCATAGGGGCTTCCTAAGCAGCTCATCTTTCTAGTGTCTACGAACCTGTCCTAAGGTTAAGAGCATGTTTTAAACTTTTTTTGGAGAATGGTTAGTATTAAGTGATTTCCAGCCTGCTGCTGTTTTTCGGCTGAGTATAAAAGAGCACTGAGCAGTTTTCAAACAATATGCTCTCCTCTCCGCCTTAGGAACCCAGGGCTTCTGGGAACAGGTCACAGGATTCGTTTCGAGCTTAGCAGACACATTCGTTCTTTCCCAGAAAAACATCAACAAATCAGCGACAGCTACTCACATAAAGTACACACAGCAGAGTGTCATTCTGCTTGTCAGTCTGATGACCTTAAGAATGGAATTCTTTCTTGCCTCCCTTCATTCACTAAGAATGTTCGACATAGTCTGGGCAGGTTAGAAGTTGCTTTTTCCCCCCTCTCCTAATTAAATAAACATTTTATTAAATAAACACATTTTAAATGTGATAGAGTGTGAGGAATCTGCAGAAAAGCTCCTAAAATACACACCAGGAAACCTTTCTTATTTGTCCTGTAGACACACACGTACATTCTGGAAATTTATGATTCACTGTTCTGCCATGCACTTTTTTGGGCACTTTTTGTTGACTTATGTAGCAGGGTTTCCTTAAAACTGCCAGCCTAAAGTTACTTTTAAAAGTGAGCTCCGTGCACCATGCCATAGAAATCCATCTCTCGTAAAGTGAAACCCGGAGTCTAAGAATGGGTTAGCACGACATGGAGCCAAGAGAAAGCAGACTTAGCAACGGCTGGCGCGACCGGCAACTCACCTTGGTGAATTTTAGTCACTAGCTGATGGCGCGCCAGGAGCCGGCTCACCCTGTACGGAGAGCACCTGGCGCTCGGGTCCAAGCGCAAGAAGCCCTCCGGGCCCTCGGGTGACAGGGGGCTCAGGTAGCAGCAGCCCGAGGCTGGGGTCCGCGGCACCCGCCTCAGCATCTCGGCAGAACTTCATCAAGAGCGCCCGGGCCGCCTCGCTGGCTGCTCCCGCCCGTCGCCAGGCTCAGCCAGGGCGCGAGGCAGCCGGCGCAGCAGGGCGCGGCGGGCGCAGCATTTGAAAAGCAGACGGAGCGCCGGCCCCGCGGCGCGCACCGCCGGCCCGGGCCCGCACGTGACCGCGGGGCGCCAATCGGAGCGAGAAGGCCGGGCGGCCGCGCCGTCTGCGCGCCCCGCGCCCCTGGGAGCGCCCTGGGAGCGCCCCGCGCCCCGCGCCCCTGGGAGCGCCCGGAGCGGCGCGGAGCCGGCGGCGGCGGCGCGCCCGGGGGCAGAGGCAGCACCCTGGGCTTTTGCAGTAAAAGTCACCTTCCCGTGCTTTGACTCCAGGGCCCGGTGCACTTCGGAGACTCACACTGCTGTGGGATGGGTGGTGGAGGGCTCCTGGGGACCAGACACGGAGGCCACGCCCAGAAGAATTCGTTCTCGAGCATTCACTCCCCTTTAAGGTTTCTGCTTCCCCACTTTCTTTTCTTTCTTTTTTTTTTTTTTTTTACATAAAACCACATTTTGGCTTATCTCCTTCCAGGATTTTTTTTCCTATACAAATGTCCAGATGCACACGTACTCAAACGCACGTGATTATGATCCATTTCAATATCCTGCTGTGTATCCTATTGCATAACCTACGTCTTTCACTTAATGATTAACATTTTCTGCCAATAAAAATGTCAGAGCAAAGGTTTGTAAATCAGTGGCCAATAAATGGATTCGTCCGGTTGTCAGAGCTCAACTGCATGACGCTGAGACTCTGTGCTCTGTGGTCCACCACAGGCCCCACCTTGCCCTCCTGTCTCCACCTGAGAGTGCCAGTTGCTATTTATAATTTCACCTGTGCTTTTTTTTTTTAATGATAGAATTAACAGCATGTCTCTCTCCATGTCTCCGCTTTATACCCAGCTGACATCACTCACTTCCCTTACTAGTTGGCACCCAGGTTTGGGATCCTTTCCATTAAGGCATGTTTTGTAAAGGTTTTAGAAAATATAGCATTATATGGCTACTCCATCATCAAGTTAACCAAGCCACTGCTGTTGGCGATTCAGGTTGTTTCCACTCGGTTGATAATATCCTTAATATTAGAAGGAAACTCTTTTTGCCTAAATGTAAAGGGTAAATTCCTCTACTTCCTCAATTTTCAAATCACCGAGATGGAAAATACTTCTAAGCGCCTATCCCATTGCAGACACCGTGCTAAGAATCACCGCAGAGGATGTGAAAATACATGGGCTGGCCCTGGCCCCAGGGTGCCAGCAATCAGCGGAGAAGTCGGCAGACCTTTACGGCACCAGGCGCTTGGGAAAGGGCCTCCAAAGTGCTAGGTGAGCAGCAGGGTTTTGCACTGGGGTGAGCACAGCAGGCCACGCACACAGAGGAGGTATCTGGGGAGGGGTCTTAACAGTGGGAGGGAAACGGATGTGGCTCAAGAGGTTCGGCGTCCGTCTACCATATGGAGAGACCGGGGTTCGATCCCCGGTACCTCCTGGTAAAAAAAAAAAAAGAAAAAAAAAAAAAAGTGGGTGGGATTCTGGCAGGCAGAGCAGGACAGTCGATGCTCACGTGCATCGAAACGGGCCATTTTTGGGAACGGCCAGGAATTCAATTTAGCTGAAACGAGCATACACATGGGAATAAGTACGATTATTTTTCCTGTCTTTCCTCTTTAATATTGTTTGATGTGAAGAGGCAAAAAAGTTCGTAGGAAAACCTGTTACTGAATTCTGAGCCTGGGCTGAGCAAGCTCTTTGATAAAGGAGCGTACAGCCGAGTTGCTCTTCTATTTGGCTGACTCCAGTGAAAACTGTCTGACCTGGGATTTATGTCCAAATGATGAAAAACTCTCAATGAAAAGGTGAATAGGGCTTAAATCGGGGCCTCGATTCTTGTTACGGCGACTCCATAGCTTGGAGAGGCTGGACGCCTTTGCCCGTGGGAAACTTTCCTAGCCCCATCCCAGAAGCAGCTCAGCGTGTAACTGCCCCACTGCGTCCATGAGACAGGCCCGTCACCACAACGGTCTCCATCTCATGGCAGACGAGAGCCTCTTCCAGGGGACCCTGTGAGAACAGGCAGGCGCCATGACATGGAGGCAGCGCCGTGGCAGAAAGGGCAAGGCAGGACTCTCTCGACCATACTGTTCACTGTCCTTTACCACTCAGAGTTTGCTCAGAAGTTGGTCTGTTCGGTGGCATCCTTCATGGAAGGTAAAAGGGATCCAAGCTCTAGAGACTGTGGGGATTTACGGTAGGAAACTTTAGACTATGTTGCCATGTGAGAAGCCTGCAGGGTCTGGAAGCCAGGCTCTACTAGCCAGCACTGGTCGCCATCTGTTGGGGTGTCATGTCACCTGCTTTGTGTGCATGCGTTGGCCTTGACAGTCAACTTTGGGGGATCCCCGAGGTAAACCATGGGTTCAAGGTAGACATCACTTTTCAATGGAAGAGAATGGAAGACAAGTGGAGAGACAAAGGAGAGAAGAGAAGGGCACAGAGTTTGGGACCGTTGGATGTGTTCCAGGAAACCACGTAAAGGGAAAGAAAAGACAGAAAAGAATATGCAGCTGCCTTACAGCCTTGTGAATAACACTAGAAGAAAGACTGGCCATGCCCAGTGCCAGCCTTGCAGGCAGCCCGCTGCTGGCCTGGTCACATTTGAAAAATAAATGGAATAATTCTTCTTGGGAAGCACCACTTGTACCATGTCCAGGTTATTTAAAAAATCCCTGATGCCTCCTTTTTGCATAATAATGAACTCATTGAAAGTCCTTGGGCATTTTGTTCTGAAACCATGAAGATTATAAATATGTATTCTTTGATAGATGTAAACAGAAGCACCAATACGAAGTGTGGTATTTCATAGGAGATCGGCAATGAAGAACAAGAACTGATCTTAAATTGAGGGCAAAAAAAAATTTCATTCCCTGATTATGAGAAAGACAACCTAGAATAAAGCCTATTTTCTCTAAAAATCTGCCGTGTTTTAACAAGGAGATCTAGGAAGGATTGTCCACCCTCATCTCTGTCTTCCTGATGTATGAGGTCCTGGAAGGTTTATTTTATGGTTCAAATAGTATCAGAAATCCATGCAACTCCTCACAATGTTTTTACCCTTTTGTATTTCCAAAGTACCATATTTAAAGCAATGTTACTTCCTCGTTTGCATGCCATTAATATCCTGGTTTAGATGCAGGTATTGCTAATGCTCTGAATCTTGATGTAGCCTTTTAATGAATTTCTCTTTCGGTCCCAGGGGCAGAATTACCCCTGGGGCAGGGGTTCGCTTCCATTTGTTCTAGGTGGAGACGTGGAGACGTGAGAACCTGCTGATGGCCTTCCCTGGCTCGTTCTCCACGCCCCTTGTGGAGAGAGCACTCGTCCTCGTCAGTGACAGGTGGAGGCCTAAGGGATGGAAAGAGGGTGCTGAAAGCACACGTGCGTTTTCCAAGACCAACACTGTAGTTCTTCCTTTCCAATTCCTTTAAAAATGGGAGAGAAAAAGGCACCAGAATCTAGCTTTGCCTCCTTTTCCTCTCTCCCCGTTGGTCTCTAAAAGCAATCTTCCCTCAGAAAGGAGAAGCAAGGACAGCAAGGAAGAGGGGGCGGGCGAGGGTGTGGCAAGGATCTGATGGGGCTAGGGCCTGACCGTGCCAGACCGATGCCCCCTACACGTCACATCTGGAACTAGTCTCCCTGGCCACCCCTTGAGAGATCTTATTTTATAGGTAAGGAAACTAAGTCCGAGATGGAACAAGGCCACAGATCACTTGGGGACCAAGTGAGGACCTATTGTTCATCTCTAAGCTGGTGATAGTTTAACAGGGAAAACTGTGGCACTTCAAAGGGTGCTGGAGAAACTGGATAAGGGAGAGCTTTTTGGAAGGGTATGTGAAAAATCGTCTTAATCCTATTAAATTGTCTGTGATACTGGAAGGTCTATGTGGAAATATGGGTCTGGAATGGCTAAAATAAATAAATACGGGTAAGGAATAAATAAATATGGGCATGGAATGGATCATCCACCCATGGTGGATCCAAATACAGTCAAAATGCTGAAACCCTATCTCTAAACAAAACTTTTGGTGTTTAAAGTTCTCTTGTCTTTTGATGGATGTTCCTAGATTAGCGCTCAGTGGAATCCTGTGCGCGCACGGCAGAAAGCAAGGAGTGCTTTCACAGAAGCCGCTGCACTCTCATCTGTCTGCTGTTCCTCCTCCTTCCCACACATTCCAGCTTCCTTGTCAGTCTGTTCTGAGGGAGCCAAAGTAGTTCTGCCAAGTAGGAAAACGTTTGAGATCCAAGTGGTAGGCGGGAAAAAAGCAGAACTGTATTGGAAGGCTGCTTTTGGAATTTCTTGACCCCAATGGTTGTGGGTTGATACCTAAGCCATTCTGTGGCTTGAAAATTCAGTTTTTAAGGATTCCCACCAAGTGATTTGTAACATGTGTGCCCAACTCTGGCCCAATCAGCTTTTCCAATATGCATGCACCCATATGACCAATGACGGGTACAGGCCAGCCAGAGGTAGCAGCATTCTCAGCCACGACCCAGGACCCACCACGAAAGGTTTCAGACTAGATCCACTGGCGATCCAAATTCCCCAGCTCTAGACCACGTCTCCCATTCGGAGTCCAGATCCTGTTGCAAAGACTGTGGCTGGTGATGAGTGTCCTTCATTTTGCCTCTCAGCCCTCTCGACTGTGCTTGGCTTCACTTCACCTCTTAGGGCCTCTGGGTAGTGCATGCACTGTCCTTGGGCCAGCTGCTGGGGACCCAACCATCAGCTCCATGCATATGGTGGGCAACCTGTGTGGAGTGGCCTGTCCTGCGCTCACTGCCTACATGGAGCCATCCCGACCACATCTTTCACATTTCTAAGTTGTTTCAAAGACCTGGAACTGTGTGATTCCCTAGCCTTCTACCCTGGAAAGCTCAGTGGAAAACTGTTGCCTTCAGAAACATTTTCATGACCAATACAAATCCCTTTAGTATTCACAGTCATGTTAATACCTGAAAACAGTCATTACGTGGTGCGTGAGCTAGCTTGGCTTGTGACATGCTCATATAGAATTCAACTGTTCATGGCAACAACAGACATAAGGTTTTTACATGTTGGATTTGGAAGGGATTTTAAACACCTTCAAATCCAATCACTCAACTCCTCTAGAAGGTCCCTTGTCAGATCAGTTACATTTATGGAGTATGTTATCTCACAGGGGACTGCAAGCTGTTTATGAAAGTCCTTCCTTATAATTTCTACTGACTAGTGGTAATTCTACCATTTGGAATTCAGGTAAATCTGTTCTCTCTCCCTCACCACTATCTTCCAGAAGCTTGTAGAAAGCCAACATGTCTTTCGTAGGCTAAACATTACCTTTCATCAAACTCTAAGATTTCTAACTGCTCAGCAAGCTGACTGCTCTCATTTGGATCTGCTCCAGGCTGTCAGTAGCTCTTTAAAAACCTAGCACCTACTCTCAACTATAAAAGTACAAAATAATTAGGTGAATTTAGGAACAGACAGAGTAAGAGGGTTGGACTCAGTTCACAGAAACATCCCACCCAACACCATACATTTGCTGGAGGGGCTGAAAACTGGGTTGATGTTTCCTATGAGACAAAGCTGAGAAGGAAACCAGATCAATGACAAAATTGCCCATGTGACAAAACTAAAAGCAGATCACCAGGTCTTGAGACCCGCGGGAGGATTTTTTTTTCTGGGTCCTCATAAAGAATCAGGACATCCTCGATGATATTAGATGTGGTGACAAAATTTAGCTCCTGATTTCTTAACTGCATCTTTCAACGTGAATAATGGTTGCGATGGCAAAGCCCTGCTCGGGGACCAGGGCTTATGTGCGCCATCCTCTGTGATGTCTTAAACCTTGCACTGTACTGCGTGACTTCTCTGCTCACACTATTTGGAAGGTTTGTATTGCACGTGGAACGGAACCCCACGCGGTCTAGGCCCGGCCGAGCACTGCCGCCTCCTCCCCGTCTCCTCGCTTGCCGCTCCTCTCTGCTCTCTTCCTGTAGCTTCTCAGCCTGGGAAGCTCTTTTTCACAGAGCCCTTCCAGTAGTCAGGTCCTTCTCAGCTGTCAAGTATCAGCTTAACTGACACGCCCTCAGGCAGGACCCCTCGGTTCTCCTGCTCTGCGGTAGCTGCGCCCCTGCTTGTCTTCACAGGCTCTTCTCAATTTGCACTGTGCATTTATTGCCTATTTCTCCCCATGGACGTCTGTGCCTGGACCTCGTCTATTTCAGCTGCCATCCTATGTTCCGCGTCTGGCCCAAGGCCTGGCCCATAGTAGGAGATCAAGAATGATTGGCCGAGTAAGTGATGGGCTAGACGATGATCTGAAGCTTTCCGAGGCTAAATTAAGGCCATCGAGAGGAAAGGGCGTGCATGTTTTGGGCCATCGTTATAAATGTTCTGGTTGTTGTTACGACAACTTGGATAGGATAAGGTTCGGAGAGCAGGTATTTCAAGGTTTTGTTCTCTGGCAGGAGCCTTGACCACACAGGGTTTGCTTTGTTGGTTAGTGGCAAAAGCATCTGCTTCAGCCATCAAGCAGGCAGAGGTGGGCCAGGACCCCTCATGAAGACAAAGGGGCCTGAAGGCATGAGCAGCCCCTGGCTCCACACGCTGAGGATGAAGGGCACTGGAAAATTTAGCTGTCCGCCTTCGCTCTGGATTTGCCTCCAAGTCTACAGCCTGGCTGCTGGGCCTTCAGTGTCAGAGCGTCACTCACGGGGCCAGCTGCAGAGGCCTTCCAGGGACCCCTACAGATGTCCCTCCTGAGGGACAGCAGGCCGTTTGTCCATGTTCTCTGGGAACAGCTTTTCAACTAGATGTAGGTTCCAAGGCTGTCATGTCCTCTAGCCTTTATTTTTCCAAAGGAATATCACAGGAGAACTTCCTGAGGCAATCACACACTGTGTCTAAACCTTCCTACATTACCAAAATTGGAAACGCCATTAATTTGGCATGATTTGTTCTCAGTACTGCATCTGAGTTATCAGCCATCTCTGTTTTTTCATGCTCATAAATATCTCTTTAATAATTCTTTAGATATTTTGCTGCAGGTTTTAATTAATGCACTGTCTGGTAGTTTCTAGAACCTACTTATTTTTGGCATAATTGAAAATCAAGGTACTTTCTCATTTTGGGTGTTTTTTAAGGGGCCAGATTACTAGAAGGAATATTTCAGTCCCTTAGATGGAATTTGCCTGCACATAGAGACTTACCCTCCTTTACATCAGACAGGATTCTATAACCTCCTCCCCCATCTCAAACAATAGTGAATATATTGTCTTAATTTTGACACAAATTGTAATTTGAATATAAAGAAACCCTACAAGGAGTCCTTTGGAAGCTCCTTCATTGATTCCCCATATTATCTGTTGTGTAAATGTTTTTGGATTGCCGTTAGGTGAGATTACATGTGGTGCTCTACCCTGGGATCAATTCTCCATTTTCTATACAATAGCCTGCCACCTGGGGTCATGTACCAGTTGGACACCGAGTAAAATTTGGAAATAACGATGGCCCACAAACTGAGGAGGAGTAAGAGTGTGGGATTAATAATGCAATTGCATCTTATTCATTTAAACCACATATATCTTCTTGGATAAATTCAAGTCCTTCTTATTCCTAATGTAAGGCAATCAATCTGTACTCTAAGGAATGGAAAGTGGTGCAAAGAAAAAAAGGAACAGCGTTAGAACACATCCCATAAAGTGAGAAGCACTAAGAATTTGAAAGGGTAGCAAAACATCTCTCCAAAGGTCTAGATTTAGAGATCTCTGGGACTTGGAGTTCAGTGGGGAGATAGATTTTAGGACTTTTGGCTGGACAGCAAGGGAAGCTGTGTGGAGCAACTTCTGCAAAGGTGATTCTGCTATAATGAAAAGATTATTTTTGCTGACATCTTGTCTGTCATAGAGACAAACCCATTAATTAAATCATACTACAGCTTCTTCCTTTTACCCTTTCTTGGTTGAATATCTCTTACGTGTACATCACGCCAGGCACAGGGCTGGGCACCAAAGATACAAAGATGAATAAGGCTCAGTAGTATGACGTAGAAAAGAGAACAGCTATAATTAGGTCCTGCATTCCAGGGGCTCTGGAGAGCTGGGTGGAGGGTGCCTGTGGGAGCAGGGTAGGCACAGCTGGATCAGAGCAAGAGTGGGGTCATTCTGTGCAGCAGAAACAGTGATGCTGAGAAGGTGGGGAAAAATGACCAGGAAGAGAAAACAATGCAGAAATGCTTCCCCGTGCTGTACCCCCTTCTTTGATCGCTAAGAGGGATGGGAACTTCACATCACCACAACACAGATACCTCTGGGACTCTAAGGCTCAGCTTGGAAGGCCACTCTTCCCACTCACCCCTCCTCCCTAGTCCTCCTCTTGAGTCATGTCCCTTTCCCAGCAAGGGCTCTAAATTGGAAGGGCATCTCCAGCTAGTTTATTTCCTAGAGATAATCCTTTAGATGAAGGGCTGTGGAGAACACTGGTAAAGAATTTAAGAGGACAGACTAAAGCCAAGGGCTACAGGCTTGGATGGAGGAAGGAAGGCTTCACAGCGACAGCCTATGTGTGATTCTACTGTCACATGTGCAGGAAAAACAAACTATCCTTTGTAAAATTATCTTTTTGAAATTGGGACAATCGGACTTTCTAAGACAAAGCAGGCCACGCCTGAGAACATGTTTTTCTGGGTACATAGAGAAACATGTTCTCAGACGTGGTCCTTTCCTATGGGCATAGGCTCTGATAAATGGGACCTTGTGACGAGGTCACCTCATCCAGGTGTGGCCCAGTTGAGCCGGCACGGGTCTTAATCCTGCCCCTGAAGGCTGAACAGGGAAGGTTACACAGAGAAGCAGCTAGAAGCTGAATGTCAACAGCACCCGAAGAGGAGGGGCCAGGAGAGGCCGCCAGGTGCACTGCCATGTGACAGAGGGGCCCAGGAACAAGGATCACGGGCAGCCAGGCCCAGAGCGCCAGTCTTTGGGAAGAAAATCACTGCTTTAATGATGCCTTGACTTGGATTTCTCCTAGCCTCAAAATCTTGAGTCAACAAATTCCTATTGTTTAAGCCAACCCATTGCATGATGTTTGCTTTGGCAGCCAGGAAACTAAAACAGCTTCCCTTGAAGATTCCTTATCCTGGTGGTACATGAACTAGGGGAAGGGTGGGGATTGCTTGGTAGTTGTGCCTGTTTTATAAGCCTTCTGGGGGAGTTCCTTTTTTTTTTTTGCAAATATGTATATGTGCAAATATAGAGAGACTCTCTTGAGATTTCTCATTTTATGATCTATTCAGAGCTGGGTGTTTATCAAAGCACAGAGAGCTCCATCATCATCACAGGGTTCCTACTACGCTGACCTGCTTGAACAGCACAGAAATCCAGGCGTGGCCACCTTCCCCCTGCCCTGCGCCTCCGAGAGGATCCAAGCCCAATCACTGGAGGGGAAGACGCCAATTGTGCTTGTCGCAAGCAGGCCAGAACACACCACAGCTGCTCTCAGCCTGCACTGAGCTTCAGACATCCGCTTTTATTCTCTAACTTTGGTGTCGCCGGGGCTGTCCTTGGCCTTGACGTGTTTATCAATCGGTGCTGCCCCACATCATCCCGTTAAGCAATATGTTTTGCTGTCAGTCAAAAACATTGGATGCAAAACAGTGTGGAACATACTATGATTACAATTTTATTTTTTTTAAAACGTGTAGTGAAAAAAGATAGGAAGAAAACAACCAGAAAGATAATCTTGACTGTTTTAAACTCACTAGAATGATAATCATGACCATTTTAGGATGGTGGAATTATGGCTGATTTTTAAAAATATTTCCATTTTCCAAGTATTCTGTCACATGTCTTACTATGTTCCTTCTAAAATTAGGGGATCAAGTGTAATCGATGGCTTACATTAGGACGCGTGGAGATGTAGCCTAAGCCTCAGCTTGTTTTAAACTGCCTCTGTGTATCACAGACAAAGACAGAGAGACGAGAGAAATCTGCACAAACGATGATAAATACTGTCTTCCATGGTTTGAACTCCTTTAGTGTCTAATGCAGTGTTAGGAAAAACCCCAAAGTTCAAAATAATGGCATCTAGGAAAGAGAAGGGGAAATGGCCTATTGATTCCTCTCTCAAAATGTCTCTCACATCCAGTCCTTCCTTCATTATTACACCACCACCTGGAGCACGGCCTTCTGCCTAGACAATCTGCTCAGTCCAACTTGCCTCCCTGTGTCTAGTCTTGCCTTCCCATGGATCCTGAACACCACAGACTGGGCAGCTTCTCAGGAGACCACTTCCTGCTATTCTCCTGTTGCAAAAGACCAAATAATGCCCCAGCTCTACCATTACTAGCTGTTGAAGTTATTCAGTTTCCTAGGGGCTCCCTTTCCACAGCCACAGAGTAATTTTATATGTGTACATACATACATACATGTGTACATACATACATGCATGGATACACACATCATGCATGCATGAGCAGACCAAGCCTACATGATCATGGTTCCCTCCCCACTCTTTCTGTCAAGTGAATCAGACTCTAAGCCAAAGAGTAAGTAGGCTAGTCGGGAAGGATTTGGCATCACTTCTTGAATGATGCCTTTCAGTGGGAAGGGCAAGAATTATCAACTGCACAGACCAAGCTCTAAGTATATGAAACTATCTTTTCAGCACTTCCTGGTTTTCAAACATGGAAAAGATACTGTATAATATCCTTAAAATTATTTTCAAAGAGCTGGCATTTATTTTGACTTTGTCAATACACATAAGCATATTAGAGTTCTAGTCTCCCAACAATGAGCCAAATCCATTTAAATCTTACAGCAGTGACACTAGGAAGCATGTGGACAAAGTAGATGAGACCCTTTTTATTAAAATCCTTCCTAAAAGTTTACTCGGAAGTGCTATTTTTACTAGTATGTTTGAAGTTGCAATTTAAAAAGAAACTATTAAACACATTATCCTTTTCTCAGGGTAGAGGAAGATAAGGTGATTTTAGAGAAAACGAATAAATAAATAAATACTTTTTAAAAACTTGATCCATAATTTCCTAAGCCTGATCCTTGACCTGGAAGGTCCCTTGGCGTTCTCTGTGATCAGGGTTGGGAAGACATTTGTCTTTCTAGTGAGTTCTGTCCAGGGGCAACTCCTCCAAACCGTACTTTTAGCATCCTGCTCTAAGTAATTAGGCAAACAGGCCCAGGCATTTGGAATCACTTTCATTCAACAAATATTTATTGAGCAAGCTTCTTGGTGCTTGGAATGCACCAATGAATAAAGCTGGCAACTATCTCTATTCTAACCAGCGAGCACAACTCATGGGTGTGCCTAGCTTGGGATCCACAGGTCCCTGAAACGCTGAGACTCTACAAAACTGTGTGCATAGATGTACTTTCTAGAGGAAAGGTCTTTAGATTTCCAAAGATTTTCAAAGAATGCTGTGACCCTCACGACGTTTATTAAATGGCTCTAAATGTAGTTCTAGAGCGCGTAGACCATCAGCTTTGGAGCCAAGTTCCAATTCAGGCTCTGCTATTTATTAACTGTACAAGTTCAGACAAATGAAAATGAACTCATTTTTCTGAGCCTCGGTTTTCTGACTATAAAACTGGGGTTGGGTCTCATAAAGCTTCTGTAGGTGAAATGGAGTCTTGCATGTGGAACACCCGGCATGCTGCAAAGCCGGGTGACCCCTCTTTCAGGTGCTGACCCCACATGTGAAGGAGAACTTTGGAGCAAGTGGCACAAAGTTAGAGCAGGCTGTCCTGGATGGCTAGGGCATCCCCCTCCCTGCAAGCTTGCAATGCTAGCATGGCCATCCATGTCAGAAATAGCACGGGCCAGTGGGGAAGGGCCCTTCCAGCCGGGGGCCATTGGAGGAGATCACCAACTCTACAGGCATCGGGCAGGTAGACGCGTGCGTATTTTATGACCCCAGTCCACAGCCAAACCTTTTCTAATTTAGCCCCTCTTTTCAAGAACAAAGAAAATAAGCTTGTGCACTTTCCCAGCTGGGAAATCTGCTAACTGCAGAGACAGCACGAATTCAGGGCTGGAGTTTCCAAGTTTTTGATCTTGCTAGGGAGCCACGGTTGTTTCATGCTCTGGGGACTGGTTTAGTCAGTGCTTTCTTTGTTTCTATTTTATTTAGATCATATTTTTTTAAATATGACTGATCACTCAAAAGAAAATTATCTTTCTTGAAGATCTTATTGATTTAGACTTTTAGTGCTGAAAAAAGAGTTGAAGTCCATTACCTGGTACTAAAATAGCTTAACTCTTGTAGGAATGTGTTCTAGTGCTTAATGTTAGTTTCATATAATTAAATTCCAAAGTCCCTGCCTTTTAAATCTTAAAGAGAAGCATTTATCAACATTCCATGTGATTGAAAAAATCACCTTAAAAACACATGATTCCCTGCAGACATAAAGATAAGAATTCTGAATGAGTCTTCAATTCCATACCTCTCAATCAAGGGCTTCTGTAACTTTGAAGCCTGTGCTGTGAAAAGTAAATGCCCGCCCCCACCAGCTCCACCGGTGGAAAGTCTGCCTGTCTTAAGACCCACCTAACGTGTCTATTTTATTTATAAAAATATATCTCACAACAGGAGGCAGGATTATTAAATCATGGCCCTCTCCCTCCTCTTCCCTGCTCTTGGCCACAAGGGAATGCCCGCCAATTTTTGTTTATTCTTCTCTTTTGATCCTGTTTGCTATCACAACTATGTGTTTACTTTTAGCACCTCCTCTCCAGTGATTAAAAACTGCCTTCATTTGGCAAATGCTCACTCATCACCTACCCTGTGCTAGCTGCAGAGAATTCAATGTGAACAAAGTTGCACCGCACCTGCCCCTAGCATCTTAGCCTGCACTTAAATATTAAAAATGCTGCCACGCTGGCCTAGAAAAATAGCCTGGGAGGGCTTATAGGATATCCTCAGGACCCTGACAACTGTGAGCCCTAAGCTATGTCCAATTGGCCATAAATACCGCGTGGCTTCATTTGTCCATTCTTCTACCAGATGTGTAGTGACTGCCCAGAGTCGACAGATCAAGAGTCGGGCACGCTAAAGAGGAACGCTCCACCTGAGCCTGATGGTTCTGCCCTCCGCTGTCACTACCCCAACACCCTGCACGGGAACTGGGCAGCTTCTTGCTAGAGAGCGGACAGCAAACCAGCAACGAATGTCCCCGCTGGGAATACGCATCCAACGGACACGAACGCCTTCCCAGGGGCACGTTCAGGACCTCTCACTATGGGCGAGGCCTGCTGGGGCCTGTGCCACTCTGTGCTCACTCTTTATGCTCGCTCAGGCCCATGGGCACAAAGAAATGAAGGAGGCAGCCCGCCCCCACGGGCTAGAGCCCCCGCGAGCAAATCTGCAGGCACGCACGTCAGGCCTGCGGGGCCGAGCTGCGGGAGACGTGGGGAGGGCACCCCAGCAGCTTAAAGGGCGGCCCACAGCCTCCATGTGCAGCTGAGGGCTCCGGATCCCACCGAGGCCTGCGAGACCTTCAGGGGCTCGTCGGGCTCCGTCTTCTCTGCTGGCGCTCTGTCACTTCTGCCCGGGGGAGGCCACTTGAAAACCCCCACCTTCTCGGTCACAAGTTACCATCATAGTTTTTAAACGAGTCCTGGTAGAAGAGCAAAGGCAGCGTTTCCTCACTGATCACTTTTACCGAAGGGATCTTCCTTTACAAAAGGGTCTGGCAGGAGTCCATCGTCTCACTCCATCGCTGCACTCTTGGCCCCGCCACAAAGCTCCTGTACTTGGAGGGCCAATAGCCCTGCCGCACACAAAGCTTTGGAGTAGCATTTACTTCAGAAGACCTGGCAAAACCCACCCTATTGACTGGCTCAGGAAGAAGAATCCAGTCATGGCCATCTCCCTAGTCCACTCTGGTTCTAGGATCAGTCCATTTCCCAATTAGCTGTTGTTTCTTTCTTTCTCTGGTTATTTCTTCTACCTAAAATTTTCCTAGGTGTGTGTGTGTGTTTGTGATATGTAGAGACTGGGAGATGGGGTTGAAGCAAACGTGTCCTAAAATGGGTAAAAAAGGGGCTTACAGGCCATTTAAAAGAAAAAAGTTGAAAAAGCATTTGCCAATCTGCATATCTGCGTTTTTGGTAAGAGCTGAATCCAGCCCCGTTAATGGCAATCAAAAGTCTTGGCAAAAGCATGGCTTGTCTCCTGGGAGTACCGTTCCCTCCACACCGTGCCTGGTCCTTCCGCTGGGGCTGGGCTGTGGACCCGTCCAAGCCCTGAGCTCCAGGCGCTCTCACGGCGGCTGCTTCCGACCTGGCCCTTCCACGAGGGGGTGAACTCTGTGCTCCTCTAAGGAGCACAGCTCTCTGGGGGCTTCAAGCTCATCTCAGAGGAGCAACTTGTATTCAGCTGGGAGCCACTGGCGATGTATGAGGCAGGTACTGTAGTCAAAGGCTCAATGCAGTTTCCTAACATGAAAGCTGTAGTTGGCGGTTTGGCGGGAAGAGCCTAATGTTATAGCCAGTGAAAGTTCTGCTCCCTCCATGACACTGTCTCAGAGGTATATGCTGGCTCTCCCTTCTCTGAACTCCTAATGAGGGTGCAGTGGAGATTAGAGAACTATGGGTTCAAATGTGGATCAAGTGATCCTGATTCCCAAGAAGAAAAGGGACTGCTACAAGGCAAGAGACGAGAAGAAGATGTGGTGGCTTCAAGTTATAAGGACCCAAGAAAATCATGTTCTTAAATCGAATCCATTCTTATGGGTGTAAACCCACCATAGCTAGGACTTTGGATGAGGCTCCTTCAGTTAAGGTGTGACCCACTTCATTCAGGGCTGGTCTTAATCCTATTACTGGAGTCCTTTGTAAATGGAATGAGTAAATATATATATATAGAGAGAGCAGTGCCCCGGAAGCAAGAAACTGTAATCAATGAAACCCATAAGAGAAAGGAGATACCAGCAGACTCTACCATGTGTCTTGCCATGTTGCAGAGGAGCCCAGGATGGCTGGCAGCCAGTCTTAAGGAAGGAAGTATTGCCTTGATGATGCCTTGATTTGGGCATTTCCCCAGCCTCAAAACCATGAGTGAATAAATCCCCATTTCCCTAGGAAACCAAAACAGAAGAGTATGTCTGGAATATGGGAGGTCTGCTAGGGCGTCTCTTAGTACCACCAGGTCCTGGGATTAAAGTCAATGGAAAACTGCAACAACCCAATCCAGGCAGGACTACTAATGGCCCAGAAACTTCAGGAATGAAAGCTTGAGTCACCCCACCATGCAAAGAACCATGACCGGTTGGGGTGCTTGCTGAGGGTAAAGGGAATATGGCATGGGTCATGGAAGAAGGTCGTGATAAATACAAGCTCTGACCAATGACCGGTTGCAGAAAGGAGGACAGGAATGCTTACGACTATTTCTTCCTTGTTTTGTTATGAATATGTTTGTAGATATAAAGCAAATATCTTTGTTTCCTTCCCTCTCTTATCCCCTCATCATAACTTTATATCATAGTATTTAAGTGACAGGATATCAAGTTTAAGAATGAATATTACCTAAGGACTTGCATCCTTTTCTGGGGAAAGGGTTAGTGCAATTTCAGTTGCACGCTGGACAGTTGTATTATGTAAGGCAAAAGTATGACTATGTTATTGTCTTTACATGGAGATTAAATATGATTTAAGGAGATGTGTGGGGGGGTGCCAGGTTAACAAGCAGTGGACATGATGGTTAATTTCATGTGTCACCTTGGCTAGTTATGGTGTCCAGTGTTTGGTCAGGCAAGCACTGGCCTGATGTCACTGTGAAGGTATTTCCTAGAGGCTTAGCAGCTCTAGTCAAGTTGGCTGCATCTGTGGCTGACTGCATCCATAACTAACAAAGGAGCTTGCCCTCAGCAATGTGGGGACTCTCCCCACACAGTCAGCTGGAGGTCTTAAAAGCCAGAACTGAGGATATCAGGAGTCAAGAAGAAGAATTTCGGCCTCTTTTGCTGCCAGTTTCTCCTGGGGAATTCAACTTCACCTTCATGGGACTTGCAGCCTGCCCTATGGAATTCAGACTTGCCAACCCCCATGGTCATGTGAGCCTATTTCTATCACTTATTTATAGCCTCCCAGCTTTGTTTCTTAGATTTTGGTACTAGGAACTGGAGGTGAGGTCTTTGCAACAGAGGTGATAGAGAGAACTGGAGTTCTCTTGAACTTGGGGTCAAATGGCAGGCGGGTAGAGGAGAGGAGGTGGTGACCGCCTGCCTTGACAGGCAAGGGCGACCAGGGCAGCAGACAGTGGCAAAGGGCAGAGAAGAACTGGAGAGAACCATCGCGTTCAGCCAGCAAAGAACCTGAGGAGCAAGTGCACAAAGCCCTGCCCCGCAGCCTACGGTGATCGGATTTCCTATTCACACTTGGGATGCGGGTCACAGTTTCTTGATGATCTGCAATTTTTCATAGTCTGCAAGTACTAGCTGAAAAGGCCACTGTCAAGATATATTGGTGTCTAAGGTGGGTGTGGCAGTTTGGCATTATTGATGAATTCCAAAAATAGATATTGGATTATGTTTGTAAACTGGTCTTTTCCTCTGGGCATATCAGATTAAATTGGATTCAGAGGTTTTGCTTTTACTTGATTAAATAATGATTAAGGCTTTGATTGGGCCACATCAGTAGGACATTGCATCCTTGCCCCCTTGGTGGGTGGGGACTCACAGAGAAAACTACATGGCGGAGAAGGGACTTTGGAGTTTTAATGCTGGAGCCGGGGAAGTAAGCACAAAGAGGAGCTTGGTTGTGAGGAAGGAGAGAAGGTCCCAGGAAAAGAGACAAGCTGTTCACCTGATAGTCTACAGCTGGCCTTGTGTAGAGCAGCAAGCCTGAGCCTGGAGAGAGGCAAGCCCCAGGGAAGAGAGGAACCCAGGAAGCCTGAACCCTTACAGGCACCGGCAGCCATCTTGCTCCAACACGTGGCAATAAACTCTGGTGAGGGAAGAAACTTATGCTTTATGGTCTGGTAACTGTAAGCCCTACCCATTTTATGGAGGGTTTTTTTACCCTTTATAAAAACCAACCAATTTCTGATATTTTGCATCAGCACCCCTTTGACTGACTAATACAGAAGGAATGACTGGGACCCAAAGAGTCTCTTTTGAGTAAAAAGTTTCTTCCCAAGAGGGGGCTTTGAGGTGGGGCCAATGCATGCCCTCTGAAGCCCTAGCAGCCTGTTCTTAATTTTAGCGTTTGCCCTGCATCCAGCCTCACATTTCTACAAACTGGTAAGTGCTACAGATGATCCCCCTCTGAGTCATTTTTAGAACCTTCAGGGAGGGTCCATTAATGCTAGAGATGATCCCTGAGTTTTGAATTCCCTACAAACATGGCACTCTAAAACTGTAACACCTTTTACCTATTTGGAGCCTTTCCTCTGGCCGGTCAGTCTGAGTAGCTCAACAGGTGCCAGAAGATCAGATTGGGAGAAGTTCACCTCTTCCTGGCTTTGGAATCAATGATTTTTCCCATGGACACTTGCCCAGGGTGCAGGTCAGGCTAGATGACACGCAGCTACAGCCACATCTCTATGTCATTCCTGGTTCCTTACGCCCCCCTGGTGGAAGGAAAGGGCCACCACAGAGAGAGATCTTATAGAATTGCAAAAGTCTTTGACTTCCTGGGCTCTGGGCAGTGAGGGGGACAGAAACACACACCTCTGCCCTATTCAAGAGCATGTCTAGGGGGTGGCAGGCAGCTGTTCTTACTCAGTTCTTGGGAAAGGATGTGGCTCACACCCTTCGGGATAACTGAGTACTCTGTTTCCCCCTCTGCTAACAAAGGTGCTGGTGGTTTTCCCAGGAATAAATCAGTTAGAGATAAGATTACATGAAAGGAAATCATTAGGGGATTGCAAAAGGGAAATACGTTTTTAAAATATTTTTCCAGGATCACAATAGAATGCTTTGCAGCCTCGAGCCCTTCCTCTGCATTAGTGAAAGTTACACATCTCTCAGCTATAATTCAGTACATCTGTACAGACTGATAGAGCTAATTACACCATTGCAGGCAACCTAGCGGGGCAGGTTAATAAAATACTCCCAACTCTCTTGTGATACTGAACTTGAAGAGCCGGTTCTTCTTGTTTCATATATATATATATATATAAGGAAAGAATAATAAACCAAATGAATGGGGACATTCATAAAATATCATTCATATTCTGAAATTGTTGAAAATAGAGTCTTTTCTTCTTTCCCCACAAATAAAATTCAATATATTAGTTATAATCTTCTAAGCTTCGCTTATCTTACATAATTCTTATCTCAGGCAGCAGGAGTCGTAGAATTTAGAGAAGACCTGTTCATATCCCAACTCGGTCACTTCCTTAGCTGTATCTGTGGACAGCCTACTTAACCTCTCTGAGCTTCTGTTTTTCTCCCTTATAAGATGAAGATTGAAGATATCTACCTCATCTCATAATTTTGAGGATTAAATCAGACAATGAGAGCACTTCATCCCCTCTAGCCTCACGGTACTTATTAGTCTGTTCCATTCGTCAAAAAATATTTGGTGGATTCATTTTAGGCTCTGGGACCCAGAGAAGAAATGACAGAGGCTCAAAGGTTCAAGAGAACGAGGTGGATTCAGAGAAGGGAGGCAGAGATCACAGGAGAGGAGGGCCAGGGCAGGGCCAGAGCTGGTCTCTATGTGAAGACATAGGTGGAGAGTAACGTCACATGGAGGAGACATTATTTACAGTGTCTTTTCCTTCCCTATAGGTTATCCTGTAAAGTTCTAGGTAAAAGGAAAGAAGATGGCATGACTCTTTTAATCCCTGAGAATCCGTTAATGCTGCTGCTATAAGAAAAAAAATAGTGGACAGGATTTGTCCACTATGGAATATTCAGTCCCCATTAAAACTAGTTATTGTTTGTCTTTCACAAGATGTGCTTGAAGCACTGCATGAATCATCCATGTTTTGCTTTACAAAATATACATAAAAGCTACAATAACATTTAGTCAACAAAGCATTTTAAAGTTTATCTTATTTCCTTTACTTTGACTATAAATTATGAGGTTCCATATTTAAGTCCATGCATTTATTAAAGATAAACAATTGTGCCTAAGGAGAAAATTATAATTTCTTTCTTTGGCTTTTTCCTTTTCTCTGAATGGCAATCACAGGTTCTAGATGTCACCTAGCTGGGGAAGATAGTCTTACAAGTTGAAATTCCCTTGTCTGGAGGATTTGTTGCCTAAACTCCCATCTTAAGAAACTATAACCTGCCTTTCCTGCTAGTCCCTCTCTTAGGGCCTTCACTGCCCTTTCCCCTCCCCCACCGCCACCTCACTCTCATTTTCAGTGGCTCTGCACTACAGGAGGTGAGCTTGACACAGACGCAAGGCAAAGGTCAAGGGATGCTGTCACTAATGCAAGAAGAAAATGAGAAATGTGTCAGTTATGTAAGTTATTTTTGCATGAACACCTCCTGATGTATCTTATGCTTTTTGCTATGTGGATCGTTCCTTTGAAATGAGTCAGTTTACATGGCAATGTTAATTTATTTGAGCAGACATGTGGCAACATAGCTTCCCTCTGCAAATCAAAACAAAACCAAAACTGTGCTGGATAAGTATGCGAATACCTGTTGTTAGACTCAGAGACAAATTTCATTTTGGAAATTCCATTCAAATCAAAATAACAACAAAATGTAATAATAAATAACAAAAATTCCATGAAGAGTGATCCATTAGTTGAGCCAGATTTATCAGGGTTCTACCAGAAGTCTCCGTAGATAATAACATTCTTTATTCTCCCTTAGTCAATTGTAGTGACTTTCAAAAAGTTTAGATCCTAGTTAGTAGAACTGAAGTTCTAAACACAAGCCTTTTCATCTTCTAGTAAAATAATCAATTTTGCTGTTGAATATTTTTAAAAACTCTACATATTATCTGGGACTATGAATAAATAAGAATTTTATATGCATCCAGTAAAATTAAATACAACTTAAAATGTTACTGTTGGAAAGATTTTTATTTTTTAAATTTCATGGATAAATTTAACTGCAATGGTTATTTGTCTTCAGAACAACAGGGTATTTAGAGTGAAGAATGTACTATTCCACCGGAAATTCCATTACTGTGTAACATGAATAAATCCCTACTTCATTAATTAAAAATTGACATAAACCCCCAAAATAGAACACACCATCCCCTCTGCTTATCCCCATTTGTATGTCTTTCAGGGATTGGACAGGAATCCGTGAATCCATCCCAGAATTTGTCGTCAGAGAAATGCCAAGGTGGGCAGAACCCAATGATGGTTAACTCAAGGCCAACAGACGAAGCACGCAAGGCCCCACTGCTCGTCTCGGACACTGACAGTGATTCCGTGGAGGACTCTAGCCCATGGTAGTGGGGATGTCACAGGCAAGGGAAGACTGTTTAGACGTCTTACTAAGAGGAGAGTTGGGCACAAGGGATGACAGCAGAAGGCCAGCTATCCAAATCAGGGCACAGAATGAAAGTGGAAATAATTGCAACTGTGACTTAAGTACTCACATGTGTCAGGCTCTGCTAAATATTTTGCTTTATACATATAATAGACAATAAATATTTAATTCTCATAACAACCTATAATACAACCAAACACCTAATGAGATCAGCATCATTGTCTCTTATGCTACAAAGAGAAGATCAGGGATTTAAGTGGCAGAGCCAGAATTCAAACCCAAGTCTGTCAGGACACAAAAGTCGGTGCCTTTCCCCAAAACTAGCTTGCACTGGTACTTTATTCTCTCCCATCTAGTATCTAGTCATAAGTTCTTGAGACCAGAAGTTATGCCATCTTTTATAATCACTTCCAGTACCTGGTAGCACATTTTGTGTAGAATGCATGTGATTGACTAAGAATTATTTAGGTTATAGAATGAGGCAGAGCTAAAACAAATGGCCTTTCACTGACAGTTACAAAGGCTTACAGAAGATCCAGATGAGTTGTACCATCTATAATATCCTTGGAAGAAACAACATAAAACACTTTCTAAAATATTTTATCAAGGAACAGACACATGCTTATCTTCATTGATGTAAATTAAAATAAGCTTGCTCTAGCTGGAAACCAGTTACCCTTGGATGCCTGTCTTTATAATACAAATGTGAAATAAAAACTATAGAAACTTGATTTAGTACATAAAGCCCTTGGCAAAAGTTCAGTGAGTGTTTTTTTCCTCTGGTTCATATCATCCAGTTCATCAAATCCTTCCACTGAGCTGATCTCTTGGCAGAATATGCAGCATGATCTGATCATCTGGTCAACCTGTTTTAATGGCGGTCAGGAGTGAAAAGTAAATAGCATGGCTGTGAATTTATTTGAATACATCACACTGCCTCTCTTCTATGTGTACAGAAACTTCCTTTTGGCACTTTAGAGTGGCTGCCTCCGTCATGGGAAGAACATCTTCAAAGAACCCTGGTTGGCTCAGCCATCAGCTACTAACAGCAAGTGGTAGTTAGAAACTCCTTGTAATGCCCCTTTGCAATCAATTCAACCAGAGTCTGGGGATTTTAGGTGTAGTGACCTTTGAGACAGAGGATCTCAGACTCTGAGATTTTACAGACAGGGAATAGTTTCAAAAGGATTTTGAGATGAAAGCTAGAGTTACCTACCTTTTAATTTTGCTAGGCCAAGGCACTGAATAAAACCCACTTTCTACAAGCACTATCACTTCATAAAAACGACATTTTAAACATCAAAAGGTAGAAAGGCCATAATCTTAGAATAAAGGAACAAATATCAGTTGGCAACCTTGCATAACATTTCCCCATGGAAACATGATCATCACTGATTGCCATCCAGGAACCAAAATTTGGGAGTGATGGTTAATGCTACCAAATGGTAATAAATTTATCTTTAAAGTGTATGCTAGGGACTGTTGTGCAGTCCTGAGTTCTACTGAACAAAGTATGTCCATGTAGTTCTTCTATCTAGTGAGTGTGGCTGCTTTAAAAGTCAGGTCCATGGGAGACTAGACTCAGCTAATTAAAATGGAAATGAACTTTTGTGGGGTATAATTTCTCTTTTAAGGATAATATACAGATGACATTACTTTATCATAGTTTATAAGGTCTTCACAATCTACCCTTAGTCTTCCTCTCCAATCTAACCTCTTCTTGTTCCCTGCGCACATCCCCTAGACATAGCTGCTCTCTCTCACATGTGGTTCCCTGTGTCAGAAATATGCTTTCAGTTCTTCTCTACCAAAAAAGCTTATATTCACCCATCACAACACAGAAGCAATTCCTCTTTTGTGATGTCTTCCCAGTTATCTGGTTGCAAAGCATATAGATTTGCCCATAATACACAACATTAGAATACCAGCTATCCTGGTTCTGGTTGATAAATAAAAATAACAGAATGAGTAATATAAAGATTCACACTTTAGAACATGCTTACTATGTGCCAGGAGCTGTCCCGGGACAGGTTATTCCTTATCCATAATCTTCATGGCAATGTTCCATGGTTGGCACTATAATCCCTGTTTTCTAGAGGCGGGAAAATAAGGCCCTAAGACTTAGGTAGTGATTCGCCCAAGGTCATATAGCAAGAGATGTTTTTGTTGTGCGCTGAGCTCAAGTGTGTCTGACTTCAAATCTTGTGTTCTTTCCAACATTCCATGTTGCCTCTGAATGAAATCTCCGATTAGATGCTTTAATAATATTTATTGAGCATGTACGACAGCACCTATATAGGACTTACCTCCCTTTCTTTTCTCAACCCACTCCATGAGGCTTTTGTCCCCACCACCCTGGTGCAACTGCATTCATCAAGGTCAGTAATGACCTCCACCTTTCCAAATCCAACAATAATTTCTCAGTCCTTACCTTTCTTGACCTTTCAGAAATTTTTTACTCTTTTGATCACCCCCTCCTTCCTAAAATGCTTTCCTCATTTAACTTGTGGGATATCATTCTTTCCCAGTTTTCCTTCCTCATTTTCCATCCTGGGATTCTTCATTTCCTGACCTCTAAGGCTATAGTGCCTCAGGGATCAGCCCTTGCCGTCTTCTCTTATCTACACTCATTTACTAGGTGACCTCTCCTGAATTTAAACACCAACTATAACCTGATGACTCCAAAACTACATCTCTGGCCCTATGTTAACCTCAGAAGTTCAGACTCATATCTCAGTGACTTGCTGTCTCCACCTGGATCTTTAACATGTCCCCAATGGAACTCTGGACCCACCCAACCATACATGCCCCTCCTTAGCTTTCTCATTAAATGGCAACTTCATTCACCGGCTTCTTGAACCAAATCCTGGAAGGTTATCCTTCAAACAACCCACTAGTCAACACTTGATGACTACCTCTCAAATGCACTCCAGTCTGACCATTTCTTATTACTACCCTGATTCAAGCCACTATCCTCTTACCTACTGACTACTGCAATAGCTCTGCTTCCATTCTTGTCCCCTACCATGAAGTCCCTACAGGGCAACAAAAGGATAAAAACCTATACTGGATCATGCCAGTCCCTTATTCAAAATCCTTTATTAATGCCTCCAACACTCAATATAATCCAAATCACTGCCGTGGTCCACAGGTCCTACAGGATCTGATGACCAACAATGTCATTTCTACAATTCTCTCTCTATTTGCTGCTTCTGCTTTAGTCCTCTTTTTTGTCCCAGGCAACTCCATGCTCCTAGCTTCAGGGTTCTGCATTTACCATTCTCTTTGCCTGGAACACTCACCCCCCCCTGATCTTTTAGAGGACTGTTCCCTCCCTTCACCCAGATTTGTGAGTCCATAAATAAAACCATGTGTCTATGGTCAAATGGTTTCTGGCAAGATTGAGAAGACCATTTAATGGGAAAGAAAGTCTTCAACAAATGGTGCTGGTACAACTGGGTGGCCACATGGAAAAGAATGAAGTTGGACTCCTACCTCATACTATATACAAAAGTGAACTCACATGGATGAAAGACCTACATATAAGAGCTAAAACTATATAATTAGCAGGAGAAAACATAGGGCAAATCTTTATGACCTTGGATTATTCAGTGGTTTCTTAGATAGAGACCCAAAGCAACAAGCAATCAAAGAAAAACAGATAAATTGAACTTCATCAAAATAAAAAAAAATGTTTGTGCTTCAAAGGATACTATCAAGGAAGTGAAAAGATAACTTACAGAATGGGAGAAAATATTTGCAAATCATATTTCTGATGAGTTTAGTCTCCAGAATATATAAAGAACTCTTACAACTCAACAATTCAGAACCATCCAATTAAAAACGGGCAGAGGATTTGAATAGACATTCCTCCAGAGAAGATATACAAATGGCCAAAAAACACATGAAAAGATGCTTAACATGATAAGTCATTATAAAAATGCAAAGCAAAACCACAATGAGATATCACCCAACCACTAGGATATTGTTTGATTCCATTTGTATGAAATGTCCAGAATAGGGGGCTGGGGAATGTGGGTGGGAGGGTCCATCATTTCCCCTTTCTGGTTCTTGGTCTTGTAGATGATCCCTAAGGTCACCTTCAGCTCCATAGGTCAATGTTTATAAGTCCACACAAGGCCTTAATCTTCGTATAGAACCACCTCAGAGACAAGGTGTGCACTTGAGTGCTCCAGAGCCTCCACCCATTGGAGAGGAGGCTCTGCAGCATGGTGAGTGAGGGCATGGCTTCGCAGGCACCAGACTGTCTGAGCTCAAATTCCTGCCCAGCTCCTCTTTGCCACATGCATGACCTTAGACAAGATATTTCACCTCACTCCAACTCAGTTTCCTCTCTTGTAAAATGGAATGATAGTAGTGCCTACAAATGGGAATATGAAATGAGTTTGTATATATAAAGCACTGATCATAGAACATAATAATAAGGGTTTCAGAACAAATCAACATGATTGCAGCCTTGGCTACTGCTGGAATCTAAAGAGCATTGTTAGGAAGATGTAAAGAAAGCAATTCAATGGGAAAAAATCTTCAGAAACCATATATCTGATAAGGGATTGATCTCCATGTTATATAAAGAGTTCACAAAACAATACAACAAAATGACAAGTAACCCAATTAAAAAATGGGAAAGAATTGAATAGACATTTTCCCGAAGTAGAAATGCAAAGGGCCAGAGGGTACTTGAATAGATGTTCAAAATCACTAGCTAATTGCAAAATGCAGATCAAAATTACAATGAGAGATCATCTCACACCACACAGAATGGCCATTATATATAAATAAAACCCAGAAAACTACAAGTGTTGAAGAGGATGTGGAGAAACAGGAACACTCCTTCACTGTTGGTGGGAGTGTGAAATGGTGTAGCTTTTGTGGAAGATGATCTGGTGATTTCTCAGGAAACTAAATATAGAATTGCTATTATGATCCAGAAATCCCACTATTAGGAATATATTCAGAAGAACTGAAAGCAAGGACACAAACAGATATTTGTACACTGATGTTCTTAGCAGCATTATTCACAACTGCTAAAAGATGGAGACAATCTAAGTGTCCATAAACCGATTAATAAATAAATAATATGTGGCATATTCATATGATGGAATATTATCCAGCTGTAAGAAGAAATAAGTTAGGGGAGTACATGACAACATGAAGGAAAGTTGAGGATATTATGTTGCGTGAAATAAGCCAGACACAAAAGGACGAATATTGTATGATCTCACTGATATGAACTAAATACAATGAGTAGACTTATGGAGTTGGACTATGAAGTTCATCTTGGTAGCAGATGGAATGTAGGATGAGAACGGGAGGATGATGCTGGATATATGTAGAATGATTAATAAGGTCAAATGTAAATATATGGTAATGGTAGGATTTGATGGGAACACATGATAATGGATGTAACACCCTGTTAGTTTATGGATATGATTGCAGATGGAATGAGTAGTCTAGGAGATTAATGTTAGTTGGAGGACAGCTGGAAGATAATATAGGGAATGTATAACAATGATATCTGGCAGTAGATGAGGGTTGTGGTTAATAATATTAATATAGGAATGTTCTTCTATTACAAGATGTTAAGAATGTGGTGATAAATGGAAAAATATAACTCATGTAAATTATAGACTATAGTTAACAACAATATTGTAATGCTTTTGTAGCAAAAGCAAAGTTGGTACTATACCAATGCTAAAGGTAAAACAAAAGAATATGGAGTTTGGTTTTATGAGATATGAATATGATCAAGTATTTTTTCTCTTTTTAATTTTTGTCATTAATAGGGAGGACTTGACTATGTCATTTAACTAATCTGTGTTCTTCTGTGTATCTTTCTGAATACTAGAGGAATAATAGAGTTAGAAGCTGGAATTAGATAAGATAAAAGTGCCTGGACAAAAGAATTGAAAGCAGAGATGCGAACAGATATATGCACACCAGTGTTCATCATGGCATTATTCACAATTGCCAAAAGTTGGAAGCAACCCAAGTGTCCATCAATGGATGAATAGATAAACAAAATGTGGTATATACATATGATGGAATATGATTCAGCTGTAAGAAGGAACGAAGATTGATACATGCGACAACATGGATGAATCTTGAAGACATTATGTTGAGTGACATAAGCCAGCCACTAAAAGACAAATATTGCATGATCTCACTGATATGAACTAAGGATATTGAGCAGACTCATGGAGGTAGAGTCTGGAAGATAGATTACCAGGAGATAGAAAGGGAATGGAGAGTGGTGAGCAGATATTCAATCTGGGCAGAATCTCTGATAAGGTGGATGGGGGAGGTTTGGTAGTGGAGGGGGGTGATGGTACTGCAGCCATGTGAATGGGGTTGATGATGCTGGAATGTGAGTGTGAGTGGGGTTGGGTGGTGGGTAGGGCTATCTATAGAGCTGGGGGGAGGGCTGGAGGAAAGAACAGGTGCACTCTGGGGAGGTAGAGGGCAGTGTTTAGAATAAAATCATGGGAGTGTTCTGTTGGCAGCTAAAGCAGGGGAGGGTAACTGGTGCAGGATGTAGGGGGGGGGAATGCGTGGGGAAGGGTGCACCTGGGGCATGCCTCTATGGAATATGAATGTGTACATGTGGTCAGAGGGTGTTACTTCAGTGGGTGGAGACCCACAAAATAACTGATAAAACATTAAATTTCCATGCTGGGGAGTCCTGCTATGTTCTCAAATAGAGTGGCAAGAATCTCTAGACTACATAGGTAGTGCCTAATAAAAGAAAACAGACCAATATGCCAAGTGTTCGATATTAAGGCTTGTACTTTTGCATCTTGTTCTTGTAAACTGTAACTTAGCCTAATAATATCTATTGCTTAAGAGTTACCTTGTGGAAACCCCCTCTTTACTCAAATGTGGTCTCTCTTTTAACCAAACTCATTAAATAAACTCACTTCCTTCCCCTTGGCATGGGATATGACTCCCGGGGATGAACCTCCCTGGCACAGTGGGATTACTACCAAGCGCCAACCATAATCCATTTGGAAAAAGACCTTGACGAAAAGGTGGAAACATTAAATACAAAAGCATTTTCAGGGCTAAGAGATTTCAAAGTGAGTCGGAAGGTCATTCCATAGGTTACACGTCTCAGGCAGATCTCACTAACTGCCACACAGTAAACAAAGCCTCAAACAAGGGTGCTCCTGACAGCTCTAGAGACATCTGGGCACTATAGGGAAGGCACACAATCACATGAAATCAGCACCCCAATATGTCTTACCTTGGAAGATATGATAATATATCTCCCCAATGTAACAGAGTAATACTCATTTATAATTTCCCTACACACGATTCTTCTACTCTTTTTATTGGAACTGATAATTAGCACTATACCTGTTAAATACATGTCACAGAGACTTAAATCTTAAGTTTCTTCATATGTCTGTTGAGCCCTGAATTTCAGCAGAGTTGCAGCCAACACCTACTCTCCAATTCATAGGATTCGCCCAGGACAACTAAAAAAACTATGATGATGGACAATCCTCATGCCAAAAAGCAAAGAGTATCTACAACTGCAAGCAAAACAGTTCCTTCCACCTGCCCATAAGATCTAAGGCCCCTCTCAATCTGAAGCAAAGCAGGCATCACCATCCTGAAATCCTCAAGATTGAGGAAAGAACAAACATAAGAGAGGATGCAACCATGGACTAAAGTAGACTTATTATTATTCCAGTAATAGAAGAACTTGTAACATCGATATAAAAACAGTGGTTACCAGAAGATCTGAGAGGAGAGGGAGGAAAGAATAGGTAGGACACAGGGCATTTTTAGGGCATTGGAATTGTTCTGCATGATTTTGTAATGCCAGATACAGGCCATTATACATTTTGTCAAAAGCTATAAAATTTTACCACACAAAGTGTAAACCATATGTAAACTATAGCTCATGGTGAGTAGCAATGCTTCAATATCTGTTCATCAATTGTAACAAATGTACCACACTACTGTAAGATGTTATTCATAGGGGAAAATTTAAGAGGCGGAGAGGTAGGGTATATGGGAACCCCCTATATTTTCTATGTAATTTTTTTGTGATCTAAAATGTCTGTAAAAATAAAGCTCATAAAACAAAAAATATCTGGACAGAACTTTTTAAGAGTAGTGCTTCCATAACTTAAGCTGCCTTTTTCTGTTATTTTATCTTTTTTGAATTTTGAAATAAAGTTATTTTTAAAAGTAATAAAATAAAGAGCATTGTTGATCATTGAGACTGTGTCAGGCAGTGTGATGAACGAATTTTGCAAATGTTACTTCTTTTGGTTCTTGCACAGTCTAAGGGTACCTATTTTACATGAGAAAACAGACATGCAGGTCTACCCAGTGAAGTGCTACTTCAGCAGCAGTGGGCCAGGAAGGGCGTTGTCTAGCTCTCCCTGGAGGGCGCCATTCTTTCCCCCACTGAGACCGCCCAGCAGAATTTCTAGGGTTCCACCTGTGCTGAGATCAGGGCATTTCGGGGTCCCCTGGGGTAGTCTGGGTGGGGGACTAGCACCTAGTTTGAGAACATAGCATGGAGCAGACCCCTTCAACATTCTCGTGTTTCTCCCAGCTCTACCCATGGGATATTTTTCAGAACCTGGAAATCCCCAAAGTATATTTATACGCTATATTTTACGTACATTACTCGAAGTCACATTCTTACCCACAGATATCCTTTAAATGATCAAAATGTCTACTTCCCAAGTATACTATTCAAAATGGAAACTGGAAAAGGCACCCGAGCAGTATTTCAGTAAAAGTTGTCTCACCTCCTTTGTTAGGCAAGCACCCATGGAGGCAGATGGGCGAAGGTTAGTGATGGGAATACTTTCTAGAAATCGGCGATAGTTAAAGGTCACACCGTCAACTTTATGGAGACAACTATCCTACATTGTGTAATTAATCCATTCTATTGTTAGAATACCATTCCCATCGTTCTGACGGGACGGGACGTATCCGGCAGCAGCTTGCTCTTCCTCTCTGCTTTTGTTCACAGCACTCTCTACACTTAATGGACCTCACTTCTATTACTCCTGTTAACTAGTCACGATAATAAATAAGAAGTGGACATTTTTAAGACTTACTGTCTGCCATCACTGTTCTCTTACAAACATATTTAAAACCCCACAACAAAGCCATTCTAAGCCCCATTCTACAGACAAGAAAACCGAGCCGGCCAGCGGCTAGAAGGAGCAGCACCAGAGAAGGCAGCCCCCGCCTGCTACTCTCCAGACCTCCCCTGAGCCTCTGGCCACGCTGCTTGTCTCCCCGTCTGGTCCAGTAAAAACTCCTCTCCTCTGGGAAGCGTTCTGGACGTGGCCCCGCTGACAGGAGGTCGCGTTCTTCTCAGTGCTTTCAGTATTTATAAACGAGGTTTAGTACATCATTAATCTGTAATCTAGTCTTGTTACTTTTTAAATATCATCAGAGAGGTATATTTTGTGTGTCAGGTTCAAAGTTTATTTAATTACAAAGAAAAGACTGCTCTCTCTTGCTCTCTCTCTCACTCTCTCTTGCTCTCTGTCTCTCTCTCGCTCTCTGTCTCTCTTTCTCTCTCTCTCTGTCTCTCTCTCTCACTCTCTCTTGCTCTCTGTCTCTCTGTCTCTCTCTCTCACTCTCTCTTGCTCTCTGTCTCTCTCTCTCACTCTTGCTCACTCTCTCGCTCGCTCTCTGTCTCTCTCTCGCTCTCTGTCTCTCTCTCTCGCTCACTCGCTCTCTGTCTCTCTCTCTCTCGCTCTCTGTCTCTCTCTCTCGCTCTCTGTCTCTCTCTCTCGCTCGCTCTCTCTCTCGCTCTCTGTCTCTCTCGCTCTCTGTCTCTGTCTCTCTCTCGCTCTCTGTCTCTCTCTCTGTCTCTCTCTCGCTCTCTGTCTCTCTCTCGCTCGCTCTCTCGCTCTCTGTCTCTCTCGCTCTCTGTCTCTCTCGCTCTCTGTCTCTCTCTCTGTCTCTCTCTCGCTCGCTCTCTGTCTCTCTCTCGCTCTCTGTCTCGCTCTCTGTCTCGCTCTCTCGCTCGCTCGCGCTCTCCCTCTGGCTGTTCTGCCATGACCTGTGACCTGTGTGAGTGAAAGAATGTTCTGAGTAAAGCAGGTACTCAGCAGATACTGTCAATCCACCCCTCACCACTCACAGCAGATTTTGAGATTGGCGTGTATGCAACAGCCTGACAAAAATAATGCCTCGCTTCAAAATCGACTTCTTTCGCCAATCTTAGATCACTACTCACCCCTGTATCTATTACCTTCACTTACATAACTTTTTAAATCTGATGATGTCAATCAACGAGAGCGGCTTATGTTTTTTCGTAAAGTGCACAATGTACAAATAAACACCCCCAAGTCTTGGTAACGTGAGTCTTCAAAACAAAACACACAGTGAAATCTTGTCCTCCAGGCTGAAGGAACCCAACCGCTGCTGATGCTGTCCTCCACCTAGTTTGGCTGCAAAGTTAAAGCACCTTAAGTACATTAAAAATTACCTGATATTTTTGTTTCCTAACAAATGAACCAGAAATTATATTTTGCAACTTGGAAAGGCATATTTTCTTCCAATAAGACTTAAAATCTTGCATCTGCCCATAAAAATGCTGAACATCTTAAAATGTGAACAAATGCAGGGTTTCAGGAGTGATCCGACAGCTGCTCATGTGCAGATGTGGTGTAAAAGCTGCAGAAATACCAGCCAGCTCTTCAGACACGGGATCCAGGAAGCCTTCTATTTTGGGACAAAAGGGTTGATTCATTTTCCTCTTCATAAACTAGGCCTTCCACAAGTTAAATGAAAAAGAGGCTGCCCTCTTTACAATCTAAATCAATAAATACTACAATAATGTAATATGGTTCTTCAAGTTTTTTGACTACTGTGAGCTGATATTCAGTTTTTGAAAGATATATAACCTAAACAATGCTCCTGTAGATTATCAATTATTTGAAATTGCCAGGCCACTATGAACAAGCAAGAGTATGATTTTCTCATGAGACGCAAAGAAATGGCACACTTCTTTTTAGAAACTTAGAGACAGAGAGGGAGACACGGGTAAGAACTGTAAAAGAATAGCAGAATAAATGTGAAGTCCCAATATTTTTTTCTCCAACCAGAAAAGGAGTAGCGCCAACCCCACGCCAGCACGCTGTGCACCACAGAACATGGCGCACGGCGCGTTCCTGGAGCCGTGTGGCACTGAGCTCACGGTGCCCGGCAGCCTTGTCACAGGTTAGTCTCCCACTAATTCTCTTCGCTCCAGCCACACCAGTCGTCTGTTCTGAGTCCAGTGCCCTCCTGATTCTGAGCCTTCGCACATACTGTTCCCACTGCTTGAAATGCTCTTTCTAACCTTTCTCCTAAATAATTTCTACTACCATCCGGAACTTAGCTCAAATGCGATTTCCTCAAGGGAGCACTCTCCCACTCCAGACGCCATGAAGTCTCCTTGCTACCTCCCACAGTACCTTTTCTTTCTCTACATAGCGCTCACCACAATTGCCATTGAACAACTAAACGTGCTATTTGCTGTACAAGGTCTTTGTCCCCAGACAGCAAGTTTTATGAGAGCTCTTGTCTCTCAGCTGTACCCTTGGCACCCAGCAAAGTGCCTGGCCCCAAACAGACTCCCAACATACACTCAGGTTCTAATTATTCCACCTCAAAGTACTATCTCCAATCTCCCGCTTTTCCACTTTCCTTTCATTTAAACTTGATCCTCTGGTCTTCAATCAAGTTAAAGGCTGTAGGAAATTGGTGTTAGCAAAAGATATGCTGAGAGAGGTACCTCATGTTCATGAAGAGGGCACTGGGCTCCACAAAATGGCTCCAGTAAGGAACGGCACCCCTGCTCTCGGGCCGCCTGAAATCTGTTCTAGAAGTATTGCCTTTTGGTCTGGTTTCACAGTCTCCACTGAGGACAAAAAAAATAGCAACGGCCTCTTCTTGCATTCCTCTTGGGGATTTCATAAGGCTATTTCCACAGCTGACAAGCACTCTGACTTCAGGCGGGTGGAGGTTAAAAAAAAGAAAAAGTGCAATATTGCACAACAGCTGAAATAATTTTCTGCCAAAGCCTGATTAAAATCCAAAGTGTGTTTTCTCTGTATGTACAAAGCAGCTAAAGGTCTAGAGATCTAATGTGACACATGAATTTAGCACTCTGAGATGCAAAAACAGAACAGATATTTTTATATACTACTAATGATAATAATTACTACATAAGCCAATCCATATTTGTTTTCAAGTGAAGTGTGTTACTTGAGAATATTCAAAAACATTTGCTAAAGGAGTGTGAAAAGTGCAGGCGCTCATCAAAATCCATCTGCCCAAATCTATTAACTGGCATCTCCCCAGCTGTGACATTCCTTGGATTCTGCGTCACAGAAACTCCTTATGCCAAGGCCTAGCACAGATCCCTAACTTAGAAGCTGCATTTATTTTATCCAGAATTAAAAAGTTCTATCTCCCTTCCGTAAACGTGCCTTTATAACCCAAGTACATCAAACACAAAACCAAAAGCTGATGCACATCAAGAATTTGAGTTTGAGCTTCAAAGTCAAGGTATTCATTGTGACTGTTTTTCAATGTCCTTCTTTTAAAAATCTCCCACAATTTGTTCTCAAAAACACCTTGAAAATACTCATGCAAATTCTTCAGGGAAAGGAGTATTTGGTGTTTCATCACCTTCATATCCCTCTTTTGACCTTGCTTTCTATTTTTCACTGAATGTTAATAAAGAGATATTATATGTGGTTTTTGAAATTTGTATGTTTTCGAGGGATTAAAATATTTGGATACCTACATTCAAAAATCGTCTATTTGCATCATTTAAAAAGGTCCTATGTTTGCAAATGTTTGTATGTACTGTGAGAATTTTGATTTTTACCCATAATAAAAAAAAATAATAAAAAATAAAAAAATAAAAATAAAAAAAAAAGCTGAAAAAAAAATTAAAAAAAAAAAAAAAAGGTACTATGTGTCTTTTGAATACATAGAAGGTGATATTAAATCCTTGTAGATTGATTGCCATGTATTGATCTTCTACATCCATGGAAGGTTTGTCCCTAAAACCTTCCCTCCTGAGAACAGGTGCTTCGGGACCACACAGTACACATCGTTCCTAGCGGCCCTGTGTGTGTAGACCCTGAAATCCACTTCTCTGTCACTAATTTTGTTCCCTCTTATATACCAAAGTATACCCATATAGATATACACATAGCTATTGCATGCATATTTATATACACATATACTCCTCTCTTTTTAAGAAGTAAACTGAATGGATTTGAACCTATACAACAAAAATTTGTCATTGGTTTTGCTTGAGTATCACAGGTAGCTAGTATTTCCCTCCCCAAACCCCACTGGTGCAATTGTGCTTTTAATGCCAACAAAATTACTTCCTGCTGATGTTGAATAAGTAAAGGTTCAGCTTAACTCTTATCTCTAGCCTTCAACCCAACGCTCAATTGGCTGACATATGAGGCCGCCGTATCTCCGAAAGAAAATAGGATGAGGGTTTGTTATGCACGCAGCTTCCTGCCCTCAACCAACATTTCTGCCCACAAATACCTCCTGATTATTCTACACATGGAAAGAAAAGAAAAGGTATAAAGACAATTTGAACCTAGGAGTTCCAAGCCCTTTCTTCACAAAAGCTTCTTATCTTTAGTACTTTCAAGAAGCCACCCCCTTCCCTTGCCCATTCTGCAATGGGCTGAATTAGACTATGCAAATGTTACATGCCCAAAGAACAAGAAAAGAAGAAGAAATGCATGCTCTGCCTCCTAAATTAACTGCCTGACAGGCAACTTAGGAACCTTGGAGCTCATCACGAAAGCTGACATTGCCGCTGTCACCGATAAGCAGAAAAGCAAAGCTGAGATCAGGCACGATCCAGTAACCCAGGACAAGTACAAAGGACGTTACCCCCATCTCCCTCCTCCCAGAACACAAGCGTCCTTCTTAAGTGGGTTAAATATACCAGCCTCCTTTCAGGACAACGGTGAGAATCACAGGATGCAGGGAATCACTTGAAATAGGTAAAGCCAATAAACAGGAAGCCCCCTCCACCCCCACCTGGTATTACCCTAACTGCCCTTTATGCTAGGAGAGTCCCCAAACATTTATCAAGCCAGAGCTTTCCGTGAGGATTGGCTTCGTCTCGTTAAACACCATCCATGCAAGAGGTTAATCAGGAAATCTTGTTGTATTTCCCTAAAGTAATGCAAACCAGATGTGATTTTCTATGAACTGAGCCCCCAGCTGGTAAAGTTGTGTCCTTGCTTTTTTCCTGTACACAGACACATAGGTGAGGGAAAGGGCCGCACATTTAGAGTGTCTGTTATGTGATAAAATGGTGTTTTCAAAGTGGGGCCCACACGTGGACAGGCTCAGAAATCCCTGGAACCCCATCTGTTGGATCTGACACTGACGGGTGGGTTCCAGATTATGCAAACCTAAAAAGCACCTCCAGTGCTTCTTGTTTACACTGAACCTGAAGAATTCAAAGTAGACAGGGCTTTTCCTAGTCATTCAAGAAGCTCTGTCCTCTCCATCTTAGGAGCCCTGTAACATGCAAGGGGTGAAGCTTATGATCTCTTTTTGGGTGCACACTCCTCATTTCAGCAGAAGTAACTGGGGCTCTCCCACCAGGATGCTTCATGGGCAAGCACGTGAGCTCAGGGAAGACCCGACCTCAGCCATGCGACCTTGGCCCCTTCCTAAGCCTCCAGGAGTGTTGGCGCTGCCATAAAAAGTGAGTGTTACAATGACCTCCTAAGGCTGTTGTACGTATTAAATACAATGACACGTGTGCCTTATAATCGTTGCTGTTACAATTTTCCTTGAAAAACCAAATAGTGCACCTAAGAAACAGTTCTAGCACTAATCTATGAGTGCTTTAATCTTAGAATACCACCCTACATATGTAAGTAAAAGGCAATGTGACCTTTTTAAAAATAGATATAACAGCCACCTATTTGCTGTCTCCATGAAAGGAATTCTCTTGGGGGACCACATTTAATTCCTTGCCACCTCCCCAGATGGATCCTCGTCAGTCTGCTCATTGTGTCTGTTCACTGTCTGCTTATTGTGTCTGCTCATTGTCTCTGCTCATTGTATCAGCTCTTTGTCTGCTCATTGTGTCCACTCATTGTCTGCTTATCTTCTTTTAGGAGGCACCAGGAACCGAATGCGGGACCTCCCATGTGGGCGGCAGGCACCCAAATGCTTGAGCCACATCTGCTCCCCACATTTAATTTCAAGAATGCTGCCCTGCTTGAAATAGTTTCAGAACACTCTTTTGAGTTCACTTTGGAAGTATGTAGTGATTACCTTGGGGTGGTTTTTATAACAACACGTTAGTTTTACAGTTACAAACAAATAAATAGAAATTTAAAAGATGCAGTATTCCGTTCTTTCAAGCACATATTAATGGTGCCAGATTTCTACACTTTGGAAAATGGACTTGCTCTTTAAAATAGTTAAGCCTTTCATGGTAAATGCTGGCAAAAAGGTAATTTATCTTCTAACAGAACCCAAAATTGAAGTCTGACCAAAAAGAAATGAGATTTGTTTTCTTGTGTGGTTTATAAGCTGGTATGATTCCAAGAGACAAGCTTCAATCATTGTAGGGATAAGGTGGCTGATATCCCTGGGGGGAGGGGGCAACCAAGCTAATATCATTTGGATGTCAGTATTTCAGTGTCAGTATATATTTTCGTTGTTGTTTTATTATTATTATTTTAGTATATATTTTAAAACTCCGTCTTATATTGATTTATTCAGGACCCAAACATCCCATGATGCTTATTTTTCTTATACTATCGCTCCACGGGTCTTCTTGAATTAACACACATAGCTGAATCTGTAGAAACTGCTTCTCCAACAATAAAGATTTCTACCTATGGCTTCTACATCAAGCAGTAGCCGGGTGTCATGGTGGAAGAGGATGTGATGTGAAAATTGGTTCCTGGCTCCTCTAAGCACTGTGTGTAGCGGCTTGGGGTCTGCTGAAACAGACAGATCACCTGGCTTCTCACCTCTGCTTCAAAGAAGTCCTTAACTCTGTGACCCAGGGCCAAGAATCACATGGCATTCTAGAACCCAAATGTCATTATCAAACGGGTGTTTACAGCACTGACCCTAACAGGCTAGGAGGACGCAATAAAATAATGGCTTAGCGCCTTCTCTGGCATGTGGTAAGGACCCAGTCGGTGCTGGCCACTGCTGATTTGGGCAATGGCTCCACTGTGGGGGAAACATGGTTTCAACCAGCACGGAAACTCATTCATCTTTCTGAAAGGTCAAGTGAAAAGAGGGAGGACCAGGGTCAAGGGCTGATGGGTGCTTTCCTTTAACAATCCCAACACTCTCCCTGATTTAGCTCACGGTCCTTTTGAGGTCATAAGGGCAGTATTAGTACTTCCCACATTCCAAGTAGGGCCCTGGGGTCACAGCAAGAGCTCTAAGGGTGCCAGCGAGTCATCAGTGGAGGTAGGAATCAAACTCAGCCTTGTTTCCAGTCGGGTTCTCTAACAGTCCACTGCCTTTCTCATGCAGATGATTTGTTTTGCAATAATTTAATTCAATGCTTTTCATAAAGACTGTCACAGAGGGACCGCTTCATGTGTGTTACTTTGTTGTTGCCCCAGTGACATGGGAAGAGCCCTCAGGCAACCACGGATATCTGAGGATTCCGGAGAGCAAGTCCCTGTGAACAAAAGGGAAGTGTTGCAATGCAGCTGTTCAGTGGAGATTCTCAAGAGATGCACCATAAGTTAATACTTTTCTTCTGGCTTTTTTCCCCTCCTTGCCTCTAGTCAGTATGACAGAGGATAAATCCAGCTTTCCATGAGAAGGTGACCTTATAAATATTCAAAGAACTCAAAAAAATTTTAAAAGTAAAATTTAGTAAAATCTTTTTTAACCATTGACCTAAGAGTATTCTGTAATTATAGTAAAGTCACGGAATGATAAGCTATCTTTTGGAAGTCATTAGAGTTGTAAGTTCCTTGAAAGAAAGGATTTATCGCATTCGTTTTTGCAACCCCAGTACCTGGTACACTGACCAGAATAAACCAGATCGTCAATAAATGCTATTGAATGAAGGTGTGCCTGCAGAGGTCCATTTCAGATCTTTTTACCCCTTAAACTTTTTATTTTGAAATAATTTCAAACTTAAAGGACAGTTACAAAAATAACAGACAACTTCAACATACACCCCTGATACCCAGATTCACCAATTTTAACATTTTGCCCCATTTGCTGAATCATTCTATCCAACCAGTTATCAATCCATCCATCTATCTATCCGTCTACCTACCTACCTATCTATCTATCTTCTAAGCATTTGAGAGTAGATTGTATACATCACACTCCTTAAACTCATAATATTTCCATATACATGTCATAGGAAAGAAGATATTCACTTATGTAACCACTTTAAGTGCAGTTAATAGAGTTCAAGCAGGTTAACATTGATAGAAATCTTAGTCTACATTCCAATTTTTTCATATGTCCCAATAATGACCTTTCGAGCATTTTCTCCTCTATTATCAGATCCAGTCCAGGATCATGTATTGCATTTAATTGTCTTTCTCTTTAGTTGCTCTTTTTTTAAATTTGTGGAATCAGATCTGTTTTAAAGTGGGTCCTTAATAACTATTGCCCAGATGCCCTCTGAAAAATTTAGGGTCAAGTCATATTAGTTCTACTGTGGAAAGTACAGACTACCCAGGCCCTGCAATGTGTGGGCGCCACTCGTTTTCAATTTAAACTTCTGAAACCAAGCTCTGCACCAAGTCTTCAGGAATGAAGAAACTCTGAGAGGCTGGGAAGCAGGAGCTCCCGGGAGTTTGGATACTTTCTGCTAACTGAACCAACACTACCTTTTAAAAGTCACTGGAAGCCCTCTCAGGGTCTTCCCGACACCCGGGGGAGAAAACAAAGACTCTACACTTCAGAGTCCAGTGGATGTTCTATAAAGCTGTTGAACAAAAGGATTCAGAAAGGATGGGTGTAAAATAAACAGGGGCTTGCACAGAATACAGAATATCTGGCATAAGGTATTCATTTACTAAATACTTTTGGATGGATGAATGAATGAACTAGTGTTAAAACCAGAAACAACAAAACTGAGGGCCAGAGGTTATTCTCCCCCTCCTCTAAATGATGCACCCTTCCGAATGTGATTAGCAACTAAGTTTTGAGGTGTTTTTTTTTTTTCCATAATGGAGGCATGAACTAGACGTGATATTTCTCTGGAAAGGCACTGCTTCCGCTCCGGGTCCCTACTGTCTTTTCCTCACACCTCTTTTACCCTGACTATGGTAACTGCCAGCAGCAGTCAGAGCCAGGTACTGCCCAGGTACCACCGGGCTGCCCAGCGCCTGCCCCCCCCCCCACCCGCTGCTCCTCCTGCGCTCACTGGGCTCAGCCCCTCCAGCCTTTTCCCTGGGTGCTCCCACCCGCAGGGCCCATGGGCATCCTATTCCTTCGGTCTAGAACATTCTTTTCCCTAGATCTCTGAACACCTGGGCTCAAATACCACCCCCAGAGAGGCCTTCCCAGGCCGTCTAGTCTCAAACAGTACCCCTTAATTTTCCATCTCCTTTCAGAGCTTGTTTTGTCTTCATAAAGTGCCACTTATCACGCTTACATGTGCTGCATTCATTATCTGTCTCCCTGGCTGCAAGCCAAGCCCCACTAGGACGCCGGATTTTGTCTGCTTTCTTCACCACTGAATCCTCAGTGGCTAGGACCGTGTTTTGTGCAGTAGAGGCCTAATAAATATTTGTGGGGTAAACTGAGTGAATGAGATTCTTGGGATCTACATGGAGGGGGGGGAAGTCAGATGATTTCCTGGATTTTTCAAAAAGCTTATTTGTTTTTCTAACTTTTTTTTTTTTTTTTTTTGCCTCTTAATTCTTCCATTAACGCCACTTTCACATTTGCTGACTTCGTATCGTGCCATTCTGAGTCCCTTCTCAGTTCTTTCTGTACTTACTTCTCTTGTGTTCTTTGTGGTGCTATGCGGCTTAAATTGAACATCGTAAGTCTAAAACAAGCCTGTTTCATGTGACCCTGACTTAACTCCAATAGCACGTATACACCCTGTTCCTACACCCCTCCATCTCCCAGCGTTTTGTTGTGATTGTCACAAATCATATCTTCATACATTGTATGTCCAACACCATCGATTTATCATTACTTTAACTGCATTTACACTTTAGAACCTGTTACCAAAAAACACAGTAGCCCTGGCAGTTACAGCTAGCCGGGTGGCTACATTTACCGAGGGTCTTTATTCTTTGTGCTGCTTTGATCCACTGTCTAGTGACCTTTCTTTTCAGTCTGTCTCCACTCTAACCTTTTAATTTAAACATTGGCCATAAAGGAGCATTTCCATCTTAGACAGACGGGCAAATACACGTTTCAATTCAGCTCTGCCTTCTCCATTTCTCCCCGACACACAGCCGTCAAGGAGCACTGCCGCATGCCTCGTGGAAGAAGGCGGAGGAGAGGCGAAGGCCCTCTTGCCCAGCCCCAAAGCTGGCAGCCAGGCAGGCTGGGGCTCAGCAGAGGGGAGCGCAGCACTCCCAAGGGGGCAACCAGACCCCTGGGGCTGTGCCCCTGGGCCGAACCCCTCCCGTGGCCACGGAGCCCGCGAGCCAGGCCGCCGGCACCCACACAGAAAGCACAGCTCCGGGGTGGGCAGGAAGCCCAGAAGCCTGTAATCCAGTAGACTCAGCCTGGATGCACCTGCAACCCCAGCATGCCCCGGTGTGACATGAAGTGGTCATCTCACATTTGTCACTTGCCAGCATCGTGACCCCTCTGAGGTTTCCTCAGCTCTTTTGAAATGAATGGCCTGGACAAGGGAACCAGGCCCTAAGGCTTCTGGGAGCTCTGACATGCCATGGTTCTTTGAGTTAAAAGACACGGGAGGAGAGGCCGTGGGCTAGAACTCCCTCCTATAGTGAGGACCGTGCAAGCCTGCTAGGCAGGGGCTGGCGAAGGAGCCGAGAGAAGCATTCATCCTCTTATTTGTCATCAACCAGCTCACTTACCAGGAGGCGTATACACTACAGAAACCTGGACGACGCTTCTCGAGCGCTACTGAGGCACGCGGCCGAGTGAGCGGCAGGCATGGCCTGGGAGGCGGGCGGGTCCTCGGTGCGCGAGGCTTCCCCTGCCCGTCTCTGACACCACGGGGCAGGAGCCGGGGCCCAGTGCCTGGGGCTGACGTGCAGCCGGTGCCCGTCCTCTCACCCCCAGGGGCTCCCGGGACGGGAAGGGGCAGTCGCGGAGCGGGAACGGCATCACCAGAATGGCACTACCAGCAGAACGTAAAGGACTTGGGCCAGGCCTTGCAAAGCGGGCAGGGCCCAGGCAGGCAGCCTAGGGGCGCAGAGAGGTGAGTGCCAGGCCGGCTGCAAAAATAAACCACCTGGGAAGCTTGTCAAAAATACATCTTCTAGAAAACACCATGTGCTCACACACACATTTATAGGTGTGCACATGCGGCCACCTGCATGCCAGCTACTACACGAGGGCACCTGGCACGTCCACAACGAGTAAGGCAGCATCTTCCTCCCAAGGAGCATGTGGTCCAGGAGCAGGGAGAGACAGGGGAGGCTGTGAGCCCCGAGTCCTGGCGCCCGAGCCCCTTCCCAGAGCCACACCTACAGGCTGACGTTCTCTCACGAGTTAGCATGTCTTCTCTGGAAAGTCAAGGGTGCCGGGGCCCTTGGCTGGAGCCGTTTCCCCGTCTCAGCCTTGCGCACTCAGTGCTAGGTGCAGAGTGCGGCTGTGCTCTGCTGAGTGGTCGAGCCGAGCCGTGGCCCACCCCCAGGCCCCGGGATGTCAGGGCCCCACCGCCAGGCAGGGACTGGTGGGGGAGGGGCCGAGTCTGCCTAATTACCTGTCTTACTATTCAGAGATACTCAAACACATTGTTGGATGAAGTGGCCGAAGAGCAAATGAATATGGATGTATTCTTTTTTTCCCAACTGCCCAGAAATCCTTTGCATTAAATAATGATTTTAATGATTTTTAAGAAAGAAAAAAACATTGTTAAAGAGTTCTATGTATAGCTTCCATTAGCAAAAGAAGATTTAACCTGTGCAACTCTCTGAGACTAGACCCTGGTTAGTTTGAGTGCCCTTTACAGAGACAGATGTGCAAAATGACAAAGTAAAACGGTGGCAGATATGTGCCAAACATCCCGGGTGGTGAGTGAGTAAGTAGCCCTAGGCAAAACCATTCTGTTAATGGTTTTAATACAAGTGGTTAAATGAGTTAATCTATTGTGGGCATTGCAAATAAATGTTTCATTAAGAAACATCTTCATTAAGAAGTTTTCATAAAAAGGATCTGAAAGTCTAGCATGCCAAGAGCTGCCTCTTGTCCCAATTTCTTACTATACCCAAGTGCTGCAATACTTTTATAAAACTGAATTTAAAAATTTGCTTCAATATATGTAATAACTAAAGTATAATAATCATAACTCTGTAAACACCAGGAGCAATTTTATTGTCCGACTTCACAATGATGCCGTCAGATTCAAAAAACAAACACTCTTTCTCTCTTGGGAGTTCACTTTCCCCATGATTTCCAACACGCTGTAGATGCTACAGGGAAGGCTTCCAAGCGCCCATCCAGATCAAATAACCTGTGCTTTTACGCAGCACGTTTATCCTAGTCATGTAACTCCAAACCTCCGCTAAAGGTGAACTCATGATTCAAGGCATGATTCTACAAGAGAGTTGCTTCCCCTGAGCGCAAAATTGTCTACATAATTAGTGGACCCCAGTGCAAAATGAAAATGTGGGGCCCTTTGTGCAAAACTTATGAAGGGTTTCAAGGCAGTGACATCGGAGCCTGAAACCGTGTGCAGGGCCCTCCCGACTCTGCAGGCACATGCCCCTGCGGCAGGGACTGGCTGAGATCCTGGAGGAGTCTGCGAGCCCTGGACCTCTAGCCTGTCCAATTCCTTGTTTTCTCTCCAGTTCTGGCAGATGTGGTTCCAACAGCAGAAGGGACCGGTCATAAGATGCTGCTGTCTACGTGGGCCAGCTCCAAAGCAGCGTGGCAACAGGCACGGGTGGGCACCCCGAGCTCTGCTTTTGGGCTCCTGCCCCCTCTCAACTATTAAAGCACACCACGGAATACACACAGAGAGGGAACTAAAAGACTTGGCAGTTGAGTTTCTTTTAGACTCTCTGTCTAGGTCTACAGACTCATTGATATTTAAAGCTAAATGGGACCTTAGAGATGATCTACTCCAACCACTCTCATTTTAATTAGGTCTCCATTAGAGTCCATTTGGGCCAAGGACATGAGAATGAATTCTTACAGCTCCAACACTGATGGTGATTTTGAAGAGCAAACCATAACTGATGATCTTTCCGAAAGACAAATGTTAGTGTAATGAACGATCCATGCTATAACACTAATGGATTTATCCAAGATGCTGCCAACTAAGCCAAGGACATATTTAGTATTTGATTTTTTAAAAAATCCCAGTCAGAGCAATGTCTTAGCACTGGAAATACCTGGAGATTGGATCTAGAATGGGTTTGCAAGGTATGGGGAAAAGGCAGATGAATCCAGAAGTGAAGTTGGGTGATTTAAAAGGTTAGTGCTAAAAGGGTTTCCTTTCCCAGAAAGGGCTGCTTTTCCCCACTTTCTTTTTTTTAATGACCTCTTATATAATGCTTTTTATGGGTCAGACACTGTGTTAGGTGTTTTGTAAATATTAACTCCTTCAATCTTCACAACAGCTCTATATGGTAGGTCCAGTGTTTATGCCCATTTTTAAAGATGGGGAAACTGAGGAACAGAGAGATTAATTAACTTGTCCAAAGACCCACTGCTTAAGAGGCAGAGGCAGATTCAACCCCACGCAGTCTGGGCTCCAGCAGCTGCTCTTAGCTGCTAGCCTATGCTGCCACGCCATGCCTTCCTTCCACCCCAAACCATCCACCACACAATGCACCAAAAGTAAAACCACATGAATTTCAGCCATCTGTGCACCCAGGTGTGGCAAATATTTAAATCATTACCACTGAACTGAGGCTGACTTCACAGGTGCTACTTGCCCGCCACACAGCTGTGGTTTTATACATATGCTATCCCAAATACTTTCAATCCCTGTTCCACCACCATGATGTGGAAGAGAGTGACAGTGTCCTTTTTCATGTCGGTATTGCTTTGCTTAGATGTAATATATGGAAATCAATCACTTAGCACAAAGGCTTTCTTCCATTCTTTCTTTCCAGAAAGAATAAACACAGCCTATAAGACAACAGTCGAAATATGTAAACACTTTTGTCGACTTATTTTCATTCTAACAATTATTCCTCTTTTATAGTTATCACTTAAGAGGTCTTTTCTTGGAACTAAAAGAAAGATACAATTTCTTTTCCAAGACTGGAGGAACGCCTCCACGTGGCTAGGTAAGGTGCAATCCGGCATGGCTTTTGAAGAGCCCTGTGACAAACGCGGCGCTATTTTGCTGTCTGTGTGATGTCGTCTGTGACAATCCCGTGCAGTGAGCGAGTGTCACTTATACTTGTCATACTGTCCAGGTATTAAATATGTGTACTTTTAGACTGTTGTTCTGATAATAACCGTGAAATTTCAATGGTAACAATATACAGATCACTCTCAGAGATACTCCAAAGAATGTGAGGATGATTCCACTTTATCCAATTAGAGAATAAGAAGCATATTGGCTTTCCAATTTAATATCATTTGCTATAAATTGGCTTTCCAATTTAATATCATTGCTAGTAAAGTTATTGATTTTTATGGATATGCACAACCATTATCTCTATTCATGTAATTTCCTTCATAGGAAGAAGAAAGTAGTAGTCACCAAACACCATGACTAAATGTGGATACAGTATGCTCTATCACACAAGATAGCACTATAAGGTCCTGAAATTTTTATTTTGGATGAAACTGTTAGTAAGAAAATATGCTGCCTGAGACTGTAAGATGGTTTGACACAGCAGATTTGCAAATACAATTATTGTGCCGTCACAGCACAGTCTATACTGTCCTTTTACAAATTCTGGAAGCTTGCTCCATTTCTGGTCAAATAGATGACTTAAGTGATTTGAGCAGCATAACAAAATTTAAGTGCTTTGCTCGATACAGCCACAGTAGCGAATTACTATTTTGCACTATGGTCCCAGCATGCTTTGACAAGGGTGCTATTTTGTGGCTCAATAAATATTTATTTACTAACTACAAATATGACAAAAATATTTGTCCTTCGTTTAGATTGTTTTAGGACTAAAGAGTCAAGGATTCTGAGAAAACCCTAGGAATGTCGCCACGCTTTTCAAACAACTTTTGTTTTCATTCTGCTCCATCACCAAACTTGCGAAAGGGCAGAACAGGGATATACGGTTGTGTAAAACCCCTGAAAATTACAAGTTCTTGAAGCAATTTTTTTTCTTTCTAAGTTGTTTTGTTCAATGTAAGATTTTAAAAGCACAAAGGAGGACTAGATATTAATTTCATTAGACGTGCCTGGTGTTAAATGATCAAGTTGGTGACTCCCCACAATGGCACCCAGTGGTCTTCTCAGGACTCCAGCCACCAGCCGGGCCTGTGCCTCTTTTATTCAGAGCATCCACCAGGAATGCCTGAATGTGGGCCTGCCTCTGCTCCAGTTCCAGGGGAAATGCTGCTGCCTCCAAGCTCAGCTACATGCTGCAGGTAGGTTAGGCTGAGGTTAAGTCACTCTCCTTGCAAATGCAAAGGTTTAAGACCTTGGCTGTCTATCTTTCTCTGAGAAATTTCATCTCAACTTTATTGATAACGGTCAGTAAATGGACGCAATACTGGAAAAATCAATACCCAGAACCTTTCTCATGAGCTATGCTTTGCTTGACACCAGAGAAGTCAAGCTTCCAACAGAAAGCTCTTCCCCTGATCTATGTGGCCCTAACGAGGTAGAATGACCATAGAAATATTATGCTAAGATCATTTTTTATTTAATTAACTACACTTGAATTTTTTACGCATATGTGGGGAGCAACTTGGAGAACTCCTTCCTTCAAACACCACTTAACAATTTTTAGTTTTACTTTGCAATATAATTTTTTAATTAAAATGTTATTTTTCATTGGTGCGTCATATCTTTTTAAGGATTATTTTTTATTCATCAACAGTTCTGGGACCTAATGAGTTAAATCTATTACAAAAGATTCTTCAATGTAACACCTACTGTTGTGCTATTAAATGCTGTACTTAGGGAGAATGTTGCTGTTTCTCTAATTGCCCACTAATTTAGCATATGCATATGTTTACATAGTTTCAGTCCAAATGTTTTCTAAACAATGGGATGCCCTGGGGCTTGGTCCTTGGCCCCCCCCCCCCTTTTCTATATTCGCTTCCTAAGTAACCTCATTCAGTCCCAAAGCATTATAGAGTAGTTATATGTCAATAACTCCCATATATATATCTCTGGCTCTGACTTTTCTCCCAAACCTATACTTGTACATCCAACTCTTTATTTGACTTTTACTTGTGGCTGTCTAATAAGCACCTCAAACTTAATATGGCCCAACACGAGCTCCTCGCTCATCTTTCTCATGCAAATCTGCTCCTCCCATTGTACCCCCTCAGCAAATGACACTGCCCCCCACCTGGTCACACACTCCAAAAACTTAGGAGTTCTTGATCCCTCTCCCTAACCTCCTGCAACCAGTCTGTCAGCACTGTTGTCTCTACTTGCAGACCGTACTCCACGTGTGCCCCTTTCTCTCCACTTCCATCATCATCAGCCTAGCCCATCTCACTGTTCATCTTTCACCTGGACCACTGCAAGCAGGAATTTATTCAGATCTCCTCACTGCCCTGCTGAAATCATCACAGTTAGAACCAAATGCAAACTTTTCATCCTGGCCACATGGTCCAACCTGATCTTGGGACCTGCCCCTGCCTGTACTGCGACATCATCTCCTCCCACTTACTCCTGCCACTCTTTTTCATTAGGCTCCATCCACACTGGAACTTTTTTCCTTTCTCGGTGATGTGACAAGCTCATTCTGACCTCACTTAAGCAAAATTCTTCCTAGGGCCTTAGAACATGGCCTTGTGCCAGGCGCAGTGTGTTGTGAGTTTGTGCAAATAAGCGGTTCGTGCAAACATGGGTTCGCGCAAACGAGCAGTTCTCAGCTCCAGCTTCACATGAGGATCATCTGCTGGGGTTGAAAAATACTGAAACCCAGGCCCACCTGAATTGGATCAGACTCTGGGAAGGGCCAGGTGTTGGCGTTTCCGAAAGGCTCCAGATGGTTCTTCCGCATAACTAAGGCTGCAAGCCTTGATGTAAGTGACACACTGATTTTAACTATACAATCACCTGGCTTAGAGTCTGTTGTTCTTATTGATAATATAAGTCCCATCTAAATGTACTCCCCTTTCAAAAGACGTTAAAAAGAAGAAAAAAAACAACACTGACAAAGTAGGATGGCCTGTTATTCATAGGAAAGTCCTCAAAAGAAAGGACACTGATAGAAAACACATGAAAAGAATCTACCAGTATCATCCTGTACTTTCTGATGCCACAGGAACATATTTAGATTTTAATAAGGAACGTTTTTTATGGCTTGGATTTTATTTTCAATCCTGCTTTGCATTAAAGTCCCAATCTCATGTTGACATCACATCACAGGAGGCGTCCGTTGACTCTGAGAATAAATGAACCTGTTTTAACATGACAAGTACTCACGGAAATTTGGTGGAATTAGCGTTTCTAATGAAACTCAAACTTTTCGGTGTTTTGAGGTAGTTTATTGGCAGCAATAGAACTTCCTGTGTCTAAGAGAAGTGATTCAAAATGAGACAAAAGAAGAGATAAAAGACTTGGACATCAACTAGATCACAAGCCACCTAAATATTGTTTTGTGAGGATAAAGGAATCAAACATATGGATTAAACTCCCATTAAAGAGAGTACAGTTTAAAAATAAAGGAGCAAAAATCTCCAGAAAACTCATTTGGATTTTCTGAGCTCTGACCGTATGAAAAGCTGGTTAAGCTGCTACAAACACCAAAAGCTAAAGGGTGTGTTCCCACCGAGAGAATTTAACGATGCTACAAAAAGTTTAGAACTATCACCAGCTGGAGCTGACTAGGGTACTCGGGAAGCCGAAAGAACCTGTCACTCACCCACTTGAAGAAACCTGCTGGGCACTTGGGCTGCACAGCAGCCCCTCATTCTTGCAACCCTGGCTCCTGAAGTGATGGCAGCACAACAGTGCAGCAGGCAGGGCCCCAAGCTAGAGCTGTGGCTGTTTGTCTCAAATCTCCAGGAGCTCATTAGGGGAAAAGCTAATTGAGGTGTCTAGGGTTAGCCTTGTCACTCCAGGCGGGAAGAAGCAGTCATTCTTCCAGTTCTTTTTGCTATTCTTTTTTAACCTAATTACAAGTGACAGAGCTTCAGAAGCAGGGCATGAGGATCCATGTGTCTCCCTAAAACTTAGGGAGGAGGCAGTGTGTACAACAGAAGATGGGCACAGGTGGCCCTTGATTTCTGAACATCTGAATTTGAATCCTATTTTGGACACTAACTGACTTTGTCACCTTGAGAATAAAACAACAGTTACCACGATGGCTGGAAATTTTCCTCTGCAATAATGAATACTGAAAAGACAGGCAAGAAAACCCTTCCTGACCCCAATAAGGATTAGAATCTTGGGAAATTAAGAAGAATGCATTGGCACAAATGTCACAATGTGGGGAAAATTCAGCAGCTACCACGGGATTGGAAAGCGCAGGAAGTGCTCCAAATCTCAGCTTCTCCTTAACAGTAACTCTTATTTACAATTTTTTCCATGAAATGAACATCCGAACTCACATCCTATCCTTCCGTTGGTGTCCTTAGTTGCATCATCGTTGCATGCATTAAGAAATACTCTTTCCAATATGTATGATGGCCTCCTTTCTAAATGTGATCCCAAAGCACAGAAATCTGCCGGCTTCTATATGTTTAAACAACTTGATTTCTTGTCTTTCTGTTTAGTTGACAAGACGGCCTTTCATGGAGAGAAGTAAGAGTGAGTTAGAATCAAGATTTCCTTCCTTGGAACATAAAAAAAGAGAGTGGGGGTGGGAATCAAATACTTTCAGAATGTTCTAGACAACAAATACAAATTTGTTATAAAGCACATGGAATACTGTTCTATTTACTAAGTATAGGATGAAAAGCTTAGGGCAGTTAAAGATGCCCCACCACAAAAGGTCTATCTGATAGAAAAAGATTAAAAAAGAAAAAGTTCCTTAGCCTCAAACCATCATTTGGCAAAGCAAAGGTTGGTTATTCTGATTTTGTAAACCGAGCCAGAGTAAGAACACGTGACAAACGAAGAGCACTTTCACCGAAACCCACGCCAACATTAATAACCTAAGCCTTTCAGTGTCTCGTGGCCAAAGTTCCATACTTTAGCTACCTTTGCAAGAAAATCAATTTGCATCTAAAAGCGCCTTCCTGAAGTTGGCTTGGTTTTGTGGCAAGCATCCCAGCTTGCTCAGAGAAGCAGAAGCTGAAGACTGTTTCACCAGGGTTGCTTCGTCCCTCTCGAATAACCTGCTGGCATTCACCATCTGCAGAGTGGTAAGTAGATTATGGCTAAGCAGATATTAATATTCTGGTTAAACATTTTAAAACCTCATACCGTTCTTTTGAAAAATAATTGCACTGCCCAGAGAGAGCTTATACTTACCGTTCCAAAGCCACTCTTAGCCCTAATTTCTCTATATTCGTGACTTTAGACACTATACCTATGATTTATTTACCAGAAAACATTTCCCTCTGCCAGCTTAACTGAATTGCAATGTCCAAAATTCAAGTGAACAAATGACTTTCCTGGACAGTCTTAATGGTTTTTAAATCTTTACCTTACACTCGCTTCCTCCCCTCATCTCCTCTGAAAAAGACAGGGCTGCGGTCATCTTTCATCTCAGCTTCTATAAAACCCCAGCACAGCCTTGGCAGTCCTCCTGGAAAGACTTCTTGTTTCCTGAGGATCCATTGATTTCACAAACTTGAATAACAGAAGCCACGAAAGAGACATTTGCAGCAAGCATTCTGAAGTCATGAAGCAACAGAGGCTTATTAGACCACAAAAACTTCTCTAGCACTGCCCATGATATAGATGACACAACTTAACACGGCAACCATGAAAGCTATTAATTATTATTAATTGAGGTTCCGAATGCACATCCAGGTCTTTAAAAATCAACAGAACCACGGAATTACCGCAGCTTATTCTGGGCCCTGACGGATAGGTCTGCTTATTTCTTGGTTGCTTACTAAATGGGGTCACTGTGTGGCAGAGAAAATGGGGGATGAACACTCTGTGCTCAGAGCACTGAGGGCTGAAATCCCCCACAACCCCCGCTTCTGAATTAGGCCAGGTAGGCTGACGAGGACCTGTTGCTCAGGGGATGCGGACTCCGGGCCCGGGACGGGGAGGTGCAGAAGGCTGAAGGGTAAAGGCAGAGCCTCCAGCAAGGCCTCCCCTGTCTTACTGTTTATAAACAAGGAAAGGGAAGGGGCCAGGCAGTCCTTCCTTGTGTCCAGCTTGACTCCGGTCTTTCTAGCGCTCTCTTTCACTTCATGGTCACTGCCCGGCTCAGGAGACGCGGTTGGAGAGACCCAGAGGCAGCAGGATGCAGAGATTCCAATCACTGTCATCCTAGAGGGCCTTCCAATCACACTCCCCCAATTCCAGAAGCATCTTCCAGCAGCTAACAGTTGAGAAAGAGGTCTCAAACCCTAAACTCCCCAGGAACCGTGCTGAGGTGTGGTGTCCCTTCCCCGTCCTGGGGCTGACCTAGAGCTCGGAACGAGCGCTCTGAGAAGGTCTGGATGCCTCTGCTCCTGTGGCCCGCGCCAAGGAGACGGTTCCACCCAGCATGCGTGAAAGTGGGGCCGGGAGTGGAGGCCTGGCCAGTGCTGAGGCGGGGGCTGGGGGCTGGCGCTCTTCAGAAGAATCCCCTCCTCCCTTCTTCCACTCGGGGGCAATGGATTCCAGAAGGGAGCCCCCTCCCTTGCAACCCCAAGTCTGAGGAGAGCCTGAGCCGGGCAGGGGTCGTGGGCTGGCACCCACAGGCGCAGCCCTGTCTTCCCGAGGTTTCGCTGTCCTCCCTTGGCTTAAGGACGCCCCCTCCAGCGCCCGCAGAGGGGGCAGGTCCCGCGTGGGAAAGACGCGACAACGCTGGGAGAGGTGAAGCGTGGCGACGGGCCACGTGGGCCGCGCGGGCTCTGGCGGGGCAGGGGCCGGCCGGGCGCAGAGGAGCCTCCCCGGGGGCCGCCGCGCCCCGCTGCCCACCCCACGGCGGGGCCGGGGGCGCCGAGTCAGCACCTCCCACCGCGCGGCGCGGCGGGCTCTCGGGGCGGGGAGCCGCGAGCGGGGAGCGCGCGCCCCTCGGCCCGCATCGCGCCCGCACGCCCACGCCGAGCAGCCCCCGGAGGCGGCGGGCGCTGCGCTGCGGCACTGACCTGCCAGCCGCCTCTCCCGGACGTTGGTCCAAAACCGGTCCCAGGCTCGGGCCGTGGAGTCCCGCAGCTGCTCGCTGATGGACCTCCGGAGCTGCGACCTGAAGGGTCTGCGCGCGCTGCTCATCGTAGACTCGTCCTCATAACGACCCGCGGGCGCGGCGCCCCTACCGCGTGGCCGCGACTCAGGGACCCGGCGCCTGGAGACGCGAGACGCGTGACTCCCGCCGGGGTCCCGGGCCCCGCCGCGGGCGCGACATGGACCGGCCGTCCCGTGCCCCGCGGCGCCTGGCGCTCGCCAGCCTGGAGGCGCTTGCACCCCCACCGCGCCGGGGCTGGCCTCTGAGCCCCGCCAACTCCGCTACTCGGTTCCCCGGGCCCTCGCCGCGCTCCCCAGCTCGCAGTGCTGCGCGCCCTCCCCACCCCCTCCCCCGCTCGGGGACTGTCTAGCGCCCGGGTCCTTGCAGGACCGCGCTTCCTAGCCCTCCCTGGCTCCCTCTGCCCCTCGCCTTAACCCGAGCGCGGCCCTGGCGGCCCGCTGACGGAGCCCACATCCCCCTTTACACTTTGGCCCGGAGGCCCCCCTATTTCTTGAGATTTTCAACTTTTCAGTCTCAGAAATCGCCACCATTACAGAGATGGCCAAAATGTAAGCATATGCCACAGTTAGTGCCATAATAAATCATCATGGCTTTCCTGTATTCGAGTCACTTGAAATCAGCTATTCAGTTTGGCCGACTTTCTTTAGGTGCTTGATACTAGCACAAGTTTCAGGGTTTCTTTAGTATATATTAATTCTTCCTGATTTCGTTAATGAGATTCCCTGACTATAATCTACAATCAGATTAAAATGGTTTCAATAGCCAAAATATTAGACCCATGGCATAGCAACTGAGTTGGAGGAAAGTAACTGAAATATTAAGGTCAAATTGTGAGTAACATAAACTAGATTTACATACTCTTAAAGCATTAAAATCTGTGTTCTTAAAGAAGGTATTATGAGGAAGTGAAATATGAAAATGAAAGAATTTTATTATGTATTAGTCAGTACCTAATTGGACATTAATTCTCATTGCTGCTGGGCGAGGAGGAAACACACTGGCCCTCTGAGAGACACAGGGGAGCTGCTGCCCAAGCCCTTTCCCTCCTTTGGGAGCTGAAGACAGTACCAGCTCAGGCCTCTGGGTGTCCCGACACAGCAAGGCAGTGTTTCTAACACCCTCTGGGGCTCTCAGGGGAAGTGATTATGACCCCACTTGATGCGATCTAACCATGTGGTGGAGGTTGTACACCTCAGGTTTGGTGAGGGGAAATGAACTATTTCGAAAGCGGACTGATGAATATTAAAACAGCAAAATTGATTGAGTCCCATTTCCTTTTCAGGAGGTACCAGGGATTGAACCCAGGACCTCATCAGTGCAAAGCAGGCGCTTAACCACTGAACTATACCAGCTCCCACTTCTTTTTGAATGCCTTTCTGTCAAATAAGAACCAAACTTAGGCAGCTCTATTTCTTTTAATTCCAGGCACTCCATATGAAGTTTGAAAACTAAAGTTAGTCAATCCTGCCTCTTTATATAAATAGCTACTGGCTTAGAAGTGGAAACTAATGGCTCCCTGAAGTGTTCCCACTATAATTCTACACTCTCCGTAAATAGTGCCGCTGCCACTTTATATTGTTGGTGAGAGCAAAAAACAACAACAACAAAGTGGGAGAAAGTCTTCATCTCATTTTGTTATTTTAAAATATTCAAAAATGTTCACTCAGTGAGACACTCTTCAGAAAGAGCTAAACATTAATTAGGAGTTTTTGTGCCATCCCAGTAAACCTTTGAAATCAGTTATGAAGCAATAAGTCATGGATCAGAAGTGGACTTGACACTATGGAAGGTCAGTTATAAATCAGGTGCCTTCTGGAGGCATGCCACATGCCCTTTAGATCACATGCCCCCCGAGTGCCTGCGTGGTAAGGCACGTACTGTGGTATCTTAAAGCGACTGCTGTACTATGGAAGAACGCAGTGCTGAGCCATCACAGTCCCGGGAAGCTGCGTCTCTAACTTTAAGAAAGGCTTTCTCATTGAGTTAAACAGCCGGTAGTTGGAACATTTGTCAGTATAAACAGGAATACAAAAGCAAAGGAAACTTTAAGCTGTTGCACGGATGGTTTTGTCCCCTGGACCTGGGCCCCTAACTCCTTTCTATTGCAGTACGCAGGTGCTATTCAGATGCCATGGAATAAGGGTTTTTCTCGCGTGAGCTGATTTCAAGTGACTCGAATACAGGAAGCTGGAGGTAAACTCTGGCATTGCACATTTGTTTCGTTCTGGCTGTTGGAGAGTCCTTGAACCCAGGGCCGTCCAGCAGAAGCCACACGAAAGGAAGCCGGCCGAGTCTGGGTGGAACAGGTGGTGCCCCCAGCCTGCACCCCCAGCCCGTGCCCTCTGCCCCTGCTGGAGGAAATGGCACTGCCCAGCACGAAAGTCGCACACTCAGCAGGCAGCCCCCAGCTCCTTGGAGTCTTTTCGCAGGCCCTCCCATCCGCCAGCCGGCCAGCAGGAGTGCTGCTGCCCGCATCTCCTGTCCCCGGGACCACCAGCCTCCCCGTGGGCTCAGCCTTCAGTCCCGCCTGCCGCCCGGCCTGGGGCCCCGGCCAGCGGCCTCCCTCATCCGCCTGCAGTCCGGCTGCTCACCGCCTCCCGGACGCCACCCACGGCTGGCTGGCTGCCACGCCTCACGGGCACTTCCCTTCTGGGCCCGCGCGGACACCACTGCCCACCCCTTCCTCGCCAGTTTCCTCCTCCTCACCCCCGCCTCACGCAGGCCTTGCCCTCAGAAGCAGGCAGGCCCCGGTTTCCTCGGCCCTCTGTCCCTCAGGCTTCGTGTCCCTGGGGGATTTTGGTCCTTCCCTTGATCTCAGCGCTCCCCTCTCAAAGCCCGCGGGGTACAGACAGGAAACGCGGTGCTTAAGAGCGTGGCTCAGGCGGACTGCGGGCGTCGCAGAGGCGCCGTGGCTGGGGTTGCACCGTGGATGAAACGAAGACCTGCTCGGCCCCTGCCGCCCTTCAGGGAGGCCACCGTTACTGCACTGCTGTCCCACCGGACTCTTCCCTGAGCCCCTCCCAGAGGCCTTTCCTGAGGCGCGATCTAAATGGCACCATCACTCTCCAATGCTCTACTGAGTCTCCCTAATTTTCTTTGCAGCACTTACCATTTCCTGTGACCTCTTCTTGTGTGTCTCTGAAGCAGACTGTGAGCTCCATGACAGCAAAGCCCTCTCTGCCTTATGCTATTTCCAAAACTTTTCCACCGAACCTGCACCTCCTCTATTCCGTATGTTAGCAACTAACGCCACCGCCCATCTGGGGACCAGCAGAGAAACCTAGAAGGCATGCGACACCTCTGCAAGTCTGTCTACAGCTTGGGTCTCCCTGTTCCTCTCCGCATTCAGGTTTTCTTCTCTTCTCCCCCGAATTTCAACACAATGAGATTCACATTAGAAAGTAATCACTGGGAAACAGATGTGGCTCAAAAGGTTCGGCGTCCGTCTACCATATGGAGAGACTGGGGTTCGATCCCCGGTACCTCCCGGTTAAAAAAAAAAAAAGAAAGTAATCACTCCCACTCAACACATTCCCTCTGCTTGAATGCCCTTCCCTAACTTGTTTTCTTCACTCATCCTTCAAGATTCCACTCAGGCATCACCTCCTCCTGGAAGTCTTCTACAAATCCCAGTAGCTGGGATGTTATTCCTCTCCCACTCCCCCACTCCAGTTCCCACCTACCTCCTTGCTTCTCAGCCTCCCCAGCCCCGAGACTCTCAAGTGCAGGACCAGCGCTTTTATTTCTGAGTCCCTTGAGCCTTTTCCAGAGAACAGCACGTAGTAGGCCCATTTACTGTTTAAATATTCCACTATCGTTTTGGGTAGCTGGTTACTAGTAGGGGTCTGCCACTTAGGATGCATGGAAACTTTAATTATGGTAATGGTGATGTAGTTTTATTGCTACAAATTATCATCCACCCTTCTTAAATAAAGTTTACTAACTTTAAATATAGAAGGGATACATATTGATGATTATACTTTTTAAACCAAAATAGAAATAGAAATAAATAGAAAAATTTAAATCACCTGTAATATTACCAGGTAGAATGGATAACATTTGTTAAAATTTCATTTTCAGTTTATTTCTTTGCATATTTCTAAAAATTGGAATAACTTTTATACCAACTGTGGCAGTTTGATATTATTTATGAATTCCAAAAAGAGATATTGATTGCGTTTGTAAACTGGTCTGTTCCTCTGGGCATGATTCCCTTTGATTGTATTAGATTCAGCTGAGATGTTTTTGATTAAATTATGTTAAGATTAGGGCTTTGATTCTATGCATCATTAGAGTGACTCAGAGTTTAGTCCCTGCCCCCTTGGTAAGCTATATAAATGGACACTCAATCAAGAATACAGAAGTAGATACACAGGAGAAGCAGATATGTGAGAAAAGAAGAAAGCTCCATAAAAATGGAAGAGGATTCTGCAGCCCTGGGAAGAGAGTTGAGCCATTTGCCTGATGGTTTACAGTTGAGCTTGTGAAGAGAACAGAGCCGCTGAGCCTGGAAAGAAAGAAGCCCTGGGAAGAGAGACAGGCCCTATGCCAACCTACAGCTGAGACTGAAAGAAGCTGGGACCACAGAGCCTTAAGAGGAAAGAGGAAGGCGGAACCCCCACAGATGTCGCCCGCCATCTTGCATCAACACGTGGCAACAGACTTTGCGTGAGAAAGTACCGCTTACGGTACCTTGAGTTGGATTTTTTAGGGCCTGGTGACTGTAAGCTTCTACCCCAAATAAATACCCTTTATAAAAGCCAACAGATTGCTGCTACTTTGTCTCAGCACCTCCTTGGCTGACTAATACACCAACTTTTGCATTTTTCTTTTTTTACTTGGCATTAGATTGTGAGCATTTTCCCATTTTATTAAATTAATTTTTAATGAACATATAAAATTTTGTTGGTATAGTTCAGGGGTTCTTAACCAGGGGTCTGTGGAAAGATTTCAGGAGGCCTGTGAGCTTGAATTGAAAATTAAAAAAAAACCATTATTCTTGTGGGAATGTGTTCGTGCAGATGTGATATATTTATTAAGTCTAGTGTGGACTTAGTAAGGGGTCCATGGTTTTCACCTGACTGGCAAAGGGGTCCATGGAACAAAAAAGGTTAAGAACCCCTGCTAAGGTTTATTTTAAAACCTTTGTAATTTTGTACATTTCCCTTCAATTTTCTGAAATTATAAAAAACACTGTGACAAACAACTTTGGAAAGTGGCCCAAATATATTTTTCTTCTTTCTCTTTTTGCACTATATAATTAAAACCCATCACCACATCACCATAAGCAGCCACAGGCAAGAAGCAAAACTTGCCGCCCACCCACCTACACATCTGGGTGCCGGTAAACCTACTACCCGTTGACTTCTTAGCTCTTCTCTCCCGCCTCCGTTCATCTTAGATTCTGTGCCATCGCCCCTTAAGAGCAGAGAAGTACATTTGCCTGTCTCCTTGCTGAATATTTTGCTGTCTGAAGCCTTTGCTTACAAAAAGAATCCAGTCTCTAACCAACTCCTCAGCAGTCCTTTCCCATGGTTGCACTATGCCATTTTCTGGTGGGGTTCCATGGTGATGCAGGGGGAGATGGCTGTCCTTGCAGCGAGAGCACCGTTTCCGTTTACCATGGGATAGAAAAGAAAGGAATTCGGGTCTTCCTGCATGCTCCCTGCCCCACAGGGAGAGAAGGAATGGCGCAACCATTCCCCCAGTGCATCCATCAGGCTAGATTTCAGAGCCTTGTTGTTGGACGTTCTGAAATGCAACCTCCTATTACTCATTTCCTCATAGAAAAGGTTGCTGAAACTTCTGGAGAAGCTGACATTCCTGCCGGTACTTGGCTCACAGTCCCCAGTCTGTGCGTGCCCGTCTGGAGTGTCTTGGGGCCCGTTGCCATATCCACGCCCGCCAGGCTTCTAACGCACACACTCTGGAGTCCTTGGCCCAGGCTTCCTTGGAAGCAGAATTTACTTTTTGCTGTGAGCTCTGCACTGCCGATTAATATCTTTGGCTGTTTAGTATTTTCCTGACGCAGACTAGTAAATGCCTGGAACCTTCAGACATAAGTCCTAGCATGATTATCACCTCACTGATGTACAAACGTTCTAGATTCCTTTCTCTGCTTTCATATACGCAGTTAGGGGCCTTCCCTACCAGAGGCATCGAGCCTCTGACAACGGTCTGCTGAATTGAAGACATTTCTGGTGAGTGAGATCACCCTGACAGGCATTTGCAGATTCCCCCCATGGCATCCTTGTGTTTCACAGAGTTGAGTAAATTTAGGTTACCTCGTAGCCTGGCTTTGTTGCACTGGTGTTGGCAAGTTGATCAGTTACGATTCATCTATTTTGCTATGACTGCCTGCTTGTGGAGAGTAGCTTCAAGACCTCAGTAAGTTTGGGGGACTCTCCCAGTGCCATGGAGGGAGCTCCCTTCAATAGGGTAACCCCCTCCCAATTATGTTTATTCCACAAATTCGAACTCAGCAAACAGATAGTGATGCTTTGGCGTCTTTAAAGGCAGGCGGAATAGATTCCACACACCAGAGGAAACGTTTTGGAGAGATCCCAGCAGTGACTCCCACCTTCTACTTCACCTGAGCAGCTCGGCACTTTCTTTAGGGATGTGACCGTTAATAAGCCCTTGCCTTAGTTTAGCACTATCCAGGATAAAGCACTTTGAATGCATTATTTCATATAGCAAAGCAGACATAATTCATTCTTTAAAAAAAAAAAAGCTGGCAAAGAAATCAAGGCTTCGAAGTTAGATGACTTGTTCAAGATCCACAAAACCCAGACTCAGATGCGTGTCTCATCTCTAAATCCAGTTCTCACAGCCCCCCTGCCCCCTTGGGAAGCAGCACGGCAAGCTGTGGAGCCACAGGGTCTTTAACTGGTGGTTCTGCTCCCCTGGTGTGTAGGTCATCAGAAGCTTGTGAGCTGTGCATGATGATCATTAAAGAAGCATTGTCATCTCATCAGCAATGCAACTAAACTGCTTCCAGTCTTTAGAGTAGCCTCGAGTTGACGTGTATTCAAATCTACCATTTGGTCTTTGGAAAAGGTCTGATATCTAAAATGGTTTCTGGGATTGACCCCATTTTAATGGGACAGTTACTTCAGAATAACTCTCAGTCTCCAGGCCCCTGATTCTCTCAGATATATGAGAGGCTATAAGGACAAGGATTTTCTGTAAACACCCTGTGACATTTGCTTGTTATCAATAACAAAATGCTAAGTGGTAAAATCAATACGTACAGTATATTTCAATTGATGTTATAAAGTATATTTCAATTTATGAGGTTTTAAAAAGAACCTCAAAAATTAATATCCTATGTCCTTACCAAAAATAGTTCAAAAGGAGTTGACTTTTTAAAAGTTGTAAAGGTTTTCCTGTTAGTGTCATGATCATGTGGTAAATAGAGTTGTTATATTTTAAGGGTTTCTGGGAGGATGAAAATGACTTGTCAGATGATATGTATATTTCTTCTGTCCACTCCCCTCAGGTGAACATCTTCCTCCATTTGAGAAAACTCTATTTTCTGTATCACTTCAGTTTTGCTCCACTAGCTGTTCATTGCTAATAACTTATTATTGGTACAAATTTTTAAAACCTATTCTGGGGGTACCATGTAAAATTAAAATGCCTGGTATGAACTGGAAAAATTCCAAATCCAAATGCTTCTTTTGAGTTCTGGGAGATCTCTTTTGAATTTAATTGATTTATTGATACCTCTACTTTATTTGTATGACTTGGGGCCTCTGGTTTTATGTATCTTTGTATTCCCTGTGTCTGGAACAGTGCTTGGTACATGGGGATCTCAAAAATAAAACATAAAAAAAGAAGCTGTTGCACCCGATTTTCCTGTGTCTCAGGTCTCAGCATGTGTCCCCTCTTCACAAGCCATGTCCTGACCACTGGTGCAGGCCAGCCCCTCCCACTCTCCATCCCATGACCAGACCTCGCTGGCTTTGACCATCCAGCAGCCCACACCGTATGCTGGGTTGTCAGTTCCGTGCAGGCAGGACCCTTGTCTTTCTTTCTTCCGAGCATTTGGAGCTATGTCTGGCAAAAGCAGGTATTCAATGAAGGCATGTGATGAACGAATGGATAATGTATCCTTTGCTCAGGAAGCCCATGCCATCACGGAAAACTCTAAATGCTACTTGATCCGGTCCCACATCTTCTGGAGAGCTTAGTTCCTCCAACTCACAACTCAGGGGACCTTTGTCTTCCACTGTCACACCTGGGGCTAAGTCACCACCCATACCTGTTGTACTTCCAAAATCTTGAACTTTTATCTCAGCCTCTATAAACAGTCTTACATCCAGCCAGTGTTCCTCATCTCCTCTCTTTGCTTTGACCTTTGCTTTTCCTTCCTTTGATCAGCCCCCTACACCCTTTCTCCCCCCCCCCGGTCTCAGCATCCTGTCCTTACACCCTTGGGCTAAGCCGCCCCGAGCTGGCTTTGGAACTACTTTCTCATCCCACATAGCTCCTTTAGGTCCTCTGTATTCCACAGCCGTCTGGCAACCCCCAATGTCCACTGCTATATGCAGGCCACTGGGCGCTGTCAGTGAATCCCAGCGCTTCCCAGACCAGTGAGCGACAAACTAACGTGCTCAGAGCCGCCCAGCAAAACCTGCCCCATGACTCCAGCTGGGTCTCTTTCCCGGTCTCCACAGTGGCTGTTTCAAAGGCTCACCCCTAGCCTCCTGGCCATACACACTTCTTTCTCCCACATACGTTCCCAGTGTGTCACAGAGAAAATAGAGAAACGCGTAGCTGCTTGAATGTGCCACACTCCCTCTGGCTATTTTACTTAGCAATGAGCAGGAACACACTCACTCCTCCTCTTTAAAATATACCTAAGCTCCACAGAGTAGCAATTTCACTCCCTCACGGGATTATAACCCTCTTGAGGGTGGGACGCTTAATTTCTGTATCCCCAATACAGAATAGAGTGCCCAATACCTAGTAAGTTCTCAATATATGCTTACTGAGTAAATAATTAAATTAGAATTGAAAATTTTGGGGCTGTAGAATGGGCTAGGGGAGCAGCAGGTGTCAGTATGTTATTCACTCAAATGTTGAAATATTTAGCATTAATCCATTAAAAAGACAGAAATCAGTCAATGTGCCCACATACATAGGTACTAAGTCATGACTGATAAAATAGCCAAGAATGACTAACGGATAGATGTGATTAACAATATTTTGAAATACTTGGTCTTATTGCTTCTTGGCCTTTTGGTGAAATACTTGGTCAAGGTGATTAATTTAAAATATTAATCTGCCTTTAATACCTGAGAAGACTAATCTTGTCATGAATGAATCCTTTCCTCCAACCCAAACCACGGTTGGATCTGGGGGTTTCCATGTTAAAATATAACTGCAGCGCCATCATTATTTTAAATATAATATAGAAACGAATTGGGTTATTTTTCATGTAATAGTATACTGGGACTTTAACATGCAAGCTTGTTAGGAGTTGCTGAATGGGAACACAGTATTGTAAAGGAAAAACTCCTTATGTTCCAACTAGGGGAAACACAGGGCTTTCTTGTGGTTGAGGTGTGCTTGGTTTTAGACGATGACAGAATAAAGGTTAAGAAAAATGAGAAAAACCATAGGGCATGGGTAAGAGCAGAAAGGCAGCACTTAAATGAAACCAGAAGGAGCAGAGAGAGGTTCTCATGTAACATACTGAGCTGGTGGGTCAGGAGACAGAAACTTCTAGAAGTTACTAGAGAGACTAAGGCCTGGGACACCAGCTGAAGGGAAGAGATTGTGAGAGGTAAAAACTCTTAAGAGTAAAAACCCCTTGGACACTTTCTACTTTAGCATGAGTTAATCTCAAAACAAATTGATTTAGATCCACCCAAGCTTCAGTAATCAAAGGAGAGGACACAAAAAGGAATAGGGGGTATTGGTGGGAAGGATGGAAAGGGGTTGGCGGGACAAAATGCCAGCCTCAAAAGTTTCTAATGAGATTGAAAGTCACAGGAACTGGGAAGAGGAGGCTGGAAAGGAATTCTGGTTTAGTGCCTGTGGTGGGTGGGTTCACGCCCTAATCCCTGTCCTGGGAATGTGATCTTATCTGAAAGTAGGGTCTTTGAAGATGTGCTTAAAGATGAGCTCAGCTGGATTAGGGTGGGTCCTACTCCAGAATGGCTAGCTCCTTAGAAGGGAGGAATCTCGACACAGAGACAGACAGAGGACACTGAGGAGGGAGGCCGGGACGCCAAGGAACGCCAGTGAGCGCCAGGGAAAGAGCAAGAAAGGGTCCTCCCGTAGAGCCGTCAGGAGAACGCGGTCCTTCTGACACCTTGATTTCAGCCTCTGGCCTCCAGAAGGGTGAGAGAGCGCCTTCCTCCAGGGGCTCACCACTCGCTTCCGGGTACTCTGTTACGGTCGCCCGAGGACGCCAAGACAGTGTCTTTAAGGTGGGCGAAGGGAATGAAGCAACACAGACTACACTGTGGCGCCCATCTACAATATATGGCCGGCGTCCGGGCGAGGAGGAGCTGTGCATCACCTGCTCGGGACACGCGGTGGCAGCAGCTGGCGTTGGAGGAAGGAGACCTGTCCCGGACAGCAGGCCACGAGAGCGAGGCTTGGGCAGTGCCTCTTGGCCCCTAGGTCGTGGCAGCCAAGAGTGAACACAAGATTCTCTGGCAGATGAAATGCCATGTATTTTATCAAAGGGCCTTTTTAGGCTAGTCACGGAGAGCTGGCTGCAAAATGCAGTCCCTTAATTTTCAATCCATTGAAGAATAAATCGGATGCACTGTAACCCTCAGGTATGAACTATAAACTCACTGCAGTCGGGTGTCTGCCCATCAGATCGCTTTGCTCTGGCCATCTTCTCTTTCCTCAAAATATTTTTCTTGGTATAAATATAAAACATAATAGTTTTCACTTGAAGCACTAATTATTCCTGCTCACAAAACATTTCCACTTTTTGTCCTAATTTCTCCTCAATGGTTTTATTTTTTTGTGATGTCCTCATGCTTTTTTAAAACAAATACATCTTCATCAAGACGTAATTTGTGTGCCATAAAATTCACCCATCAACGGTTTTATTATAAGCAAGAGTTTTCTTAAAACCAGTAGTGGAGACTTTATCATGGAGCTATATGGTTGTTCTCCAAGGACAGTATCGTAGATGCAGAATAACTAAAACTTGCTCAGTAACTATATATATAAATATCTATATATCTGACTTGGCTACAATTGTTAAAAATGCTTGCAAATAATACTTCCTGAGATTCTATTATAGGTAGTTGAAGAAAGACAGGATTGAAGTCAGAACTCTGTCAGAGACACTGAACGGAATGAACAAATATTTCTGAGGCTGTTGGCAAGTATTTTGTTCTTTGATTACTGGACTTCCCTGTAGATAATGTGGACACCATGAATTCTTAGCACAGGGCTGACTCTGATTTTGTTTTCACGTCCACTCCAGGTTTCATGTGGCTAAACCTTATTTTACAATGAGAAGAAATCACTTATAGATGGGTCACAGAAACTGACCTCCAGGCCCCACATTTACGTCTCATTCTTCCAGGACAAGATTTCTCAGAGATAATTTAATCTTCATGTTCCAATCCTTAGTTCTCGAAATATTTCTAGGAAGGTCATTAAAACTTAACCAAGCACTTGCTTTTGATCTTAGATGTCTATTTTCTTCTTTAAATGCCCTATGCACCTGCCTGACCAACTAAGTAAGCTTTGCTTCCATCTCCACAGTTCCCGCCTGCCACGTGATGCTGTTAGGTTTCCCCTTAGTTCACTTGGCTTTCCAAACACCTGCAACTCAATAACAAGGATAGTATTGTCTGGCTATTTTACTGAGCAATGAGCTGATTTAGCTGTCAAGATAAACTTCACTGTACATATTATTGGATCTCTGGATTAATGCCTTACAAAACAGCATATTCGCACAGTTCTAGGTCTTTCATAAGCACTAAACACTGATTACATTTGATAGGCCGGATATTATATCAACATTTAGTGAAAGAAGCTTATTGCTAGGGGTTCAAAGATGAACTATTATGAAAGCCAACCTTTTAGATTCAAGCTAAGTTGATTGTCTATGGATGAGTTTCAGAGGTTATGACAGACAGAAGGTTATCCAGGTCCTATAAAAGAACACTGTTCTTGCATCTAGTAGAACAAGACTGTTTTAAAAAGGTTTTAAGTAAGTATCAGCTAGGGGGTTGATGGCAGCAGGTACACCCATCACTCTCTGTCACAATGTAGACACTATACCAAGAAAAAGAGAAAAACATGATTTTCATCAGGTCGTCCCATTGGGATGAGCTACATGAGAGTCCAAATGACTTCATTTTTGATAGTTTTTCTTTTACAAAATGTATGTTGAGCATAAAAAAGAACTTTTCCAGCTGTTCCAGGATCTTGTTTTAATTTATTTCTAATAAAGCATAAAATATATGAGTAAAAAGTTAAAGTTAAGTTTTGAAATCTGCCTTAAATAGTTAATCAGTGCCACATACCAGCTAGCTTCAATTAAATTCAATCTGCGATATCTGGGTTTCAATTAACTGCTATAGAGAGAAAAGATATTAAAATTATCACTTCTCAAAGGTGAGTAGCTCTTCAAAAAAAAAAGGGGGGGGGGAGGGAGGACAAGATTTGTTTATAAATGGTAAAAACAATAATACTTGCTTCATCTACTTAAATTCTTACTTTATGGTTGAATGTCTATTTGCTTAAATCTTGGGTGTCAAATTTCTACATTTAATTTAACCTCTTCTTTTTCTGCTTTCGTCCTGGTGGGAAAATTATCTCAAGGGAAAATGGCAACTAGCTACTGGTCTAATAAGCCCTTGTTTTACTGTATAGTGTACATCAATTAGAAAAGATTTGTGGGGGTTACTCCATTTTAAATGACAGTATTTTTCTCCTGCCTGTGTCCAATATTTTAGGTGGGTGTGATAAGTATTTCAAATTGGGGTATGTTTAAGAAGATTTGCTGCTTCATTTGAATTTAGGAGTTTTGTAATCTCCCCTACAGTATGGGGAGTCACTAACTAATGCCTATGAATTCAGACCTGTCACCCCCACCCCCCCAAAAGGGCTCAGGAGCTGTGAGGACTCTTCTCCCCAACCTGATAAGATGGTTTGGGATCTCCAACTCTGTCTTTGCCTATCAGCTTTCCAAAATAAAGAGAAATAATGAGAGTTTAGGAAGGAACAATTTTATCCCTGTTTCTATACTGTTATTAGGCGGTAAACAACCATCACCAAAAAAAATACAATCCTTCGGAAACATCAAGTTCAATAAACATTTAGGGGACATCCCTATACCCTGGGCTCAGTGCTTGGTGCTGTGACTAGAAATGGAAGTGAAGAGGACTCTGCCATGAAGTGCCTTAAATAGCAGTGCAGAGGAGGAAAGCATGGCGGCTGGGCGCCCTCCTGGACAGGAAGGCGGAGGCCACACGGGACGGGCGTGAGCAGCTAGCTCACACTCAGCCTACCCTCCAGGGTTTACACGGGCGGGAGTGTCCAGCCTCCAGCCGGAGCCTGTTTGTCAGAGCTCCCATCACAGCGTGCCTCGCCCCATCACCACACCATCCCCTAGCGGAATCCTGACCAATACCGCGGGAGCCGTCTGCTGACGTGGGAGCCGAGGTGCCCTGCAGGCTGGGCACGTGAGTAGGGCTGCCCGGCTCAGCAACCAGAAACACAGGCTGCCAGTTCAGTCTGAATTTCAGATAAACACCCAACGATGCCTTAGTATAAGTACGTCCCATGCAATATTTGCGTTTGTACGGTTTGTATTTTGTCTGGCAACCCTACTAGTAGGGTAATACCTCTACTGCTGTTTAGCCTTCCTGGGCCTCCCAGACACTAGCTCAGCAGTACACTCCCCCACTTTTGACTCTGACCTTCTAAAAGCTTGGAGAAATTCAGCAGGTGCCTCTGTTGCTTTCTTTTTTCTGGTGGCAGATGAAACCCTACCTACACCTTGATCTTCACAGCCAAATTAAATTTGGCCTTTTGCAGTAAAAATGCATCTCTCTCATACTGAGGTTTTCTCCTTTCAGAGGAGAAAAATCACTATCTTTGTTCCATTTCAGTGCACTTGACATTAGCTGCTGAAAAAATAATGCCCACTCCAAAAAAAGCTTGCACATAATGTTAAGTCAAAAAACTTTTCTAATGAATCCTAATTTACCTGTCCTGAGCAAAGTTAATGGTCTGGAAACAAGTCTAGTAGTTCAAGACAAACTGAAATTAACTCAAGACAATCTACTGGAACAGTATCTGTCTTCTAATTAACTGTCACCTGATTTAGGCTCATATATAAAGGAATATCTGAAAGCTCACTTTGTTTTAAAAATGTGTGTGTATATTCATACATATAGACATATGTTATATACATATGTTTAGGTAAAGGTGAATTTGAAGGCAGGTGGAAGAAAATTCTTCTTTGCTTTGGGAACCACTTACCATGAATGGACTAGAGAATCACTGGACTTGGCACTCACTCATAATAACTATCCCTCAATAAATATGCATCAAATGATTCAAGAAATAGCCAGCTAGATTCATAATCTTGTAATTTCTCCAGATTTTGGTTTTATATTCAAAAGATACATTATCATGACTGCTCTGAATACTTGAAATGATCTCTGCTACATGATAAATTGTATGAGTATCTTGTGCATGGCCTTTACCCAGGATGTTTTCCAGCCTGGCTCTGCCACTTGATAGAAGAAGGGGCTGTTCTCTACCTCTGCTTTCTCAGCTATAAAATGGGGATGATGATTTTCCCTATTGCATAGGACAGTTGTGAAGATTTAAAAAGATAATATTTATAAAGCATATAGACCAGGGTTTGGCACACGACTGTCAATCACCATGATATCTTTTATATTAATCTACTGTGAACAACTATACTTACAACCTTTGACCGTCCTAAAAGAGGGAATTAATTATGGGTCACTTTTGCTGAATTTCCATTTCACCATACCCCTCTCATTTTTAGTTGCATTTGGAGAGTAGGTAATAATGGTTTGCACAGTATAATTAGTTTCAGAATGGCAGCAAAAGGTTAATATACAGTGAATACCTGTTAATATCATTTTTTAATTTTCTAGGATTTATCTTGGATTTTGGTTATAATTTAATAGGTTTCCTGGTCTTTTGTAGCATGCATATGCAGAACAAAATTATCCTTTTGAATGTTGTTCTGATTTAATTTGATATACTTTCTTTATTGTAATTATAATTTCAAAGAAATAGTTTCATCTAAAATCTGTCTCAAAGTTCTATCAGCATCTACTCTCTCCATCTCTAAATAAACTGGTATAAAATGTGTTAACAGAACTTTTAGTTTGACTCCTCCTCTGTAAGAGAAAGGATTTATGTTTTAAGTTTTTTCCTTCTTCACTGTCAACGCTTCTCCCACCTGAGCAAGGAGATCTTTTGGAATGCCTACAAAGTCTTTTCTATTTTCACTGTCACTAATATCTGACAGTGTGCTACAGGAAAGGTCAGTTACCCCCACCATATCTGCTTTGGTTAAACACCTGTTAAACACTATGCCCTTTCTGAGTAATGGTTAAGTATACCCTCCTTGAGCCCGTGGATGTAAATGTCAACCATTATGAATTCTAGACTGATGTCAGTGGGGATTTCACATGTTGTCTTGTCACAAAGATGTGCAATTTTTAGCATTCTTTTATTTTGAAGGTTAGGATAAGCAACATTTCAATATTTAATGAAGGAACATCCTGTCAACCCCATCATTACATGTGGCTTGTTCTAATGAGAAAGGCAAGCGTTGACTCATCTGGCGCTTATCAAAAGGTTTAGCTGAAGGAAGGCCATGGGGAACAGTGCGAAGGGCACTGGACTATGGTGTCCCTGGGGCCTGAGTCGGCCCGAGCTCTGCCATCAGTGAGCTAAATCATGTTAGGTCAGCCCCTGAAATAGCTCCAGGTGCCATTTGTTTCATCATTTGTAAAATAAAAGACATAGAATAGATAGTCTGTGAGGTCCCTTTTAGATCTCAAGGGTATTATTTTTGGTATATGCTTGATATCCAACGCATGAACTCTCACTTTCAATTTAGGCTTTTCCTACAATACCAAATTGCTCCTATTCCAGAACTGAGATTGGGAAAATGGAGTAGACACAATGCTGATTTCTGTTTAAGTTCTAATTAAGACTCAGACATAGAAACTTAAAACAATGGCTGGGTCTCAGAAACACCTGCCACATTTTAGAATCAAGAAACAGCCCATCAGAAGTGTGAGACCTACAGGTCTGGAGCTGGAGCTCTGTCACTGTGCATGTCTTTTAATGTGGGCAATCAGATAAACCACTTCAAAACACAAGTCAGTGAGGGAGTCTGACAGCTGTCGTTTTAGCCAATGGTGCTTAGGAATTGAAGAGAAAGAAGTGCAAGGCATTAGATGGAAGCAGCAAGGGGGAAATAACGTAACTCTTTTATATCTGAAAGGCCACCAAAAGTTCCTTCTAGATGGATCATTCATTGTAAAGTCAAGGGTTGAGTAAATAGGGAGTTATGATGAAAGGCCAACTGTGACCCGGGCGAATGTCCCCACACGTAACCTTTAAACACACCTACATGTGGGCATGAATGGGCCATTCTTAGCTCTCATTTATGCTAATCCAGTAGAGATGCTGGATTACAGTTGTTCTGTAGTAATGTTTTGCACCAGAAATACTAAGTGTTTGACTCATGGCTTTGAAGTTGTTTCACAATTCAGAATAAAAACGACTCCAGGATGGCAATCTCTTATGACTTCCAAATGACTTTCTCTTGCCTGGACTTTTATTGTAAAAAATCAACTAACCCTTTGTTGGGATGCTCTGCTAATTACTCAGAGGAATTTTATGCAGTCCTTTGCAATATGAACCCACCAGAACAACCAGAATTTCCATTAAGCTCTTCTACAGAAGAAACACGATTGCAGCAAGAAACAAGCAACGGGACTCTAGAGCCTTACGGCAGTTCGTGGCAGAAAGTTCTTGAACTAAATAAATCACAGAGCAAAAAAGGCCAGAGTGTGAGAAAATAAAACTGAATCTGAATTGTTATGGCTGTCATTGGTAGCTTTCTTGGCCTATAAATTAGCCACGTGATGCCATTTAGAAATCACACGGAATTTACCACCCATCTCTTTTCACCATCCCACCAATATTCCCTGGCTTTCCTCACGAACTACTGTCCTGTCAATGGCATATCTGATTATGTTGAGGTCAAGGTCATGCTTCTGGGGACATTCTGAATTTCTATAAACATGCATTCTGCCCTTCAGAGATGCTTTCTGTTTGGGCTGTCTTTGATCACTATACAGCCTCTAGCCAAACAGGAATTTGAATTGTCTCACTAATAGAGCAGCAATTAATATTCAAAGCCTCCCTGTGGAGGTGTCAGAATTCTAAATTGAGGGGCGATGATGGGGGCTTTCAGTACATCTTGGGAAGCTTCCTTTTTGTGCCCTAACAGAACTCAAGCCTGAAGATAGTCACAGTTATATTGGAAGTAGCTCAATCTCATTGGTTTTGTCCTATTTAATTTTACTGCAAAGTTTATTTAGCCAGATTTTACCATAAAGTTAGGGACAGTGATAATTCATTAACTGAGGATTAATAACTCAATTAAACTAAAAGTAGAAACATCGATCAGACACCATTGGAAGGCCTGGGCTAGGTTCTAGGAGGGCTACAAAAGCAGTTCCTGCCCTATTGTGCTCACACAGTAATGGGGAAAGCTGTGGGCATAGACAATTACTATCTGCAAAACCATACTCCATAGTAAGTGGGAAAAGGGTAGAAATGAAATATTGTGGTGTTCAGAGAATTAAAAGATAATGTTTGGCTATTTCAGTAAAGGTTTAGTGAAGTAGACAGTGGTTTGGTTTTACCTTTGAAGATTAATAAAGTTTCAGGTAGTAGAGACAGTGGAGCCAGGTGTCCAACACAGGTGCTGGGCCTGGGATGCCACCCCGTTAGGTTAAAATGTAGAGCAGTGCTTTGCAAACCCTGATGCATCTGGAATCTAGGTTCTGATTCCCACAGTTCCACTGCGAAGGTCCATATCCTTCATGTCTCATGAGCTCCTGGGTGATGCCAACGCTGCGTGGAGGTACTTGTGGCCCGTGTGTAAGAAATATGCTTACAGATGAAGACTGGCACAAGGTTGGAAGCTTTGCAAGTGGCAGTGGAGAGCCAGGACATCTCTTCTGGGTGGGGAGGTCATCTAATTAGAGCTGTCCCTTGGGAGGGTGAATCTGGCAGCCACATGCAGGAGGGAATGGGGTGGGCAGAGACAGACAGATGGAGCCTGGCCGGGTCAGCAGTCTAGACGGTGAAACAGGAAGTGGGAAGGAGGGCAGGAGGGGTGGAGGGCCAAGGCAGCAGACGTGCCACCAGGCAGGCACGAGGCAGGAACAGAGGAGGAGAAGTGAAAAGTGTCAACGATTAGGGCTCCCTTCCAAGGATGAAGGTGAACTTCCAACGAAATTCCCCAAGACGTTCCCATCTGGTGCCAGGAGGCCCAGAAGCATTAGTGATAGTGTCCCCTTTCACACCTAGAAACGTCCCAGTTTGGACAAGACAGTCGCCCTAGCTCTGAGCACAGGTGACTCACATGATGCAGAGAGAATCAGGCTGGTTTGAAGTGGGGCCACATTCATTCATTCATTCATAACTATCCATCAGTGTCAGCTCTGTGTCAGGCACATCTAAGTTTAAATTAAAATGACCAGAACCAAAAGCCTCTCCCTCCTGGAGTTTATGGCTGGTGGGGACTTGCATTCCAGAAACGGGGGACGGAGGAGGAAATGGAAAGGAGCAAGTTCACGGTGTGGTGCTGGCAAGACTTACGGCCAGGGACAGAGTCAAGGACAGAATCAAGAACGAGGATCAGGTCTGGGAAGGGAGGTGGCGCAGGCTAGCAGTGGGTGTGTGTCCACGGAAGGCTGAGGCTCAGAGAAAGGGCATGCACACACACCCACGCGCACACACACACTCACACATATCACTTGCCGTGTGATATGAAAACATCTTATTTCCAATATTTTCGGGGAAGACCATGCAATATCCCTGGATAATCCATACTGGAATGGAAAAACCTACCCTTAGAGCCGGAAGGCATGCGATTACCTTCTGTGGTTATGATGGAAAATCTGTTTTATTTTTCCCTTGTCCTGAACCCACCGGTTGGAGCTAAGAACAATTTTTTACCCAGCAGAGGAAAATAGAAATTGATTGAATGGGTAAATCAGTAATAAGATATCTAAAAACCAAATGAACAACAAAGCTCTGTTATTAAAAACCATTCCCAATAGGCCATACAATTCCAGCAGGAATATTTTGTAACTTTTTAGTGGCTGGATGACTACTTTTTACACCAGTGGGGGCAGTGCTGGTGTTGGTCACTGTGTGTGGAATGAAGGAATTGGAAAAGGTTGTATTTTGATGGAGGGAAGCCGGTGTCTGGCTTCAGGTGTCTGGGGCCTGGTCTCCAAGCTTTCCTCGAGCATCGTGCTTGTAAGTCACGTGGCATGTTAGCCAGGGGGCTCGCAGTCAGGCCACAGGTAAACATGGAAGTGGGGCAGCAGGCGTGCGTGGGTGAGCGTGGCCGTCCAGCTCAGCCCCCCCGCCTTAGCACAACCCTCCACGTCTGCGCCCGGGTGGGCTCCTTGCCCTCACGTGCCGTCCCTCATGCTCTTTCCTCGTGTCCTTCCTCCTCTTCACACTTGCCCCTTCCAAGGCCTACCGAAGCGCCCTCTGCTCCACCAGACTGTAACCCACCGCAGTGTCCTCAGGAATCATTCCCCGCTCGGAAAACCTGGGCTTCTCTCTGGAGCCACGAGGCTCAGTATGTGCTCTCGAGCGTCCTCTGAGGACTTCACCACAGCGGGGGCTGCAGAGCTCTATCTCGTTTTCTTTAGAGTTCATATGAGAATCAGGTAAGAGAGCTTGGATTTAAGTACCTTGTAAATGGTCCAAGTTTTAAAAAAATACGCCCTATACTACTTTCTTTTCTGACATGTGCAGAACATAAGAGCCAAATAATTGTTCAAAGGTGGACAACCAGATCATTTTCCAATCAGTTCAGCTTCATTTGGGAAGATTCCACGAGGCGAATTCTCCTTTCAAATCTGCGGAGGTAACGCCTTTGTCCATGTGACCCCGACTCTGACTTGAGTTTTAACAACCGCGTGTAGAAGGGGAGGGGATTTCCTCTTTCTAGATCACAGTATTTAATTGTCTGTTTTCTCACTTGGAAGTTGTGGGAGACATTGTGTATAATTAAAATAGAGGATATAGATGTGGCTGGAGATATAAATATAAAGCTTTAACCTTCATAAGATTTCTAGAAGGCGGCCAACGGTAACATCCTCTTTTTACAAATTTCAGAAACATACCCAAGATCTCAGGGCTGCTGAGGAGCTGGGATTCCCAGCGGGCATCTTGACCCTGAGTTCAGACCCTTCATCACTGCAGCTCTGCCGTAACCTTCTTTAGGAGCAGCCGCCAGGAGCCGAGTGGAGCAAGAGTCCACTCACGCTTTAATTCAACATGCTATGCTAAGGATGAAGAGGGAAGACGATGAGCTCCCTGCTCCCAAGGACGGTGCTGTCGGAGGTGACTCACCAAAATGTAAATTTGAATTCTTTCCTACAAGCGCACGAATGAATGTATGCAAGACCGAGAAGCTAAGCTCCTCGTGAGATGTGCAGTAATTGGACTTCTTCCCAGAGAAGATTTTTTAACTTGATCTTAAAGAATGAACAGACACTTGACAAGCACTAGTGGGGCCGGGGAGGGGGAGACAGAGAGTGGGGCCAAGGGTTTTGGCAGCCCAGGGCCAGTGGGAAGGTTCAGACAGGGCAGGAGAACGGTGTGCTCAGGGTGTGAGAAGGTCCGCGTGGCCAGAGCAGAATGGAGGGCAAGACGGCGAGGGGAGGAGAGAAGGGGAGGAGAGAAGAGGACAGTGCGGGATTGAGGGGTGCAAGCAGAATCACAAAGAATCCTAGAACCACCTGTGTAACTATTTTTGAAACTGTGTTCTGAGGATGGGGTGGGGGGTGGGGAAGTGTCCCCTGATAAAAGAAGTTGGGGACATGCTGAATATTATATTACCTTACGAGAATTTTTCAATTTATATTAATATGAAAATATTAAACCCGTTGGCCATTCTGGCAGTGAGCCTGTGTAACTCTGTTTAAGTCAGCCTTTGCTACCCTAATTGACCACTGAACTGCGTAACTTCCCCCCCAGAACCCTGTTAAACACCTCACAGCTGACCTGTGCTAATGAAGACCCAGTAAAGGTGTGCTCAGGAGTGGCAGTGGCAGATGAAGACACACATTCCCTATTCAGAAAGAACGCGTGAGAGAACCCTCACACAAACTTAGAAGTCACACATCTCAATTACATGATACTAAAGGTCATTTCAAGTCTCTCAACTATTCCTGGAGCCAATGTTATTTTTGTGGAATATAAGAAATTTATTTCTCGGTAGAGTCGAGGCTGTCAAACTGTGAAAACGTCCTCCAGCTGGCCTCTTTGGGTGGACTGTAGTGAGAGCCCTGAATTGTCAGGGGTCACGTCAAACTTCGTAAGTGGGCAGTGCTTGCCAGGGACACGAGTCGCCCCAGAGCTGAGGCCTGGGCCAGGGGACCAGGCGGCTCACCTCCCAGGCACAAAGTCAGGGGGAACAGATGGTCTTAAAGGAATTACCTGAAAGTCTGGGTCTCCTGGGGGCACCAGGTCACTCACCCTGCGTTTTAATTTTTACTTCATATCTCAAGTTGAACTAATCCGGTCGTCAAAGCTGTGCCTGGGGCCTCTGCGCCTCACGGCCACCTCTTCTCCCATCCCTGCCCCTCTCTCCTCCAGGCCTCTGCCCAGCCCTCCCAGGTTGGTCAGCTCTCTGTGGAAACCCTGGGACACCGTGCATATTTCCTACTTAGCGCGGGCAGGAGCTGCCGCTGTCTGTTTTCTGTTGGCCCTTTCAGGAGGCTGTGAGCTCTATGAAGTCAGGGACTGCTTCTGTCCGATACCGCAGTGCAGCATCCAATGCACAAATGTTTGTGAAACAAATCAACATGCATTAAAGCAAACTAAGGGTTCATAATTTAAGAGAGTGAAAATAGTGAGTCTTCATAAATTGGCTACAGTCCCTAGGCTTAAGCTACTTTAGATATTTTAAATATGGAGAAATGCTACTCCATTGATAACTGCTTATCAATGTATTTATTTTTTCCTAATTATTAATAAATATTTGCTATTAATATTACTATTATAATTAGGAACAACCTAAACTTCCTTCCTTCAAATTCAATCCATGGTGTCTAGTTAGTAATTTATATGTGTGATATAACGCTTCACTTTGGCACTGATTCACTTCAAGTAATTTTAGCCTTGTGTCTTCCACTCCAGTTATCATTTACTCACTCTACACAGAGTTAGTTCCTCTAATTCTCTTCCATAAATCGATCCTCTCTATTCCTTTCATTGATCCTGTGGCTCTTTCCAAACTCCTCCTAATTTTTCAATGCCTTTGTGATCCACATGGCTAGAATGAAATGGTTCTAGGCTAGATTTTGTATGGGAGGTGAAGTATTGCCAGGCTTCTATTACGAAAATGAGAAAAAAAATTCCTAAGAAATCATTTTCCCCACAAGACACTTAAAATATTTTTTGCTATCATTCCCCTTCAGTTGTTGCACAGAAATGCCATGTGGGTGGCAAAGGGTTCCTTCAAAGCTTCGTGCACTGTGGAATACCTTCGATGGAGAAGAATCTGGCAGTGGCTTTCTCAGTGACCTATGGCAATGGCACGAGCCCAGGGTTCCATTTGAAAAACTAAGCTGTACAACCACTTTCTAGTCCCCTTCTTGTCCAGCTCGCCTTGTGCCTTTGTCCTTTGTGAGTCTGGTTTCCTACCAGAACATTCTTTCCATCTAGGGGAATATTTTGGAGTGCTCAGAGTACACAGCAGGCAGCTCACTCATGGGTACTACGTTAGAGGACTAATTTCACCTGCGTGGCCAAGGCAGCACAAAGGCTGGAATGAAAACCTGAACAGCGTGGTTTTTATTTAACGTGGTTTCGTTTCTTCGAGGGAAATGAACCCTGGGAGGGCAGTCTGCTTGGCCGGCCCAGCTCGCAGGCCTTGAGGCCAGCGTCTTCCAGGAAGAGGCCGGCATGTGGGTTCCTCCTCGTCAACACCTTGACTCTGGTGGCATCCTAGCGGTGACGTGACGACCTGTACGCCAGCTTCCCGTCATCACTGAAGAATAAGCTTCTCTTCAGTTTTCTAAACAAATGGTTAAAACTCTGTGGTGTTGCCAGCCAAGCCAAGAATGCCTGAGGCAGACCGTTAACCCAAATCTCAGAAAACCACGCATCACAGCCTGTCAAACACTAACCAATCAATATCTTAATCTCCTTAAGAGTCTGCAAGGTCCTTTTGGCCCTAGAGAGAAAATGTCTTTGAATATCATATTTTAATATTAATAAGCTACAAAGAACTTTAAAAATCTACCAGAAAGTACATGGGGCAAGCATCGATAGACCTAGAAGTACAATAATACAGTAGTAGCTGATCCCAAGGACAGCTGCTATAGCATCCCGGTGTGAGCTGCTGAGGAAGGGCTCACACACGTCTTCCCACCCCCTTCTGTCCCCCGAGAGCAGGCTGTCCTGAGGAAAGAGGGGGTGAGCTGAATGCACCCCCGCTCCACGGGAAGGCCCAAGATGGGGAGCTGCAGGAAAGAGCAGGTGACCAACATGTGGGAGAAAACAATGGCAGAGAAGGGAGAGAGACTCAGACAATGCGTAGCCTTCCCAGATCACAGATGAGTAACAACAGTTCTGATCTACCTAGGGCCCGAGTGCCCAGTGTACCTGGAAACCCTGGATTTTTTCTGTGGAAGAAAGGACATGGCAGGCCATGCATACAACCCCGAGAGTAGTAAATTAGGAAGGTTTGAGAGAAGGAAAAAAGGCAAAGATCCTCTAGGGCCTATTAGGTTCAACTGTCCTGGGTTGTAAGCTCAAGAGCAAATGTCCTCAGAAAATTAGGGGACCCAAAGCCAGAGGAACTGGTAATATGTGAGGAAAAGGTATTCCCTGGGATTGCCAAAAAGCACTGACTGGAGTTTTGGCTTGGGTGAACTGGAAGGGGAGACTGGAGATCATCTTAAAAGCCTAATTTACAGTGAATCTGTGCTGAGGCAAATTGAGTAATAAGACTGAATTTTAAATTATTCCCTGGTTTGCATTTATTCATTCTCCCATTAATTTACTATTTATTCATTTGTTGCCTTTATATGAGCTGAATTCAACCAAGTGAAAGCAGAAAACACTCCCACACTTTTATTTTTTCTTCAACATTTGGCCTTCAAACTCTTTCTGAATCAAGTTTTCCTCTTTTTTTGGACAAAACCCAGAGTGCTATGATTCTTCCTATCACACAGCTAATGAAAAGTAACCTGGCCACTTTGAGTCATAAGAACAATCTCATTTTATTAATTGCAATATCCAGGCCAATGGAATTACTAAAGCTTCAAATTTCATTCAAGATTAAAGTGCTTCTGTTTCCCAGTCTTGCTCTTGAGCATCTCCTTCACCCTCCCCACCCCGGGCTGCTAGACAGCCCTGGCTCCTCAGCTGGGGAGGGAGTGGAGGGAGGTCAGGAGGGGAAGACAAGATCCCTGCCAGCGCCCTCTGGGGCGGTCCTCTCTCTCCCGAGGGCACGCTGCTGGGTGTCTCGCTGAGCCCTGGGCGCCTGGCAGTGACCCCCGCCTGTTGGTACCACCTCAGCCCCCAGCCCCAGGCAGTCCCCACGTGGCTCCCTGGGGGTCCGTACCCAGCCCCAGGACAGAAGGCCCCTGTGCCCTCTGGACCTTCCTCAGGCACCCTCTTCTGGTTCTATCATCAAGGCAAGTCGAAGCACCGTCTTTTGTCTTTATCTTCCCCAGAAAGGGATCCGGCACCATTTTCTGGGCTCTTCAAAGTACCGATGACACAGGTGAAGTTCTTTGTTAACTAGGGTCCCAGGGATCCCTGACGACTTGAGGTGAGGGGGTCGAATATTGGCCACTCTACTGGAAACGTGCCTGCCCTCCCTGTTTTTTAACGCCGACTGTTTTCACATCATGAGGTGAGCAACAGCCCGAGGGACTCAACACGGGCTTTTTGCCATCCTCCTTGCGAATCCTGCCTTGGCCACTGGAATCTTGGTTTGGAATTGGAGCAAAGGTGGAGGATTCGACACCTATTGCTTTGATCTCGACAGCAGGATCTCAACTGAAACCACACGATTCTGCTTTCACAGGGAGCTCCAAGGAACAGGAACCATTAGCCTGTGCCTGTTTTGGGCCGGGCATTATTCTAGCCGCTGTGGAATCTAAAAGCAAAGGTCACCTGGCTCAAGGAGCTCAGAGTCGAGGGTGCATGCCCCCCCCTCGCACCCACACTCAAGGCATCTTGGCTCTCTAAGCCCAGGAGCGTGTCCTGGGCCATGAGCACAGAACACGGAGAGGGCAAGTGTGAGGAGTTTGACAGGAGTTAGGGTTCTATAACCTGGGGCTGCGACCCAGAGTCTCTCGTGCCCAGCAGGAGGCGATGCCAAACTAAGGAGGTGAGCAATGCCAGACGGTGTTGGAAGCCAGGCACGAAGCCTCAAAGGACGGCAATGGGTTGGTGAACAGGAGGGACCTGAGACAAATTTCAAGGGTGGGATTCTGAGAACTAAGCAACTTGGAACCAAAACAGCTGGGTTTACAGTAAATGGGCAGAGATGGAGGCAATTGACTCAAAAAGGCCATCGTGTGTGGCTTCCCTTTCTGTGCCAGTGGAGGCTTGCTATCTGCGTGGGTCGGCAGAAGCTGGGGGGGGGCAGGGCAGTCACAGGCCAGGTTAGAGCTGCGGCGCTGGGTCTGTAGAAGCAGCTCTGGGTGGGTTTGGAGGCCCTCTTGAGTGGCTGTAGATGTAGCTTGAAGCCTATAGAAACGGGACACATGCCAAGCATCTGAGATGGGGGAAGCTTTTGGAAGATTCAGAGGCTCAAATCTTCCTGGTAAGATTCCTACTTTCTTCCTGGGTAAGTTTATTTTATTGAAACCCCACCCTTTCTTCAGGGCTCAGCTAAGTTGCATCTTTCCTAGAACTTCGTTTTGATGGTTTCTAGGGCCTCCTAAACTCTCACAGATGTTTGGAGGTTAGTAAGACACCACCATCTTGCACTGTCAATTCAACGTTTGTCCTCTGACTTGCTGAAGCATACGAACCTGAAATACCCTACTTGGTTTTCTGCCCTGCAGCCAGGCAGCTGCACCAGTGTTACTCATCCCAGCGTGCTGAGCTCTGCCAGAGACCTGGAGACCAATCCTAGTACCAAAAACCTTGTGGAAGACATTTACCCTGTGTCAGCCTGGCTGCTGGTGCCAGTGTGACTTTGGTGTCGCCAGTTGTCAGTACCTTACTTACTCCTTACATTTTTCCACATAAACCAGAGGCTAGAGGTCCTGCTAAAGCAATGGCCAATACATAAAGTACAGCTAGTGTTTAAGGAAGAATGCCCTCACTGGTTAGGCAGACCTGGGAGGGAAAGGGGCCCTCACTGGACAGTGTGACGAGAGCATTCTGGAGAAGACCAGGAGGTAAGCTGGGGTAGGGTGGGCAGGAAGGGGCTCACTGAATGCCCTCTGTCACCTATCATCTGTGGCTAAATCGCAGCCAGGTTACTTTCATCAAGCTACTTATTTTCCTGTTAAACTGTAAAAACATGGGTTTGCAAATCTTTGTCCCTCGTAAACTACAGAGAACACAATGCTTAATTATGTTGATTAATTACTTGAGAAAATAATCATTCTCTCTGTAATTCAAATCATATGTATACATCTAATTATTGAAAATGTATAAAATTTTAAAAGTTCACCTCCATTAAACTTTTATTACATGGTCATACAGTTTAAAAATCTTGCCAATTGCAATTAAAATGAATTTACTATAATTCACTTTCTTTTATGTATCTTCATCGATATTGTCCAAGTGTAAAACTAGTTGGCATTAATGCTTAGGAAGCAAGAATGTCCTGCAATTTTGGTCTCAATATCTCCATATGTCTGGAAGCAATTCCAAAGAACTTTTAAAGTTAACTGTTAAAGATCTGACTTATTTCCTAAGTTTTATTTAAAAGGATCAGTTGAAGAAACAGAAACCAGTGTTATCAACCCTTCTTTTGTACAAGGTTAAATGAATGATCTGGAGGGTCACTTTTGTCATCAGATATTTCATGCCATGAATAGAGCCTCTGAAGTCTAGAATAGAAGGCTTAAAGGGTAAATCACCCAGAAAAAGTCAACAAAAAAGCATGTCTTGAATCATTACATTATGAACAGCACTATACAAACAATTATTAACAAATACAAAAGAAAAAGAAGGTACAATCTCTGCCTTTGATAATTTATACAAGATAGAAGAATTGCAGAGCTTAAATTCATTTCCAAAATCAGAAGCAAAAATGTAACTTGAATTTTGGTAGCCAATGCCCACATCCACTTAGCTTAGTTTGTTACAATGAGTTGTTGGGGATTCCAAAGGCCTCACTCTATTTCAGAATGACAGATGGCACTTATATCTCCAACCTTTACATAAATTTCTATCATTTCTCACAAAGCAGAAACGAGAGGATAAAGATGGATCAGTGCAAATCTATCCGCAGTATTGGAAATATGACTCAAGGCACACGCTTTACTCATGCTCGGCACATCATCCCCACATCAGAGGAGGGGGTTGTTATTCTGGGCCCCACAAAGACAGTGCTTCTGTCCCAACACCTGTAGAGAACAGCCCAGACTTTACCACACAAGCTTTAGTGCTGCTGAACATCATGGTGGTGGACAAGAACCCCCATCTTTTCCCAAGGTGCAAGAGGGTTTTTGTTTTTGAATTTTATACCCTGGGCCAGGAGCAAAATAACTCTAGATGCATCATCGAGGATGTCTGTGTGCATTTCCACCTGTGGATGAGTTTACATACAGCATTTTCAGGACGAGTTTCATAGACCAGTCCCTACTCCCTTATTTCTTTTCCAGGATATATTGGTTTTGTCGGTCAGCACTGGAATCCCATAAATCACTCAGCTGGTTACTCTTTAAGTGTGCATGTGTGTGTGTGAGTGTGTGTGTGTTTCACAGAAAGTGAGGTTTTTACCCCGCTCTCAGTGACTAGAAAACATTTGTGTCCAGGTTATAGGAAGTAAATTACAAGAAAAGTTCATTAATTTTTGTCAAGAAAATTCACAAAGAATGGACTAACTTCATTTTATTTTAAAACAAACACGTATTAAGAAATGGAAAGCGATTCAGATGAAGTTTAGCATTGTTATTGCTTGCTCCAGGCAATGAGAGCAAACAACATTCCCAAGAGTCACAACGAGCAAAACAAAACCCACAGCCTTGAACCCTTCCAATGAGTAGGTCATGTGTCACCAATCTTGTCTTTCGACATCCATTTCACTTACCAAAAGCAGGGCTGACTGAAATTTTGTGCAATTTATTTTTAAATTGGATTCAAGGTTTTGACGTTGTGTCTTGTAAGAAGGGACTTTACTGTAAATCGGTGTTGCAAAAGCCACCTTGCTTTAGCAAGATAAATGTGCAGAGCATGTGCAGGAGTAATATGCAAACCAAGCACAGGATATATTACTTTAACACATAACCTGGCAACATTTTTAAAAAAACCTTGATACATCTAGGAAGCTTACTGTGAATGTGAAAGAATCAGTTGCAAATGACCTTTATTGGGCTTCACAAATGATAAAACAGGAAGTGTTTTGGTAAAGATGCCCTGGACAGCTCAGGAAAAGAGGAAGGAAGCAGAGAGCATCTGTTGCCAACTTTGGGTCAATATTTACTTGTCACATCATCCCCAAGATGGGCTGAAGGCTCTAGGGACCACTTGGCAGAGCTGCCATGTGACCTTTCAGAACTTGCTCCATCTTCCAACACATGGGAGACACTTCTTGGCAGGACACTCAAGAAAGCCCTCAATATGCATATGATTTTCTGCAAAGAACCCAGGTATCTTCTTTTCCTAGTGCTGCTGTAACAAAGTACTGCACGCTGGGTGGCTTAGGACACCAGAAGTCTGTTGTCACATAGCTGTGGAGGCCAGAGGTCCAGAGCAAGGGGTCAGCAGGGCTGCACAGCAGGCCTGTGCGCCAGAGCCTCTCCCATGCCTCTCCAGCTTCCAGCGGGTCGATGGCAGTCCACAGTGTTCCCTGCCTGTCTCCCTGTCTGGGGGCAGATGTCCTCTTATCAGGACACCTGTCCTATTGGATTAAGGCCCACCCTACTCCAGGGTGACCTCATCTTAATTCGCCTAATTCCATCTGAAATGGACCAGGTCACATTCTGAGGGTTGGGGAGTAAGACTTTAACACTCCTTTTGGGAGAACAGCCTACTTACCCCATAGGAGACATTTCTTGAGGGGCACTAAAGAAAAGTCCTCGATACTCAAAGGATTTTCTGTAAAGAATACCACCAACTATAAAATGACTAGTCTCTTAAAAGCCTCCACATATTTTATGTAATATCATAGACTATTATTTCTGAAAGGGGCCTTAACATTAGACAAAGTTCTGGCATAAGGTCAACCAGTACCGTTTGAACTTGACTCTGTTACAGGAAATCTTCCCTCAATCTCTTTGTTTGGCTGGTGGAACTGTTCATGATCGAATCGACATCCCTATGGGAGCAGTAGCCTATTTCACATTGACCAACAAGGAAATTCAAGAGCGAGGAGGCCCCTAAGCCCTGTGATAAGCTTTTTGCTTCTCTGCTCTGTTGCGTTTTTTTGCAAACCATTGTGTTGGCCTCTGTGTGTTCTTCACGTGGCAGTCATGTCCACGACCCCATGCCAAGCAGGCTAGAAGTGCGGATGGGAAAATACTATGATGAATGAAGAGATTCATGTTGCCGTGGATGCGAAGGATGCGGGGTTAATCTGGCCACATCCTCCTGCTTGTTCTGCTGAAGAGGAATGAAAGTGGCCATCCAGCTTTTCATTTACTTGACCACATCATCATACTCTGCCTAATTAGGAAGGGAAATCAAGTCTTAAGATCACCTAGTATACACTGGCAGGAGCACTTTCTTGAGTATGGATTGGGAGTCTAATCCTATCAAGCTCACGAGAGGCACCTTTCAACCAACTTCCATTTAAGTGTTGCTGGCATGAAAAATACAGCATAGAGTCCTGAGTAAACAGAATGTAGAAACCGTGCTTTGTTAACTTATTCCAAAGCCCTTTGTCTCCTACTTGTAAGGTACAACGTGGCAAAGGCTCTTGGCAGACGTCTGAGAGCTTTTATAACCCATGTTGAGACCAGCTGGAACAAAGGCACTTTGTGGACCTCCAGACTGAGCTGCTGGCCTGGCTGTCCAGAGGTAAACTGTGTTTGCTCTCGGATATGGGATGAGAGCTGTTCAAAAACTGACTTGCCAGTGCTTACGCAAGGCAAGGAACGACTGCATTTTATGAAGCATCATCTTGCCTAATACATAAGAGACAAATTTAAAACACCATAACAGCATGTGGCTGGAAGTAGACAACCCTAGGGAAAAAGCATTCCCGGGAAGCAGGAATGTTGACTAATACCCAGACTGGATGAAGATTTGGAAATAAAGACAGCAATTAATTAGGATCTCTTCAAAGGCGGCATGGTGATTACCAGTAAAAATGGACAGACGTGGAGGGCACTGCTCGGGCAAGGCGCTTACATCTCTAAACCTGTTTTCGTCTAAGAAGGGGGACCACCTACCTGCCTTTGAAGGCTGTTTAGAATGTCACAATGAAATTATGTTCTGAAAATGCTTTGTCAGCTGTAAAGTTCCATGTAAGTAAGAACAATGATACCTAATAACAACATAATAATCATTATCATAGTAACAATATCACTAACATTTAAAAACTTAGTCTGTGCCAGCCACTAAGCCAAGGGTTTTGTATGAATTCTCTCTCTGGGTGGCATAATATTATCTTCAGCATTTTACAGAGAAGGAAGCTGAGAGAGGTGGGAAACCTTGACCAAGGTTTACTTGGCACCCAAATGTGTGCTTCACCTTCCACACTGAACTGTCTCCCCTTCGGTGGTCGCTATGAATGTCAACTTGGTTCATTTTCGGAGACTTCTGTGCTTTCACATATTCCATTCAAGCGATGTTTCTTGTCTAATATTTTACTGACTAGTCCAACCACTAGCCAATATCATCGAATTCATGTTCTCTATGTGCAGCACTCATAAAGGTATAAAGAAATAATTAACAAGATAGAAAATGAAGACTGTCATTCCAGGGTGACAAAATCTGCATACAGAGGAAAGGCCAGAGAATATTTAAAAGCAATATGAAAACTGGTGCAAATTTAAGTAGGATGATATGTATATAGTTGAGTCATGAAGAATGCAAAAAGAAGAGAATTCTTGCAATCATATGATCCTTCTGGCTTTGTAATTTTTTTTATAACCATTCTACTTTTTTTCTTGATTCTCTTTTTCCTACTAAAGGCCTACTAATCCCTAGACTAATAGCCCTATTGGTTAGTCTACAGGCCTATGAGGATTCTAGAATTGCACTGTCCTATAAGGTAGCTACTAGTCATACGTAGCTACTTAAATTACATTTAAATTAATTAAAATAAAAGAAAATAAAAAATTCAGTTCCTTCAAAATCTTTTAATATATATCCTGTTAGATCTGTTTCTCCGGAGAACCCTAATACAGGGATGGTCAAGCTACATATGTAACCACACTAGGATTTATAGGAATACTTAGGTAGAAACTCCTGGAAGGAGATAGGGCTTCCTGCTCATCAGGAGGATAGACGATGGAGACATCAACAACTGCAGAAGTATCTCACTCTGACCCTTTTGTGCTCACTGGCTGGTGAAGCACAGGACATATCAGTGATATGGTCACGAGTGCATTTCACTTGCACATGGTGTGAAAGAATGAACAAGCAACAAGCAAGAGCAGTCAGAGTTGCTCAGAAAGAACTTTTGAGAAAGAGGCATGGCATCTCGAAAGGGCCTTCTGACCTGGTTTTGGTCTGAGGTGAGTTCAGGGAGGTAGAATCCGATGGCGAGAGAAGAGCAGAACATGGTGTTGAAGGTTAAAACTAGATGTAAATTGTAATGGGCCTGCTATTTCTAAAATGTTCCCCTTTCATCCATCAGGCCACAGGGAGCCATCACAAGTCTTCAAGCAGCAGAGTGACATGATTGGCTCAGCTTCAGTTTTCAGGAAGGTAATTATGGCAGCAGTGGGAGGGTGAAGTAAGGTAGAAACAACCTCTGGATTTTCCCTTGGCAGTGCTACTGTACCCTAGGAGTCAATCCTAATACCTTATAGTTCAAAGTAAGCATGACTTTAAATATACCTATCAGTTATGACATTAAACAATAATGACACTAAAAGGACAAATTAGTGAATTGTCAAATATGTTCTGGTAAAAGGGGTTAGCATGACCTGGAAAATTCACTCGTCTATTGAATAAATGATGAAGATTTTTAAAAGCAGTCTAAATCTATTCTTGTCAATATATTTATAATACTATTACTTGCTTTTATATGATCATAAAATGAAAGAGTTGAAATAATGTACAATTATCAGGCTGGAAATAAAATGGGAAGATGGATCACATGTGAATGATGAGAAAAGATGAGAAGTGAGCAGGGTTTGGTTCATTTTGGAAAAGGACTTGGGAAATGAGTCTCAGACTCTTCACTGAGGACTCTCCAAATTCATTCCTGAGGTGACTGCCAAAATGACGACGCCAGGCTGGAAACCAGACCTCCCTGACCAAGGCTCAGCCTCACCTCAGGCCTTGCGATGTGAGCCCTGGGACACGGATCCAGTCCCACAGCTGGAAGCGGCGAGCCACCACTCTTCACATCAGTAGAAGACTGGAGGTCTTGACTTAATGAGGAAGAGAGAGAGATTTCTGTGCAAGCCTAAACATTTCCTGTGAAGTACGAGTGCATCAAGCAAGCCCATCTGATGTTTCTTCAAAGGTTTGAAGATGAGCGGCATTTTCAATTGCAGTCCCCGACCCCACCCTGCCAGTGCTTCCAACCACTGGCTCTTCATCTGCCTGACTGCAGAAAGACTGACCTGGCAGCCTTCCTGAAGGCACCCTCAGACCGTGTTCTTGGCTTCAGAAAAGTACACTGAAGAGGGAAGCATTTTATGCTGCGGTGTAACTGTCCTGTTATTCTGCTACATTTTAGGCATGTAATTAACTTTAGTTTTATATGTGTATAAATAATTTAAATGCTAAATTGTTTTTAATGACTGTCCCAGAAACTGTTAAAAAAAAAAAAAAACCATCATAAAAATGGAACATCTACTTTTACCATGCTGAGAAAAGTGGTAGCAGATTTGCAATTGCCTTGTAAACAATAGAAAGTTGGGCAAAATCTATAAAACAATTGTTTTCGGCCATTAGGGAGAAGGTAGCACAGGACTGTGGTGGCTGAGAGAAGGACCATGGCTGAGGGGAGCCCTGCAATTACCCCAGCTTTCTGCCAGACACTTTGAATTGAGGGGGAACTCCAGCAGAGCACAACAGTCATATTAAGATGAAAAGTCCGAGATAAGAATATAGGGAACCTGCAATGGTGGGAAATTATAGAACAGAGGATCAGAGAGAAGGGAGCTGTGGCACCCGAGAGTTACAGAAACCCACACACGGACACCTCTAGTCTGTTGCTGAACACTAAGCTGGGCATTGGTTTTTCTTGTATTTCCTGTTATGTAGTTAAAACACTCGGGAGAATTTGTTAAATGCTGTCTGTATACCCATATCTTTCAATTAAAATATACAGCTGCTCTTAAAAAAGAGAAAGAGGGGGGCAGGTTTAGCTCAGTGGTTGAGCGCCTACTTCCCATGTACAATGCCCGGGTTCATTCTCTGGCACCTCCTTGAAAACAACAACAACAAACCTTTAAAAATAAATCCCCTCGCAGCCCTCACCGGAGCGTGGATGCTCACCTGCCCGCCCAGCAAGGCAGAGTATGGCCAAGGCCAGCAGGACAAGGAGTGTGAGGGGCCCCACGGTCCATCCATTAGGGACTGTTCTGGGGCTGCTGCTCAGACTTGCTTGTCTGTCCCCCCCAGCTCCGAGCACCATTGGAGGTGAGGAGGGACGTCTGACCATGGTGGAGGCAGGTCACAAAATAAAAAAAGAAAAAGAAAAAGAAAAAGAAAAGAAACTCCTCTAAGGCCAGGAAGGAACAATCAGGGAGCTGTTAGTATTGAGAGGTAATTTTCCATGGGTCTCATATTTCTACACATCTTGCAAGTAAAGGCACTGACTACATTTGTTCTGGCCCATTTATTCAAGGATGCTGTGTAGCAAACATCCCTGGTTGATAGAGCTAGCGTGTCTCTCAGGAGCAAAGGGCAGACATGCTTACCACCCATTATAAAAGATGTGGGTCCCCCAACCTCAGGGTTCCTCTCTTGTAACACAAGCCTCTGCTTGTGCTCTGTGGGAATTGAGGCTCAGAGAAACAGGACGAATGCTGACACTCTGGCTCTGCTGCTATTTCCAGGAGTAATAAAGTATTGTCTCTAACCCTGGAGTCTCGTTCTGCTGGTATCCATGAGGCTCTGGTAGGTTAACTTTTAAGCTTGCAAGTAGGGTAAGGTCTCAAACCCTTCACAGATTTTGACAGTTTGGGAAATGAGGATAGGATTCTGACAAAGACATTGTTTTTGGAAAATGAGGAGTGAAGGCCTCATGGGCCAAATAATAGGATTTGAAGAAAGTTCATGTGTATCAGTAGCAAACATGTTGAACAAATTGCATGGTCAACTAGGCAATAAACATTCTTTTTACTGCCTGTTGTTGAGGAATGACTGGGGAGGTCCTTGCAGGCCTGGCACCTGAAAGAGGTCAAAGAAAGCGGCCCTTTTTTTACAACCTCTCTTTGAGAAGAGGGCAGTGCAGATCTTCCTCTGCAAACAGGGGGTGGTTTCAGGTCTATCCCACTGGAACAATTACTATTAATATTCATCCTTTATGGAAAGAAGCTTCTAACCAACCTTTTTAGTTATCAGTTACAGAGACATGCACCTACATAGAAAGTGAAAGTAGAGAAATTTGCAATCACTATGGGTTGAAACCAGGAGAATTGTTAGAACTCTGACTGGTTAACCTGGGAGACTGGAGAGTGGGACACATAACATTTATTAAGGGAATACAGCAACTATCCGGCCATCTGTGACTCAGCCCCCATGCTCTTTATCATGGGACCTTAGACCATCTGGAGATGAACACTAAATGATTTCAGAAATGCTAGCAGTGGATCCGAGCTGCCATAAAGGGTCTCAGACCCTCTCGAGGAGATTTCCCTGAGACAGACAAACTTCCTGGCAAACCATAGATGAGGTACTGACGGTATTTGGGCTCTTACTGCCTGGGAGTGGGTTTATAGTGTTGATGTAAGTGATCCACTGAAGCATGAAACATTGACCTGAAGAAATCTAGATAAATACTTGTGTTCAGCCATGAAACTACTTTAAATCAAGAGCGAATGTAGGGAGTGGATGTGGCTCAAGCAGTTAGGTACCTGCCTCCTACACGGGAGATCCTGGGTTCAGTTCCTGATGTTTCCTAAAGACGACAAGCAGAAGCAACAAGCTGACACAATGAGCTGATGCAATGAATTGACACAGTGAGCTGATGAATGAGCAGACACAATGAGCAGGGGGCAGATATGGCTCAAGCAGTTGGGTACCTGCCTCCTACATGGGAGGTCCCGGGCTCAGTTCCTGGTGCCTCCTAAAGAAGACAAGCAGACAACAAGCAGACACACAACCTGCAGAGACAATGAGCAGATACAACGAGCAGAGACATTGAGCAGACAGATGAGGGAGCCATCTTGGGTGGGGGGAGACATGTACTCAGGGGTTGAGATTTAATAAAATTTTAAAAACAAGTGAATGCAAGGCCCTGCTTAATGGAACAGTAGTGTCCTCTCTCCCTCGCCCCTGCCCTGCCCCATGCATACTGATCTGTGCCCCTTCCTCCTCCTCTACTCCACCTTTAGCTGCTTTAAGGAGAACGATGGGATGACCATTCTAATTAAAAGGTGGAGATTACCAGACTGGGTTAAGCAGGAGGACCCAATTATATATTGCTTATAAGAAACCCAAGTTAAGTAGACAGATTAAAAGAATGGAAAAAACCACATTCATCCTAAGAACACATAGTAGACTTCAGAATGGGCAGAGTAGACTTCAGGAAAAGAAACATTCCAAGGATAAAAAGGGTCATTTCATAATGAAGATAGGGCCAATTATCTGGAAGACAAAATGATTCTAAATGTATATGCATCCTTATAAGAAAAGCTTCAAAATAAATGAAGCAAAAACTAATTGAACTGAAAGAAGTAGATGAATATATGATAAGACAATTCAACACTCATCAATCAGTAATTGATAGAACATATAGCAAGAAACAATAAGAGATGGCACAAATCGGCAATTAGGAATGAACAAGTGCATCACTGCAGATCACACACACACTAAAAGGGTAATAAAGAAATACAATGAAACCTGTTGGACTAATGAATTTGATAGGTTAATTTAAATGGACAAATTCCTCAAAAGACAAAAATTAAACTGGACACAAGAAGAAACAGGAAATTAAATATCTATCTTTAAAAGTAATTGAGATGAACTTCCGGGAAGATGGCAGACTAGTAAGACACGGGAATCTCTTCTCCAGAAAAATAGCTAGAGGACAAGCTGAAACAGCCCCGAAAAAGATCTTCTAGGGTTTAGGTCAGCAGGTGAAGGCTGCACACCACCCAGAGGAGAGAGGGACAGAAGAGGGAAATCGCGACTACAGAACTGTGAGTTGCAAGTAGCAGCTTCTGCTGCTGCCGGCACCCTTCCCCACACTCTTCAGAATTCTAGGGCCCCTGGGCCTGGGCCTGCGACCACAGACAAAGGGGGCTCCAGGGATCTGCCACTCCCAGAAAGGGGAAAGAGAGGGACACAGCCTTAGGCTGACTCAGGTTCTGACATGAAATTTGGGCTAAGGAGCCCCACGGACCCTTCCACACAGCGGTTTGCCCTGGGAGCCTGGAAAGGACTGGAGAAATCTGATCCTCGCAACCTCCCTCTCTTCTAGCCTGGACTAATTGTTGAGGACACCACGGGAGAGGGGAGAGAGAGCCTGGGGCTGACCCTGCTTTGGACTCCCAGGTTTGGTCTGCCTTGTCCCGAGAGCCCTTCCAGGCTGGGTGGGGCTGCGCCATTGTTTGCCTTGGAGCCTGCAAAGGGCTAAAGATATACAAACCTCCCAATCTCCTCCTCTACTAACAGGGACTGATTGTTGAGGACTCAGAAGGGAGTGGAAATATTTCCTAGCTGGGAAAAGGGGGGCGCTACGAGAGAAGTCTGGAGAACTGTTTCAGAAAGTTTGAATCACAGGGCTCCTAGCCCCCAGACAGGAAGCTCTATCACATTGATCTGGCCTGTGTCACAACAAATACGCTCCGACCAGGCATTGAATTGACAGCAGCCAACAAGCGCCATCTCCTGGCAGACCAAGGAAGTGCACATAAGAAAATTAATGAGAGTCTTTTCCTGGCCTCTATAGCCTCCCTGCCCAAGGCCCTAGGAAACGACTCTACAACCAATTACTGGGTACAGTGCCCAGTTTTGAGCAACCAGCAGAACAATCCTAACAATCAGGGTTGAGCCAAAAATCACAGAGCGGTGGTAACTCACAGCCTCCTGCCACTAAAACCCCATAAAAGAGAAAGAGATAGAGCATCTAAGTAAAATACAAACTAACCAGATGCCTAAGCACCAGCAAAAAATTATGGGCCATACTAAGAAAATAGAAGACATGGCCCAAGAAAAGGAATACAGCAAAGTCCCAGAAGAGATGCAGAATTTGAGAGAACTAATCAGTGAGATGAGCACACATTTCCAAAATCAAATTAATTAGATGAAAGAGAATATAGTTAAAGAGATCAATGACATCAAGGAGTCATTGCACGAACGTAAAGAAGAATTTGAAATCATGAACAGAAAAGTAACGGAGTTCATGGGAATGAAAGACACAATAGGTGAAGTCAAAAATACATTTGAAGCATACAACAGCAGACTTGAAATGACAGAAGAAAGAATAAGTGATACTGAAGACAGAGCAGCTAAAATTGAAGAGAGAAAAGAACAGAGAGAGAAAAGAATGGAAAAAATTGAGCAGGGGCTCAGAGAGTTGAATGACAACACAAAACGGAAGAACATACGTGTCATGGGAGTTCCAGAAGGAGAAGAGAAAGGAAAAGGGGCAGAAAGAGTATTTGAGGAAATAATAGCTGAAAATTTCCCAACTCTCACGAAAGAAATGAACTTACATGTCCAAGAAGCACACCATACCCCAATAAGAATAAATCCAAATAGACCTATGCCAAGACACATATTATTCAGAATATCAAATGTAAAAGATAAAGAGAAAATTCTCAGAGCAGCAAGAGAGAAGCAAACGATCACGTACAAAGGACGTCCAGTAAGACTTTGTGCAGATTTCTCTTCAGAAACCATGGAGGCGAGAAGACAATGGTATGATACGATTAGGAAACTGAAAGAGAAAAACTGCCAGCCGAGAATTCTTTATCCAGCAAAACTGTCCTTCAAATATGAAGGTGAATATAAAATATTCACAAACAAACAGAAACTAAGAGAGTTTGCAAAAAAGAATCCCTTTTGCAGGAAATATTAAAGGAAGCCTTAGAACCTGAAAGAAAAAGACAGGAGAGAGAGGCTTGGAGGAGAGTATAGAAAAAAGAATAGCAGAAAGGATAACCAAAAGAGTAAAAAGAAAGGCAAAAATAAGATGACATATGAAAAGCAGAGAATAAAATGGAGGAAATAAATAGTGCATTTTCAGTAATATCATTGAATGTGAATGGATTAAATTCCAAAATCCAAAGATACAGGCTGACAGAATGGATAAAAAAACATGAGCCATCCATATGCTGCTTCCAAGAAACGCACCTCAGACACAAGGATACAAACTGGCTGAAAGTGAAAGGTTGGAAAAAGATACTCCATGCGAATAGTAAACAGAAAAGAGCAGGGGTAGCTATACTAATATCAGACAAAACAGACTTCAAATGCAAAAAAAGTGATAAGAGATGTGAAAGGCGATTATATATTAATAAAAGGGATGATCCTCCAGGAAGATATAACAGTCATAAATATCTACGCACCTAACCAGGGTGCCCCAAAATATATGAGACAAACTCTAGCAAAACTGAAGGGAGAAATAGACATTTCTACAATAATCGTTGGAGACTTCAATACCCCTCTCACATCATTAGATAGAACAACTAGACAGAAGATCAACAAGGAAACAGAGAACTTGAACAATATGATAAACAAGTTAGACCTAACAGACATATACAGAACACTGCATCCAAACTCAGCAGGTTATACATTCTTCTCAAGTGCCCATGGATCTTTCTCCAGGATAGACCACATGTTAGGTCACAATACAGCTCTCAATAAATATAAAAAGATTGAAATTATACAAAGCACCTTCTCAGATCATAATGGAATGAAACTAGAAATCAATAACAGAAAGGAATAAAGGAAATTTGCAAATGTGTGGAGACTGAACAACACACTCCTAAATATTCAGTGGGTCAAAGAAGAAATTGCAAGTGAAATCAGTAAATATATTGAGACAAGTGAAAATGAGAACACAACATATCAAAACTTATGGGATACAGCAAAGGCAGTCTTGAGAGGGAAATGTATAGCCCGAAATGCCTATATTAAGAAACAAGAAAGAGCTAAACTCAAAGATTTAACTGAACAACTTGAGAAACTAGAAAAAGAACAGCAAACCAATCCCAAAGCAAAAAGAAGGAAAGAAATAATAAAGATTAGAGCAGAAATACATGAAAATGAGAACAAAAAAGCAATAGAGAAAATCAACAAAACCAAAAGCTGGTTCTTTGAGAAGATCAATAAAATTGACAAAACCCTCACTGGACTAACAAAGAAAAAAAGAGAAGATGCAAATAAATACAATCAGAAATGAAAGGGGGGAAATTACAAATGACCTCACAGAAATAAAAAGAATCATAAGAGGATATTATGAGAAACTATATGCCAACAAACTAGACAACCTGGATGAAATGGACAAATTTCTAGAAACTCATAACCAACCTACACTGACACAACAAGAAATACAAGAACTTAAAAAACCAATCTCAATTAAGGAGATTGAATCCATCATCAAAAATCTACCAGCAAAGAAAAGTCCAGGACCAGATGCCTTCACAGGTGAGTTCTACCAACCATTTCTAAAAGAATTAACACCAATCCTGTTTAAACTCTTCCAAAAAATTGAAGAGCATGGAAAATTTCCCAACACATTTTATGAAGCCAACATCACCCTAATACCAAACCAGATAAAGATTCCACAAGAAAAGAAAATTACAGACCAATCTCTCTCATGAACATAGATGCAAAAATTCTCAACAAAATCCTTGCAAATCAAATCCAACAGCATATCAAAAGACTTATACATCACGACCAAGTGGGATTTATTCCTGGTATGCAAGGCTGGTTCAACATAAGAAAATCAATCAATGTAATACACCACATTAAAAAATTGAAGGAAAAAACCCACATGATCATCTCAATAGATGCAGAAAAGGCATTCGACAAAATCCAACATCCTTTTTTGATAAAAATACTTCAAAAGATAGGAATAAAAGGAAAATTCCTCAATATGATAAAAGGTATATATAAAAAACCCACAGCCAACATCATACTCAATGGGGAAAGGTTGAAAGCTTTCCCCCTAAGATCAGGAACAAGACAAGGATGCCCACTGCCACCATTGTTATTCAACATTGTACTAGAAGTTCTAGCTAGGGCAAATAGACAAGACAAAAAAATTAAAGGTGTCCAAATAGGAAAAGAGGAAGTTAAACTCTCACTGTTTGCGGATGACATGATCATGTATTTAGAAAATCCTGAAGTATACACAACAAAGCTACTTGAACTAATAAATGAGTTCAGCAAAGTGGCAGGATATAAGATCAACACGCAAAAATCAGTAATGTTTTTGTACACTAGTACTGAACAATCTGAGGAGGAAATCAGAAGGAAAATTCCATTTTCAATAGCAACAAAAAGACTCAAATACCTAGGAGTTAATTTAACCAAGGAAGTACACGACCTATATGCAGAAAACTACAAAACAATGCTAAAAGAAATTTAAAAAGACCTAAACAAATGGAAAGACATTCCGTGTTCATGGATTGGAAGAATAAATATCATGAAAATGTCAGTCTTGCCCAAATTGATTTATAGATTCAATGCAATACCAATCAAAATCCCAACAGCTTACTTTACAGAATTAGAGAAGGCACTTACCAAATTCATCTGGAAGGGTAAGTGCCCCTGAAAAGCCAAAAGTATTCTAAAAAAGAAGAGCAATGTGGGAGGAATTTCGCTGCCTGACCTTGATACATATTACAAAGCTACAGTGGTCAAAACAGCATGGTACTGGCATAAAGATAGACATATCGATCAGTGGAATAGAATTGAGAATCCAGAAATAAACCCTCACCCATACAGTCAACTTGTTTTTGACAAACCTACCAAGCCCACGCTGATGGGAAAAAACAGTCTCTTCAACAAATGGTGTTGGGAGAACTGGATATCTATAACCAAAAGAATGAAAGAGGACCCCTATCTTACCCCCTATACAAGAATCAACTCAAAATGGATCAAAGATCTAAAGATAAAAGCCAGGACCATAAAACTACTAGAAGAAAATGTAGAGAAACATCTTCAAGACCTTGTAGTAGGTGATGGTTTCTTGGACTTCACACCCAAAGCACGTGCAACAAAAGAAAAATGAGATAAATGGGACCTCCTCAAAATTAAACACTTTTGCACCTCACAGGAATTTGTCAGAACGGTGAAAAGGCAGCCAACTCAATGGGAAAAAATATTTGGAAATCACATATCTGATAAGGGTTTAATATCCAGGATATATAAAGAGATGTTACAATTCAACAATAAAAAGACAAATGACCCAATTAAAAAATGGGCAAAAGACTTGAATAGACATTTCTCCGAAGAAGAAATACAAATGGCAAAAAAACACATGAAGAAATGTTCAACATCACTCATGATTAGGGAAATGCAAATCAAAACTACAATGAGATATCATTTCACACCTATCAGAATGACCATTATGAAAAAGACAGAGAACTACAAGTGTTGGAGAGGATGTGGAGAGATAGGAACACTTCTTCACTGTTGGTGGGAATGCAGGATGGTACAACCACTATGGAGGACTGTTTGGCAGTTCCTAAAGAAGTTGAATATAGAATTGCCCCGTGACCCTGCAGTACCACTACTGGGTATATACCCAGAAGAACTGAGAGCAGTGACACGAACAGACATCTGCACACCGATGTTCATAGACACATTATTCACCATTACCAAAAGTTGGAAACAATCCAGGTGTCCATCAACAAATGAATGGATAAACAAACTGTGGTGTATTCACACGATGGAATATTATGCAGCTGTAAGAAGAAATGAAGTCATAAAGCATATGGCAACATGGATGAACCTGGAGGGCATTATGTTGAGTGAAGCAAGCCAGACACAAAAGGACAAATACTGTATGAATGCATTACTATGAACCAAATATATTGTGTAATATATTGTTTGATTCACAAAAAAAACAAAAAACAAAAAACAAAAAACAAAACAACAAAAAAATTTACATATATCCATTACATTTAATTGAGAAATGTATATATTTATTCATCTGTGTTTACTTTTTAGTTTTTAATTGCTTATGTTTTCAATTATTAAATGTACAAAATAAAGTTAAAAAACAAAACAAAACAAAAAAGCCAAACAACAAAAACAACAAAAAGGAATTGAACTCATAATTAAAAATATTTCCACAAAGAATACTCTAGGCCCACATTGCTACACTGGTCAAATCTAAGAAGAATTTAAGGAAAAAATTATATCAACCCTACACAAACTCTTTCATAAATTAGAGATAGGGGGCACTTCCAAATGCATTTTACTATGTAGCATTACTCCAGTAGCAAAACCAGACAAGCACAAGAAAAGAAAACCACATCATTATCCTTCATGAACATAGATGTAAAAATCCTTAACAAAATATTAACAAATCAAATCTATCAATATATTAAACGTATAATACATCATGATCATGTAGGGTCTTGCATTGCCCCAGGAATGCAAGACTGGTACAATTTTTAAAAAATTTATTGCAATTTACATATTAACACAAAAAGATTAATGCATCAAATCCAGGAAGATAACAATAATGCAAGGTTGGTTTAACATTTAAAAACCAAGCAATGGAATTCAGATAGTAACAGAATTCAGAACTGTAACTTAAGATTATCTCAATAGAGAAAAGGCATCTGCAAATTCAAAAGTTTATTCATCATAAAAACTCTCAATAAACTGGAAATGGAAGGGAAATTCCTCAACCTAAAGGGCCTCTGTGAAAACTTCACTGCTGATGTCATATTTTATGGTGAAAATTGGGAACAAGAGAAGTATATCCACTCTTACCAGGTCTATTCAACATTGTCTTAGAGTTTTTAGTGATGCAATAAGACAAATAAGTTATAGAGATTGAAAAAGAAGAAATAAAACTGCCTTTTACTCAAAGGCACCATGGTCATGTATAAAGAAAAGTGTACAGAATTTACAAAAAAAACTACTAAAACTAAGAATTTGGCAAGATCACAGGCTAATGATCAATGTAAAAATATTATTTTATATACTAGTAATGCATAATGAAAAGGAAATTTTTAAAGATATCATTCCACCCAAAAGGAAATACTAGGGACAAAATGTGTTCAAGATCTGTACACTGTAAACTACAAATCATTGCTGAGAAAAATTAAAGGCCTAAAAAGTAGAGGGATATATCATGTTTATTGATTAAAAGCCTCTTTACGATTAAATAGCACTTCTTCCCAAATTGATCTACAGATTCAGCACAATCCCTATTAAAATCCAAGCATGCTTTCTTTGCTTTTAGAAACTTACAAGCTGATTCTAAAATATGTAAGGCAAGCAAAGGATCTAAAACAACTACAACAACTTTGAAAAAGAACAAAATTGGAGTATTTATATTACTAGATTTAAAACTTAATGTACAGCTTCAATAAGCAAGAAAATGTGGCATTGATGGGACAGTAGACATAAAAATCAATGGAAAAGAACAGAGAATCCCAAAATAGACCCACACATATTTAATTTTTGGTCATTTAATTTTTGTAAAGGTACCAAGGTAACGTACTGGAGAAAGACAGTCTTTGCAAAAATGGTGCTAGAACAATTGGATACTCATTTGGGAAAAAAATTAACCTTGGCCATTACCTCATAACATCCATGAAATGAATACAAGAAAACCTAAAAACTATAAAACTTTGAGAAAATAACATAAGATCAAACCATCAAAATTTTGAGGATAGGAAAAGGATTCTTAAGCCAAAAAATATGAACTATAAAAAATTGATTAACTGGACTTCATCATCAGAATTAAATTCTTCTACTCTTTGAAAGACATAGTTAAGAAATTAAAAAAAAAAAAACACCTAGTGGAGAAATAGTCACAGTAATTATATCTGAAAGTTTATATCCAGAATAAAAAAGAACTACTCACCTCAATAATAAAAAGACAAGAATCCAATTTGAAATGGGCAAAATATTTGCTATACGCATAATCAGCAATCACATTTAAAACTGCTCAATATCATTAAGACCACAATGAGATACCAAGGTACCTAAGAGTTGAGGATGTGGAGCAACTGGAACGCTCATACATTGCTGGAGGGAATGTGTATTAGCCAAAAGGGGTGCTGATGCCAAGTACCAAAACTCTGTTGGCTTATATAAAAGGTATTTATTTGGGGTAGAAGCTTATAGTCACAAGGCCCTAAAGAGTCCAACTCAAGGTTACTTCCTTACCAAAGTCTATGGCCACATGTTGAAGCAAGATGGCAGGTGATGTCTGCAAGGGTTCAGCCCTCCTGCTTCCTCTTAAGGCTCTGTGGTCCCAGCTTCTTCTGATCTCAGCTGTAGGCTGGAATAAGGCTTGTCTCTCTTCCTGGAGCTCGTTTCTTTCCAGGCTCAGCTGCTCTGTTCTCTTCACAAGGTCAGCTGTAGACTATCAGGCTCATCTCTCTTCCTGGGGCCTCTGCCCTGTCTAATGAACTGTCTCCATTCCTCTATGTTCTTCTCTTGTGTGTCTACTTCTTGTGAGAGTCTGTTTTACCAGCCCACTAAGGGTGTGGGGACTCAACCCTGCATGTCTTAATGATGTGGTCGAATCAAAGCCCTAATCTTAACATAATTTAATCAAAGTCATCTCAGATGAATCTAATGCAATCTAAGGGTATCAGGCCCAGAGGAACAGACCAGTTTACAAACATAACATTTCTTTTTGTAATTCATAAATCATCTGAAACTGCCATAGATTGGAAATGACACAGACACTTTAGAAAGCCATTGGTAGCTTTCTTATACGTTTACCATATTCAGCACCTCCATTGCTAGGAATTTACCTAAAATTAATGAAAACATATGTCCATGCAAAGCCTTTTATAGGAATGCGCATGCTCATGGCAGACTGAAAACAACTCGGAAGTTCATCAGCAGGTGAACACATAAACAAATTGTGGTATAGCCATAGAGTGAAATATTTCTCAAGTAACAGAAATCAAAGAACTACTGATACATGAAAAAGCATGACTGTATCTTCAAAACATTATGCTGAGTGAAAAAAGCCAGCACCAACAAAAGACAGCATATGATATGATCTATTTGTAAAATAAAACTCTAGAATAGCCATGACGAATTCATAGTCTTCTTATAGGTCAGTGATTGCCTGGGGCCAGGATTTTGGAAGCAATGCTGCAAGGGGGCACGGGCCAACAATTTGGATGACTTGTGATGGCGGTTAAATGGGTGATGTATTTGTCAAAACTCATCAAGCTGTACACTTAAAATGGGTGCATTCAGTATGGGTAAATATGACTCAATAAAGTAGATTTAAAAAGAAAACACCCACAAGTAAAAAAAAAATTAACATGGTATGTCAAAATGGCCTATGTGCCAATGTAAAAAGGGCTCCCACTGGCAAAAGTTGACAGTTAAAAGCATCAAAAACAGAGTAACAGCTGTGGATGCTTGAAGTATAGAGAATATGCAAAAAGGCATTATTCTACAACCACACATACACATATGTCAAAGAACAGAATTTGATTATTTTTCTTCAAGGTCTTATTGAACAGTGACTGTCCTGAAACTAGAAATCCTAAAACAGAATTGCATTTTTAGGATCTCAAGTTTGTTTATTTTTGTGTTACTTATTTTAAAAATATTTTTTTGTAATATTTTCTAGGCATAACTTGGAAGGAGTTTAGAAAAGCCAAATTATATAGGTATTTGCTTTATGTGTATTGAGAATGCATCTTTCAGACTTCCAGACACAGAGAGCTTAACTGGTCATAGGCCCCAGCTGCTGCGCTCTGAAATGCAAGTTTTGTAAGGCAGGCCCATTCCTGAGAGCCATGGGACTCCTCCATTGGCCAGCTTTGGCTGAAAGACACCCCTGTGGCCTTGCTAAACTTCTATTGTACTTCAGGAAGACTAGAATGCTTCCATCAAACCTTCTTTCCTTTCTCTCTTTTATTAGGAGACAGACTTGCATCACAGTTTGATGGCAGCTCTCCCAGCCTTTCCCAGCTCCCTCTCCATTTTCTCTCACAGGAGTTTGTCCCAATAAAATCCTTCCAAGTTTAATCTCATCTTGGTGTCTACTTCTCAGGGGACATGAAAAGTACAAGTCCAATATTTTATTATCTTTTCTTGCAGTCATGGCCTATTGATGGCTCTTATATTTATTCCTATTAAATTTTATCTTGTTGGTTTAAGGTCAATTGTTCCAACACATATTATTTTTCTATCTTGATTCCATTGTCCTTCACATCTGTATCTTTCTTATCTTTGTAAAATCTAAAAATCCAATGAGTAGTTATAATATGTCTTCTTCAAGTTGTGAGCAAAAATATGAAACTGTAACAGCCAAGTGGAAGACCCTTTTGATAATGAAATAAAGACCTATAATGGACCTGAAACTACAAAGTAGTTTCTCTTTTCATAAACTGGATAAATGTAGTTAGAAGTTGGAAACACCTTTACAATCAAATTGTATACCTTCTCACCCAACATTTTTGCACATAGAAGGAGTTTATAATCACTACCACCAAGGTAGCAATAGCACCAGAAAATGGAGAAAAGAATATTTGAAAGAAGTGGTCTTTGGTAGTTTGCTTTAGAAACGAGCTAAGCCATCCTTCGGCTCTGAAAAAGTTATGGTGAGGAGTATGGCATGGAAATTTCAGCACTTAGAGTAGCCAGAACAATCCAGTAAATGAAATAGCTTTTTAATAACAATGTAGTTGGATTCGTAAGTAAGCATTTGGTGCTTTGCTTTGTTGTATATTGTGACTCTTCAAGAAAAAACAATTGGGCTGGTAATAATGGCAGATTTCGTTTATGTTTAGATATAGAAATGATTGTGGGAGGTAAGCACTTTACAAACTAATTGTTTTAAGGCTAATTTTGGTAGAGGCCAAGGGAATGCCTTGCAGGTAAGCAAGAGAGTAACCGTTCTGAAAACTCTTTTTCATCATGCATGTCTGTGTTCGTATTAAGAATAATTTTGGTACAACATAGTTGAGAGGATTTATCTTTCATTAACTTGTAGATTTCATTGGATTTTTTGGAAAATAAATGTAATAGGTCAGAAATAAATATTTCATGATAAGCTTTGTCCTTAATAAGTAGTAGAACGTAGGCATGATTTTAAGTATGTATCCCATAGGATGTCATGACAGAACACTATCACTGCAGAAATAGTCACACTTGTCCCAATAACTCTGTGTGCAACCGAGTTACAAGCTCTAGGATACAGACCCTTATTTTCCTCTTGACACTTTAAAAACTCATAAACATAGACTATATTTCACAAAGGTAACCCAAACACCCACTAATCTCCAGTTGCTATGTGGGTTAAAAAAAAAAAAATCAATACCAGCTCAGTGGTTCAATCTTCTATGTAAATTCTTATAAATTTTTTTTATCCTTTCTAAAACTCCCTTGAGCTTTCTATTACTCTAGGTGCTGCTACTAGAAATACTCTATTACATATTTCACACCAGACTGCCTAAATCATAAGCAAATATTCATCTCTAGTTAACTTAATGGCAAGTGTCATTGAGGAACAGCAATAAGCATGAGAAGTTGATTTAATTGTTGCCTTTGTGGAGCTGAAATAGATAATAATGAGATATGGTTTTCATGGATAGTGGGAAAGATGCAAAGACCCCACAATGCAGATGAAGAAACTATGATACTACAAAGTACATCTTGATAAGCAGCAGATTCAAAGAACACACACACACACACACAGATGGATATCTGCTGACATAAATCTTTTCTCTACTGTATTATTTCCTTTTAAAGTCTTTTTTTTAAGGCAAGAGTCCAAAAAGGATGTGTTTTCCCATAAATCATGAAGACCAAAGTAAAATACTCAAAATACTCTCCTGTTAATTTAAAAAAGACAAGATGTTCATGGAAGAAAGCAAGGGCCTTAAACAGAAGTAGCACTGTGTGGTTTTACAGGAACAAATATTTCTGAATCTGAGAATGCACTTGGACTGGGTAGTGTTCCAGGGCGAGAATCTAAGCTATGTCCCTTCAGCTACCGAATAACCTGACTAAGAACTAGTCACTCTAACGATGAAATGGACTAAGGGCTAGAAAATCATCCAATGTGGATACTGAATTAGAACTGGACATTTTGTGAAATGACAAGGCAAGCGTAGCTTTCTCATTACACAATAATGTCAGAAGGAAGGGCCACATCCTACTGAGGGGAGGAGGCGGCTGTCTGAATCACCTCCAAGACTTTTTCACTCTACAATTGCCACAAAGGAATTCCAACAACTCCTCCTCATCACTACCACCACCACCTCCACTGCCACC
>JAKSZT010054335.1:14544555-14746209 GCA_026826555.1 Tolypeutes matacus | reverse complement strand
CCATCTCTACCACCACCACCGCTGCCACAATCACCACCACCACGACTACCGCCATCCACCACCACTGCCATCTCCACCATCATCACCGCCATCACCACCACTGCTGCCACCATCACCATTACAACCACCATCACCACCACCACCACCATCGCCGCTGCTGCCATCACCACCACCACCATCACCACAATCACCACCACCACGACTACCGCCATCACCACCACTGCCATCACCACCACCACCACCACCACCACCACCACCGCTGCTGCTGCTGCCATCACCACCACACACCATCCATCACCACTACCACCATTACCATCACCACCACCGCCATCACCACTACCACCATCACCGCCATCACCACCACCACCACTACCGCCATCACCACCACTGCCATCTCTACCACCATCACCGCCATCACCACCATCCGTCACCACCATCACCACAACCATCCATCACTACCACCACTGCCACCATCACCACCACACCCACAATACAACCTCTTCCTTAGAAACTAGTGCCCACATGAGCTGCTCTTGCTGATGAGCAGGTGGGGTGGGGCAGAAAGTAGGCTGAGAAATGCCGCTTCAGTGAGTCTATTCCTCTCCACACTATGTTGCTGGGAGGGTGTCCCAGGACGGGTGTGAATGTGCAGAGGACCATCCCACTTGCTTGCCAACCCTCCCCCATCCCACATGCGCGGTGCACACATGACCTGCCTAGAGAAGCCGACTAGTGTTCACTGTGCTACCACTGTTCAGAACACTCTCGAGAACTCCAGGAGATGCACAGGACAAAGAGGCTTGAGCCCTGCCCCTGAGAAGCTCTGGGGGCTCTGTAATCTCCACTTCCTGCTCCCTGCGGCTCTGCTTGTAATGCATTTGCAAGCAGACTTACCTGAGTCTAACTCAATGGATTTGGAAAATGAAAATGAGAATTGACACAGGCTTTCTAATCCCAAAGTTCCATGTGCATAAGAAATGGTTGTTGAATGAATGATAAATACTAAAACGTGGATGTAGCCCACCTGTTGTGGATTGGGTCATGTCCCACAGAGATAGGCTTAAGTCCCAAACCCAGTCCTGTGGATGTGACCTCCTTTGTAAATGAGATCTTTCAAAGACTCTATTAAGATAAGGTCAAACTGAACGAGGGAGGACCTTCATCCAATAGGACTGCTGTCCTTAGAAGCGGAGGAAATTTAGACTCAGGAGGAGGAGAGAGTAGGAGACAGGAGGACACAGCCAGCCATGTGACAGAGGCAGCGACTGACTTACAGACGGACAGCAAACGACTACCTGAACGCTGCAGACTTGGGACAAAGCGTGGCCTGCCGACACTTTCACTTTGGACTCCTAACCTCCACGACTGTGAGCCAAGACATTTTGCTTGTTTAAGCCAACCAGTTTGTAGCATTTCTTATAGCTTCCCTGGCAAGCTTAGATAAATAGATAAAGACTCAAAAGAAATTCTAAATGTTTTTGTCACCAGAATTGTGCTCTCTTAATTACCTCAAACATCAAATTCACAAACTCTCTACAAGACAGTTCAGAAACAAGTTTTCTTCCAAAGCTGACACTGTACCTGACCCAGAAACTAATAATCCTAGCTACCGGGTTTTGAGTCCTGCTACATTCCAGGAAGTGTGCTTATTAATTTTTGTGCATCATCTTTTTTAGGCTTCACAAAAGTCCTGTGTTTTACATATGAGAAAACTGAGCATTGGGCAGGTTAAATAACTTGCCTGTTTAGTAAATGGAAGATCATGGAGAGGGATAGAATTCATATCTACCTAATGACAAAAGCCATACTCTTAACTACCTCTCTACATCTCTGCACGTAAAATTATATATGTAAACAGAATTAAAATACTCAGGTGAGCCGACAAAGGCTTTCCAAGGCTGTGATTTTTAATACATATGTTTATGTGTTTGATAATTAATATAGCTTAAGGAAAAGAGTTGACATTAAAACAATTATTTTTCTAACTAATTAGAATTATTTTTCTAATTAGTTGGCCTAATCCTAATTAATTGGCATAATTATTTCTCATAGAGATTTTTCAAATATTTCAGGTTTTTCAAAATCTACATAATCCATTTGAAGGGAATCAGGCAGTGAAGCTGCTTAAGGCAATGTTGCACTAGCTCATTCTTTGAAAAAGCAGACCAGAATATGGGTTCTCACTGTCGTTTAAGCCAATTTAAGGCATTTACCAAGCAACAGCCGTGGTGACAGAGGCTGAATGTGTCATGGTACAAAGCCTTGTGCTCTTGGGAAGGCAGCAGACGGCTCCAGTACAGGCCTCCATCCAGCTGGCGAAGACCTGGTTTCCAGGCCCCCTTCCGGGCTGTGCCCCGTTCACGTCATTAGCCACCTCCTTGGAAAAGCCTGAGAGCTCCGTCTTGCAGTCAGAGACAGTTTCCTGGGGCTGCAGTAACTGCCACAGACTGGGTGCCTTAAAACAGCAGAAATGTAGCTTCTCGTGGTCTGGAGACTGAGTCCAAGTGAAGGTGTGGGGTGGCCCGCGCCCTCTGACGTCCGCCCCACCTTTCTCGGGGCTTCTGGCGGTTTGCTGGCGGCTCTTGGGCTCCAATCTGCCTCTTTCGCCACATGGTGTCTTCTCTGCCTCCATGTCCAAATTTCCTCTTCTTAGAGGGACATCAGGCATGCTGGATTAAGGCCAACTCTAATCCAGTTTGGTGTCATTTTAACTAATTCCACCTGAAATGATCTTATTTCCAAATAAGGTCATAGTCATGGGACTGGGATAAGGACTTGAACATACTTTTTGGGGGGGACACGATTCAGCCCATCATAGTGGCTAGATGAAATTCATGCCAGGGAGGAAAAAGGCTTCAAGCACAACGAGCAGAGGAGACCAGCAGAAATGGAATGCAAGTAAGCCGTGCTGCTTGGGCTGCTTGTGTGTTGACTTTTTATTTTTATTTTGCTATCCCTTCCTATTGTGGAAGTATGTTTCAGAGAAATACCAGGTAGAAGTAACTCAATAAACCTTATTTGTGAAAAATACTAAGTAAAAGTGTGCTTTCAGATGGAAATGATGGCTTTTTGTTGCGGCAGGTAGTTTTAAAAGCATGCAGGCTTCCCCTGTCCCCAGGGTCTGCAGTAGCCTCCTCAGAACTTAAATGAACCTGGTTATTTCCTGCACTAGTGCTTAGTCGCAGCCAGGAGCTGCTTAGAAAAGCCCGGGCCTGGAGGCTGAACACCAGTCCTAACTGCCTAGAGGGTCTGCAGGAGGCAGAGGATTCTTCTCTGTTATCCCCTGTGGGTTCTGGCCTGGGCTGGAGGTACAGAGGGGAATCCATGCTACTGCTTTACTTTAAAGCAGCAAAAATATTGTAAGATAAAGGCACAACAGCCCGGACACTTGGAATGAAGTCGATTCTTGTGCTGTCTTTAAACTCAAGAATGAGTCCTATTGCCTGGTGCTACATTAGTTGACTGGTTCAGGTGCGCCAGCGGGACCCACCATCTCTGGCCTCCTCTCTCCCCTCCCTCCCTCCTCTCCGGCTGCTCCTGCTCTCCCTCTAACAGGCAAGCTCACCCTTACCTGGCGGCCCTTGCCAGTGTTGTACCCCTGCTTGGCATATTCTCTTGCCAGATATTTGGTCTGTCCCTGCCCTTCCTCCAGGTCTCTGCTCAACTGTCGTCTTCTCAGAGAGACCTGGCCGTCTTCTCCCAATAGCGATTGCCCCCACTTCCCCCATCTCTCTTGGTCTCTCTTGGTCTCTCTTGGTCTCTCTTGGTCTCACTTTGAGTGCACATTATGCATCTCAATGTTCTTGCTCTATGACAAGTTGTACTGTGAATTATAGACTTGATGGGCTGAGGACAGAATAGGTGCATTTTTCAACCGCCCCTTTCCCCTCTCCTGTAGAGAAAAGCCCTGGCACATGAGGTTACATTTCTTTCTACGCTGGGCATTATATTCAGAGCTTGGTAAGACAATGAAATTCAGCATAGCATCTCCCTGCCTGAATAAATAGAGTCAAATCCATTTCCCAACATGGCAGGTCAGGACATACTAACATTTTTCTGGGAACACAATTTAGTCATTTCTATTCGCTAGTCCTCAGGAGAAGTAGAAATTCCTTTCCAAGGAAGGAAGACTCAGGAATTTCAACTTCCCTTTATGTTATACACAAATGTCAACCTTTGGAGTTGCCACTTCTTCCAGCACATTCTCCTTACACTTCAATTTTTTCTGTCTTTCCCATTTAGCTCCCTTCTCCCCCTTCCTTGCTGTCCTTTACCATGAAGAATGTACTTGGTAAGGCATCTCAGAATCCATCTAATGTGCCACTTCAGAAGAACTTGAAAAACACGGAGGTGATTACTCATTTATTGCCATCTTCTGCTAAGTGCTTAATGCAAGCTTAATAAAAATCAATAGCTGTGTGTGCCTCTCCATTGAAGGAACACACATTTGTTGAGTCCATCTGATATATAACTAGGTTGGGTAGTTGCCAGGGAATTTATGGAAAATCTTCTGGGATAATTTATCACTTCCATGCTGGGTTCAAGGAAGATTTTAAAAGTCAGATAAGCGGGAGTACAAAGCAGGGACAACGAAAGGGCAGTTACTGAGAACCCTCCTCTTCAGAAGGCTTGTTGGGAGCAGGGGCGAATAGGGAACATCTTGCCTGATCTGAATAACATCCCAGCAGAATTAGGGTTGGGATGCTAAATGCATTTTCAACTAAAGGCCTATGTTTTAAACTTCCTCAGCCATCAGACTTCATTTACAATGCCAAATTCATTCATTTCTTGTAACAAAGAAGTACTTGCCATTTGCCTCACCAGCTGTCTGTCTGTCCATCTGTCTTCAGGATCCACCCAGAATGCATGAGCTCTGGCTCCTCTGTGTTGGGGAGCTCTCCCCAACCAAGAGGGGATGCCTGGTATCAGATGGTTAAGACCACCTGCCTGCACTGACAGAACCAAACTCTTTCAACATTATTTCAACTGTCTCTGTTAAATGACCCTCACAAACAGGATGGCATAATGAAGCTACAAACGGCCCTTAGCTCAGCTTTTCCTGGAACCACACAGAGCCTTTGGGCTCTCTGGCTGAGAGCCTCTGCATTCTGTGCTCAATATCAGACTGCCAGCCGCAGCCAGAAACATCACCAAGGCATTCTGCTATCAGCTAAAGAAAGGATGTGCTCCGTTTTCTTTGAAACGTGTAGAAATTTAACATTTCTTCCCAGCTGTCCACCCCGCAGTAGCTACTGGGAGTATCAAGAATCCCTTGCAAACTTTTAACCCTTAAAGAGGCTTTGTAATGGCGAAGCTCTTCAATTTGCTAGTTCTCCCACTGCAATGTCATTAAAAAGTTTCTGAATAGAAATATTTGAATCCTTCAAAATATTAGGATATAGCAAGATTTATCATTTATTAGAAATAAGCTACGATAAGAAATACCTGTAGTGTGTTTAGTGAATTTAGAAAATTCCCTAGCAGAGCAGGCTCACACCCTGGCACAAGCGCCAACAGTGTCGGGGCTGGGGCCACGAGACGCAAGCCAGGTGGGGACAAGCGAGGGGCTCCTATCTTCAGCAGACATAAAAGACATGGGTTTCTTGGGAAAGAAGATGTCAAACAAATAAAGAGGTCTTGTCTTTATGAGAAGCAGATGCAGACTCTTCATTCTGATCGCTCTCTCTATTCTTTAAACTCAGAGGTGCTTGGAGGCTCCTTGGCTGAATTTTGCATTGTATTTAGGCAGCGTGCAAAGCAATTAGGAAGTGGCTGAGGACATTCAGTAGGTCCTGCATTAACAAGGCCACTGCCAGGCACACTTCAGGCTTCACCAGAATGGCAGATGCACATGTTCTTCATTTGATTCTCAACAAAATATTGTCGGACAAGTGACAGAAAACTTCATGCTGTCTGTAAGGAGCATGAAGGTTCCTATCCAAGGTCATCCAAGGACTTTGAAGATTTTAGGGAGATTCTCCAAAGGGAGGGGATACTAATGAGAATACTAATGGACTCCAGGGACTGACAGATCTGTTCCTCTTGCTGGCCTCTACTGGGCAAGTGGCCTAATTTTCAGACCCCGAAGAAACAGCATCATCATAAAGTTTCATTCTAAATTTCCAAATATGCACCTGCTTTTCCTACTGGGCCATCTCTTTTTTGGGTGCACTAAACCCAACATGCAAGTTCTTCCTCTAAACGTATGGAGGCAAAACTGTGCAAAAGCCCTGGACCAGGGACAGGAGACAGGGGCACAAGTGACAGTATCTGAGCAAGTCCACCTGGTCAAGGTTTCAGTTTGCTTCTTCATAGGGTGAAAGGTTTGGACTAATGATCTCTAATCTTCTTTCTGCTCTAATATTCTCCGACTCTAAATGATAATGGTGATGGATGAAACAACTTCTTTTACCAAGGCTCCCTGCTAATCGTGTATTTGAATCTCGAAGAGGGAAATAGACAGCAAAGGCATTTCCTGAGCACATGGTTTTTGGCATCATTTCCTTGATTTTCTGCAAATACTTTGGGACCTGTATTAGTCAGGGTTCTCTCTGGAAACAGAATCAACAGGAGATATCTGTCAATAATATGAGATTTTTATAAGTCTCTCACGCGACCATGCGTTTTGCACAAGTCCAGGTTCCACAGGCAGGCTGCAAACCAGGGGCTCCAAGAAAGTCTGATGAAAGGTCCTTGATGAGTTTCTGGGAGAAGGTGGCTGTCCAACCACGAGCTGGGAAATTCTCCCTGAATGTTGAAATCAGTTCCCCTTTTAAGGCATCCAACTGATTGGATAAAAGCACCACCCATTGCTGATGCAATCTCCCCGATTGATGCAGATGTAATCAGCCATCCACACAGTAAACTCACTGGTGATCGAAGTCCATAAATGCTCTTGTATTACAATTAGCCCAGTGCTTGCTGGACCCAACACCTGGACACAATTACTTGGCCGAGTGAACATATTAGCCTAACCATCACAGGACCCTTTCTAAGATAATTAGTAACGTTATTTACTATACCTAGAATTCTAATATACCTTAAAATCTGAAGACTAAGATTACACTAAGAAAGTGCCAGTGTAAAACCAAAGTCACCAGTTTACTGAGTAGAAGAAATTACATGACACAGCGTCCAATAAATAAACAGGCTTAAAGTTTGTGAACCTTCCCTCCTTTTTATCCATTTTTGTTGAAAACTTATAGAAGTAATTGGTGGAATCATCATATTTGACAGTAAAACAAAATAACTCTATTCTGACTCTCTTAACAGATCCGATGGTCTAAAGAGAGGGCCCAGCTGGCCCTCCTGACCTTACAGCAAGTCTCTATACACAGATAGGTGGCCACACATTTGAAAATGGACAGATGACCATTTGCCAAATGACCCACAATAAAGTAGAAAAGTTAAACAGACCGATTGCCAAAAAGAGTAAATATCTCTCAAGTTTTGGTTATTTATAAAACCATGTAACTCCAAGTTATTTAAACTAGTTTTGATTATGGAAAAAGTTAGAAATAACCCAACTTTATTTTACTAAACCAGAAAAACCTTATACATAAAACTGATAAAGATAGTATAATACATAGAAAATTATAATTAATCTCAGACATGGCTATAAGTGCAAGAATCTAAAAAAAAATTAGAAATATGCAGTAATGAATCAAAATAATAATACTTCATGTGAAAAAAAAGAGAAGAGAATATAAATACTAGAATAAAACATGAGTGAGTTATTCTGTAACCCAGGTGTGGGGAACAGCTTTTGAATTTGACCCCAAATCCGATGTAATAAAAGAAAATATTGGTAAATTAGACTCAAACAAAGCAAAATAAAACAAACCTTTGCATGGCAAAAACTCCATAAAGACAAATGACAAACTGAAAGAAAATATTTGCAGCATATATTACAGATAAAGGGCTAAGATCCCTAATACATAGAGAATTTTTAAAACTTCAGAACAGAAAAAGACCAAAATTTGATAGAAAAATGGACAAAAGACATGGACAATAATTCATACACACACAAAATATAAATGGCCACTATCCGTATGAAATGATGCTCATCTTCTCTCATAATAAAAGAAATGTAAATTTAAAGTACACTGAGATACCATTTTTCACTGATTAGATGACAACATTCAGTTGGTGAAGCTGAGGGGAAACAAACACTTTCATTTATTGCTGACAGGAATATACAAATAGGTATAAGCCTTTTGACAAATCAATCCCACGTCTAGAAATTTACCCTTTAGCTACACCTTGCGATATGAAAACATTTATGTGCAAGAAGAATCATTTCAGCATTATTTGTAATTTCAAAATGTTGGAAACTTCCTAAAGGCCCAAACAAAGGAGACTGGTTGGCAAAACTATAGTCCATACACAGGATGGAGTGTTATATGGCTGTAAAAAAATAGTTTGAAGTATCACTTGAAACTGATAAGGACTGCTCTCCAGGCTATACCATCAAATAATAAAATAAAAATGCAGAAAAGCATAAATAGAATACTAATTTTTATGTAAGAAGGAAGGGGAATAAAAAGTATACTTGCATTTACTTAGTTTGGCAAAAACAAAGGACGAATAAATTAGAGAGATGGTGTGCTGGTTTGAGTCTTTTGTGGACCCTGGAAAATCCTGTTCTTAAAGAGAACCCATTCCTGTAAACCCATTGTAGATGGGACCTGTGATTAGATCACTTCAGTTAAGGGCCTTTGATTAGCCTGCAGGACCCAAAGTGGCCCTTAATCCTCTTACTGGAGTCCTTTATAAACAGAGGACTAAGAAGCTACAGACACACAGAAAAAAAGGGGCAGAGACAAAGAAACCCAAGAGGCTGGAATCAGTGGAGCGCAGAGGCACGGAAAGAGGTCCCTGAGAAGCTGAAAAAGATGAGGCCTGGAGGAGAGGGAGAAACAAACCATATACCTGATCATTCACAGCTGAGTAGGGGAGAAAGTAAGCCTGGAGGAGAAGGCAGAGACCCAGACCTGCAGCGCTGCCACTGCGTCTCGCCTCATGGCAGGAGCCAGGATCATCAGCAGCTGGCCTTTGGTGAGACAGCATCTCTAATGATGCCCTGATTTGGACATTTTCACAGCCTCATATCTGTAAGCGTTTAATCTAATGAATTTCTATTATAATAGCCAACCCATTTCTGGTATATTGCTCCCAAAGCTTTTAGCAAACTAAAACAGATGGCAAATGATTAAGTGAGTGGGGGCAAAATGTTTTAAAAAATCAAAGATAAAATGTTAACAATTGGTAAATTTGGGTGAAGAATATACAGGTAATTTGGTCAATGACATATAGTAGTTCTTTGGACTATATTTGCAGGTTTTCTGTAAGTTGGACATTATTTCAAAATAAAAAGTTAAAAACAAAAGAAGATTAATGTTAATAATATGAGCATAATAATAATCATAATACATTATGACTGTTGAAGTTATTCCTAGGGATGCAGAGATGGTTCAAATTAGAAAATAAAATATTTAAAATCATGAAATGAATAAATTAAAGTGAAAAACATATGACTCTATCAGTAAATATGAAAAAGTCATTTGATAAGGTAAGATTAAGTAGTTATTAAAGAAAAACTCTAAATAAAATAATAATCATAAGAAATCATTAAAATTTGAAAATGACTATCAAAACTGAGAAAATTTTATTCTAAAAAATGAAACATACCATTCCAGTCAAATCAGGAAGTAGTCAGGGATGCCATACTGCTATAAAATACAATAAGACAGGAAAATAAAATGATTAGTCTAAATACTGGGGGTGGGGGGAGATAACACTAGCTGTTTTTTTTTTTCTGAAAATACTGTGAGTACTGTAGCTTTTAATGTCCAATCAAAAAAATTGTAGTTTGAACAAACCAAATTGACCAAAGATTTTAGTTTTAATGGAACCATATAGGCTTCATTCAGAGCAAGCAGTTATTGGTTGGATAATAGATACACCGAAGAAAAACTTACAAAGACAAATCAGGCTGTATTATAAAGGCAAGACTCTTACAAATGAGTCATGTTGGTGATGATGATAACAGGACTGGGGCCCACATATATAACATGTAATTAACTGTCTGTCCAGAAGAAAAGAATTGTTGAACCCTTACACATACCTGAACACATGTAAATACATACACGCACATACAAACATCACTAGATGGATTAAAGAAGTTTAAAACAAACAACACACATTTTAGAAGAAAATGTAGGAGACAATCTGTACAATTTGGGATTCAAAGCAATCATCTTAATCAAGATCAGAAACCCAGAAGTTACAGAAGAAATAATAGACATATGTGACTATATAAAAATAAAATCCTTTGTATGACAAAGGGATACCATAAGCAATTCAATAGACAAATGATAACTTTGGAAAAAATATTTGTAATGCATATGGCAGATAAAGGGTCTATAACTTCAAAGAATTCTTACAAATCAATGATGAAAAAAGACTAATAACCCAATGGAAAAAAAGGGCAATGAATATGAATAGACAAATAGCAGAGGGATGAATACAAATATCCAATAAATAAATGGAAATATGGCGTCAAGGAGATGCAGAGTAAAGTAACAGTGAGATATTACTTTGTACCTCTAAGATTAGGTAAACAGAATAAGGTCAATAATATCTATCACTGGTGGGGATATGGGGAAAGAGTCTTCAATATATTGTTGGCAGAAATGTGAACTGATAAAGTAATCTGGAAATAGCTATTATAATTTAAAATCAACATGACCTTTGATCCCACAACCCCACTCCTTGGAATCTATACCTTAGAAATAAATGTATTAATATGTAAGAACATAGGTACCAATATAAATATTGCAATATTTTCTTAGTGGCCATATTGATCAATAAGGGAATAGTTGAATAAATTGTAGCACATTCAAAACAAGTAATATTGTGGAGTACGCTAAAAATAAATAAATAGGACTGCTATCTGGAAGATGGAGTAGAGATATATTTCCTTATTCTTCCCACTTAGTACAAATTTAAAACTCTAGACATTATCCATAAAACAAATATAAGACTCTAAAAAGTGGAGGAAAAGAAGGCAGGCCATCAAGGGACCTTGGGAACTGAAAAACATAAAAGGCTGTGAGTTTCCTGGGTTTCCTTTTTGCCTCGTATATTCTAGACTACTACTAAGTGGGAAAAATAAGGAAATATATCAGCCTTGAGTTTCATTCTTGCCAGGTTGTAGCAGGGCACCCAATACTCCTGCCAGGGTGGTGTCATAAGAGCCTGAGTGAGGGGCCTGGACTTTCTTCACCACATGGCAGTAATGAGGCAATCCTTCTGTTTCCTGCTGGGTGGCATCAGAAGAGGCCCAGTGCAGAGTCAGGACTTTTACCACCACCCAGTGGTAAGGAGGGCACCCCTGCCTCATGGTGTCAGTGGAGGCCATGAGGGGAGCAGGAGAAAAGCACTTTTAATCCACCCTGCCAAGAAGGTATCAGAAAAGGCCTAGTGGGGAGCTGGAACCCCTACCCCTGCCCAGAAGTAAGGAAGACTGTCCCCCACCCTGAAGTATCAATTGAGGCCAAGTGAGGAACCTGGATTTCCATCCGCACCTGGCAGTAACAATGTCCCGCCCCCCCTTCCCTGCCAAAGCATTGTCAGAGGAAGACAAAACAGAAAGCTTAAATAAGATCCAGAGACATAAAACATAATACAAATGCCCATGTTTAAATTGAAATGACTTGTCGTACCAAGAACCAAGAAAATCTCAAACTGAATGAAAAAAAAAAAAAGACAAACAATAGATGCCAATCCCAAGATGACAGAGATGGTAGAATTATCTGACAAAGATATTAAAGCAGTCATCAGTAAAATGCTGCAAAAGCAATTGCACACAAACTTGAAACAAGGTACAAGAGCATCTCAACAAAGAAACAGAAACTCTCCACAAAGCAATAGAATATATAATGAAAAACCAAATGGAAATTTTGGAACTGAAAAATACAATAACCAGAATAGAAAACTAAATGGATGGGCTCTACAGAAGAATGGAGGGAGCAGAGGAAAAAACATCCATGAACTAGAAGACAGAACAATAGAAATTAGCCAAGCTTAATAACACAGAGAGAATTGACTTTAAAAAATAAATACATCCTCAGCGACTCACAGAACTATAACAAAAGATCTAACTTTCATTATCATCACAGTCCCAGGAGAGGAGAAAGAAGGTGGGGTTGAAAAAATACTCATAGAAATAATGACTGAAAAGTTTCCAAATTTGTATAAGACATAGATCTACAGATTTGAGAAGCTGAGCAAACCCCCAAAAGGATAAACCCAAAGAAATGTACACTAACACATTATAGTCAAACCTCTGAAAACTAAAGACAAAGAAAAAATCTTGGAAGCAGCAAGAAAGCATACCTTACCTAAAGGGGAAAACAATTTGAATGGTATCAAATTTCCCATCAGAAACCATGGAGGCCAGGAAGAAATGGCATAACATTTTTCAAAATGCTGAAAGAGAAAAACTGTCAATCTGGCATCCTATATCCAGCAAAAATATCCTTCAGGAATGGAAAAGAAATCAAGACATTCTTAGATAGAGGAAAAATAAGAGAATATGTCATCAGCAGACCAGACTTGCCCTAAAAGAATGGCTAAAGGAAGTTCTCTAAACAGTAAGGAAATAATAAAAGAAAGAGGAAGTAAGAACATGGCACATGACAAAAAATATGGGTAAATATAATAGACTTTCCTGCTCCTTTGGAGTCTTCTAAATTATGTCTTACGGCTGAAACAAAAATTATAACAGTATCTGATGTGGTTCTAAATGCATCTTGAAAAACATTTAAGACAATTATATTAAAAAGGGGGTGGGTTAGAGGAATGTATAGGGAGGTACGTGATCTATACTTCACTTGAAATGGTAAATTGAGGACATGAGTAGACTATGATAAGTTATGGATATATGATGTAATTCTTAGAACAGTCACTAGAAAATCTATACAAAGAGACACTCAATGGCATGATAGGTAAATCCAAATGGAATTCTTGAATATGATCAAGTAACACACAAAAAGGCAGGGGTAAAAAACACAGAGAAACAAAAGAGAGAGCAAACAGACGACAAAAAATAAAGTCACGGACTTAAACCCAACATGAATAATTGCATTAAGTGTAAATAGTCTGAGTAAATGAATTAAAAGACAGAAATTGGCAGAATGAATTTAAAATCACAACCCAACCATATGCCACCTACAAGAAACTCACTTCAAATATAATGACATAGGTTGAAAGTAAAAGAATGAAAGAGATGTATAAAGCAAACACTAATCAAAAGAAAACAGGAGTAGCTATATTAATATCAAATAAAGTAAAATACAGCAAAAGACAATTATCAGAGACAGAGTGAGACATCATATAAAGATAAAAGTGTATGCACCAAACAACACAGCTGCTAAGTATGTGAAGCAAAAACTGATGAAACTAAAAGGAGAAAAAAGCAAATTCATATTTATAGCTGGAGACTTAAACATCCCTCTTCACCAATTGATAGAACAACTACACAGACAATCAGAAAGGATTTAGAAGAACTCAAAAACACCATGGACCAATGGGATATAATTGGTGTTTATGGAATCCTCCACCCAACAGCATAATACATATTCTTTTTGAGAGGTCACAGAATACATACCAGGATAGATCATATCCTGGGCCATAAAACAAACCTCAACAAATTTAAAAGAATAGAAATAACACATAATAGATTCTGTCTGACCACAATGAAATCAAAGTAGAAATCAATAACAGAAAGATCTCCAAATGCTAGGGAACTAAACAACACACTTCCAAATAATCCACAGGTCAAAGAGAAAGTCTCAAGGGCAATAAAAATACATTAAACAGAATGAAAATGAAAATACAACATAACAAAATTTATGGACACAGCTAAAGCAGTGCTGATAGGGAAATTTATAGCACTAAATGCATATCATCTCAAATCAATAATCTAAGATCCTACCTCAAGAATCTAGAAAAAGAAGAGCAAAATAAACCCAAGGCAAGTAAAAGGAAGAAAAGAGCAGAAATCAATGGCATTGAAAACAGAAAACAATAGAGAAAATCAGTGAAATAAGGAGGTGATTCTTTGGGATGATTCATAAAATTGACACACATCTAGATAGAGTGACCAAAAGAAAAAAGAGAGAGAGAGAGAGAAGACAAATGATCAATAACAGTGATGAAACAGGGAATATCACTATAGAACCTAAAAATATCAAAATGATATACTTTGAATGACTCTATACTTAAATTTGACAACTTAGATGGAATGGGCCACTTCCTCGAAAAACACAAGCTACCACAACTCACCGAACATAAAATACATAAGTTGACTAGCCCTACAACTATTAAAGAAATTGAATTTCTAATTTAAAAACTCCCAAAAAAGAAAGTCCAGGCCCAGAGCAAACAGATGGTTTCACCAGAGGATTCTACCAAAGCTTTTTAAAAAATTAACACCAGTTTACACAATCTCTTTCAGAAAATAGGAGGTTTGAACACTTTCCAATTCATTCTGTAAAGCTAGTATTATACTTAGACAAAGATAGTATTAAAAAAAAACCTACAGATTAATATCCCTTATGTATATATATATATATATATATATATATATATAGCCACGAAAATCCTTAAAACATTAGCAAATAGAATTCAGAAATATATAAAAGAACTATACACCATGACCAAGTGGAGTTTATTCCAGAAATACAAGCCTAGTTCAACATTCAAAAATCAATCCATGTAATCCATTATATTAACAAGCTAAAGAGAAAAAAATCATATGATTATAACCAATCAATGCAGAAAATGCATTTGGCAGAATTTGTCATTCATTCATGATAAAAATGCTCAGAAAAATAGGAATAGAAAAAAACTTTTTCAACTTGATAAAGAGAATCTACAAAAACCTATAGATAACATTATACTTAATGGTGAAAGACTTAATTCTTTCCCCCAAATACTGGGAATAAGGCCAGGATCTGGAAGTTCTACTCAGTGCAATGAGGCAAACCGGCGAAATAAAAGGCATACAGTTCAGAAAGGGAGAAATGAAACTGTCCCTATTTGCAGAGGACATGACTGTCTATATAGAAAATCCTAAGAAATCTACTAAAAAGCTCCTATAACTAATAAGTAAGTTCTGCAAGGTGACAGGATACAAGATTAACATGCAAAATTCAACCGTGACCTAAGTCTAATAGCTTATATAAAATTAACTCAAAATACATCAGGACTTAAATATCAAGTGTGAAACTATAAGAGTTTTAGAAAAAACAATATGAGAAAATCTTCAGAATCTCAAACTTAACATCAACACCAAGTTCTTACACTTGACATCAACACCATGAATCATAAAAGGAGAATATTATAAATTGGACTTCATAAGATTAAAAACTGTGCTCTGTGAACAATCTGTTAAGAAGATGAAAAAACACACTACAGACTGGGAGAAATTAGCTTCAATTCACATATTCAACAAAGGTGTATATAAAGAACTCTCAAAACTTAATAGTAAAACAAACAACCATTCCAATTAGAAAATGAACAAAACCTGAAGAGGATATAGAGATGATAAATAAGCACACGAAAAGATCAGCATCAGTATCCATGAGGGAAATGCACTCAAAACCATAACAAGATCTCACTACACACCTATCAGAGTGGCTAAAATAAAATATAGTGACAGCACCAAATGTTGGCAAGGATGTAGAGAAACTGTAGCACTCATATATTTACTGTGGGAATGTCAAATGATACAGCTATTTTATAAAACATTTTGGCAGTTTCTTTAAAAACTAAACATGCAGCTACCATATAATCCAGCTCTTGTCACTACTGGGAATTAATCCCAGAGAAATGAATTTATCCAGAGACATGAAAACTTGTGTTCACACAGAATCATGTATATCAGAGGTTCTTAACAAGGGGTCCAATGAGTTTGAATGGAAATTCAAAAAAACATTATTCTTGTGGGGACATGTTGGTGCAGGTGTGATGTATTTTAAATAACACACAGTATAGTGTGGACTTAGTAAGGGGTCCATGGTTTTCACCTGACAGGCAAAGGGGTTCATGGAACAAAAAAGGTTAAGAACCCGTGCTGTATATGGATGTTTATTGGAGCTTTATTTATATTAGACCCAAATGGAAACAAGCCAGATGTCCATCAGTGGGTAATCGGTTATGCAAACTAGTAAATCCACACCATAGAGTACTACTTGGCAATAAAAAGGAATCAACTATTGATATGCACAATAACCCGTATGAATCTCCAGAGAATTATGCTGAGAAAAAGAGCCAATCCCAAGAGGTTATATACTGTATGATTCCATTTATATAACATTCCCAAAATGACAAAATTATAGAAATGGAAAAAAAGTAGTAGTTGCCAGAGGCTAAAGGGGGTGGGGGGGCAGGAGAGAAGTGGGTGTGGCTATAAAAAAGATAATGTGAGGGATCCCTGTTGGGATGGAAATGTTCTCTGTTTTGGCTGCTTCAATGTCAATACCCTGGCTGTGATATTATACTATAATAGCCTTGCAATATTTACCATAGGGGAAAACTGGGTAAAAGGTAATTGAGATCTCTCTGAATTTTCTCTTACAACTGTGTATCTACAATACTCTCAAACTAAAAGGTTTAATTTAAAAATAATTTTTATATGTTTAAAAACTAATATTTTTAAAAAGAGTGGAAGTAAAGAATAACTTAATAAAGGAGGAAGGAAGGTAGGAAGGGAGGGAAAGAAGGAAGGAAGAAAGGGAGGGAGGGAGGGAAGAAAGGAGGAAGGAAGGGAGGAAGGAGAGGAAGGGAGGAAAGAATGAATCATACCTATACTAATTGATTTGGTTGGGGTTTCCATGACAAAATTTTGAATGAGGAAAAAAAGGTGCAAAAATATGTATAATATGACCTCATTTTTGTAAAACAGTGACACTAACACTTAAGTTAAAAAGTCTGGAAAGAAACACCAATTCTCAACATGGATTTTCTTATCTAAGTGAGACCAGACAGGGTAATATTGGGAGGTAGGGGATGGATAGGGATAAAGGGATAATTAAAATGCAATAAAAAAAGGAAAAGAGTGAGGGAGAGTACAGTAAAATTATACATATATATGTGGATAATATGCATAAAGAAATTAGAGGGAAGAATGCTAGAGTTAGATATTTATCATCTATAATATAACATCTGTATTAGGACTATAATAAACTATTAAAACAGTTTTACAGTAAAATGTATAGTAAGCTTCCATTTTATTAAAAAACAAACAACAAACAGGTGAACTCGCCAGCCAGCCCGTGTGTGAAGGCTGGGGCAGCTCACCTGCAAACATCTTTGCATCTACCGGCAATCCCGTACCGGCAATCCCGCCCATCCCTGGGTGCATGCTCGTTCTCCCATGAAAAAGTAGACCACTTTCCCCACCCTTTGAATCTGTGCTGGTCTTATGCGACCAACAGAATGCAGGGCAAGTGAAAATGTGCCATGTCTAAACCTAATCCTTAGGCTGCCTAGTGGTTGCAGTTTTCACTCTCGTGGAGTCCTGATCCAGGAAGTACGCAGGGTGACTTCTGCAGGAAGCCGTTCCAAGCACCCCAGCAGATGGCGCAGACATGTAAGTGAAGCCATCTTGGATGGTCCAGCCCCAACTGAGTTCCCAGAGTGCAGTGAGTGATCCCAGCAGACATTGCTGGGAGCAAAGGAGCCCCCCAACTGGTCCAGCTGCCCCACAGAATCGTGGGAAAGGATGATCTATTGTTTTAAGCAATTGTGCATGAGGCTAATTTGTTACAGAGCACTATCTGAGACGTGTTTATATGTATGTAAATGTTTATAAAAGAAAAGAGACTATTATCAATAAAAACTTATTATGTTGGCAAACGTAGTTGCTGGGACAGGAGCTTTCACTTATACATCTTTACACTGTTTCGATATAATAGAAGTGTATATTATTCCATAATTTGAAAAACATCAAATCAATTAACCAAAAATTTTACAAGAAAAATGATATTTTTTTATTTTTAGAATGGGCTTTGGAAAAGTGTCTTCCTTCTCATTTCATTGATATTTTCTGATATTTGAAGCAATATTATGCAAGCCTCACCTTCAGATGGCTATGTGTAATGTTGGTTTCATAAGTGCCCTTATACATCAATTTACTTTAAAAATAAGGGCCAAGAGCACATGCGTTCAAAGTGGATTTGGATTGGCAACTAAAATATCCTTAATCTTCTTTAAATATGCTATGAAAACTAAGTGAGACTAGGCATTAACAAAATTGATTTTTAAAATAGTCATACTAATGCAGTCTGTAAGATACATTAGAAAAGCCCACGAAACAGTTTATTGGCCTCTAAAATTTCCACTTACCTTCTTGGTTCTTTACAGTGCTACAACAATGACAAATCTACAGGAAATTTATCAGAAGGCTCAGAATTTTTTTTTTTTTTTTTATGTTGGTTGCAGTTTTCACTTTTATTAACTTTAATATTTATTGAAGCTTGATTTCTTTAGAATCTTCCTGGATTTCTTACAGACTAAAATTCCTGGTAAAGGCCAATTTTATTAATTCATTTCAACAGAGTTATATCCATAGTGTCACACTATGTGCTAGATACTGTGACAGGTGCTTGGAGAAAGCAAATGGGAGAATTAAAAAAAGAGAAAAACAAACAAACAAAGAAATAATACATAGAAGATGGTTAGTAAGATTAACACTTTTTAAAAGATTAAATAATGTGCTAGAGATAAAGCCACAAAGACTAGTAGATTCCATTTGAGCTGGTGTTAGGATGAGTGAACATCTGGCAGGCAGGCAAGATTGACAGCTGCACTGCAGGCTGACTGGAGATGCAGAAAAGCATGGGTATGTAGGAAAAAAGCACAGTGTGATTATGGAAGGGCATGATGGGCAGGGAAAGGAAATGACAGAAGTAGCACAGCGTAAGACTTTTTTTTTTTTTTCTCAAGGATGCCAAGACAATTCAATGGGGGAAGGATAGGTTGCTGAAACAACTGGATATCTATATGTAAACAAATGGAGTTAGACTCCTTCCTTATATCTTACACAGAAAAACTCCAAATGAATCATAGACCTAAATGAAAGAGCTAAAACTTTAAAACACTTAGAAGAAAATATAAGAGTAAATCTTCATTCTCTTGTGTTAGGAAAAACAGTCTTAGAAATGACACCAAAAGCACAAGCAACAAAAGACCAAAAAATGATAAATTGTACTCCATAATTTTTTTTGTAATTGTGCTTCAAAGCACACCATGAAGAAAATGAAAATAAAACCCACAGAATGGAGAAAGTTTATGCAAATCATATATCTGATAAGGGACTTGTATCTAGAATATATAAAGACCTCTTACAAATCAACATCTAAAAGGCAAATAAACCGATTTTAAAATGGGCAAAGGATTTGAACAGACATTTCTCAAAAAAAGATATACAAATGGCCAAAAACCTCAACATCATTAGTCAATAGGGAAATACAAAACAAAACCACAATGAGATACCATTTCATACCCAATAGGATGGCTATAATCAAAAAGACAAATAAGAACAAGTGTTGACAGGGATATGAAGAAATTGGACCCCTGGTAAATTGCTGGTGGAAATGTACAATGGTGCAGCTGCTGTGGAAGTTTGGCAGTTCCTCAACATGTTAAACAGAGAGTAACCATACGATCCAGCAATTCCACTCCTAGGTATATACCCAAGAGAAAAAAAAAAACATACATCCATAGAAATCCTATATGTGAATGTTCATGGCAGCATTACTCATTATAACCAAAAAGTTGGAATAACCCAAATGGCCATAAATGGAGGGATGGCTAAATAAATCGTGGTATATAAATACGATGGAATATTGTTCAGCCTTAAAAAGGAATCAAGTCCTGATCCCCCACTACAATGTGCATGAACTTTAAAAACACTGTGGTGAGTGAAAGTAGCCAATAACAAAAGGCCAGATACTGTATAATTTATTTATATGGAACGTCCAGAATAAGCAAATCCATAGAAACAGAAAGTAGGTTAGGCAATGCCTAAGGTGTGTGTGTGGGGAAATGGGGGTCAATTGCTAATGGGTACGGGGTTCTTCTGGGAGTTTAGAAAATATTCTAAAATTGATTGTGGTGATGGTTGCACAACTCTGCGAATAAGCAAAACCCTTCAACTGGACACTTTCAGTGGGTGAATTGCATGGTATATGAGTTATAGCTCAATAAAGCTGTTTAATAAAAATAAGATTTGTCTAAAACGAACAAAAATGAAGGAAAGTTCCTGAGGAAGAATTCGGTTCAAAGTGAACTGAGAGAACGTATACCGGTGACTGTCCAGAGCAGAGGACATTTAATGAATGGCAACGGTCAACAGTGGAAGTGCCACTGAGCGCACAGCCAAGTATGACCCCTTTTATTTAGCGATTGGGACATGAGCAGCAGACTGCAATGGGCTAAGGAATAAGTGAGGGTAGGGAGGAGGGCAGTGTAAGGGATGTAGATGGCTCTTTCCGATTTTGTATTGCAGGGGAGATCAGCGATGGAATGACAAGTTAAGGGAGTGGCAGGACTGATAGACTTCTTTTTTAGGATGAGGGAAATTTGAGCAGGTTCATAGAATGTACTAGAGAGGAGAAGAAATCAGAGAGGCATTCATTTCATATTCGGCTGGCTTTTCTGAGCGTTTCTTCTCTGTTCCCCATCAGTGCCGGCCTCCTGCAGGAACTTGCTCCACTGGTGGTCTCTCCTCCCTCTCTGTCTTCGCGTTCCCCGCCACCAGCAGAGAGCCAGGACATACCACATACTTTTTGCTGAATGTTACTACAGCTCACCCGCTAATGAGGGTATGAGGAAACAAAACTGGGCAGGAACTACTAAGAGCCATTGAGAGAAAAGATCACAGTGGACGGTGGTTCTCACCGCGTGGCCCCCTGACCAGGCCCATTAGTCACACCCGAACTTGTGAGAAACCTAAATTCCAGGGGCTCACCCCAGACCCAGACGTGCTGACCCAGCCACTCAGGGGTGGGTATCGGCAGTCTGTATTTTAACAAGCCCTCCTGAAAGTTGGAAAACCACTGTTCCAGGGTTTCAGAGGAGGGGATGACCACTTCCAGCTGAGACCTCAAGGGACATTTTCATGGGAGGTAGCATCTGGGCTGGTCTCAAAGATCGTGCTTTTATCAGCTGAGAACTAAAGACCTTCAAGACCTTCCAGAGCCGCTGTCGTGCAGCGCCCCGGGCTGCGTCTCTGGTGAATGACGGCACCAAATGCCTTCCCCGGGATGCCTGCTCCGTGCCCATGAAAACCTGCTCTGTGAAGGCAGAGATGAAGGGACCAAAAAGAAGGAGAGGTCCATTGCAGGCCCCGGGGCCCGTGCACCCGAATGCTGCCTCTGCGGAGGGAAGCACAGGTGGGCAGAGGCTGGCGGGAGGTGAGGATGTCTGGCAGTGTGGGTGGGGTGGAGATGGGGTCAGCCAGCTTGGGACTTTTAATGGCCAGAGAAGGTATCTGAACTTGATCGGTGGGTGATGGAAGAGCTTACTTAGGGCCTGAAGCAGGAGGGATGTGGATGCATTTTCACATGGAAAAATCCAATTTCATCTTGTACCTTAGTAGCTAGCGCAATTGATCTTTCAGAAATCTTGCACTGCTACTCAAAATAGACTCTGTCTGACAAACTTGTCTTTAGTGAAATTTTCAGCAGAGACAGTAGTTTACTTTCACAATTGTAAGCTGAGTATGAGAAATGAATTAAAACCCTATCCTTGTCTAAGATTTTGTTCATTTGAGCCGATAGTTATCAAATGAGATTGATTTTGATTTTGGAGCTGAAAATAGATCATAGAAGCCTTTAAATAGTTAAAATGGAATAGCAGATGTGCATTGGTGTGTGACTTTCTTCGAGGATGTGTTCTCTGACTAGTAGTCTAGGAAGCCTGTGCCTCTGCTTCCTGGGGGAAAGAGCCTCTTTCAAAGCCATCAGCAAGCTTTGTGCCCATGAGGATTTGAACTGCCTGGAGCCGTCAGGCTTACCCCAACCTGCCGCTGGGTTAGCGCACCTGGGCATAAAGCTCTTTCTCTCTAAGCCAGTGGTTCTCAGCCGAAATGACACTTCTAGAGTGGGTACATTTGGGGAAAAAATGGAAGTGGGGAGAGGGCATTTTGGGGTTATTGCAGTCATTGGGAGCTTCTACTAGAATTTACTGGTTCTTGACCAGAAATATCCTGAATATCCTGAAAACCACAGGCCAGCCCTGCACAATGATTTGTCCTACATTCTGCATGATTTCCAAATCTCTTGCCAAATAAGTAATTCCATTTAACATACACTCAAAGAAGTTTTTATATGGTTTTATTACCTTGAGTCTACAGCAATGAAACCACCATGCAAATTGTGGGAAGGCTCTACTTTGTGTTGGTTGTATCTGTATCAAGAGTTGTTCCCACTGCAGAAAATCATGTCACTCAGGACAGTGCTACTGATGGCACTGGGATTTCTAATTTAATGTATCAGTATTAAGCTGCATTTGTAGCTGCTGTTTTTATTGTGAATATATATTTATACATATTCTTATTTAGCCATTATTTTATAGTATTGAATATGACTGTTTACATTAAAAACACTTATTTATTTTTGGGTTACCTACATTTTTCAATACTGTTTCCACAGATCTATTCCACAATTTCTCTATAACTTTTACTTAGAGTTTCCTTTTCTAATCCAACCTCAATTTTATGTTGCTTATGAAAGGAAATGATCTCTAATGTCTTTTTCAATAGGAGAACTAATTGTATGCCTTGCCATGTGATCGGAAGGAGATATATTTTGGTGATTCTTTGTCCCTACCCTGTCTCATGTTATAACACAGGTAAATAATTATTGTGATACCATACATAAAGAAAGCCCAGCTCATTTGCAAGAATATCAAACATCATCATTTATTTCACTTTGATAAGCAATACTTTGCCTCAGTTGTACTTCAGTTGAGGTTATTTTCTCCTTCCTGTCATCACACAGGTGTGACTCCACCTGTTGCTATTCATACCAACTCTGGTTTTATTCTAATTCTACCCTTACCTCCTCTCCTTCAACTTCCTATAACTCTTCCACCAAACGGCTTCTGGTGGTCTTACTTCTTTTAAATCTAAAACTATCCATTACAAGCATCCATTTCAGTATATCCTGTAATATAGTGAAGCTGAGAATTATACATTTAATACATAATCATTTAATTATAAATCACTTTCCTTTTTATTTGATTTATTACACTTAAGTCATTATATTGGTTTTTGAAATTGTTATCTGTAAATCTTTTAGAATAGTAAATAGGGTATATTTGTTATAAAACTGAACTGAAATATCTTTATATTTTTATATAATAGTATATAATTATGTATAGTTTTATCAGTATATAATCGATATAAATGATATAATCAATATATAATTACAAAACCCATCTTTTAAAATACATTATACATTATATATAAAAATGAAATTTTTTATCTGAGAAAACAGAATGTGACTTACCCAAGATTACACATCAAAAATGAACTTTGAATAGAAGGGACTGGTGAACCATTCAAAGTTCATTTTTGAATTATAACAATGAGGTGGAAAAAAAAAAAAATGAACTTTGATATATTAAAAGTTAGAACACCTTGCTTTCTCCCTCTGGTCTCAATTTAAGCCATTAACATGCCTTATCATGCATCCTTTGGGCACTCAGTAAACAAATTGCAGGTAGATCCATGATGCTAACATGAGTCATAGCTGCCATCTGCAGGTATCTTACTCAGAAACTTTCCCTTTGTTATCTCCTCTACCTCATCATAATTATGCAAAAGAGGTAGGCTGTTAAATATTCATAGTTGTGTAAATGAAGATTAAACAGTTTAGTAACATGCCCTTGATCACAAGGCTAATAAACGACAGGGTCTAGAAGACTCAAAGTCAGGCCTCTCTATCTCCAAAGCCCACGTACATGTTCTGCCTCCAAAAGGAAAAATGCTATTTAGTTTCGTACTAAAAAATGGAAAGCATAAAAATATTTTGGATTGCAGAAGAAGGTAGGAATGTTTTCAATAAATGCATTAAGGAAATCAATAAGCCCTCCAAATATTTTAAGTCAAAATGATGTTGGGAAAGACATTACAAATCACGCTGCCAGCTCCTGATTCTCACTAGCAATGCCACAATGACATCCTCTTTTTCACCATTTTGAATTGCTGCCCACAAGGGCCTACCAAAGAGCTGGTCACAAAGTGACCAATAAAAAGATGTTATGAAATAAAAAGGGTATGTTTTTGAACGAATCCATTCCTGTGGGTGTGGCCCTTTTGACTGGACTACGGCAGTGAGGCGTGACTCAGCCTGGATCTCTGCCCTCTTGCTGGGCCTTGTATAAACCGAGACACAGGAGGAGACACACAGGAAAAGGGCCACTGCCATTTTGACTCTGCCACGTGAGAGGCAGGACTACAGGTTTGCCTACAGCTGCAGAAAGGCAGAGAAGCCCCGAGAGGCTGAGAGAGGTCCTGAGTCTGGAATCAGCAAAGCCCAGAGACACAGAGAGGGGCCCCTGAAGGGCTAGGCCCAAGGAGCAGCTCAAGGCTTAGGAGACGAGTCCTGTCATATGCCTGCTTGCCACGTGGCAGGACCCCAGGGTCACCAGGAGCTGATTTCGATGATGGGCATCTCTCATGGTATCTTTTTTTTTTTTTTTTAAGATTTTATTTATTTATTCATTTATCCCCCCCTTGCTGCTTGTGCTCGCCGGGCCAGCCAACCACGCCGTGCGGGCGGGCCTGCCCTCACCAGGAGGCCCCGGGAACCGAACCCGGGGCCTCCCATACGGCAAACGGGAGCCCCACTGATTGAGCCACAGCTGCCTCCCTCTCATGGTATCTTCATGTGGACATTTCATGGCCTCCAAAGTATAAGATTTTCCCCTAATAAAATTCCCATTATAAATGTCAACCCATTTCCGGTACTTTGCATTGGCAGCCCTTTGGCAAACTAAGAAGTAACCATTAGCCATAAGTAGCCACTGGAAATGTGGCTAGTCTAAATTGAGACATGCTGAAGTATAAAGCACACACTGGATTTTGAATATATAGTATTAAAAAAAGAATGCACTGCAAGCGGCCTCGTGTGTGTGCATGCAGACTTCTCAGTCTGCACATCCATAAACTCTGTCCATGTCGTCCAGAGAACAGCCACTCCTTGGCCACCCTTAGGGAAGACCCAGGGAAGAGGTCCATGTGGTTCCTAGAAGTGGCCTTTAGGCAGGGAGTTCCAGGGCCCATGAGATGGGGCACAGCCAAAGGAGGGCCAGAGAGGAGCCTTCCAAAGCACGGGGCCCAGGGCAGGAGCCACTCTTGCCCAGGAAATATTTTCTTTTTGTAATAATAAACTTTATTTTTAGAGAAGTTTTAGATTTTCAGAAAAATTACACCAAAATTATAGGGCATTCCCATATAACATCTCCTTCCACACCCACACACATAGTTTCTCCTATTATTAATATCTTGCATTAGTGTGGTACATTTGTTACAATTGATGAACCAATATTGAAGCATTGCTACTAACCAAGTCCATAGTTTCCATTATGGTTTATACTTTGTGCTGTAGAGATTTATAGGCTTTGACAAATGTACAGTGTCAGTGTCCACCACTGCAGTATCATACAGAACAATTTCAGTGCCCTAAAAATGCCCCATGTTCCACCTATTCATCCCTCCCCCTCCTCTCTGAACCCCTGGCAACCACTATCTTTGTATCAGTATTACAAGTTCTTCCATTAACACAAGAGAACTATAATAACAGTAAATCTACTTTGCTCTGTGGGAAAGAAAGAATGTAAAATATCTCATTAATTTTTAAAATTTTGAATACATGTTGAAGTGATATTTTGGATAATGGGTTAAATACAATATTATTAAAATTAACTTCACCTGTTTCTTTTTACTTTTTTATTGCGGCTAATAGAAGATACTAAAGTACCTATTTGGTCCACATTTGTGGCATTCATTATATTTCTATGGTATAGCATTGTTGTAGCCTATATGTCTTCCAAATAACCAGTCTTCAAAGCAAATCATGGGAAAAAGTTTTTGAAAAACAAAAGCAAAACAAGAAACAAACAACAAAACGAGCAAAATTTAATGTGCTAGAAAAATTATTTGATTAAAGTTCTGGTCTTAGTTTTTGTCTACCACTTACTACAAGTGTAAACTTTACAAATCATTAAATGTCTATTAACCTAAATTTCTATAAAATCAAGGTAATTACTATATGGCTGGTCTCACGCGGTTGTTACAATTATAGAAGGAATAATGATTTCATTCATTCATTCACTCATTCGATTAAAATATATTGAGTCTACTCTGGTAGAAACCAGGGAAATAAAGAATGAGTCCTGGTTCCTACTCTCAGGGAGCTTACAGTCAACTTTATAGAATGTTATAGGAGCGTTGACGCAGGTCATCCCCAAGTACTCTATACTCGTTAACTCTGCTTGGGAGACTAAGGGGAAGTTTCACAGAGGAAGTGGGCTTTGATCTGCTCTTGAACATGAGGAGGAGTTTATCATATTGGAGAAGTCAGGGAACACCCCATTTGCACGTCCCTGAATTATGGAAGACAGGGTGTGCTCAAGAAACAAGAGGAGGAAATCTAGGAGGAGAGCTAGTATATACTTCTAGGGTTGGCTTTGGGGTTGGTAGGTTCTGATGCTGGGAAAGAGGGGAGAAGAGGAGTTGAAAGCATTTGCTAGGTTTTGATGATGGTGCTTGTTAGATTTTAGAATCTTTTTTCCTTTCTTAGAGAAATGTGTTTACAAAAGACAGAAATACAAATGCGCACGACATAATTGAATAGCATTCAATGATTATTATCTGGAAAAATTATATGGAACAAAAAATTATTTTATTTTTTTTAAATGTATATTCTGCTCTTTGGGTTTGGGCAATACCTCATAAAAGGGTCCACATTTTCTACAGGACAATTGTAGTGTCCCTAGAGGAAGGGGAGCTGCATAAAACAACTAGCACCTACAAGAAATCATTTAGACCTACCAGCATTCTCCAAGCCTGTGTTAGTTGCTAGAGACAAAAATACATCAAAGTAATTCATCTGTAGTAATGCTGAAGTCGATACAGAGTTTTATATTTTTCCATGGGGCTATATTTATTTACATTAAAATCACAATGAAAATAGTGGTATATGGATCATACTTTCAAATTATGTTTGATAAAGAACCAATGCTTTATTCTCAACATTAAATTTACCTTGTTTAAAAAATCAATATGCTCTACATAAAAGTAGACAGACCCACTGTTAAACATCAGACATTGAGATAAAAGCATGTTGTTACTGAATAGAAATGTTCTATTTTTTTCCTTTCATATGTCACCAGAATATATTATGAAATAAAAGGAATTGGTGCTGTGAGGATGTTTTTCAGCTAAGGTCTATCATTTGCAGTAAATGTCTCTGAACAACAAAACAAAGTGTTACTTCCGTGTTTCTGCCTGAAGAAATTATTGATTATGTTAAAGAAGGATTCTTTTAACAAGATAATATCTTTGCTTTTTCCAAACAAATTACCTAACAAGTATCATAATTGCTTTCTGTTTTTCTGTTTTGACATGATTGCATCTCTTCAAGATCTCACACCCTATAAGGAGAACACACCTCATTTCCCAATAGACCATAGAGAACAAGAGTGGGAGACAACAGGCACAAATTTGTCTTGTACCATTTAGAGTTTTGCTCAGGTCTAGCTTCCTTCAAAGGAATCCTAGAAGCAATAGCAAGGAGCCCAAACCTCCTACATTGCTCTAGTTTTGAAATCTAGAACTCATTCTTTTATAAAAGATTACCATGTATAAGGGGCCAATAAAGGTTTGATCATCGTAATCACTAAAACAATGTTTCCTTGATGTGAAGGATCCTGCCTGTGTCTCTGCCATGTTCACACTCTAAATAAGAACAGAAATAGAAGAGAAAATATCTAGGTATTTTGCTACCTCCATGTATTCCATTTATTTGCTCTTTTCCCCGCTAGCCGTGCGCTCCTTGAGGGAAGACACTGACTTTGTTTTCCTTGTGTTCCCTGCAATGGATCATAGTGCCTGTTCAGTAAATTTATGAATACATAAAACCCGTAGTTGAGGTTCGTGGATGGACAAACTGTAGCAACTGGCAAATCCTCCTCTAGATGCCTTAGCAAGTATTTGCTTAGTGATAAGAACTGTGGTCTTGGAAATAAAATAAAATCAGGTTTAAATTCTTACTCAGACACTCACTGAGCAATTTGACCTCTTTGATCCTTGCTTTTTTATATGTAAAAAATGGGAATAATAACCTCTGGGGTCATAGGGTTGCTTTGAGGATTGAATGAATGACTGTATGTAAAGTATGTATTCTCATGCTTGTCTGGCACATAATAGGCACACAATAAATACTGATCCTCTATATTCCTCCAATATCCTAGAGTTATCGTTTCAAGCTGGAGTACTCAGTTCATGCCGGGAGGGTCACAAAGTCACTGGATAAACACGATGATCTTCCTGCTGCAGATAATTTTCTGCACAATATAATTATCTTAATCTGAAATAATTATTCAGGATTTATTTATTCAACAAATGGTTTTGAGCATCTACTATGTAGCAGCAGTGTGCTGGACAAAAGGGACAAAATAGCTAACAAGATATGGACCTATAGTCCAGTGCAAAGAAGAAAGAAAGAGAGGAACAAAAGAGGAAGGAAGGGAGGGAGGGAGGGAGGGAGGGAGAATCTATTTACAAAGTTGCAAACCCTGGTAAGTTCTCTAAAGACAAAAAAAGAAGTTTGCAGAGATAGAAACCAGTGAGGGGAAAAGCACAATCTCTTTAGCCTGAGTGGTCAGGGAAGACGTTTCAAAGCAGGTAGCTTACAGATTGAATGATGAGAAGGGGGCAGCCATGCTAAGAGTTAGGGAGGGGCATTTGAGGCTGGCAAACAGCAATGTAAAAGTTATTTCAATTCTTAATTTGTATTTGCAAGGTGGTCTACTTCCCTGACCCCATTGCTATGGGGAACGCTTCGGTAGAGGTTTGAGAAGCCTTGCCCCAGAGAAGACCATATACTCACTCCATCTGTGAGGGATATGAATGGTAGACAGAAAACATTCTCTGTTCCCAATGTGTATTTAAGTCAGCAGCTTCCAAGGGTGATAACTAAGTACTCTTTTTCACTCTGTAACAGCTTCCAAGGGAATAAACTGGTACTGCTCAAACATGGAGGAAAAGACCGTATTTTAACTAGATTTATACAGCTCTTACGTTTTATGGGCCCTTGGATTTCAAGATACAGATTCACACAAATTAAAATCAAATAAAACTAAAATTCCTTTTGGCAAACTTTGATTCTTTGTTTCTCTCATATGGGCATATTGCCACAGAATGGTAATTGCTTCTTTTTATATGACCAACAGGAATCATACTTTTAAAACCTTATGAAATTATTGTAAATTTCACTAAATTGTCACAAATGTGCTGAAAAGCTCTGATTTCACCAAAGAAATCTAGGAGAGAGGATTTAAGTTGGTGAGCTAGAACAGGGGTTCTTAACTTTTTTTGTTCCATAGACTCCTTTACCAGCCAGGTGAAAACCATGGACCCCTTACTAAGTCCACACTATACTGGGCATTATTTAATAAATATATCACACCTGCACCAACACGGCCCCATAAGAATAATCCTTTTTTGAATTTCAATTCAAGCCTTAAGAACCCCTGTTCTAGAAGGAGGGATAATTTTTCTTATTTGCCCTGTATTACTAATGCTTTGCACAGGGTGAAGAACACAGTAGCTGCTCAACAAACATTTGGTGAATTAAATTGAAATTATAATTTCAAATTGGAATTGGTAAGAATCTCTTGGGCTCTGTCATTGTCAAAACAATTAAATTCTAGTGAAACAGAAGAACACGTTCACTCCATAGTACATATTTTTGTTCATAATAATTGGATTTGGCTGCAACTTTTAACCCACTTCATACTCAATATTTCCAACTCTTGTAAGAATTCTGTTGCTGACAGATCCATCATATTCTTAATAATGGGCCTAACAAAGAGCCATAACACAATGGAGCTAAGAAAGCAGAAAGTAATTACAGTGTTTGCTGGGACAACAGATAATTCTGGCCATGAAACCTCATCCAAAACTGCTTAGAATAGTTGTCCTTGTTGCCTTCATGGAATGACAAAGAAAAATTGTGCAGGATAACTTCAGATGTGATTTTTCTCATTGGATTTAAAACTGTTATTTAAACTAAAGAGATATGTACCACAATCTTTAAATGAAATCAACATTGTATGCTAAGGATAATGCATCAGTACAGAATTCACTGTAGTTTGGCTTTGGTCTTTGTGATGGTTAAGTTCATGTGCCATTTGAAGAGATGAAAAAACACAATTAGAAACTGTATATAAAGACAGATTAGATCAACCATAGTTAACTTGGATTAACAGCTTGAAAGAATTTGCTCTCCTGCTACTATCCGAGTGATTTCTTCCATCACTAGACTGAGGCATTGTATTCCCAAGCGGATGGTTTAAACTTCTTGGAAATAACCTGGCTATTTAGCCATGAAAGCAGCAATAACAAGCCTTTAGACCGCCTCACCCTGCCTCTGCTTTTCTGCTCTGGCTCTTTGCCACATCGGGCTCTACTCATTTCCCTCACCAGTGACTGGGCAAATAGGAAAAGGTGAATCAGACAGTTTTAAAGCACAAGAGTCACCAGGAGTCACCTTCAAGTGCAAGCAGTGAGCTTGGGTCAAGGTCACACCCCCCTTCCCATGTCATATCTCCCTCACATCTGCCTGCTCTGAGTGGCCTCTTCAGTCTGACTGGCAACATTACACCTCTGCTGAAACACAGAGAGAAGCTCTAAGACACGCCATCAGGAAGCAATGATGGGGAGCCACGTTAGAAGTCAGGGAGCCAATCTCACATTTGCCAACAGTAGGAAGGAATGACCATTACCATTTAAACTGTGAAAACAATTGATTTTGAAAGATGAGGTTTAAAAAAATAAAAAGGGCAATTGTAACTCAAAAACCCAAACTTAATGGATTGTTTTATATTTATATGGAAATTTGAATCAAGCATTTAATATTCTCATCTGATTTAAATGTGTAGTCAAATTTTTCCCAGGCATCCTTCACCAATATTTTCTGCTCCCAGAGTGCTTTCTATCATTACTGATGTGAAAATTGACTTGACTCTTCTAGTTTCTGCTTGTCTGCTTGCCTATTCAATTTTCTGTCTACCAAAATGAAACACTAAATTGCAAAGTGGTTAAGCAGATAAAAACTCAGTCTCTGGTAGACTGAAATCCCACTGCATGGTACCTGAAGACTCATGGATAAGATCCCCATCCAATCTGGTGCCATTACACACATCCCAACCACCAAAGCTGAACTTCCTGGCTCACAATTGTTTGTTAGATTTAATTTGTTGAAAAGTACTTAACATTTCTGGCTGGGAGTTGGCTTCAGGTGCTTCCATCCCCCTTGACTATAGCTTCTATATTTCTATATGATGGTATATGCTTATGATAAGAAGAAAATAGATTGATCACATTCTAGGTATCACATCTCCAGAGGAAACACTTTGTCTAAAAGCTTCACATGCTGCTAATTTGTGTAAATCCCTAATTTGTTCATTTCTGGAGTGAAACATACTTGGCTGAGGGAAATGCGATATAAACTCCTTAAATTTGGATTAGACTTTCAATCAGAGAGAGGAAGCATGGAAGGTTCTGCTTTGGCATAATTTATCATTTGGATACCTTGATATGGTTTAAAAGAGGGCTTGGCTTATCTCCCACCTAGGTGTGGGATTGTCGAGGGCTGTGTGTTGGCAAAGTCCCAAGCATAGGCGTGGACGTGGACACAACTGTGCACACCTCACAGAACAGCAGGTGCAGACTCTGCCTGGTGGCTTACGGTCTAGTTGGTGGGCCCAGCACACTCATGGAAGACACTCTCCTGACAGAGTTCCAGCCAGTCTCTTGGCCATGTGTAAAAGGTCTTCCTTGTCAATCTCCCCAAGAGATGGGAAAACAGCAGATGACTGTTCAGAGTTCTGGTGCTGAGATTAACTGGAACTGAATTAGGTTTTAATTAAAGAAGGAAAAGGTTTTTGAATAGTGAACTGCTTATCCAACAAATTAAAGAATAAAGAGTATAAGAAAATGTAAATGGAGATGCTTACCAGCACAGACAGGGCAGCATTAGAATATTAGGTTTGGTGACATTATTTGACAATATCATTTCAAAATGAGGTTTCAAAGATAAAAGCTCAGAGAAAGAAGACTTAACTTTCATCCAGAACTTTTCCAGAAACACATTGTGACAGTTAGGCTAATGTGTCAACTCGGCCAGGTAATTGTGCCCAGTTGTTTGGTCAAGCAAGCACTGGGCTAACTGTAATATAACGACATTTATGGGCTTTAGTCATCGGTGAGTTAACTGCATAGATGGCTGATTACATCTGCGATCTACCTGGGAGATTGCTGTCAGTAATGAGTGACATTTTATCTAATCAGCTGAATGTCTTAAAAGGGGAAGAGATTCCAGCATTCAGAGAGAATTTCCCAGCCTGTCTTTGGAAACCAACTTCTCCTGGAAACTCATCAAGGACCTTCATTGGACTTTCATTGGAGCCCATGGTTTGCAGCCTGCCTGCAGAACCTGGTCTTGTGAATCCCCATGGTACATGAGAGAATCTTATAAATCTCATACTATTTACAGATATCTCCTATTGATTCTGTTTCCCAAAAGAACCCTGACTAATTCACACGTAAATTTCAAAATAAGAAGAATGCTCATAGTGGAATCACACAGGGGTTTTTGAAGTGGTTTATTTCTGTGGTCACTTCAAAATGTGGTCTACATGAAGTAAGGACAAATGAGCAAAGGAGACATCAGAACTATGCATCCATGACAACTGTCCAAATAAAGAGGAAAACAATAAGTGCTAACGAGTTGGTAAGACATGGTAATTTAGAGAATTGTTAGCTGTTATTTTATGCAGTCACTGAAATAAGAAATTCAGTAAATAACCTTTTGATATGCATGGAACATTTCCAAATATAAAAAGCCACACAAATAAAAATCACTCCCTTTCATTTATACCTCATTGTCAAGAGCACTCTAGGGAAACAGATGTGGTTCAAGCAACTGGGCTCCTGTCTACCATACAGGAGGTCCAGGGTTCGATTCCTGGGGCCTCCTGGTGAAAGGCAAGCTGGCCCACGTGGAGTGCTGGCCCGTGCAGGAGAGCTGGCCCATGCAGGAGTGCTGGCCCATGTGGAGAGCTGGTGCAGCAAGATGACAATAAAAAGACACACAGAGGATAGACAACAAGAGACGCAGCAGGCCAGGGAGCTGAGGTGGTGCAAGAGATTGAGTGCCTCTCTCCCACTCTGGAAGATCCCAGGTTGGTTCCCAGTGCCGCCTAAAGAGAGGACAAGCAGACACAGAAGAACACACAGAGAGCAGGCAGTGAGCACAAAACAATGGTGGGGGTGGGGGTTGGGATAAATAAATAAATAAATCTTTATTTTAAAAAAAGAGTACTCTGCTTCTAAGCAGATGTTTTAGTACCAGGTATCATCTTTTATTTAATTCCCACTTAATCTATAGCATATATTTCAAGATAAAGACTGGTTATACAAAGGAGTTTCTTTCTGTGTGAAACCACCTTTACAGAATGAGGATTAAATCCACTACCTTGGCTACACAGGGATTAGAGAAAAACTAAGTGAACCAAACCAATCCAGCTTTCAAGTTGTATAACATGTTGTGATTTGAAATTATACTAGGGCCATGTGCTTTCCAGAGATAATTCAGCAAGAGTCCTGGCAGGCTCACCTTTGTAATGACAAGACAGGCTCTTCAAACAACTTTTATGAGTAAAGAGCAAAACATACTTCATCAAGGAGACTCACCTTCTTTCTCTCTACTTTCTTTGTCTGAGAGTACCTGTGGAAAAAAAAAAATCAAAACCGTCAATATCTCAAAATTAACACCACTTTTGTCAAGAAAGTCATCAAGTTTGAAAAAATATTAGATGGTATAGTCAGAATCAAACGGTCTCCAGATATGAAAATAAAATGCCAACCAGGGCATTAGGATTGAATGGTTTTAGGGGCTGCACAAATCATTTGGAATAATAAAAGCAATTAAAATACTCTATTTAAGTTTATTTTTCTCTGACTTAAGCAATGAGTTACATGACACCATGTATCTACCTTGTAATCAAAGAGAAGATGGAAGCCCAGTTTCCATCCACTGCCCACTGCCCTCGTACCACCAAGGCCCTTCCTGACCTTGTCTCTCAGGAACGTCACTGCTGCTGACACTCCTCCCTTCTAAATAGTCTCCTCCTGAGATCTGGTACTCATGCACTGCCCCTGTGTCTTTTTACCTCTCTTGTTCCTTCCCCTTTTCTTGATGGGCTCCCTTTTTGTGGCTGTCCTTATGTGTTGATTTTGTTTACTTTAGTTTTATTTAGTTTTGTCTGGGATGGGTGCTGGGCTTTCTTCCCTTCTCACTCTGCACCTTGTGCCCAGCTGCACATCCTATCTGTGCTCTGCTATCCTCCAATTTTATATCTCTAGCCAGGTCTCTTCCCTTGAGCTCTAGGCCCATAGAACAAATTGTTTATTGGACTTCTGCATTTGGGTATTGAACAGACAACTGGAACTCCATTGTTCAAAGTGTTACATCATCCACCACCCACACCCACCCACAAGCCCAGGCCCTATTGATCATCTTTCTTGTACTGGTCCTAGTCACCATCTACTTGGTTGCTCAAATCAGAAGCCCAAGGATTATCCTTGACTCCTTCCTGCCCTTTGAAGCAAATCCTGGTGATACTCACTCCTGAATCTTGCTTGAAGCCATTTATTGATTTTCATTCTTACTGCCACCTTCTGGGCAACAATCGGGTCTTGCCTAGATAATTATAATAGCTTCCTACCTTCTAGCCTGATTCTAATTGTATTCTCCTCTAATGTATTCTCAATCAAGGTGATCTTCCTAAATTCCAATTTGATTGTGTCACTCCCCTTCTTAAAACCCTTCCATGGTTACCCATTACCTTCAGAATAAATACAGGCTGGTGGTTAATACTGTGTATTTAGCAATCGGGAAGACAATCACCAGTGGCTGCACCACTGGAAAGTTATCAAATTTCCCTAAGCCTCATTTCTTCACCAGTAAAATGTGCTTTGAGGAGCACGATGATCCACGTGATAGGCGCAGCACAGTGTGCAGCACAGAACAAGCAGAAAATAAACATTTGTTAATTATTCTGAAGGAGACTCCGAAAAACAGCGGCTTATATTTTACTATCTTTTTCAAAGCATCAGATAAATAATACCATATGGGAGACAGGGATGAAAGATATAATGTGGCACAGCTTAAGTTTTGTCATTGATGCCACCGTTCTTCCCTGGCCCATTTTTTATTATTTTTCTTTACTGGTTGTATGCTTCTACTCTATATTCTGTTCATTCTTGTCCCAGGGTAAAAGCAGATCCACAAAAAATTTGGTAGTTGACAATGGAAAGATTCATGTTCCCCAGGGATATTCACATAGTAAAGGCCACCATCTGATAACAAATACCAAGTAACAAACCTCTAACAACAAAACTTGAGGGAGTCACACAGAGAAGAACGATCTTTCCATTGTCTTGATACAATCTAGGCGGCTGCTCACTGGCTAGAGAGACCCCAACCCAACCAGAATTTAAATGTTTCTGACTTGGTTTAGAAGCAAATTTGCTTCATGACTAGTTGACTTGAAATAATAAGTAGAATAAAATTAGAAAGTAAAATGAGTTCTGTTACCTGAACATAATGGAATTAAGCATTATTTTCTAAATGTAAAAATAATAAGTTTTAATAATCATACAGAGTAGCTAAAACTTAGCAGAATTCTTCATGCTTAGCTGATTAAAAATCCTCACTTACGAGCTAAGAGCAATTGCTGCAGAGAAATTTCTACCTGAGGGCATAAAAGAAAACAAAACATAATAAATGGGCTTCCTCAACCACAACTTGAGATTAAGTGCAAACAGAGCTCCTCATACCTTAGGAATAAATGATCCTTGACACAGGACCTGAACGTCCAGTTACTTGATTCCAAAATAAATCACAGCCACCCAGGTGAAATAGAGATTCCCCACATAAAATAGGAGAATTTGACAAAAGTATGGCCAAGTATTATTTAGTCCTAAATATATAGTGCTTCTTTAAAAGGTATACAAAGTTTGAATTTGAGAAATATATAATAAATACATAAACATGTGTAGAAAATGTGAAAATTTTACTGTAAACTATGATATAAAGTACAAGATGAGAAAAAATAAATTAAGTGCCTGAAATTAAATCAACAAAAGTTAATTTTACAGTGTTATTGAAAAATGAAAAATATCCTAAGGTACAAAGATGTTGGAGATATTTGAAAATGAACCCCTCACACATAAAACTATTTCAAAATGGTGGGAAGAGTTAGGAGCAGAGGTACATGGACACTCACTTCTCAGGATGTGGGTGAGGCCAATAATCAATGTATCATATGCATCGTTTATAACGTGTCAGTCCTAAAACGCTCATAGGTGTGATGGTGAACATAAGCTTCCTATGGACATACAGCAATATTTTAACATAATAACTTTCATTAAAAATCACTAAATGTACACATTCCATTGAACTCTTGTGTTTACTCTCCGCCTTCAAAATCCTGTTTGGGGGAGCGGATGTAGCTCAAGTGGTTGAGCGCTTACTTCCCATGTACGAGGTCCCTGATTCGATCCCCAGTACCTCCTAAAAACAAAAAACAAACAATCAAAAACCCCAACTCTCATTGGGGAGTGGATGTAACTCAGTGGTTGAATGCCTGCTTCTCATGTATGAGGTCCTGGGTTCAATCCCTGGTACCTCCAAGAAAAAAAAAATAGGGTGGAAACTCTTTAGACCCCAGAAATGAAACACATTAATAGAATATCCCCAAGGTCCAAAATGTGATAGGAAAGAGAAATCCAAAATATAGAACATAAAGGAACAGCTATTATTTTGCAGATTATTATTGACACTCACTGCTTCATCCTGATGTTACCGTCAGCTCTAGAAACATGAAGAAGGCTGTACACTTTGAATGAGAATGTAGGATGATGTCAGTTACTCACTGATGGTAGTCAGATTGTGGGTTATATCTCTGGTCATTTTATTCAATGGATAGTTATTGAGTGCTTACTGGATATTTAGATAATCCATTTTGAGCACTGCACTGGGTGTGTTTCACATTCTCCTTGCTGTCTAAGAGGCTGGGAGCAGGTAACTCATTTGAACTCATGGGTGAGCTGTAGGAATTCCCTCTGAAGTCCATTTAAGAGTCACTTGCCTTATTTGGTGAAATTCCCCCAGAAGGTGTCCAATGATGTCATCTCTCTAAAGTCACAGTAATTTTAAATCCATGCTCACACAGACAGACTAAAGACAACATCATTTTATGAATTTGTTTTATGACATTGCTGGATTTAAAATGCAATTGCTTTTAAGAACAAATTTACCAGGGCATGTATCCTTTGCCCCCCAGATAAATATGTCAGATTAAAATGACAAAACTACACTAGGTAACTATAAATCTATATATGTTTATATATATATGGGTTTTTTTAAATTGGGAGGGTAGGTCTCTTGGGACAGGTGATGCTCAAGCAAGTCAATAAACACATTAACCACTATTGTCCAGGTGAAACCAGAAAGCTGTTGCCACACCTGCTGCTCCTGAACTACAAAGGACCCATTTGTTCCTAAATGCCCTCGTCTTAAACCTTTAAAACCAAAAGCAGCAAATAAAATCCCAAAGTAAACAAACTTAGATAAACATATAAACCACTTTACTATTTGCTCTTTACTTTGTCCTGGATCCACCTGCTGGTTTCACATTCAATAAACTGTATTAAGTAGCAACCTTGATTTAAGTGTGTACAGAATAAAGTCTCAGTAGCAAAGAAGACATAAGGTTAATTATGCAATGGCCATTGGAAAGTTAATTTCCTTGGACAATGTAAGGAGGGTCAGTATTATACACTGGCTATGACCCCAAGAATTCAAGGTGGATTGACTTTGTTGTAGGTAAATTCATATCTCAAAAATTTTTTTCTAAGTATACCTCATGTTAGCTACTTCACAGATCATGTGCAGATTATAGGTGGAAAATGAAAATGAAATATTTAAAAGCATTATAACCTGCATTTTCAGTCATTTTAAGAAGCCCTGCTTAGAGAAGACACTCAACCCAAGTATCAGTTGATGAAGAATTAAATGAAAGTGTGATGTTCCTTACTCACTATAAAAAATTCTCATTAATGACTTCTAAATGTGAATTCAAAATATTGGAAGCATGGCCTTGCAGAGAATTTTCCAACACTTTTTTTTCCTGCAAAAATTCTACATTGTCCTTGCTGACTAATCATCAAAGCTATTCCTTCCTGGACTCACTAGATTTAGAAAAGACCAGTTGTAACTCCTAGTCTTCCCCTATTTCCTTTATACTTGAGAAATATAAAACACTGCTTATTTTCAGCACTATATAAAAACCTCAATAATCTTAAACATAAGATTCAAATGCCATTGTACTTTTGCAGATAAAAAACATTTCAATTCAGCCCATGGCTTTTTAGTCTTTCTATTTCTAAAGTTAAATTTTGGTATATGTATATTAGTGTCCACATATTTGAATAGAAGTAGTAAGTAATACATAATTTTAGATACTTAATATAATGCAAAAAATAGTCTTTACCAGTTCAGCGAGTCTAAAATGATGTTATTTCTTTAATAAACCATGGCATTTTAATAAGCATTCTTGACATCTGGTGCTAATGAAAAGGATTTTGTGTTTTACAGTTAACATTGAAGGAAAAGGCACGCTGTCTTTTGCTATGTATCATAGACTACAGATGGCATAGACCACATTTGGGTGGCTTCCTTTCCTTCTAGATTGGTTTATATAAAGAGGCCACTTGTTTTCCCTCTTTCTGTATATGTTTTATGTAGGATTTGGACCAAGTCCCAGAAATAAAAAAACGAAGGAAGAAAGGAATGCATCAAATGAAGTTTCTTAATAACAAAACTGGTTATAGAATTTTCCTGGATCCAGTTTAGTTAATGTAGTTTATTCTAAAACAATGATCCAAGGAGTTTTGCATCTGGATAACTATTTGGAGTAACAGTTCTCCAGAATGCAAAAAAGCCATAAGGTCCTGAAAAGTTCTGTCTTTTATACAGCTACAGTCTCTCGAGGCAAATGTTACCACTCCTTCTATGAGGGCAGCGTCTGCCAGAGCGTGCATGGGAGCTGTGGGCCCAGCCCTGCCCCTACTGAGAAAGTGACATATGAGTTTCCCTGCTCCTACCTGCTCCGACTTTCTGGACTAAGAGTGTTCTGCTCCAGATTGGGAATATGATTTGGATGGTGTCCTGGCTTTCATTAACCCAATACTAGCTCCCTCCCCCTTCCTCTGGAAGATGTCACTAACTTTTCCAAAAACATCAATGCAATAGTATAAAATATAGACCATATGAATTTTCACTAGATTTTGTTAGAAGAATTCAAAATTAATCACTAAATTTACACATTTATCAGATGACAGAAATACTATGCTATTAGATATTCAGGGTAGCAGACAAGAGCTCTGAATACAATGCAGAATGGGTGTGTGGATTAATTAGCTCAAAATCAAACATTTTTTCCTCCTTATTTAGCTCAGAATTCTTTAATAACCATAAAAGGTATGTGTTTTCATGATTTAAACATGGAGTTTCTAACCACGTAAAAATATCGCAGGCCCAGGAAGAAGCCCTTTCAAATACTTTCATCTAGCTGCCATCTAGCTTTCCAGGATGCCTAACCATCCTACAATAATTCTGTGGGTAAGTAAAAGACTCCAAGATTTTATCATCTAAAGGGAGAGATAGGGCATATATGCATAAAACAATTAGAAAAGCAATTTAATGCAGAAATTATTGCACTACAGAGTTGACAGGTGTAGATAATAAGTGCAAACAACATTTAAGAATACCTTCAAGCTGCAAGTCAAAAGTTGTGCGTGCTGTTGGAAATCTGTCTGGATTAGGAAGAAATTGAGTCCTCTACCCTGAATGAGTGCAGTCTAGAACAGAAGACGGCCCCTCGGCCAAAAGGTTAACCCCATATGGTGGCATCTATGCAGGGCACTGGTTGCACAGAGCAAGGGCTAGTAGACCTCAGGAAGGGGTCATGGGAGGTGTAGAGAGAGAGGAATATTTAAGACAGCTCTTAAAGAAGTTCCCTGGGAAAACAAGAAATGGAGAAGAATTCCAGGAGAAAGAACAGCAAGGACAGAGGAAAGGGGCAGAAGAGAGAGTGGGATGCTTGGAAAATTACAAGTATTCCGGCATTGCCATAATACCAGTGATGGAGAGGAGTGGAAAGAGATGGCATTAGAAAATTAGGAATGGGCAAGATAGCACAGGAGGCTATAGACGTGCTGAGGGGTTGAGGGCGATGAGGACTCTGGAAGTGCAGGCTTTATAACAGTAGGTCTGGAAGCAACGAGAGGGAGGAGGAGGAGGGAGAGCTGGGTATCCTGGCACAAGCCACAGGCTTACAGCAGTCCATGTGAAAGACTATGGAGGCCTGGACGAGGCTGTGGGGGAGGGGGGGGAATGACAGTCATGGGGCATATTTGGGAGGTGATTGGTTAAATGGCCTGGAAGGAGGGGGAGAGGGAAGGGGAAGACGGAGGCATCTGGTCTGATTTTCAGGTTTTGGCTTGGGCAACCTGGTGGATGGATATGTAATGTTGATCCAGGTGAGTAAAAGACGAGGTGACGAGGAGTTTGGGGTGTGAGATAAGAAGCTCTACTTTAGACACACTGAGGGCAAAACAACCGTGGAGCGTCCAGTTGGGGCTACAGACAGAGGCAGGAGCTCGGGAAAGTGATGAGGACTGAGTGCATGTGGAATATCAGTGGAAATTCCAGGGCTGGACGAGGATGAGATTGTCAGGGAAAGTGCCAAGAGGGCCAAAGGCCAAGTCTGCAGCACAGCAGTGTTTACGAGGCTGAGGAAAAGGACTGAGGAGAAGAAGCCAGAGAAGGGAGCGACAGAGCCTCACGAGAGGAAACAGGATGATTTTAACCAGGAGTAGTAGGTTATCAGAAGAGGACTGAAAATTGGTAACTCTGAAGTCACTTAAAATTGGTAATTATGAAGTGACCTTGGACAGAGGCAGGGTATTGAAATTAATGTAGGATAAATTATGGAATAAATGGAAATAAAGCAGGGTCAGTCAGAGCAATCTAATCTCAAGAGCTGGGGAAAAGCTGGAGGAAGTAAAAGTGCTAACCTTAAAAGGAGGCAGTTTGAAGGAAGACTTTTTAAAATTAGAAAATATTTCAACCCTTTCAGAGCTTGAGGAGAAGAAACTAGCAATGGAAGAGATATCATTGATGTGGAGGCAGTGGCCACTGGAGGTTTTGAGGGTAGAGAGAGGGAAAACAGGTATAATGCGGGGGCATTTTCAGGACTTGGGAATCGTCCTAATGACGTTACGGCAACAGATACAGGCCATTATATATATTGCCATAACCTACGGAATTGAGTGGGAGAGAGTGTAAACTATAATCCGTGCTTAGTGAGGCAATGCTCCAAAATGTGTTTACCAATTGCAATGAATGTACTACACTAATGAAAGATGTTGCTAATGTGGGAAAATGTGGGAGGTGTGGGGAGCAGGGCATATGGGAATCCCCTATATAGTCTCTGTAACATTTATGTAATCTAAGTATCTTTTTAAAATAAAAAAATGAAAAGGAAAAAAAAAAGAAAGAAACTAGTGACAATCGCAGTTGAAGATACAAAGGAGAAGGGTGAGGAGGAGCCCTGGCGCCCCGTGTGCACAGCACAGGATGAAAATCAAGGCTTTGGTCTGGTGGCGCCCACGATAGGCCTCCTTGGGCAAAACATGCCCTGGGGTCAGACGGCTCCAGAGTCATGTTTGCTCTTTTAGAGACCTGTGCAGCCGGCTTTTGAGATGATACAAGTTTACAGCGGCATGTTTCATTTAATGCTTCATTTTCTTTATAAGAGTGGTTTGGGGTTAAAACAAAACACCCCATGCCTTAGGCCTGAATAGAGGCCAGTAGAAAATAACCAGGTTACCAAGTTCTAGACACACAGCCCTAGAAAATGCCAGAAATTGGATGGTTTACCCCTCAGTCTGGCCCCAGCCCAAGTAACTTTTGGAATAAATCTTAAGTGCCCTAAGAAAAAGAGACTTCTAAAAACTGTTTTCTTCTGTGTACACAGGAAACACTGCTGATTTTGGCTGTTTGGGAAGCATCCTCTTTGTTTTGAATTTGAAAGCCACAAAAAAATCAACAGTTTAAGATAATGACAATAAGAGATAAAGTATAGGAGATAGTAATATAGTATCAATACTTTCTTCTAAAACTATTTTCCACAAAAATGGAATTTAACATCATCTTTAGACAGTAAGTATGTAAATACTTTGGAGCATGCCACCCTTAAAAAAAGCATTCTGCAGAAATGGAAAGAAAAAAAAAAAAGTTAAAAAACGAAGTTTTGGTTCTGCTGATTCAACAGCAGAAAAGAATGGCCTGAATTCTTCTTGCCTCTCCCTCCCTGCCAACCTCTACAGGCAGGTGTGATGAGAGGAATGGAGCAGGAAGAAGAAACTTACAGAGCAAGGCTGATGAGTTTATGATGTGAAAACCCCAAGTGAAGCAGACAGTCCTTGAAACAGCCAATAGAAGGTTTTTCTCCCCTGGGCTCAATCCACACCTAATCCCCTAACAGACCAAGGGGCTTCCTGTTTATGGGGGCCATGAAAACGCATGCTCAGATCTGCTGCTGCAGGCAGCTTCTGCCCCTTCATGCTGAGGCCTTGCTCCCTGCAGGATGCTCCCATCAGCGAATGGCGGGGTCCCACCAGGCCCATTCCTGCGAGAAATGGGACACTTCCTGTGGGTGGCCTTGACACCAGGACTCCCCACTGGTCTGGCCAAACCTTTCTTGAGTCTGCACTGCGGCCCGAGACCCCTCCTTCCCTCTCTCCTACCCTAGGCAGCAGGCAGCAGTGCAGTCTGGAGCCGCAACCCCCTTCCCTGTTCCCCTTCATACATCTCTTACATGTCCCATCCCATCTTGGTATCTGCTCTGGGCAGACCCAAACCAAAACACTCATCTACTATCTTATTTTTGTTGTATGGTCATAAGCAGGTATTTATACAAAGAAAAACTGAGACAAGAGAGAGTTAAATGACCAAAAGGGGATGTTATAATTGCATGACCCATCTCAGCTCCATCTCAGGGCCCCAAGCTCCTGATTCCCCAGGATCTTTCATTTAGCAAGCATTTCTGGAATGCATACCAAGTGCCTGTCACTGGACCTTGTCCTAAGAGCAGATGGCTCCAACTGAGGTTCTAAGCAGGAGAGTGGCATGCTCAGATTTGTGATCTCTGAGAGCATTCTGGCTGCAAAGTGGAGAATGAATTAAAGGGGGGCTAGACCAGATCAGAAGGATTCTGGGGTAGTCACAGTACAGACAGAGGTAGAGAAATAGCGAACAGGGAATATCGATAAGATGGGTGACTCGGACCAGGCACTGGGCTCGTTGGTGAAGACAGACTCGAGGACACGTTGCCATCTGTCCCGAAGTGTGTGGCTGACTTCCATTCAAAGAGGCCTAAATAAAGGTGCTTTTACTCTACTTCAGTCTCTTAAAGCCCAATGACATAATGGAAATCAGGAAAAAGAAAAATTAAAAAGGAAAAAATCCTGTCTCACCAATAAAACAAGAAACTGGCCATAACCCTAACACACAGACTCTGAGGCACAGATGCCAATTACAGGGTAAAGCTTTGCCCCAAGGCAGACACAAACCTCAAACTCTGAACAGGGTACAGATTTCCCCGAAAATCAGTGTCACGCCTGTGGAAGGTCTATCCAGTGATTCTTTTATGAGGAGACACGTACAGGCGAGCTGGGGGTTCTGGGAGAAGTAGGACTGCCCCTGCATGAGCTCCCTCTCACAGAAGGCAGGAAAGCAGGCCTGAGTGCCCTAGTAATTTCCCTGAAGCCTGGAGGAGAATTACCACCCCTCAGATCTTCACAGGAATGCTCACGATGCCCTGGGCTTCACCTGCGCGGACAGGGCCTGCAGCTACAGCCCACGGACCAACTCTGGCCCCTTGGCTGTTTTTGTGTGGCCTGCCAGGTGAGAAAGGTTTTTACAATTTTAAATGATTAAAAAAATACCAAATGAAGGCTAATATTTCATGACACAAAAAACTTATATGAAACTCCAATTTCAGTGTCCATAAATAAAGTTTTATTGGAACACAGCAATGCTTATTCATTTCTATATTATCTATGGCAGCTCTCAGGCTACAACAGCAGGTTTGCGCAATTGCCACAACACTGTACAGTCTGCAAAGCCTAACGTATTTACTATCTGACCCTTTACAGAAAAAATGTGCCAAGAATGTCTGAAAATTAGAGGAGACCTGTCCCCAGGGCAAAGGAAATAGCAGATTTGGTGAGAGTGTTCATGACAAGACAAAGCAGTTGTCCCAGGCCATTCTCCCCCTCAGTTAGAGGCTCACATTTTTCCTTTGTAAACAGTAGGTAGTATTCATCACAAAGGAACCATTGAAGGGCATTCTCCAAAAAGAAATTTTGGGAGAAAGCATGTGTGGGGAGACAGGGTGAGAACACAGCAAACACTTCACAAAAGATGGGTTTCATTCAGAATAAAAGTTCATAGTTTCAAAGAAATTATAGGCAATGTGATCTTTCTTTAAAATATTTTAAACTAAAAAAATGCACTTATTAAAGCAAGACAGTATAAAGTCAAATAAAAGACAAAAAGTCATCTGACAAGGCCTAAGATTGAAATACACGAGATACATAATAATGTCACACACATGAAAATTACCTTTGAAGGCACAGAACGGAAATGTAAGTTAGACAGAAAACCCAGCAGAGACTTAGTAGATAGGCTTGAAGAATTCAAGGTGGTAGCAAGGAACAAAGATACAAAAATGATTATGGCCAAGAAGAGAGCTATGGGAGAAAAAGAAAACGCTAAGGTATATAAAATAGTTATTCCTGGAGAAGAGAACAACAACAAAGGCACAGAGTATTCATTCCAATAGCAACAGAAGATGCCTCTGAAATAAAAGACAAATTAAATTTGTTGCTTGATGGGTCACACTGTGCTCCATAAAATCTGCTGCAAGCAATGTCAAGTTCCAGTGAAGTTCTTGATCTTCCCCTGTAAAGAAGGAACCACACAGGCATCCATTTGAAAACAGCAAATTATATAGAAGGGAAGGAATATCAGAAACTCTCAATGCCAGAACACAGAGAATCTTGGTTTACAACAGAATTAGGGAAACAAAGTGGGACCCAAAAGTGTATGCCTAATCAAGTCATTCTATAAGTATAAAAACAACGTACATTTTAAGACAGTCTTCGGATTGTAAGAGTTCAATGTATACACATCCAAGGTACCTCCTTGTAAAATACAATTTGATAACAGAGACTACCAAGAGGAAGATAAAACTGAGAAATTAACTCAGAGATGGAAAAACCATGATACAAGGGGAGGTGGTGAGCATCAGGCTCATTTAAAAATAGAATCCAGGCAAATACATACCCTTACATAGGTAGAATTCTGTAATATTAATTCACACGCTTAGCTAGATCTTCACTCTGGCAACATCCAAATAACAGTATAAAAACAAAATTCAAAAAGTGTGGGAGAGGGGATGTGAGAGGAGGTGTAAATATGCTAATTTATTTATCTGTTAAAACCAGGAGTTAAAGGATAATATTCAAAGTTGAATCATGTAGTTTAGAAAAACATAAACCTAACTCTTCAAGTTTTTCATATTTTAACTTCACTGACTCTTTTGTGGACTGATTTATCATGTGTACAGAAACATTTATCTTAAGTTCAGTAATGCCTTTAGTCTCACTAGGCTCTTTTTCTTATCTTCAAATGAAATTAAAATATAATAAATTATGATGTCAATTATTCATGTGGATTCAGCAAGGCTACTGTTGACAAAATGAGAAACTTTCTGCGAATTAGAAAAAGGCATCACCTGTTGGGAAACAAATTACACACATGACAAAATCTTCCCTTGGGTGGCTGAATTACAGAAGGCACGGCTTCCTGCTGGCAAATGACAGCCAAGCCTGGGTTTCAGACTTTATTCGTTCCCTGGGCAGGGCACCTCTGAGCAGGGAAAACTTACACAGCATGTTTATTGTTTTTATTTTTAATTTTACAGCCTTATTGAGGCATAACTGATCTCAAATTAACTGCACAGATTTAAAGTTTACGATCTGATAGGGTTTGACAAATGTGTATACCCGTGAAACCCGACCACAACCAAGAGGATGAGCATACCTGGCCCTCCAAAAGTTTCCTCATGCCCCTTTGTAAGCCCTCCCTCCCATTCTTGCTTGCCATGCCAGCCTCAGTCCCCAGGCAACCAGCGATCTGCTTTCTCTCACAACAGATCAGTGGACATCCTTTAGAATTTTATATAAATGGAATCATACAGTACTACTCTATTTTTTCTTGCTTCTTTCACTTAATGCATTTGAGTTTCATCCATATTATTGTATGTATCAGTACTTTGTTCTTTTTTATTGTTGAGCAGTATTCCATCGTATAGATATATCACAATTTGCTTATCTTCATCTGTTGATGGACACTTAGGTTGTTTCCAGTTTGAGGCTATTACAAGTAAAACTGCTACGACAATTCTTTGTATGCATGTATACTTCCTTTACTCATGGGAAGTAGAATGACAGAATCATATGGCAAGCGTATGTTTAACATTTTAAGAAGCTGCCAAACTGTCTCCCAAAGTGTGCCATTTTACATTTCCATCAGCAGTGTAAAACAGTTCCACTTACTCCAAACCCTTGCCAACAGTCTTTTTAATTTTAGCCATGATAATATATATGCAGTAGAATTCAATTTTTTTTGCGGTTTTAATTCGCATTTTCCCAATGACTAATGAAGCAGAGTCTTATTTTATATGTTTATTGCCATCTGTAAGCTTATTTTAATGAAGTCTACTCAAATCATTTGCCCATTTTTAAAATGGTTAATTGTTTTCTCACTATTACATTTTTAGAGTCTTTATATATTCTGGATACAAGTCTTTTATCAGATAAGTGATTTGTGAAGGTTTTCTCCCAGTCTGTGCCTTGTCTTTTAATCTCTCAGTAGTGTGTCTTTCAAAGAGCAGAAGTTCTTAATCTTGATAAAGCCCAATTTATCAATTGTTTCCTTTTATGGGTTGTTTTTGGTGTCATATCTAAAATGTCTTTGCCTAACCCAAGGTCACAAGGAGTTTTTCCTATGTTTTCTTTTAGAAGTTTCATAGTTTCAGATTATACATTTGTCTACAATCCATTTTGCAATAATTTTTTTTGTATGTGGTGGGAAATAGAGATCAAGGTTCACTTTTTTGTGTGTGGATATCCAATTATCTCAGCACTATTTGCTGAAGAGACTACATTTTCTACATTGAATTGCCTTCGCCTCTTTTCTATTTTCTTTTGCATTAATTACATATTTTTATGGTAACACTTTATCTCCTTAGTTGGCATAAAAGCTATAACTTTTTGTTGTTCATTTGTTTTTAGTGCTTGCTTTAGGGTTTGCAGTTTACACATTTGACCTATCATAGTCTACCTTCAAGTAATATAATACTAATTCATGTATAGTACATCAAACTACAACTCTAGCTTCCATATTCCCTCTCCCTTTAGACTATTACTGCCATACATTTTATTTCTATATCTGTTATAAACCCCCAAAATACATTTTTATTTTTGCTTTAAATGCTCAGTTATTTAAGAGATTAAAAATAAGAAAAAATATCTACTTACATATTTATCATTTCCAGTACCCTATATATTCCTTTGTGTAGCTCCGGATTTACATCTGGCATCATTTTCCTTTTGCCTGAAGGACTTACTTTAACATTTCTTGTAGTGTAGGTGTGCTGGGGATGAATTCTTTGATTTTTCAAATATGCCTAAGAAAGCTCTAATTTCACCTTCATTTTTGAAAGGTACTTTTCTAGATACAGAATTCTAGTTTGGCTGTGTGGAAAGGGACGGTGCAAGCATGGCCCATGACTCATGAATGAATGCTGAGCTTGGGACCAGATGTGTTGGCGTGGCACCCAGGATGCATGCTGAACGTGGGCTGACGGCCTTCTTGGGGTTTCTTAGCATAAGACACCTCCCATAGCAGACCGTGGTCTGCCCACGTATTCTCTCTTCCTTTGCCCTGAGCACATGTAAACATGCGTAGAAACTGCTTAGCTGGTTGTGTGTTATATGGCACCTGGCCACCGGGCCCCAGTGGGCAGGAAACAGGGTCATTTGCCTGCAGCATGAGGGAGGCGCCTGTGGACCATCTCCCTGGGTTGGCTGTGGAGCCAGACTCCCCAGCCCTGGGAGCCAATGCCCACTACTGAAGCTGAACTTGCTCTGTGCCGGCCAGTGCCCGTGTGAGCATGCTTTCGCCCATGCCCCTGACACCTGCAGGCCGTGGCGTGGGTGGATGTCCCAGGGCTGCTGTTCCTGCCGGCAGGCATGGTCATGTTCTTTGCTATCTTCCACGTGGTGGGACTCCTCCCCTGGAGATGGGAGCAGTTGTCACTTCCCCCACAGACCGCTTTTTCTTTCAGTACTTAAAGATTTTGCTCCACTGGCTCGCGTTGTTTCTAAAAGGAAATCTGATGCCATTCTTGGCTTTCTTCCTGCATATGGAATGTGTCTTGCTTCCCTCTGGTTACTTTTGAACATGAGTTCTCTATCACTGGTTTTACGTAACTTGGTTATGATGTGCCTTCCTGCACTTTTCAAGTTTCTTATGCTTGGAATTCACTGAGTTCTTGAATCTGGAGGTTTGGCATTTTCATCAAATTTGGGGGAATTTGGGCCAATAATTCTTCAAATATTTTTCTGTTTTCCCACCTCTGTCTTCTCCCTTGAGACTCCATTTACATATATGTTAAGCAGCCTGAGGCTGTCCCACAGCTAACTGGTGCTGGATTTTAGACTTTTTTGCGGGGGAGGGGAGCCACTCTTTTTTCTTGGAGTGTTTCAAGTCCATAGAGCTGGTACTCATATTACTCTCTCTGCCTGGAGTTATGTTCATCTTAAGAACCTAACATTCCCTCAGCCATGGTTCTTTCGGGCTCATCTTGACCAGAAATGGTCACTTGGGTCTTCCTAATTCTTGGAATTCTCCTTTTCTATACCATCCATTTCACCCTCAGAAGCCACATTCTGCTTTATTAGTGTACTTTTGTCCTTTAATACTTTAAGTTACTGGAGGACAGGATACCTCTGTGTTTCCCAAAGTGCCTACTTGAGTGTTCAATACATATTTGGTAAATAAATACTAAGCAAATGGTTTTCAAGTCCCTGGAAATGCCAAGGAAAGTCAGAGAAAGCAGGGACCCACTATACTGAAATCAGGATAGAAACAGAGTCAGGGGGCTGGGTGTGCTAACCAGGCCTGGGTGTAACATGAGCAGAAGAGTGTGTAGGATCAGCCTACTCTGTTGGATCCATGTGCTACTTGGTGGAGAACAGTATTTTATCCTTTTAGGATGTTAGAATATATGCATAGAGACAAAATATTAGAAGCTTAATGGTAACTGGAATATATACAGATCAAATGATGAGGTGTCTGGAATTTATTTCAAAATAAGGTGCTGGGGGCATGAGGAGAGAATATTGATGAAACAAAACCAGGCATGCCTTGAAAACTGTTGAAGCAGGGTCATAGACTCACGGGGTCTTACTATAGTAGTCTCTATTGTTTTGTCTAGATTTGACTATTTCAATGGTGAGTTTTATTTTCAAAAGAAGATTTATGGATAAAAATAGAAAAACATGCACAATGAGACACACAATAGTCTTGTTTATACAATGAGTAGATTATTTTTATACATACATCCCTCCAAAACTTTGATCAAAGTTACAACACAAAGGTCCACGATTAGAAAGAATTGGTTTCTGTGCTATGTTGCCTTTAAAGCCATCACAGAAATATTGGAGCCCTGCGCTGGTCTTATGTTACTTTTACATGAAGATACTAAATATCTCTTTATCCACTAAAGAATTTATTGAATGCCTACTACGTGCAAGATGCTGAATTAGGTGCTGTGGTCACAGAGATGGAGGACTCAGGGCCTGCCTGCAAGGAGCTCCCTATCTAGTAGGGAAGTCAGACCTCAGGTAGTCACTAAGACCCCACCATAAAAGCACAACCTCAAGTCAGAAAGCTGGGAATTGTCCTTGTTGGTCTCTTTCCCTCAGTCCCTATATCCAATCTCTTATCAAGTCCAGCTAACTCTACCTCCCTAAAATCCCCACTTTTCCTCTTCTTTCCTTGAATTCTGCCATCTTTAGTTCTATTTCCTTTGTTTCTAACACCCACCATGATCCCACACCTGGATCACGCTCCTCCCCGCTGCCTAAAAGCCTCTAATGGGCTCCCATGGAAGGACAGGTTTACTTGATTTGGCCTCTCTGATTTGAGCTCATGCCACTCTCTTCCTTCTTCGTTCATTCTGCTGCACACCCAATGGTCCCCCTCAAGAAAGAACATATGACGTGCTACGTTCCAGAGCATTCCAGAGCCATTCCAGGTTGGTTGGGGGAAAATCTACCAACTACTCTATTTATTACATATGATCTCTCCTAAGGAAGGGTAGCTATGTACAACCTGACACAGATGCCTCCCCATAATCAGCTGTTAGGTCAGTAGAGTTGATATTAAGAAAAAAAATTAGGATAAAATATAACTATAAAATTCCCTATGCACCTAGCAAGTAATTATAGAGTACTTTCAGACTTTACGGACATCCTCAACATTGCAGCCATGAAGAGAAGGTGCTTTCTCTTTATGTATACTTTATTATATCCCTCTCAGCTTTGATGTATCTGCATCCTAACACCCTATGAAATCGTAAAGGTTGGAGAGCAGTAAAATGAAAATCTCTATGATAGCAATGCATATAAACAAAACCCCAGCAAACAAGCAAGCTAACTAACCTAGAAAAGTTGTATAATATTATATCACTAGTTATTTCAAAATTGTTTCAGAGCAGAAAATGCAACCAGAATGTAAAGTACTCGAAGAGCAATAAGATGGCTTCTGCAAACTCAAGTCTTTGAAAGCCCAAATACAAATTTAAAACATTTCTGAAGGGAAATGAAAACTTGGATTTCTTCTTGACCTTTTGTCTACATAATAGCAAAAGTAAAAATAAATATTTTCCCAAGGGTAAAACTTAGTATACAGTTGGATAGCAATCCTTTTATTTTTCCCAGAGGACACTAAATCTCCTGCTGTAAGCTGCTGTTCTAAGATGACCAGAGGTACCCCTTTGGGGGTAATGTTGAGGTTGGGAGTTGCCCATGAGCAGCTTGAGAGCTCACTCTTCAGGGCAGACTGAGGGTACTCCTGAAATCCATCTTAGTTTGGATATCTCTGGGTTGGATATTTAGGCTAAGGGCATGATCATAATAATGGCAACCATTTGGGGGAACTTACCTTGTGCCAGGTACTTTGATAGATGTGTTACCTGTGCTGCCATGAGGTAGACATTATCATCTACATTTTACAGATGGTCAGTATTTAATACTATCTCTAAACTACATGCTTTGGCCTCCTTAATCCCTAAGTCTGGTTTAGGGGTATTTTTGAACTGCTATTCAACAGAACTGTGATTAAGATTTTTATATTCCAGTCACCCTTTGGAAAATTCTAACGATTAACTGGATTTTTACTACTTAAGCAAAGTTGGTTTGAAGGGTGTCAGAAGTAAGGCAAGTTAAAATTGATGCATCATCCTTTTTAGCAATTGCATTAAGTTGGAAGGATATAACCATTAGTTTATGTAAATGACTCCTAAAGAAGCTATCACCACTGCACCACCATGAATGCTTCCCTGCTGCTCTAATCCTACATCTCCAAATGCCTGAAAGATTCTTCCAAGTGGATATGCTTTTGGACACCTAATTTGATATTCTAAACCAGAATTCATAATTCCCTCTTCACTTTCTTTTTTTTTTTTTAATTTATTTATTCATTTATCCCCCCCCTGCTGCCTGTGCTCGCTGGGTCAGCCAACCACGCCGTGCGGGCGGGCCTGCCCTCACCAGGAGGCCCCGGGAACCGAACCCGGCGCCTCCCACATGGCAAACGGGAGCCCCACTGATTGAGCCACAGCCGCTTCCCATCCCTCTTCACTTTCTACTTACACTCCTGGGTGTCTGACTTTTATTAAAGACATTGTTATCTCTACAGGCACCCTGATTTGAAACATTTTTAACTTTGGCTTTTACTTCTTACAGCTACCTCCATCCATTTAATCCATTTCCAATTCTTGTAATACTTAGCAACCATCAGTTCTTTCTTCTCCAAGAGAGTATTCTCACCAATGGAATGAGAATAGGTATGGCACCTTCCTGGCTGTATTAGTCAGCCAAAGGGGTGCTAATGCGAAATACCAGAAATGGGCTGGTCTTTATAAAGGGTATTTATTTGGGGTAGAAGTCCACAGTTACCAGGCCATAAAGCAAAATTTTCTTCCCTCACCAGAGTCCATTGCCAGGTATTGGAGCAGGACAGCTGCCGATGTTTGCCAGGGTTCGGGCTTCTTGGGTTCCTCTCTTCCTGGAGCTGCGTTTCTCTCCGGGTTTAGCTCCTCTGTTTCCTCCACAAGGTCAACTGTAGACTATCAGGCAAACAGCTCGCTACTCTTCTAATGGGGCCTTCTCTCCAACATCAAAACTCCAACATCAAAACTCCAACTCAAAAACTGCTCCCTCTGTCCTTTGCCTTGCCTTTTATATATAATTCCCCCACCCACCAAGGGATGGGGCTGAACATCCTACTGACATGGCCCAGTCAATGCCCTAATCATAACCTAGTCATGCCCAGATTAACAGATCATTTTATAAGCATACTCTAATATAGATTTTTGGAGAAAACCATGGAAGCTGAGATCAGGAATTAAGACATCACCTTGGGCCAAGAGAGGAGCCCCACACATGTGTACAGCGAGGGTGAGTTTGCCCCAGCAGTTGAAGAGGGTGGATGTGCCCACCCAATGTTCAAGAAGAGTTTTGCTGCCGCAGGGTACAGGGAGGGTGGAGCACATTCCTCAAAGATTAGGGCAGTTAAGGTTAGCACCCCATAAGTCTGAGAGGGGTGCTCCTGTCCCCCATGGATTAGAGAAGGCCAGGTGGTCAACCCATTGCTCTGAGAGGGTTGAATGTGTATGCCAAAGGTTAGGGGGAATGTTGTCTTCACCTCACTGTACTAGGGGGGCTAAGACTCTAACCCAAAGATTGGGTAAGGTGTGGCAATCACCCCAACACTCTTGGAAGGTGAGGTCTGGAGCTTGGTTGACACTCAGATGCTTGATGAAATGGCCAAGAAAATGGCCATTGGGCAAGCCTGTGGAAAGGGTGGGTCCCCATGTGGCCCCAAGGAGAAGAAACCATCATCTTAAGAATGACTCTCAGACTTTGAAATCGAATGGAGGATGCCCTGCAGGTTTACTGAACTGTAGAGGATCCATGACTCATGTTTAACAACCCAGTTTCTCCTTATGATAATGAAAATGTTTGTCTTTTGTCTTTCCATTTGTGTATTGGAAGCAGTTAAATGGTTTTGTAAGTTTCAGAGGTCTACAGCAGATGGGACTTTGCGAGAAGACAAACTGTATTTCTTTAAAATGATTATGTATGATTTTGTACTTGAATTGTTACTGATTTAAGGTTTTTTGAATATTGTAATTTATTTTTGAAATTCAGAGGGTGGGGTGTAGCCGTTTGGCAGTTTGATGTAATTATGAATTCCAAAAATCTATATTAGATTATGCTTATAAAATGATCTGTTAATCTGGGCATGACTAGGTTATGATTAGGGCGTTGACTGGGCCATGTCAGTAGGATGTTCAGTCCCACCCCTTGGTGGGTGGGGGAATCAAATATATAAGGCAAGGCAAAGGACAGAGGGAGCAGTTCTGAAGTTGGAGTTTTGATGCTGGAGCCCAGAGAGGCAAACAGATGGAGGAGCTTGGTCGTGAGGAAAGAAAGAAGGCCCCGGGATAGAGATGAGCCATTCGCCTGATAGTCTACAGTTGGCTTGGTGGAGAGAAGCAAAGCCTAGAGAGCCTCATAGTCTACAGCTGACCTTGTGAAGGAAACAAAGGAGCTAAGCCCGGAGAGAAACGGAGCCCTGGGAAGAGAGGAACCCAAGAAGCATGAACCCTGGCAAATGTGGCAATGGACTCTGGTGAGAGAAGAAACTTATCCTTTATGGCCTGGTAACTGTGGACTTCTACCCCAAATAAACACCCTTTATAAAGACCAACCAATCTCTGGTACATTGCATTAGCACCCCTTTGGCTGACTAATACACTGGCCAAGGCCTTCTCCACCCCCTCTCTCCTTTTCTGCTGACTAGATACAGGTGACAAGGATCCTGGTGAGGGAGCCTTGAAAAAAGGAACCTAAATTCCTGAATACTGCATAAATGTGAACCACCTGCGAACCAAGCACATATGCCTCACATTGTCAAGAGAACAAAGAAAATATGCTTCTTTTGTGGTTGAGTAATTATTTTGGTGGGGATTTTTTGTTACTGCAGCCTAGTCTAATATACACACTCATTATATGCCAGGCATTGTGCTAAGCACTTTATATGTATTACCTTATTTAAGCTTCGGGTTATTATTGCTACTACTTTATAGAAAACAAAACCGGGGTTTATACAGTTCAAGAAATCTGTGCAGGGTCACGAGTAAGTTTTAGAACCAGGATTCAACCCAGGATTGCCTGATCCCAATGTTCAGTTCTTAACTTATATACCCTATGGCCATCTCACCTACAATAAAAGAACTCCAGTCATTTTAAGAATCCAAGTTGGAGTATCATGGTTTCTGTCGTAGGACACTTTTGAGAGATGTTTTCAACATTTGGCTTATTGAAGCACTGAAAGTCTGGATAACATGGAACCCCTCACCCTGACTATTGGCAGAAAAAATTATAAAACTGAAATAAGTTCTATTCCATTCAACAAATATTTAAGGAACAATGCTTACCAGGTGTATTAGTCAGCCAAAGGGGTGCTGATGCAAAGTACCAGAACTCTGTTGGCTTTTATAAAGGGTATTTATTTGGGGTAAAAGCTTACAGTTACCAGGCCCTAAAGAGTCCAATTCAAGGTACCATAAGAAGTACTTTCTTATCCAAAGTCATTTGCCAAGTGTTGAAGCAAGATGGCTGCCGATCTCTGTGAGGGTTCAGCCTTCTTCTCTCTCAGCTACAGGCTGGCATAGGGCTTATTTCTTTCTGGGCTTTCTCAGCGCTGCACACCATCAGGCGAAAGGCTCACCTCTCTTCCCAGGGATGCAGGGTCAAATTTCTTTCCTCTGCCGTGTCTGTGGAGCTCTCTCTCTTCCTCTTCTGAATCTTCTTCTCTGTTGTCTTCTTGAGTGAGTGTTCTGTTTATATCAGCCCACCAAGGGGGTGGGGACTTAACCTTAGTTACACCTTATTGATGTGGTCAAATCAAAGCCCTAATTGTAACATAATTTAATCAAAGACATCTCAACTGAATCTAATACAATCAAAGGTTATCCCACCCTGAGGAACAGACCAGTTTACAAAGAATCCTTATCCTTTTTGGGGTTCACAAATAATCTCAAACTGCCACACCAGGTACACCATAGACATTGGGTGCCTGACTGTGAAGTAGAGACACTGGCATTGAGAGAATAAGACAATTTCAAAAGGTGTTAACTGTTCACAACAATTCTGTGAAACAGCAAGAGCAGGCACCATCATCCCATGTTCCATATGAGGAAACTGAGACATTTGGATTCAGATCCGTCCGATGTCATACATTGAGTTAATGGCAGGGCTGAAAGCAGGATCCTGGTCATCTGATTCCAGGGATTCCAAACAATCTATTGTAGGCAGGGCCAAGACGAGGGAGATGATGTTTGCCAGGACAGCTGCACTGCCTGTAAAGGGTCACTGCTGGGATCACCTTACAGTATGTATAAGGTTTTCAGCCAGACACCTCTGCTTTTCCAGGGAAAGCCAGAGGGGCGTGTTGTCCTCACCGTGTGCTCACACAGAGAGCGGCGGCTGTCAGTTTGCAGAAGCTGTGCTGCTAGATCTTTCTGCATTGTGCAAAAGAGAAAGCAGCAGCACCAGGTCCCAGCCCCTGGTTTCTGCCAGTGCTTTGCAGCAGGCGACTGAATCACAATATTTCACCCTTAGCTTCAATTTAAATAAACACCCAGTCCTTTTTTATTTGCTGGGTTCACATTGCAGCTGTGAACCCCTAGAATGGGAAGAAATAGCTAACACTCCCTCAGAGGGCTCTTTCCATCCTAAAATATGACATGTGCATGGGCTGTTTCAGAAGCAGCTTGATTACCAGGGTGGATACATTCATAATTCAGTCACATCCACAACCTGCTTTTGGGGCTCTCTGGGGAAAAAAATCATATGACCAGCTGGTTTAGTGCCTATCCGCAATGCAGATATTCCTATCTGCATTGATAAAAATATTTTCCTTTTTTAAAGCAAAACAAATGGCCTTCCTGAGAAATGTTTAAGCAACCTTTCTAAATGTATACAAATCTTGGCAGCAATAAGCCAAGCTGCATTACAGACACTTCTAGCCTTGCTATTTCCAGACAGCTGAAATAGCAATGAAGATAAATATATAAATAGAATATTCTTTCATTACAAGTGTTTTGTATAAAGCCAATTATTCAGAGATCAATGTCTATGTATATATGGACTTATTTTCTAAAATAAAAGCCGGGTGACTGAAATTACATAGTATGATCACCTTGCCTTTCATCAGATCATAAAACAGGCCCTCTTTCTTTTCTTCAGGGAGTTTCTTCAAGAGTGTAGATTTAGCCAGAGTTTTTTGGCTTACTTTCATAACAATTAAAGTGATACCATTTATTCAGAACTTTGCCATCACTTTGTAATTATTTTTCCAAAATTTAATTATAACATAGAAAAACATTCACCAGCGTTTCTCAACTCGGCACTCTGGGGCCAGAAAATTCTTTGGAGGGCTGTGCTGTGCATTGTAGGATGTTTAGCTGCATCCCTGGCTTCTACCTGCTAGATTCTTGTACCAACTACCCAGTTGTGACAACCGAAAGGGTCTCCAGATGTTGCCAAATGTCTCCTCGGGGGAGGAGGAGAGCAAAGTCGCTCCAGTTGAGATCCACCGACATAAGCTAATGGTGCTGTGTGACTCAGTGCACCTTTATTGCTCAGTGCTAAATCTGAAACCTGAAACACTCCATCACACAGCAGACAGGCACCCCACAAACGCCTCTAGGTGCTCAGCTTCCTAATCATCTTAGAATGATCTAGAATCACGTATGTGAAGATAGGGCCCGGACTCTGCATGTGCGGAGGAGGACTAACATTGAAGAGAACATGTGTAGACAATCTGTAACTCAGCCTGCTGTTTCTCCATAAGCCCGGGATCCAGTTTAGTCCTGGCCAAATCCAAGAGGAACGTGATAATGTCTAGATTTTTAAAATATCTTTGGCTCCTTCCTGGTTCAGAGGTGTCTGGAGAGATCAGTCTGCCCCAAGCTCAGCGGCTTCAGGCATTCCCTGAAAAGGGTCTGACATGACCTCAGGGACTTGAACGCTGGGTGATTCCTCTGTATACATATGCTGCAATGAAAACATAGGTTCTTTTTTTAAAAATTAGTCCTAAAATACTCAAGATTCAGAGGTATGCTTAGACTTGCTAGCTGGTTTGCTGATTCCTCATTTTTCAAGTGCATGCCAGATGCCAGGTGCAGTGCTAGTCTCAGGGTAAAAGACAAGTAGGACACCAAAAGATGCAGATGCAGACACGGTGCTGCAATGCAAGGTTTAGGCAGGGTTTCTCAAAGAGCAGTCCCCCCCCCCCCCCCCCCCCCCCCCATCCCTCCAGCAGCAGTAGCATCGCCAGCAGCTTGTTAGAGAGGCAACCTCTCAGGTCAGCCTCAGGATTACTGGCTCAAAATCTCTGGGGATGGAACCCAGGAATTGGTGTTTTAAGAAGTCTGCCAGGTGACTCAGATACAAGCTGAAGTTTGCAGAGCACTGGTCAATTCTTTACATAACAATGTATTACATAAAAGATAAACTCCAAACTATGGTACAAAGCAGGGCTTTCTAAAACTCTGTGGGTCCCTGTGGCCGCCTGGAGGGCTTGGGGTAGCCAGAGCCCCAGCTTGTTACTTCCAACTGTGAGAAGTCTCATTAATGTACCTCAAAATGATGAACAAATATGATCATTTCCCGTAAGTGCCATAATGTGAAAAAGCTTGGGAAACTTGGGAAGCACAGACAATAAGTGAAGTGAAATTTCAAAGGAGATAGGAAAATACTTTGGATTGGACTATTGGAGAAGTATTAATTAATGTGATTAATTAATTAATGTGATTAATTAACCACATCCTCTCTTCTCTTTTTCATTCCACTATACCCACTCAGGTATGGGCCCTGACCTGAATTAATTTTTAAAAAATTGAGTCTCTCTCATATATGGTAGAAAATGTTTTTAGGAATTGGAAGCAATAGACACAAAAAATCTATTTCAGATGGACTGCAGACATAAATGTGAAAGCTTTTAGAGGAAAACATAGGAGAACAACTCCATGACCTTGAAGGAGTCAAAGCTTTCTTAAAAGGACACAAAAGTCACTCACAAAAATTAAAAAATTTCCGTCTGTAAAAAAAAAAAAAAAAAAAAAAAAATTTTTTAATTTTAATTTTTAAAAAAAATTAAAAACCTCTGTTCATCGAAAGACATCAAGAGTGAAAAGGCAAGCCACGGACTGGGAGAAGATATGCACATTAAATATAGGCATAGAAAAGAGAAAGATATTCACATATATCTTGTGTATCAATAAGAAAAAGACAGATGCAATGGAAAAACGGGCAAAATCCTTGAATAGGCACTTCACAAAAGAGTATATTGAAATGGCCAATGAACATATGAAATGGTATTCAACATTGTTAATGAGCATGGAAATGAAAATTAAAACCATGATGAGATTCCATTGCACACTCAACAGAATGGCTAAAATTAAAAATACTGACATTACTGAATGAATGTCGGCAAAGTGGAAGTTCAAATCGGTAAAGCCACTGTTGGAATTTGTCTGGCAGTATCTACCAAAACTGAATGTGTATATGCTGTGACCTAACAACTCCACGCCAGATGAACCCAGAAATGCGTACGTGCATGTGCCAAAGACATAAGCTAGACTATTACTAGGAGCTGTTTTCGTAATAGCACTAAATTAGAAACTGTTCAAATATCCATCTACAGTAGAATGGATAAATAAACCATGGTATATTCAAGCAATGGAATACTATATAACAATGAGAATGAATGATCTATGGCTAACACGACAACTTAGACGAATCACATAAAAAAGTGTTGAAAGATGTCAGCTATAAGGAGTGCATAACTATGATTACATTTGTTTTAAGAACAAAAACAGGAAAACTAATCTGTATTGTTAGAAGTACAGGAAAGTTAGTAAGTAGAAGGGAACACAAAGGAGAGCTTCAGAAGGCCAGTAACGCTCTACTTCTTGATCTAGATGCTTATTATAAAGCTTGGTCTAGTTTTGAAAATTCACCAAGGTAGATACTTTAAAAATGAATAATTTTGAAGTGTATGCTACATTTCATCAAAAAGTAAAAAATAAAACTGGATCCCTCATCCTCCTCCTCAAAAGTATTCAATCTGTACACACAAGCCAGACTTCTATCCTCTTATGGACCTCCAGCTCTTGCCCCCAACACTCCCCCATCCTCTGCTGAGTCAAGAAACTCTTGATTTCTATTGTCAATGCCTTAGTTCAGGTTATTATATTATATACTGTTCAATGGCTAGCGTTAGGCCTGGAGCATACAGGTCCTCGGTAAATAGGTGATAAATAACCAAATAGATGAGTGAAGATATGAATGAATGTATGACCATAAGATCCTTGTTAAGTGGCTAATCTTCCAATTAATTCTACAGCCAAGATGATCTCTGGACAACACTAGTCTGATTATGATACTTTCTTGCTTACAAAACTTAAACATAATTTCAAGTTCCTGGGCAGGGCCGGCACCTCCCTCTGACCTGTCCCTCTCACACACATACTCTGCTCTGGCCACACGGAAGGAACAGCAGCCCCCAGGCTCTTTCACCCTTGAATATTTGCCTACCCTATTTCCTCTGCCTAGAATAATTGTTGTCATTTTGCTAACTTCTATTCATTCTTTACATTTTAATTTGTCAGTACCTGATTGGGAAATGTTCTTTGACCATCTCAAGTTGAATTAAGAGCTCTGGACTCCAGCACCGATGCACATATACCTGTGCATAGCAAAAGTGGCACTGTACTCACTGCATTTCTTTACTTGTTGCTCTCTTTTATTACCTTGACAGCATCTTAAGAGCAGGGATTACATCCTACCTCTGAATCTCTATACTTATAATAATGACTGGCACATAAAAGTTATGTTATTAAATGAATGAATAGCATTCCAAACACATTATTCCAGTATGCAATAGCTTCTTATTTATTTATTTACTATTTGCTTATTTATTTATTTAACAGTTGTGTAAAGAAAGCAGAAAAATTAGAGGGAAGAAATCTGATTCTATATAATTGACAACCTTGTAAGGCAAGCTATGCTTTCATTTTATTAACAACCTAAGCGGTATGAAAATATTTATGGTCTACTATATCTTAGAGGTATTGACATTATCACTTAATGCTCACAAGAACCATATATTATAGATGAGGAAACTGAGGCTCAAGTAGATTTAGTAACATGCCTGTAAGGACTCAGCAGAGTTGGGACTTCGACCTTTGAGACTTACAAAATCATATAATCTTTCCTGATTCCTGCTGCACAGGCTGTTTTGTTGGTGCCAAGTTAACTTCTGAAATTACTGATGAAGACATAAAACCTTCAGGTGCCTCATAAAATTAAAAAAAGCTGATCATCCTTTATAGTTTTTTAAGTCGACATCTAAAATTTTTCAACATAAATGTGAATTGCAGGGGGACAGATGTGGCTCAAATGGTTGGGTGTCCATCTCCCATATGGAGGGACATGGGTTCAATCCCCAGGACCTCCCGGTTAAAATAAAAAAAAAATTAAAAAAAAAAGTGAATTGCAGTAAAGGATGCAAGTCCTGACATATTGTAAATATTACATTTTATAATAAAACTGTTACATGAATTTTAAAAAATATATGGGTCCAATGGATTCTAAATTCCATAATAATTGATTTCCACCATCACCCACTTAAAAATGAAGTCAGATGACAAATTGGGAAAAAAATGTTTTCAGTGTATCACATTCAAAGTGTTAATATTCTAATATATAAACAGCATCTAAAAATAGAGGAAAGAAAACTCAACAACTCTATAGAAAAATGGGCTGCAGAAATGAACACGAGTCACAGAAAAATGGCTCACAACACAAATGGCTTTTAACCATATGAAATGATGACTAGCCTTACTCAGAATAAGAAAAATGAACGTGAAAACCACACTGAGATACCGTTTTTCACTGGTTACAAACAACTCCAAAATTCAACAGCCTTCTCTGTTAGCAAGAGGAAAAAGGCACTGCAATAGATTGCTGATGGGAAGGCAAATATGGTATAAGCCTCATGAAGGAGAATCTGACAACCAATGTATTTATCCTTGGATCCAGAAGATACACACGCGAAAAAATGGACATGCACACACTGCATTGCAGCACTGATTGTAAAAGCAAAAGACTGAAAACAACTAGAATGTCCATCAGCAAGGGCCTGTTTGAATAAATTATGGTATGTCCATGCAATGGAGTATTGTGGGGTTAAATAAAAGAAATAAAGAATCTCTATATACACAAGGATATACTGTTAAATAAAAAAAGGAAGAGGGAAAATGGGAGTTTAGTATGCTATATATAATTTTAAACTAACAACAGAAGAATAATCTATGAATTTTTAAAACATGGTTACCTATTGAAGAAGAAAGGACAGGGTGGAAGGAACAAGCATAGAAGCTAGAACTCCCTTGTGTTAAGAAATGTTTGTATGTATTGTGAGAATTTTGATTTTTACCCATAATAAAAAAAAAAAAAAACAAAACAAAACAAAAAAAAAAACTTTATTGATACATTGATTCAAACTCTTCTACCCAGCTCAATGGAAGTTCCAGTCTGCAAAATTCTTTTCAGTTCTCAAGTGCTAAGAAAGAATAAAATGTTCATTGACTCAAAAAAAAAAAAAAAAAAAAAAAAAGAACCATTTAATATCCTACAGAATTACAGAACAATATTAAATTAAAAAAAAAATCTTCAAAATAAAAAAATACAGCAACTAAGGTGGCGCAGGTGGTAGGTCACCTCTCTCCCACATCAGAGGTTCCGAGGATCAAATCCTGGTAAAGACAGGAGGAGAAGGATGAGAAGAGAGGGCAGGAAACAGACACAGTGAATTGCCCAGCGAATGGACACAGAAACAGCAAAAACGGGGGTGGGGGTGGGGGGGAGGGTAAAAATGGGTTAAAGTAAATAAATAAATAAATCAAAATAAAAAAATAAAATGAACACAAATATGTATCCAGGTGATATAATCATACAAAAGAGGAACTAGTCAAGGTGACTTGCAAAAAAATAAATGAAAATGAAAATAACAAATACAAGATCAAAGCAGAAAAGTAAAAATGCTATAGCACTGAATTTAAATCGAAACTGTACATAGGAACTCAGGATTATTTTGTCTTGAAAAATACATTTTTACACACATATATTTCCTATTTCTATCCACTGAAAAAGCCTGGAAACAATGACCAGCTGAGTAACAATGAGAATCCGGGGCACCTATACTGTGGTTTCCAAATACCATCTCCACTGAAAGGAAAAAGAGCCCCTTAAAGAAATGACTAAGTTCAGGTCCAGAGCAGAAAACATTTACGATAAGCCTAAAAGGTCTTGTCATAAGTGAAAAAAGAGAATCTGTTAAAAATCACTAGGGTCATGTCAAAAAACCAGACACCAACTTCAAGAGGCTCCCACTGGTCTCGATGGGGAAATTTGAGTAAATAAACATCTTAACTACAATAGATTAAAGCACATCAAACACGTTTAAAGCCAGGAGTTCTAATGACACTGAAGACCACAGCATCGCCTAGTAGCCAGCCACGGAGGATGCCAGTGGACAACTCATTGTTTAGAAAGCTGGCCCATGAAAAGAAAGACTCAAGAATTTATCCTGCCTTTCTTGTATAAATTGTACCACGATGTACCCACAGTAGAGAGAGGAAGTGAATAATAAAGACGGAGTGATAGAATTGTTATGTCACCATTTTGCAGCCCTTAATGAAGTAATGGAGCTAGGCATTGCTGAACCATGGCTGCTATCATCACGAAAAGGGAGATATGCACCTATGAGGTTCTTCCTAAATGAAGAAGATGGGCATTTGAGAAGTAATTTTGCCAAAAAATGTTGAACCACAATCTATTTATGCTTCTAGATCCAACTACCAATTTTCCCCAAAAAATGTTACAAGAAATATGGAGGACAGAAGAACATGTTTAATGCAGTCATTAAAGGCCAGTCTGAGTGAAACTATATGGAACAGACCAACCAGTGTTTTCAACAAATAATTTGGCAAAAAAAAAAATTAAAGAGAAAAAGATGAAGGTTGAAGCTTCATTGACTTGGGGTTCCCCTTGGGCACTTTCCTCCCTAGAGTCTGGCCTTGGATGAGATGAAGCCTTCAAAAGGCATTTCCTCACATACTGCCCCAACGGCAACCCCCGGGCAAGAAGTTCTCAGGAGTCTGGGGCCCACTTTATGATGCTTCTGGGGTGGATGGGAGGCCCACTGATGATCCAAGGTTTGCCAGAATCACCCAGAGCACCTTTAAGATAATACAATTATGGAAGAAATTTTAACTAAAAATTAAAATCTATTGCGCTGTGTATCTCCTAAGATCATTTGCTCTAAACATACCCTTAATTAGCAAAAGCAAATTAAAGTTAAAACATGACAGAGACATAAATCTCCAGGGCCAAATAAATAAATGAGCAATCAGTTAAAAAGTGGGAGAAAAGCAGGGCTTGAAAAGAACTGATAATCAATTTTGGCTATATCTCAGGATGTTTAAAAATTACCACAAATTAAGACTCCATAAGAAGTATATGTTTTTCCTCAGGAAAACGAAATGAAGTGAGACATTTACCTAAATAAAATTCTACCTTAGTGTTTTAGAGTTACCTAAAATGTAAAAATTATTTGGAAAAAATATCCCAATATGGCAAATTCAATATTTCACATAAAATTAGATTATAGTCATTTCCAAGAGTAAAGATGGGTTGAGGGAAGGCAAGTCAAGAATTAAAACTCTTATGGAGCCTCAAGAGATAATAATTCAAGATCTAAATTTATGCTCCATTTCAAAGTCTTAGATTTTCTAAACCTAAAAAAACAAAAACAAAAAACAAACAAACCGTTTAAGGAAACATTTTCATATAACTCTGACTTTCTTTCTTTTCGCTATTCAGAACCTTTGCGACTCCCAGCTCATGAATGAGAGTAGGATATGCAAACCACTGCAATATAGGAAGTAGAAAATGTCGGATTCACATATGAGGAACTGATCTCCATTATTTAAAATCAATTATTATGAGAGATTTGTAAATTAAGCCTAAGAATATTTTCCATAAAACTCCTACTTGGTAAATTGCAAATGTAATTAGTAGAAATGCATTTGAGGTGACTTAAATTAAATGAATGTCAAAAGTAAGCAACTGACTCATAATTTTATTACTGTTTAGTTCTGAAACTCAAAGCCTTTTTTAATTACTAAAGTGAAATGGTCCATGATGTTACAGAATGCTTTCAACTGAAACCAGCTTAAAATATAAAACATATTTGTTTTTAAAATATTTCTGATGTTCAAAAAATGTTCCAGGAAATGAGGAAATTATGTCAATATGAGTCCTGAAACTTAAAAATAAACATTTGTTGGTATAAATTCATTAAAGAAGAAATAAGAGTTACTGTTTTGAAAAGAGAAAAACACACATTATAAAACAATGTCCAGCTCTGGAAAACTGCTGGTGCTATATGAAGGCACTGTAGAAATGGCTGAGAAATTGGTCCTCCAGGGGCACAAAATCTCTAGGATTCATTGACTTCAAAAAGGATCAAATGAGGTAATAGATAGACAGTGGCCTTCAATTGGATGAATTTCTACATAAATACAAAGTACTACCATTGTTATTACTAGTAGTTGGATTATCATATAACCTTTCTATTTCAAATTACTGCAAGGGCACAGAAGATTTTTCCAGAGATGCAGAGGAAATAAGAGTTGGAAAGGGCTAAAATAAAACGACTTAATTATCAGGTATTTGCTGGTGAATTGGAGATAGTTGAAATGCAGAGCCTAGAATGTGTGCTTTAGAACGCTGAAGACAAAAACCCCTTCACTGTGAGCCACTGACTACACTGCCTATAAAGAACGATCAAAGTGTTCCTAAATGATTTCACCCACATTTTGAGATCAACCTTGACCTAGAACATCCCTAGGGAAAGGGGAAGATTCGAGTGGTTTGTTGGGATTTGGACCTGAAAACTCCTGACGTGACCTCAAGGTCCTCTGGAAGAAAATGAATGGGCTTCCCACTGTAAATACGGTTGCCAGGCAACAAGTGTAAAGACTCCCAAGACCAGCAGCTGCTTAGCTAAGCTCCCAATGCTTTCAATCCTATGTAATCCTCCTCTTTCCATCTTTCCTTATTAACAGTCATTTCCAGGAATGTGATATGCACAGCCCATGTCTTCTAACACATTCCTTCACCTCACCTTGGCCACTCCCCTCTCGCGCCCCCCAAACTCCTCCCCATAAAGACACACTTTCATACCTTAATATTGCCTGACGCTTGTCTGCAACAAAGAAAAGGAATGTGTTCAGAACAGTCCTCTCAGGGAGCTTTATGACTGCAGGAGGGTACACAGTTCATCTCCGGCCTTTGAAAGGTTTCCCAAATGATAAATAGTTCTGCCTTCTGGATTGCACCACTGAAAACATGACACTTCCTGTTGGGTAAACAGTTCTTCAAACAAAAGCCTTTTCCTAAACTTAGCTCTAGCTGGAGTCATCATGTATTATTAAACCAAAGTCCTGTAAAAGGGATAGTATCACCTCTGTCATATGGTTTCACCGCACACAAATTCTGTAACCTTGAACAACTCAACTCCCTAATCCTAGACAGTAGTCGGAGCTGCCTCTTAGAGTAGTTAGGAGGGTTAAATGACATAACCTGGTAAAGCTCTTTGCACTGTCCTAGCACAAAAAGAAGCCTTAGCAGCTGCTGGTTTGTTGTTGACATCATCATATGTACAACAGAGAGGCTTTTTAAATGTCTCAGGACTCTAATTGGCCTCTTGCCACTATCATTTCATATATACAAGGAAAGTAATTCAAGTGTTAAGAATCTATAAAATTATTTTGGCTGTAAGCCTTATAAATGATGGTTGAGATGGACACAATTTAAATATTCCACTAAAAGGAAAGAACTTCCATAAAATTTCAGAACACTGAGTGCAGGTACAGGCCCTACGAGAAGGACAGAAGTTGCCAGGACCCTGGGCCAGACGAGTGAGCACCTTGTGAGAGTTTGTTAGCTGCCGGGGCACTCGCATCGCTAGAACGCTCTCAATTTGGACATTTTTGTAACCCGCTTCTGAGTAACTCCTTCCTCAGAAGTGTTAACTTTGGTCTGTTGTGATGTCCTTACCCTCTTTCAGACACAAGACCTTCCTCTCTGTTAATCACTTGCTTTGACCCATCACAACCACTTTCCTCAACCTTACTTTCCCTTTCATTATCATTCACAAGCAAACTTCTCAAAACATATCCTGGTCATTCTGTGTCTTACACCTGACACTCGCTCCTTCACCTCTTGCAATCTGGTTTCCAACCCCATCATGCTACTGAAAATGTTTTCTCCATGATTCTAAGCTGTGGCCTCCTGTTTGCCAAATTCAAAGTTCAGTTCTCAGTTCTAGTCATCCATGAATGCTTCAAAGTGAAGAATATTTTATCTTTCCTTCCCCTTTCATGAAATAATTCTTCCTTGACTTCTATTGGTCACTTCTCCCCTACCCTACTCCTCCTCCTCTGCCCACCCCTTAAAAGAAGACATTTTGCGAGGTTCCACCTTCAATCCTCCTATTTCTCCTTACTCTTTCCTGAAACTATAAAATTTTGAAGACCCAAACTGCCAAGTCTCTATCTGCTTCTCCAAAACTCTAGACTTACATTTAGAAGTCTACTGATGCTTCAAGATGGATAGGTTTCTCCACCTGGATATGTTGCTCTTTTTGTGCTTTATTTTTAAATTAATGGTACTTCCATTAACCCTTCAAATTGGAGAAATCTCAATATTATCTTTGATTTTCTACTTGTGTCCCAATCCTCCATAAAACCAGCCATGAGATCTGATTATATCTGCAATATCACATTCTGGGCATTTGGTTCTTTCCTCCTCAGAAACTTTCAGTGGAGGTCCATTACCCCTATATAACAGAATAAAAATTCTTTGGGGGGGTGGGGAGAAGTCAAGATGGTGCCAGAGTAAGGAGCTCCAAGAGTCATTTCATCCCACAGGGCAGTTAGTAATCACCCAGAGTTATCTAAAGCACCTGTTTGGGGGCCCCAGGAGACTAGAAGAGCATCCTGCAACATCCTTGAAAGTATGGAAGGAGGAGAATGCCCATCTGCAGAGCAGATTTGTAAGTAGAGCACTCCATGCCACGGAGACTGGTCTCCGTGGTGCAAGCTGCCTTGGGAGCTATTCTGTGGTTGGAGCTGGAAACTCCATTTCCCAAAAACGGGAGGAAGACATGGTGTGGCACCGACTTCATCTACTGATTAGTAAATTCGGTGGGCTAAGGTATAATCCTAAGAGCAGCTAAAGTATGAACCTGTCCAAGTAGGAAAGAGGCCAGTAGCTGCCTGTGATGGTTAGGTTAATGTGTCAACTTGGCCAGGTAATTGTGCTCAGCTGTTTGGTCAAGCAAGCAACTTATGGGCTTTAGTCACCAGTGAGTTTATTGCATAGATGGCTGATTACATCTACATCGACCTGGGTGATTGTCATCAGCAATGAGTGACACTTTATCCAATAGGTTGAATGCCTTAAAAGGAGAAGTGATTTCAGCATTCAGAGAGAATTTCCCAGCTCGTCTTTGGACAGCCAACTTCTCCTGGAAAATCATCAAAGAACTTCACTGGACATTCATCAGAGCCCCTGGTTTGCAGCCTGCCTGCGGAACCTGGACTTGTGCATCCCCACGGTCACGTGAGAGACTCTTATAAAATCTCATACTATTTACAGATATCTCCTATTGATTCTGTTTCCCTAGAGAACCCTGACAAATACATTTTAACTCCATCCCCAGCACGAGGGGAAGTGGGGCTCACTGAAAATCACAGTGCTGGTACGGATGGGCTTCTTTCCACCCACATCAGATTGCAGCTCTAGCCTAAGCCCCAGGCCCACCTCCAGCAGGGAGGAAGCTGAGGGAGCTGCACCACCTCTCAGGGAAACTGCAAGCCACACCCGCAGAGGCCGGTGATCATCCTACTCCAGCAGCTCAAGCCGCCTCAGGAGCTATTCTGTAGCTGGAGTTAGAAGCTCCATTTCCCATAAACGGGAGAGGAAGAGACGGTTGTCCACCGACTTCAGCTACTAGATTGGTGGACTCGGCTGGCTAAAGTATAATCCTAGGAACAGCTAGGGTTTGAACCTGTTCAAGTTGGAAAGAGGCCGGTAGCCACCATTTCTATCCGCCCCTGGCATGAGAGGAAGTGGGACTGACTGAAAACTCACAGTGAAGTTAGGGACTGACTTCTCTCCACCAAAATGGGATTGCATGGAAGCGGCTGTGGCTCAATCAGTAGGGCTCCCGTTTACCATATGGGAGGCCCCGGGTTTGATTCCTGGGGCCTCCTGGTGAAGGCGAGCCAGCCCACATGGTGCAGTGAGCTGGTGCAGCAAGATGATGCAACAGAAGTAGACAAGCAGACACAGAAAAAAAAAAAGACACACACACAAAGCAAATGGACACATCAAGCACAAGCAGCAAGGGGGTGGGGGAATAAATAAATAAATAAATAAATCTTAAAAAAAAAAAAAAATGGGATTGCAGCCCTAGCCTAGGCTCCAGCCTCAACTCCAGGAGGGAGGAAGCTGGCGGGATCTGCACGAGGCTCTCCAGGCAACTGCAGGTGCTTTCGGCTGGCAAAGACTGAATCGTCGGACACGTGGGGCAGCAACCCCGCACCCCAATAGCACAGGAGAGGAGCTGGGTTTCCTCGGCCTCTCCAGGAATGTGCAGGCCTTTTCAGCCCACATGAACTGGTTTGCTGAGCACCCTCTACTTTGTCCCCCCCCATAGGATAAGAGGGGACTGGTGTTCCCTCAGCCTCTCAAGGCAACTGCAGGTGCTTCTGACCTGCACAAATTGGGCCCATTGGGCACCTGTGGTCCGCCCCCACCCCCAATAGGACAAGAGAGGGACGGTGTTTGCTCAGCCTCTCTGGGTAACTTCAGGTGCTTTTGGCCCACACAGCCTGAACTGGTGGGTACTTGTGAATCCACCCCCTCCCTCCAATAGGAAAGGAGGGGGGCTGGTGTTTGCACAGCCTCTCCAGGCAACAGCAGGTACTTTCTGCCTACAGGGACTGAACTATTGGGTGCCTGTGGATCCAACCCCACTCCTTAATAGGATAGGAGGGGGCTGGTGTTTCCTTGGCCTCTCCAGGCAACAGCAGGTACTTTAGGCATACACAGACTGAACTGGCATCGGTGGTTCTGTTCCCACCCCTAAAGGGCAGTAGGGACAGCACTCCCTCAGCCTCTCAGGGCAACTGCAGGCAGATTCGGCCCACACAGATTAGATTGTTGGGCACTCTAGAGGGTCCATCCCCACCTCCCGGCAATGAGGGGAAGCTGGTGCTACAACAGTTTACCTGGGCAACTGTGGTCATTTTGGATCCACATGGCATAGATTTCTGCCCACAACTGTAGCTCCATCCCCACCCCAGGTAGGGGAGGAAGGGAAGCCTCATCATTCTCTCTAAGCAACCAGAGAGAGTCTTGTCCTGCACTACTAGGATTATTACACACAGCTGCAGCTCTGTCCCTACCCCTGGCAGAGGAGAACGGTGGGAGAAGCATCATCAATTCCTGGGGCAATGTGGGCAGCTTCAGTCTCCATAGCTTACAGCACCAAGTACAGCCTTGGCTCCTACTACACAACCAGCAAGGGAGAAAAGACAGGAAAGCCCTAAACTAAAGAAAGAAACTGCACCCAGAATAAATACATCTAATAAGTCAGATGTGAAGACACCAACAAAAAATTACAATCCATACCAAGAAACAGGAAGATACAGCCCAGTTAAATGGACAGGATAAGCCTCCAGACTTGATTAATAGTAAGATGTTACAGTGAACCCAGAGGTGGATTAGAATTGTGGTTGATGGTACAGATGCAAGAGTGTCCTTCTGTAAGCTAGAGCAGATGTGCATCACTATTGCAAGGTGGTGGGAAAGTGGAGAAGCATGGGGAAAATAAAATTGGCATGACCTATGGACTGTGGTTAACAGCAATACTATGATATTCTTGCATCAATGCCAAAGATGTACTATGTTGATAATGGGGGAGTATAGAAAAAGTGTGTGCAGCGTACACTATGGAACATGGTTGGTGGTAATAGTCTGATGATATTATCTCATAATCTGTAACAAATATTCCTCCATCGTGTGGTACGTTGGTGAAAGGGTGTTGTATGAGAATTTTACACATGTGCATGATTATTTTCTAAGTTCACAACCTCTGTAATAAAAATATTTTTTTAACAAATAGGGTGAGTTGGGGGAAAAATATACCAAATGTAAGATAGGGACTATAGTTAGTAGTAATATTTTGACGATGCTGTTGCATGGTTTGTAACAAATGCTTCACAACAATGCGAGTTGTTTGTGGAGGGGTGATATATGGGACCCCTGTATGATGTTCACAAACTTTACTATGCACTTATTGTTTATGCATGTTCATGAATGAATGATATACTTCAATAAAAAATATATTTAAAAATTTTTTAGAATGAGATTAAAAGATTACCACTATTTGGCAACAACCTTTTTTTTTCTTCTTGGACTTTGATACTATTATCTTCCTTCATGAATTCTTTGTTCCTTCTACTACTGGCCATTCCCTGACCACATCAAGTACTTTCAAGCTTTTAAATCTTTGCTTCTGATGTTGCCTCAACCTCAAATATCTTTCCTTTCTTCCACCAAATAAATCATACCTATCTTTCAAGTTCAAATACCATCTTTTCTCTGCAGTCTTCTCTGGCATTGACTCACTGAATTAATCACTCCTAATACTGTGGTCATATAGGATTTTACGTTAACTCTTATTTAAAGCATTTAGCTCACATCTCCTGATATAGGTTAAACTGTGTCTCTCAAAATGATATGTTGAAGTCCTAATCCCAGAATCTCAGCATGTGACCTTATGTGGAAACAGGGTCGCTGCAGATGTAACTAGTTAAGAGAAGGTAATACTGGAGTCAGGTGGGCCCTTGATCCAATATGACAGTGTCCTTCCAAGAGGAGGAGGAGCCTAGAGGCACAGACACACAGGGGAGAGGCCCCGGGAGGATGGAGACAGGGCCTGGAGGGGAGCAGCCACAAGCCAAGGAATGCCTAGGATCGCCAGAAAATACCAGGAGCTGGAAGAAGCAAGGAAGGACTTTCCCTGACAGGTTTCAGAGGGAGCGTGGCCCTGCATTACCTGACATTTGGACACCTGGACTTCAGAGCTGGACGGCAATAGATTTCTATGGTTTTAAGCAGCCCAGTTTGTGGTACTCTGTTACTTCAGCCCTAGGAAATGACGACACCTCCTTAAAATAGTCTTTTTTTTTTTTTTTTTCAATTTCATTAGTCTTTATTTATTTTATTTATTTATTTATTTATTATTTTTTTTTTATTATGGGTAAAAATCAAAATTCTCACAATACATACAAACATTTGCAAAATGATATGTGTCAAGATCTAATGGGTTGTTTGGTGGTCATGGGGAAGGTTTTTCATTACCTTTCAGCTCTTAAAATAGTCTTTGTCTGAGCTTCAGACGCATATTCAATTGTGTAATAATCACTTCCACTGACTATCCCTCAGTCCCTCAAATTCAGTACCTCTCCACCTTTCTGACAGGACTCGGCCTTCCTACCCAGCCCCTCATCGCAGAACACGGCGCCGCCGTCCACGTGAGGGCCCACCCAGGAACCCACTCTTCCCAGTTCTTCCATCTCCTTCTAATTGCTAACCCTGCTGCTAATCCTAGCATCTAATTATCTATCAGGTAGACTCACACGTCTCTCCTCACTATTAGTCAACTAGTTCAAACCATCCAATTTTATTGTTAGTTTCCTTTAATTAATCAATTGATGTGAATTGCTAATTAAAAATTATCAAGCCACAGTTTAGAAACATAGAATCAAGTTGTACAATCCATATGTTGTCAGTTAACATTCATGGTTTTGTCTTCCCTTCTGCTGTCACTATAGTTAAGCCTTTTGAAGGTGTCGTTGAAAGTTCTCTTACATTAAATCAAACTAAAATTTAATTTAGCAGTTTAGTGGTATTCAGACATTACATACTTATTTATAATAACAGTTAAGAAGACATCAAATTTTATGGTCCATTTTCTTCTTCTAATCAATCTGTAGTAAATGATTTAGAGAATAATTGTTACTTTTATGTGTTTCAACTCCAATCAATTAAGAAAAAACAAAATAAATACAGACATCTGGAAACAATTTACATATTAAAACTCCTCTTACATTTTCTTTTTAAGGTATTGAGATTAGAGTTTAGTTGAAAGTATAAAGTAATTTACTTATAAAACCTCATCAGGGCCAAAATTGAATGTGCTAATTTTATTCATCTCAATAATGGTGTCTTGGCATAAAAAATTCAAGACAGCCTTGAGTCATGAGACTAATCACTTCAACTTACTTTTCTTTTTTTCCCTCTCTGCCCATTTTGCTAGTTCTCATTATTCTCATGGGAACTCTCCAAATTACCAGACCGAATTGTGACCCAGTATAGTCCTTCCTGTTTGGAGGGTAAAAATCCTTTCTGAAGTCATTTTCTACCATTGGAACACAGCTAAAAACAAAACAAAACGCTCAGATGGATCTATAACCCTGAGCTTAATGAGGAACTTTGTGTTAAGCAAGGAATATGGCATTAAATAAAAACACTATTCATTAAATGTATTGTTTTAAAATTTCAAATAATTTTAAAATAATCATAACAATCATTTTATCTGACACCATTATAAACTGCCTTTGATGACAATAATTAGCAAAATTATTGTTGTCATTTTTTAAGAATTCCACATGCTCGTTTTGTTCTGGGTAAATCATGTGAAGTCATACAGAAAAGGATGACAGTAAATCCCTAAGGTGGCCATGTGGTTGTGTGACATACTTAGGCCCTGCTGTAGAATTTGCCTATTTGGAGTGAAAGATTAAAGTGAGTTCTCAGATGACCCCAACTGATAAAAGGGGAACAGACTTTGGAAAACTGTCAGATGTAAAATAGAAAGTTTCTCCATTGTATTCCTGGTGCTGTGTGGAACAACAGTAGGCACTCAACAAATACTTTCAATGAATGCAAGCAGGCTGAGTCAGCTTAATATGACTGGGAACACTAATGATTTGGATTACCTAAGATCTGGGGAGTCCATTAGGAACAGAAATCCCCAATAATTTATTAGGAGAGGATAGGCTTGAATCTGGAGAAATTTTAAGATTTTTTGTTTGTTTGTTTACATCTGATGAAAGGGTTTAGCAAAATTTCCAAAGAGTACAGAGTATATGGAATATATAATTGGTAATTTGTGAGTTGTAGGTTAGTGATAAAATTGTACTTGAAGTCTAAAAGTGGAGTTTAAATGTATACAAGGAACTCAGCCATACTCTACTATAGACTTTATCAAATAAAATAAAGGATCAATGTCTAAAAGCAACTTCCCATGGAAAAATGGCTTATAAACTTTATTGGAACCCTAATATTTAAATAATAAAATGGAATTTTGGAGTCCTGCCAATCTTGCCTTTCCTTTACAGCCAACACAATGCAACGATGAGCTCTAGAGTTCTGAGGAATCACGTTTGAAAATGATTGCACTCGAGAATTCTTTTGAGATGCCTAAAAGCAAGAACTTCTTGTGGGGTTGGGGAGGTGGTGAGAGTTGGATAGTACATCTACTGAACATCCCCTATATCTAGGTATTTCCCAGAGTTTATCTCATTGATGTTGAGTGAAGCATTATTATGCTTCCTTTAAACATGAGAAAGCTGAGGATTAGAATTGTTAACTTGCCCAAGGTCACTCAAATGATAAGTGCCCCCTGTGCACTTCTAACTCTACGAAACTGCTTCATATATGGTCCACCAAAGGAACAAGCATCTTTTATTACATAGATTGTCTGGGGTGTTCTCATAAGAGTTATTACTGTTGAATAAGGTTGCGTGATCCTGGGGGAAAAGGGTGCTTACAGGTGGAGTGAGTGAGTGATAAAAACAAAAAGACAGAACTACTTCTGGAAGTTGTATCTATCAGGACATCATTCTACCCAGGGTCAGATGCTCATCTCAAAGATCGCTTTACAAATGGGCATGAAAGAGTTACAGTCCTTTCTGGAATGCTGTAGCCATTTGGCATTGTTTATGAATTCCAAAAATAGTTATTGGATATGTTTGTAAATTGGTCTGTCAGCGATATCACTTTTAATTGATTAAATTATGATTAACCAATAATCATAGGACTTTGACTGGGCCACATCAGTAGGGCATAGAGTCCCCGCCCCTTGGTGGGTGGGGACTCACAGAGAAAAGACATGGCAAAGGACAGAGTTGGGAGTTTTTCTGAGCTTGAGCCCAGGAAGTAAGCACACAGAGAAGCAGAGCAGCTGAGCCCAGAAAGAATCGAGCCCCGGGAAAAGACAGAGCTGGTCGCCTGATGGGCTACAGCTGGCCCTGTGGAGAGAGCAGGGCAGCTGAGCCAGGAGAGAAACAAGTCCCGGGAAGAGAGGAACCCAGGAAGCCTGAACTCTTGGCAGACATCGGCAGCCATCTTGCTCCAACACGTGGCCATAGACTTTGGTGAGGGAAGTAACTTATGCTTTATGGTCTGGTAACTGTAAACTTCTACCCTACATAAATACCCTTTATAAATGCCAACAGATTTCTGGTATTTTGCATAAGCACCTCTTTGGATGACTAATACAAATACAAACCTTTAGTGTAGAAGCAGAGCAGACAGTTCCTTCCCATCTGGATTCACATGTCAACTTTTCAGTGAGACATTCACCAGTCATCCAATGTAGAACTGCCAGCTCTCAAACCCCACCAACTCTCTATCCCCCTGTCTTGCTGTGTTGACTTGAATTACGTACCCCGGGGGGGTGGGGTGCAGAACTTGTTCTCAGTCTTAATCCTATTCCTGTGGGTGTGAACCCATTGGAAACAGGACCTTTTGAAGTCATTATTTTTAGTTAAGGTGTACCCAACTGAACCAGGATGTTTTTAATCTTATTACGGAGGCTTTATATAAGAGAAAACCTTGTTTGGAATCTGGAAGTCGATGGAATCCAGAAGAGAAAGGACAGGCCATTGCCCTGTGATGGGAAAGCCAAGTGTATTAGTCAGCCAAAGGGGTGCTCCGTTTCTCTCCAGGCTCAGCTCCTCTGGTTCCTCCACAAGGTCAGCTGTAGACTCTGAGGCTCTCCAGGCCTTGCCTCTCCACAAGGCCAGCTGTGAACTCTCAGGCGAATGGCTCATCTCTATCCCAGGGCCTTCTCTCCTTCCTCACCAGAACTCCAACATCAAAACTGCTTCAACACTGTATTTTGCCATGTCTTTTATCGTCAAGATACCACCCACCAAGGGCCGGGGCTCAATGCCCTATTGATGTGGCCCATTTAATGCCCTAATCATAACGTAATCATGCCCACATTAGCAGACCAGTTTACAAGCATAATCTAATATCTATTTTTGGAATTCATAATTACATCAAACTGCCCAAACTGCTACACCAAGGAACCTAAGGATTGCCAGCCAGTCGGAACACTACCAACCCTGGGAGGAAGCAAGCCTTCCAGCCTCTGAAACCATGAGCCAATAACATTCCTATTGTTTAAGCCAACCCACTGTGTAATATTCGATATAGCAGCTGGGCAACCCAGGCACTGAACTTTATCCCCGCCCCCCCCACCCGCACCAGTGTACTCATTACCTTCAAGCATACTATACGTTTTACTTATTTTGTTTATTGCATTCCCACCCCACTAGTGTAAATTCCATGAATGCAGGATTTTAAAATAACTTTTTTACAGTTGCATTCCCAGCACCTAGAACAGTACTGGACATTTCATACGCCTCTGTAAATATTTTTTGAATTAAGTGAGTTAACCTACACTTGGCAGAACAGGCTTGTGTGCCAGCGTCAGGCCTGGAATAGCATGGTGAACCAGGAGCCCAGGTCAAGGGAAATGAAGCAGCAGCAGCCCCAGTGCAGGGAAACGTGAGCCTGTGAATAAGACTTACACGCAGACCCGTGAGCGTTTAAGGGCCTCCTCTACTTCCCTAATCTTTTTGCACTAGCTTTCACAGTTCATGTTTGACACATCACAGTGGGGCACTGCCAGCTACCAGCAAGAAGGGGGCTGAAGATAGAACCCTGGCCGATCAGACTGGCTGATAGGATTGTAATTCCAGTACGACTGGATGGAGGCTTGAAGAAAACAGCTTTGTGATTAGAAATGAAGACCTTGGTTCCTTTCCTATAAATGAGGGTGACCGGTGGATGTGCAGTGTAATTGTTAGACGGGGAGCTCCTGCCACCAGTTCACAGAAGTCATGACGTCAGGAGCTCCTCTGATGCTGTACCAAAAGGAGAACTATTAATAGTTAGCCCTACCATTTACACCCAGTAGGAAACATAAAAACAAATGTACCCCAAAAGGGTAAGGGCTCTACGTAGGGTTCCCACGACAAATCTTCCAAAATCAATAGTATGGTTCAGCTGAATGTTATCAAAACTCACTCACATTGCATTTCTCTGGCATGACTCAGGGACTCTCTGTTTCCTGCCTATACTTCCGTTAGCTCCAGGCCTTGCTGGGAGCTTGGCTTTCATGTGTAGCGACACCAGATACTTTTAGCTCAGCTCCACGTAGACCATAAAAACCGTGCAGAGAATGTTCAACATGTGTGCATAAAATCAGAAGTCAGTTTATTTCCCAATGTCAACCTGTCTTGTAATTGTACCTGGCAATTAAAAAATATCAGAACTCTATCGCATCAGATTTTCTTTGCTATCACTTAAAACTTGGGAAATTTGGAAGAACTTGTCTTTTACATTAGAGAATTGTTAAGGAAATAATTTATCAAATAATATGAGACCCTCTCAGTGGCGTGCTATTTGAGACCCTTCAAAGATAAATGAGAAAAATATACAAAGTGGCAGCATGACTTAAAGTTTAAAAATTGACAAGTATGGACACTTTCATCATATGGATCACTTACTTTCTTATTAGTCTTGAGCAAATATTTCTGTCTCAGTTTCCCCATATCCTAAACAAGATAGAAATACTTGTCATGAATAAAGTATATTTGAATAAAGCTGGTATGAAGGAGAAGAATGGCTATGCAAGGTTTTTTAATTGTTTTGTGTTCTCTCTCTGTTCTACCCTTTTTCTATAATAAATGGTTTAAATCAATTCTCATCTTAGGCTTCAGACAAGAATAAATATCTTTGAAGCAAGTTATAAAATAAGAAATAACAATAGCATACTTTCACCTGATACAGTGCTGCTTCATTATAATTATTTAAATAATTTAGAAAAATTGGTTGGTGCCTAAATATTCTCATGGTAGAAACTCTTCTTTGTCTCATCATCAATATAGAAATCCCAAGTCTCTCCCTAACTCATCATCCCATCCTCTTATGCAATTCCCCTTCTTCCTATACATGATATTAATGTTATTCTTAAGTAGTTATTCAAGTCACACACTTGTATTATGTTAATTCCTCTGTATGTGCCCTATATGCCTAGGCACATACAGTGTAATTTCGAGTGTTAAGCACCATATGGCTCGATGTTTGTTAACTTTCTGTGTACACTACCCACGACAGTGAAACATACAGAGAATGCTTTTAAATTTCATGATGATGGTGGTGATGATGATGATATAGTTTCTACATATTCATCTTCTTTATTTAAAGAAGAAACGTGAGCCATTTTGTCTCAAATATCAAATGGCAAATTTGAAACTTAAAGGAGTTTTTAAAAATCTTTATATATTCTGATTTTAGGAAAGATTTGGTTATGTGATAAGCTTATCTTTTTTGTTTCTATTATCCTACAAGCAACATTTTTCTTGACTAATCCCAAAAGATATAAGAAACAGATGTTTTCTAACAGAAATCTGCTTTGGCTTATTTTCACTCCAGACTTCCTTTGAGGTTATTCTTTTATGGCAAGAAAAATAGACCTAGGCAAAAATTCTTATAAATTTTGACAAGAATTTTAAAAAAGCACACTTAGTTTAATTAGAATGAGTCACACTATATCCTGAGACCTTTAAGTTTCCCAAATAATTAATCTAATTCTGTCCTTGAAAATTGGTCTAGTGTGCTCCTTCATACTCCTGATGTTATGTGCTAGACATCCAGATGTCACCAAAAACACACGGTCTATGTCCTTTCCATGAGCACTAAGTATGCAGTTTGGTCTCTGAATCACATCAGTTGTCTTCAGGACTGCTTACAAGGCTATTCTCAGCCTGATACTTCTTCCCCACCACCAGTGAACAGAGTTGACGTTAGTGCCATGTAAAAGGGCATCCCATCCCCAGTCCCAGTGTGTGCTTAGGCTTCACTGTCAATTGCCTTGGGCAATATCCATCTTTCCAAAATCATAAGCCTATTTAGTAAACAGGTGGGAATATTAATCGATAGTGCTAAAGCCCAACAAGGCACTAAGTCACCCCTCCCATTTATCTTTACAATGATCTATTTATTTATCTTGTCTCTTCCATAAGAAAACCATTTAAGTTCATCCAGTGGCCAAGATATCAGATTTATTTATTTTATGTATTAGCTGCTTTAAAGGTCACTATCAGTCTTTGGCCTTCTAGTTAAAGCTAATTTCCATGATATCAGCATCTACCATGTGTCCAGTATTCGCTGTTACATCTTCCCATTGGCCAGTGAGTCTTCATCTCTGTGGACAGGGTCAAGTGTGGAGAAGATGGGGTTGAATGTGTGAATGTTTCCTAGAGAGTATAACTGCTGAGTCTCTGAAATGACAACCAACTTGGGATGATGAGTGAGTGGTTATTTTTGTGGCTTGAGTATGTTACTTCAGTACCAGAGGAGTTGATAAATACAGACATGAAAGGCTCTGCAGGATGAAATGATGAGTCCTTTCACCATGTGGATAAGTGACCACCAATTTTTACTGGTATGATATAATATAAAACAGTAAGATAGTTGGCAATAAAAAAGAGCAATGGTACCACAGTCTGATTTCAGTAAAATCAACTAGAATGCCCTGATACTTCCACCAATCTGAATGGAAGTTTTAAAAGCATGTAGTTCACTACAAATAGAGAAAAATAACACATTTACTCTTGAGCCTTAAGTCAACATAAAATATTTACCACCACATGACAACTGTTCAATTGTTGTAGGAATTTGGAATTCTCCTCTGCTTAGTTTATACTCTGGTGTGCAGTGTTATCCCAAAGCTGATGAGTTACAATTGAGAGGAAAGGGGTGGGAGTTAAATATTTAAAAATTCAAACTTCTCTAATCATTTTACATAATGACCCCATCATTGTTAAATGCTGCCATTTTTGTGACAGTCACAAGATCAGGTAATAGGACCTCTACTATTTTAATGAGAAAAAGATAAGATTGATTTTAGGTATAAACGATAACCAATAAGATTGAATCAGTCTAAATGCTTTCTTTTAAAAAGATCCAAATAAAATACACAAAATGACAATTTCAAATAACATTCTTACAAGCTAAGAAGCAATCAATTCTTATATTAAATAAAAAGGGCTGAAAGAGAAAGACAATGAGGAATCATAAGGACCACTTACAGTCATGACCCATAAGTTTTAATATAAATGGGTGAAGATGGCATTCATTGTGCCTCCTTCCTAATCGCAATGGTTCAAGATCTACTAATTAATGGAGAGAGGGCCTTTATAATAGTCTCAAGTTCTCCTAACCACAAATAAACTATTTTGAATATATTGCAGTTCAAATCCTAGCAACAAATAAACCTCAGAGATTATTCAGTCCAATAATTTTGAAGGTGAGAATAAGGACTAGAACCTGGCTCTCCTGAATCTTTTCAGATTAAATTATCAGTCTATTCTAATTTATATTATTTAATTCTTAAAATTAAGTATGCAATTTTTAAAACAGAGTCAAAATAAAGCTAAGAATTAGAAATCCCCCAGAGAAGAAAAATGAGATTGACAATTCTTTTCCATGGCTCTCTGTAGCTATATGGATGAAAATGTCTATGCCTTCTGGGGTCCACCTCCCATCAGTTAGCTCTGTGCTTTTTTTTATTATCAGCCTTAGCAGCACCTCGATGGAATATTTTATAAATACACAATAAAAATTTTTGCTTGCTGCTAAATATATTCATTCTGTGTACTCTTTGGCTCACTATTTCTTGAGAAACAATCAGTTGAGTGCTTGATGAAATCCTTTCTGCCTTAGACTGTGATGATTTTTTCCAACATTTTGTTTATATATTTAGCGGCAAAAGGCTGTCCAAGACTAAAGGGCTGCCAAGTATTAATAAAGTAGAACCGATTATAGCAGAGTTTTGATCATGGGGGCAGTATGGCTTAGGAAGTTAGTGAGATAGAAAATTCCAACCATTATTCTAGTTTCTAACTCTGCGTGATATGTAGACTCTAATCTATTTTCTGTTTTTCTATTTTTATAATGAAGTTAAACTCATTTTAAGGTTTCTCAAATAATGCTTTCATATGCAAGTTGTATTGTAGGATGCTTGCTCTTTAAAGAAAAATAACTGCCATCATTGTTCTGTTTGAGACATTGTGGGAAAGATCCTGAATCTTGACCTGCCTCAACCACCCCCCCCCACAACCCACCCCCCTTGCACACACAATGTGGATTACAGGCTGTTGAGTCAGAAATGGATAGAAGGAGACCAATGCTCCCACTTCTAATTGCATAAATCTATAATCCAATACTTGGGAATAGTAAATGGATGGAAGAAAGAAAAATATTTATTGTGTCCTCTGTGTGGCAGGCAGACCATTAAGTTTCACATTTATTATACTATCTAATCTTCCCAATAACACTAAGAAGCAGTTGTAATGTTCCTGTTTTCTACTAATGATGAAACAGAGGCTTAAGGAGATTAGAAATCTAAGATTAATTGGTTGATAAATGGAATGGCTGGAATCCAAACCCAGGATTCCCTATTCCTGAAAAAACAAAACAAAACAAAACAAAACAAAACAAAACAAAAAACCCAAGTCAGTATATATTTAAATAAGCAATTAATAATTCAATAGAATTAACTCACAAATATTTTTAAAGGAGAAAAACATTTCACAAAAATGAAATTTTAATGTATAGTAAGTCAAAATTAAATATTAGAAACCAGGAAAGCTATTTATGGTTTTGCAAAGATACAGAAAATAATACTAAAATGTAATATTACCCCTAAAATTTTTTTTTAAACAAAATGTTTAAAAATAAAGCAAAACAAATTCTTAATTTATCTGACAAACAAATTTATCAAAAATCAGTTTTAAAAAAGAAAAAAAAAATCAGTTTTGGGGGAGTGGATGTAGCTCAAGTGGTTGAGCACCTGCTTCCCATGTACAAGGTCCTGAGTTCGATCCCCAGTATCTCCTAAAAACAAAACAAACAAAGAAGCCAACTCTCACTGGGGAGCAGATATGACTCAGTGATTGAGCACCTGCTTCCCATGTATGAGTTCCTGGGTTCAATATTTGGTACCTCCAAAAAAAGTCAGTTTTTCCTGACTTAATGACTTCTGTTAAATGGACTCTTACCCACCCACCCCCACCCCCAGCTCTCTTAGGAAATTTAGAATAGAGCAGTTCTAAGTCTAGTTGACATGTAGTGTCACAAAGATAAAATGACAGATAGAAATCAGGAGACAAGCTGAAATAGCAGCTTAAACTCACTTTCTTCTACCACTATTGGTCCTTTTAATAGTGGCCCCAACAAAATGCCATTATTTCAATTCTTACAAGCCACTGTCACATTTCTCAAAGTGGGGTCTCTCAGATGTTTTCAGAGGGTTCTGTGAGGTCACAATTATTTCCTTAATAATACTAAGATGTTACGGGTCTTTTTCATTGTGTTGATGTTTGTATTGTAGTGTATAAACAGTGGTGGGGAAAGCTGTTGGTACCTCTATTTGTCAGCTAAAGGGGTGCTAATGCAAAATACCAGAAATTTGTTGGCTTTCATAAAGGGTATTTATTTGGGGTAGAAGCTTACAGTTACCAGACCATAGGCATAAGTTACTTCCCTCACCAAAGTCTGTTGCCATGTGTTGGAGCAAGACGGCTACCGATGTCTGCAAGGGTTCAGGTTTCCTGGGTTCCTTTCTTCCCGGGGCTTGTTTCTCTTCGAGCACAGCTGCTCTGCTTTCTCCACAAGGTCAGCCGTAGCCTATCAGGCAAAAGACTCTTCTCTCTTCCCGAGGCCTCTGCCTGTGTCTAATGGAGCTTTCTCTCCTTCCTCACGTATCTGCTTCTCTGTGTGTTTACTTCCCAGGCTCCAGGATCAAAACTCCAGCCTCCCTTCTTTGTGGTGCATTTTTTTCTGTGAGTCCCTCTCCCACGTCCTACTTACGAGGCCCAGTCAAAGCCCCAATCATTATTTAATCAAGTAAAAGTAAAACCTCTGAATCCAATATAATCTAATATACCCAGAGAAACAAATCAGTCTACAAACATAACCCAATATCTATTTTTTGGAATTCATAAACAATATCAAACTGCTACAGTACCTGAGCAAAAGTCAAGGCAGTGTGGACCCAAACTATACTGGCAGGGAAAAAACAAAGTGCAAATTTCACTTAAGAATATACTTGATGAAGCAGTAAAACTTATATATTTTATTAAATCTCAATACTGAGTACGCCTCTTTTTTAAATATATTTTTTATTTATTAAAAAGATATTTCGATTACATAAATATTACAGAAAAATACAGGTGATTCCCACATGCCCTGCTCCTTACACCTCCACATTTTCCCACATTAACAACATGCTTCATTAGTATGGTACATTCATTACAATTGATGAACACATTTTGGAGCATTGCCTCTAAGCATGGATTATAGTTTACATTGTAGTTTACACTCTCTCTCACACAATTTTGTAGGTTATGGCAAGATATGTAATGGCTTGTATCTGTTCTTGTAATGTCATTCAGGACAATTCCCAAGTCCCAAAAATGCCCCCATATTTCACCTCTTTTTCCCACTCACTGCCCTCAGAACCTTCGGTGGCCACTGCCTCCATGTCAATGATATAATTTCTTCCATTGCTAGAATCACAATAAGTCTATAGTAGAATACCAGTAAGTCTACTTTAGTCCATAGTTCATTCCCCAACCCTGAGGATTCTGGGATGGTGATGCCCACTCCACCTCTAATTGAGAGGGGGCTTAGATCCCATGGGGCAGATGGATGGGACTCTCTTGCTTACAGTTGTAGACTCTCTCGGGTCCTTGGAATGGTCATTGTCCATAATCCTCTCCTTGTTAGTCCTGGGTGAGTCCAATGAACTGGAGTGTAGATTTCGTAACTCCACGAGATTCAGGGCCCAGCTGGCACATGGTCAGCCCAAAGATTTTAGTCTCTTGGACACACATCTATCAACACTACTACTAATTATAGGTTCAAATAGAAGGGTCAGAAGAGCCATGTGTATGGAAACCACAACCGAGTCCAACTCTGTCACACGGGGAAGAATAAATTCCAAAGTAGGGGCCACTGGCAGCATCAAACCCCTGAGCTATCTGCCCTGACCACAGTGTGGATGTTTCCAAAGCCCTCATGAGCCCCACTATTTGAGGCACTATTTACTTTGGCAGTCAATGAGATTCTGCTGAGACATGCATAAGCGTAACCTCTGGAAGGACCCCCAGATTCACTTTGAAGTCTCTTAGCCATATAAACTTATTTGTCTTTACCTTTCCCCGCTTTTGGTCAAGGTCTTTTTCCAGTTGCATTGGTAGTTGGTGCTTGGTAGTAATCCCTCAGTGCCAGGGAGTCTCATCCCCAGGGGTCATGTGCCATGCAGAGGGAGAAGGTAATGCATTTATATGCTGAGTTCTGCTTAGAGAGAGGCCACATTTGTGCAACAAGGAGGCTCTCAGGAAGTAACTGTTAGGTACCCTATAATACTGTGCTAAGTTTCCATTTTAAGAATAAAGATTCATAAGTAGAGTCATCAATATTAAGGACCCATCAATGGAGCATCCTCCTTCACTAGTCATTGCCCCTTGAGTACACCTCTTGTGAATATTCTGACAACATAGGAAGCATACATAAAGCACTTTATTGCATAGGAAAGTATGATGATTGGCTCATGGAAAAGCACGTGTGATTGTTTTGAGTTTCAAGGCTGAACTAGACAGACAAACTATGTTATTCAGATTTCGGTATTTGGCAGACATTTCTCAAAAATGAATGAAATGTGCCCGTCAATGAAGGAAAACAACTGATGGTATTTACTGCCAATGATAAAATTCAAGCTTTCAAGAGCAAATGTGGATTTTGGAAAACTTGCTTCTAGCACTATGAGCTTGACAGCTTCCCAATACTTAAAGACTTTTCTGAGCAGAATGATAGTGATATAAATGAATGTGATTTTTTGCTATCATATAATGAAACAGTTGGAAGATTTGCATAATTCAGTGAATCAACATTTTCCAAATAACCAATACATGTGGATGTTATAAAATGTAAACAATATATTCAAAGTGTAAGATTGACAGTGGACTTTAATGTAGCAGAATACGGAAAGTTCATGGATATAGTTTCAGTTTCTAGGTGTCAAGAAATTACTGGTGTAGTATGAAAGAAGAATACCCACAATTATCTGAAAAGTCTGTTAGAATACTCCTTTTTTTTCCAGCTGCGTAAGTGGTATGGCTGGATTTTCTTCACATACTTCCACTAAACAGCATAGCAATAGATTGAAGCAGAGGCAGATAGGAGTATCCAGGTGTCTTCATTATGTCAGACATGAAAGAGATTTGCAAAAATGTAAAAATGTAGCAAAGTAGTCACATAAAAAAATGAAAACTCTTCTTAGTAAATTTCAAACAGAAAAATGTTTTTGAAAATATAGTTATGTTCCATAAAATGTGTTAATTATTTTAAGATGAAGTGGGTTTTTCATTGTTATTTTTAATGAGTTTATGAATAATAATTTAAATTTTCTGTGCTAATTTCTAGCATAGTAACTATAGATAGCTATTACCCACCTAAACAATAGCTATTTGGGTCTTCAATAATTTTTAAGTGTTGAAGGGGTCTAAAAACCACTGTTCAATAATTGTGTGATGTTATGTAATTGTGTGATGCAATATAAGTAAGAGTGGATTGTGTTTTGCCTTTCCTTCTATAAAATGACTTACCCAATAATGGGACAAGGCTTTTTGACTTAGCACCTCTTCAGGAAAACCAGCCCTTGCTATTGTCCGTCCTGGTGGTTTAAGTGAGCTGATCCTACATACTGGAGCCAGAGGAGGCCACAGGTGCAGACCTTACCAGCCGGAGTACCACGTACCTCTGGGGTACGAGCAGGTGACTTGGCCCAACAAAGGATCACTGCATTTATAATTTTGGGTAAGTTACTAGCTCTGAGAATGATGTAAGCCTAAAGTAGCTGATAGCTATCTTTGCTACAAAATGGGGAAACCACTAGGATGTAGCCAGGACGGGTGGTAAAGACAAGGAGGAATACTGTGTCCTGATGACATCTTTGGAACCTCAATAACCAATATGTTGGTTACAATCGAACCTCTGGCCTTTCGTGTTCTGGGAGCCAGTGAATTCCTTCTATTTAAACTTTGATGAGCTGGATTTCTGTCATTTGTACCAAAATGAACTCTAATACAGAACTTGATACCTGGCAGTGTTACAAATAACAGACCTTAAAATGTGATTTTGGCTGAACTGAGGCAAAGTGGATTCCCCTATCCATGGCTAGGAACTGGGCAAAAGCTGTTATTTAATAGGAACACAGCCAGGTAAAAGGTGCCCACAGGATCTTGGAACTTAGATCATATAACTATCAAGGCTAGGGTTTTAGAGCACTGGGAAAATAATGTCAGAATTTTGGAGGGCATTGTCTACTTCGTTCGGCCTTCAGTAAGATCATGCAAGAAAGGGTTTGCAACCCACCTAATCTGGCAGGTCTGGAAGCAGAAAGGAAATGGGGCTCTCTCTTTCCCAAGAGGCATCATTCATTCTGCAGTAGGCATTGCAGACTGGCCAAGAGCAGATAACCAACCATTTGCCATTGGAATGACAGGTGTGTAAATGCCTGCCCTGTGCTGGTTGATGCAAATGGCAGATGTGTAAATGCCTACCCCCAAGCTGGTTGGTGCAAATGGGAAACACAGTGGGAAAAGAGATTGGGATCCTGGAGGACCACTTCCAAACACTTCCTGCTTTTCACCTTTCCCTGACTAACTAGAACTGTTACAACCTCTATAAAAGCTATCCCCAGGAATACCATCTCTGGGTTAGGATCACACAGTTCCTCAATAGGATTTCAGCCCATTGTATCCCAATTTAAGGTCAAGGCTAGAGGGAAAGGCAGAGCATAAAGGCCAATTGCTGAGGTAGCCTGTGAGAGCTGGAACCAGACTCTACAAGAGCTCTGGCTTTGTCACTTTTCCAGAGAGAATCCAGGAAATAAGCAAACCAACGGCCAACAAATCTGTTAGAAGGGGCAGTGGTGTTGCCAGAGAAATGACAAGACTTATCAAACAGACCTGAGAATGTGCAACTCATAAGGCAGATCTTAGGCCCCAAATCTTCACAAGCGGGGAGAGCTGGATTGGTACAGCTATTGAACGAAAGCCTCCCCATTGTTCCTCTGTCATGTTCCTATGCAAGACAGTGGAAAAGGGAGTTCCTCCCAGAAAGCACTAGAGGCGTCAGCCAGAATCGCCAACAAAGGACTCCTTGCACTGCCAGGCCTGACAGTCCTTGCTCTTCTCATCCAGTGGCATAAGGTGATTGCTATGAGCCTGAGAACACCACTTAATGCTTCCCCTTCTCTCCTTTTCCAAATGGAAGTTGTATTGCAGCAAAAGTGTTTTCTTTCTATCACTAGAAATTGATAGTGTTAAATTGATCACCTAGCCAGAGATTGCCAAGCCATTAAGAGCTACATCCAGCCTAACGAAAAGAAGTGCCATAACCCAGAGATTCTGGAATTAAAGTTTAAAGCAGTACTGAATGAAACTAACAGCTGTTTCCCTTTAGAGAGATAGTAGGGGCAATTTTCACCCTAGAGGGATATTTGCATTATATTGGGGGGGGCTATTTTTGGAATTTCATAAATGGAAAAGAAGGTTTCTAGGATGCTGGGAGGTCAAGGGATGCAAACATAATGGGAACTCTCTTCCCTCTTCTGAGTCCAAGTGGTTTGGGTGGGGTTGACCCCACCACCTGACTGTAGGAGGGGGCATGTTACAGGCCAATGAAGAATGTGCTTTCTTCAGCCACAGTGATTAGTCCAGGGACGGTCACAGGACCAAGACCAGGCCAAAAGAAGATCTCACTGGGACTTTGGCTGAAGCTATTGAAAAACATACATTTTTTCTTCCCACTAGGAATGCCAGCTGCCATTACAACATGAACCCAGAGGTGTTACTGGTCATCTTTGCTACATTGTGGGGGGCCTGCCCAATAATGGAGCCAACACTTGGTTTAGTAAAGCAGAGACATGGGTTTAGGCACACCTAAAGCTAGAGTGCTAAATCCTGGTCTTCAAAATTATTTTAGTCAATAGATATCTTTTTTCTCCTTAAATGAATCTGAATTTGCTTCTGTCACTTTCAAGCAAAAGAACACTAACAAAACCACTAATTAAAGTGATTTTTATTTCATTTTAATTTTTTCACACTGCCATCTACAAAAATAATTTCCTTTAAAAATCTGATGTATTTCTTTAGTCTAAAATATTACATTTCCAAAGCAAAATCAATGAGTAAGAAATCTGGGGGGTGGCATTAGGAGGTTGCCAAGGTAACAGGAATATTTATTAGTGGATAATCCCCCTGAACAAAGTGATGAGAGTCAATCATTTATTATTTATGATTCATAGCCTACTTACTTCTTAAAAAGTTTTTGGTCTATTTACAAAAGGCACTGTGTAATAAAACTTCTAAAGCAAGTTAAAAGTAAAAAGACCCAAAGAAAAATTTGAGAGAGGAGAAAGTTGAAGTAAAAAAACCTACAATGAGTCTTTGTACTAGAATCAAGTACAGAACTTGTCTCTGAGCTTCTGGGACTCAAAGCAAAATTAACAGTTCTATAGCATGGTTATCTTAAAGGAAACTTCATCCAGAGAGTGGATCTTTATTTCCAGCATTAAAGTCTAAACCTAACTCAATACCTAGCTTTCATACATTAGCACAAAAATATAATTGAGTTCTTACAAAGCTTCACAAAAGATACAGAAATATTCTCAAAATGGCCTTTAGAGCAAAAACTGACCCTTGATAAAAAGTTCAGAGGCCCTTGTTAAATTATAAGTCCATGAAAACAATTCGGTGAGGGACCTGAATTGGCTGCTTTGGGGTCCTGAGTTGATACATTTTAGCAGACTTTGTACCATATATTCCAGGGGAAAGGATGATGAAGGTGGCAAGTCCCTTAAGATCACTGCCTGTAACTGTCATTTGACGCACAAAAACTTGTGATAAAGATTATACAGGAAACCACTGGAAACTGAAGCCTAAGAGCAATTGAAGAAAAGTGAGTGCCTAAAGCAGACGGTTCAATGAAAGGATATCAACATGCTCTAAAATTCCTATAAATAAGCGAAGTTTTATCGTGAAAATCAAAGCCTTACATTCATGACAAGATGGGGAGTAATCAGTACCGTAAGAACACATAATAAAGAGCTTTCAGGAATGAGAGCCTCTTGGAGGAAAAGAGAAAGAATCCCTAGAGCAAGAAAGATGTATTTCACTGAATTTTTTTTTTCACCTTTAACCATAGCTTCAGTCCAGGTTATAGCAACTTCTACCTGGACTTTTGCATTACCCTCCTCACCAGGTTTCCTACTTGTAGATTTAGTTCAATTCCTCCTCATTGTTGCTTTGACCATGTTGATTAATTCCTTTTAGTACCTACTGCGTTTTTTGTTTTATTTGTAAACTCTTCTCCAGGATTTCTAATTTATCACCCTTTTCTCCTATTCCATCATCTTCTCTGTCATTGGACCATCTCACCCCTATTGCGTGAAGTCCTTGCTCAAGCCTCCCACTCTGCCTGGAATATGATCTGCCTCCCGGCTGGCCAGGGTTCCTTGGGTTACATGATAAGGGACATTTATTATCCACTCCTCATATTTCCTCAGGGGGCAGGCACCTCCTACCTACTCCCCTGGAGGTGTGAGTATTAGGGAGCCCTTCTGGTACACCCCCCCCCCTCACATAGTCCTCCCATGGGGAGAGGAATGACCTATCTCATAGGTTGGTGAATGACAGCCCACGGTCAAATCCAGCCAGTGGCCTGTTTTTTATACGGCCTATATATATTTATGTTTTTAAATGGCTGGAAAAAATGAGAAGGCTATTTCATGACACACATAGTTCATATGAAACCAAACACTTCGTGTCCATATATAAAGTTTTATTGGAAGCCAGCCATGCTCATTCATTTATGTATTGTGTACAGCTGCTCCCAAGCTACAACTGCAGAGTTGAGAAATTGTGACAAAGAACATATGGCCTGTAAAGTCTAAAACATTTACTATGTCTTTATAGAAAAAGTTTGCTGACTCCTGCCTTGTTTGATTGGTGAGTAAGGGGAAAGTGTCATTAGTTCTCTGAGATTCTCTCTTCATGAATCTCTCCTTCAAGAGCTGGTCATCTTACCCCAGCCCCTGCCTCTTCCACAGCAGAGGCCTGAAAATGTCCAACTGATCTGCCCGAGTAAATTCTATCCAGGAAGAGAATAAGGGCCAAGAAGCAAGCAATTTTGGGACCAAGGCATGGTCTCCAATCTAACTCTGTCAACAATAGTTTTACTTTAATCTCTTTTGACATCTGTGTATATTTCTCAACTTGTTTCAGATCTTGAGGAGAGGAGTAAATGGTTCATTAGGCCTCTTCAAATCTTAACTTCTTCCTCCCCACAGCAAAAGAGTGTTGGGAATCTCATTTCCTTCTTGAAGTCTCTCCAAAAAGGAAAAAAGGGACAATTTCTTTTTTTAACCTGGCCATATCCTATCCAAACACGCGATTCTCATGACTCAATCTTCAAGTCTATACCAAATGAAACTGTTTGCACTAATGCTCACACAAGTTTAGATGAAATTTGTTTTGAGGTACCAGGACAGGGAATTGAACCTAGGACCTCGTATGCAGGAGGCAGGCGCTCAATCACTGAGCCACAACGGTTCCCCTGAGCTGGCTCCCTCGTCTGTTTGTTCGTTGTTTGCTCATTGTTTTTGCTCATTGTCTGCTCATTGTTTTTGCTCGTTGTCTGTTTGTTTTCTTTAGGAGGCACTGGGAACCGAACCCAGGACCTCCAATGTGGGAGGCGAGCGCTCAACTGCTTGAGCCACATCCACTCCTCCTAGATGGATTTTTCATGCTATTTTCATGTTATTACATTATGCATTTATATGAATATCTGCATGTCCTAGATGTAAATTAATATAGGAAATAATTTACCATATGTACTAGATCTAATTTGATTGTTTAACTGGGTTTGTTCAATAGCCAACAAAATGCTGTGCTAATATGGTTTCCCGCATGGATAAAGAGGATCCTACTAATCCATTGCCAACATCTTTACTCGGGTTCATAAGGAAGTGCTTTTTGAAATGAAGAAGACATTGATGATAAATAACAGCTATGTAGCTTGAGAGAAAAGTATTTATGCACTAATTAAAACACCTAGAAATATATCTGAGAAGGAAAAGTCAATCTCTAATCTGTCACCCACAGCTTGTCATTGATTCCATTAGCCCATTGGTATTTCTGGAGAATACCCACTACACACAAGTCCTCCCTGACATACAGTGGAGGGAGGGGTATGCAAAGCACTAAGCTAAAATGGACAGTTGATAAAGAAACTTGAAATTCAGACAAAAAAAAATCTGGCTTCAATTCAGTAGGTATTCACAAAGGGTAACTAAGAAAATGGAAACAGTGTTTGGAAAATTGTTCTAGCAGTTGTGGGTGGAGAGGGCTCAGTTTTGAGAGTCTACACTATATTCACCCTGGGTATGCCTGGCTCGTATGGAGGACCGGCTGGGTGGCTCCAGCCGAGTCTGCTGGCTTGAGGGAGCAGAGTATTTAGGGACATAAATCATCCAAAGGGAGGACAGTTGTCTTTAAAATCAATAGGTCACTGTTAGAGAAATACAGCACTTGGGGGAGTAGCATAGGGCACGTGACCTAGAAGTTTCTCTGACTCAGTCCCTGTGGACTTCTCTTGGAGAGGGTGATAGAATAAAATGTGAGAAAAAGTGAAAAGAGCAGTTTCCTTAAGGACTCTGTTGAGGGCAGTGTCTAATAGCGCTGGTAACAGTGGAAGAGCCCGGGGCAAAGGGTACTTTTCCCCCGTCAGGGTGACTTGGCCGCAGGAGCTCTGAGCAGCATGCTGGAACAGCCCACAGCTGGACTAGAGAAGCAGCAGGAGAGTTCAACACGGGGGCAACTTGAGTACTTTTGGAGGGTTTCAGCTGCTCGACTATATGGACCGTGATGGACGACACCATGGGTTCCAAACTCGATCATAAACTAATAAAAATTGCCTGTCACCAATGTATCCCACAAATCCAAGTCCCATACATACGTGAGCCCCTCCCCCCAAGATTCCTGGATGGGGGCAAAAATCCTGAGACTCCTGGAACTTTTGGCAGAAATTGTAGGAAGATTAAAAAATTATAACTTGACTGGGAGCAGAGCCCTCGAAACACTGTGTGATGCTGGTGTTGCTTCCAGGTCGTGCGGCCTGTAAAACACAGCTCTCCGAGAAGGGGACGGGGTGTGGAGGCAAGCGCACTGGACGCTGGTTTTGTTAGCAGCAGTCGCGTGGCCCTGGGCTGGTCCTGCAAGCTTTCTGGGCTTCAGTTCCCGCATCAATCCAAAAAGTGGATGTTACAGAGGCCCTGCTTGCAGACACGGTTGTTGTGAAGCTCAAATGGCAGAATGTTCTCTAATAAGTATGCATGGCTATTCGTGAAAGGCTCTGAGTCACTGGTTTACGGCATATGCTGTCAAATAATTCACCTGTTTTTGTGTCTTCCTAAGTCATTTCCCAGGAAAGTCATTTTTCTCAGGCACCCAATTGTCTCGGCAGAAGCTAGAGCCTCTAGAAATGTCCAATTCTAGATGCACATGGGTATCTGGGACTCCGAGGGGACACCACAGGGAAAAATGCACTGTTGCTGGCACAGGAGAAATGAAGAGTAGAAAATCCTTTTGGGCAGTAGAAAGTGGAGCCATAAAAATCTCAGCCTTATTTTAACATTTCTCAGGGTGTAGAGATGTCTGTGCATGATTTTGTTGGTAGTGATGGCTCTATTGGGAAATCACTTTACATTGCCTGCCAAACTCTATTTTTGTGTGTCCAAGAAGAGTCATTTATCACTTAGGTAAAGCCACTCAAGGCCTATATTGAGGGAGCCAACTAATTGTTGAATCAGGATGTGCCCTCACACAAAAACATAATGGACTGAAGGCTCTAAGGACACATACTAAATGTTTTAATAAAACAAAGGCAAGACTGCCCCCAACGGAAAGTCACTTCCTGCTGCCCCACTGCCCCCTCCCCACCTGGGGGGAGGAAGTCTTTGACTATTCACAATCTTCCAGGATGGTAGGTATCCTGAGGCCATCTCCACGGAACAATCCCCTTTTTAGCCCAATAACAAACAAGTCATGTATGTATATGAGGTTCATATTTGGGCAGCATCGGTGCCTTTGGAGGGTTTCTGCTGCTCAACAATATGGGCAGTAATGGATGACACCATGGATTCCAAACTCTACCATAAAATAGGAAAAGTGGAGCCTGTCACCAATGTAGCCAACAAATCCAAGTCCCAAACACATGAACCACCCCCTACCCCCACCAAGATTCCTAGTAGGAGGAAAAAAACAGAGACTCCTAGAACTGGTTGGCTGAAATTGTAGGAGCTGGAGTTCTCTTACAATGAATAGGAGCAGAACCTTAAAAGTATAAAAACACTTTCACACATACAATATATATAACTTTATTGTAGAAAGGAGCGTTGGAGGCTCACTTAAACCCGAGACATAATTATGCACATAGGCTTCAAGATGTCCCTTTTCCTAGCCTTAGGTTTCTACATTCATTGGGTTTATAGAGTCATTTTCTTTGGAGCTCACCTTACTTCACCCTTGTTCCCGGGGCAAAGTGATTTTTCTTACTTACCTTAAGAAAATCAAGTTCATTTTTCAATGGGTTCCAAGTTCATCCTTTGATTCAAAGGAAAAATTGATCTTACCTCCACCTGAAGCCTAACTCAATAACTTCTACCCTCTTCACACAAATCTTCCTTAACCAAATTAGGTCATTCTTTCAATTTTCTCTCATTATTTTCTTAATGCTTTCTCTAACTTAGGTTCTATAAGGAGTTTTACTTAATAAATAAATGAAATCTATTTAAAAATAAATTATTTTTGGTCACCATAATTTCTTTCCTCCTAAAGTTATCAACTGAGCACTTGGAATGGAGCTAGTACAAATTAAGATGTGCTGTGAACTGTAAAATACATACTGGACTTTGAAGACAGAACAACAAAAAAGTAATATTTCATTAATGATAACATTTTGCATGAATTGGTTTCAATTAGATACATTATGAAAATTAATTTCACCTGTTGCTTTTATTATTTTTTAAATGTGGCTCCTAGAAAATTTATAATTACATTTGCGGTGCACATGATACTTCTATGGGCAGCACTCACCTAGGACTTTCAAGTTTGCATCCCAGGTCTTTATGTGGTCTTACCTCCTCGTCTGGTCTCACTGGACCCTATTCAAGCCCAAATTTCTTGTCATTTTTTCTTTTCTCACCATTGAAACTGACATCACCATTCAACTACCTAAAGCCAGTTGCAATTTGATTACCTACACCTTAGCCAGTAAAGAGTTTCTCAGCTCACACATGTTGGAGATAGACATAAGTACTCAATGCCACTCATAGCAAGTATACTTTAGGAATAAAAAACTTATTTTCATCATTCCTGAAATAATGTCTGGAAACTTAAAACAAAGAAGGCAGAACTGGGGTGGAATAGTCACAGATATTGCTGCTGGTCTTAGAAGGCAGAAATGGCTTCCTGGAAAATTGCATCCAGTAAGATAGTTCTACATGGAGTGAAGCAAATTTAGTCCTGATATTCAAGGAAATGCATAAAGTTTCCTCTGAGATTGTACAGTTAATAAAAATGGATGGGGAAACCAGTCGTGTTTTTTTTTTAAGGAAGTTCATAGGTAGTATCAATCCAGCCCAAGGGAACAAGGAGGCTGAATATTTTCCAAGTGCTTGACACAGCTAAGCTTGTTTTCTCAGTTGTGGTTTGCTATGATTCTTATACTTCCGGTTTACAGAAGACCAATCCATATGCAGACACATTTATAATGAACAATTGTCACTCCCTGTGCATACAAACCTGACTTACAATGACCAGAACATACACGCGAAGCTCTTAGAGAATCAGTTGGATTAGGCGTGGAGGACATGAAAAGGCTGTGGGAAGCAGGAACAATTTAGGGAGCACAGACTCCAAGACAGAACTGGCCTGCCCTGCTTGAAACTATTTTCCGTGCATTACTTGATTTATTTTTATCTCACTATGTTACACTGCCTGAGTTACCCACCAACCACAGATTTATTTGGGTTAAGAGAGAATCTTTTAAAAATGCACGGGAAGCGGCTGTGGCTCAATCAGTAGGGCTCCTGTTTACCATATGGGAGGCCCCGGCTTCGGTTCCCGGGGCCTCCTGGTAAATGAATGAATAAATAAAATCTTTAAAATAAATAAATAAATAAAAATAAAATAAAATAAAAATGCAAATATTTGAGTGTGATAAAGGGCTTTCAGTAATTTACACATTAGCGTGAATTTATTCAATCAAATCACCTTTTTGCCCCCTCCCTGCTTGTCTCCGTTAGCAATAACTCCTCCATCTAATTTCAAAATGAAGGATAAGAAAGCAGCCCCATGTGGCTGTTCCTTAAGTATGTCAAGATATTAATATTTCAGCAGCTGAAAAGGCTGTGTCAATTTTTTCAAGACATTTTATTTCAGGGATGGCAAATTCATAGCATTTTTCCTTGCAGTAGAACTGCCTCTCAGTTTTCCTCCAGCAAAATGTTGTGGAAACAATGACGCTTTGAGGGACCTTTATTTTTACTACATAGAGATGAGAGGTGGGATGGGGTGGGGCACCAGTTTATGGTGCAAAGATCTTAATTGTGCAGAAGAAATTTCCTCTTTGGCCACAGCTGTTTAAGGAGGGCAGGGAAGACGCAGTGTACAGCAGAGGTAAATAGCACAGTTACTACCTTATCCATCTCCCTTCCCTTCCACAAACAGTTGTGCGATTATTACAGAACCTGGCCTTCAGGACACTGACATTTCTGAGCAGAAATTCACAGTCCCTTTAGTATAATGGTTACCCTGTTGAAGGCTTTCTCCCATGTTAAAAGTCTCTAGGAACGTGCTCTGTTGTTCACCGGCCAAATTGATTCATATCATCCAATAGGATCCTGACCCTTCGTTGGGCCAGCCCAGGGGGCCAGTGCTTTCCACAGGTCAGGTCATGCCACATACCCAACTCGAGAAGCCACAGGAGAGACTGTCCTGGATGGCGAAAATGTTCTTAATCCCTGTTCCCAGCTTATAACAGAAAACCAATGGTGGAGAGGCCCTGAAACCGGAGGGAATCATTATTCTTCCAACCTTCTTGGAAGAGATGATGTGTTAGAAGCACCTCTCAGCTCTACGTGCAGGCAAAACCCAACAAAAAACAGCACAGAGTAGGCACTCAATAAATATCTGACTTGTTCAATGCGCTTTCAAAAACACCACAACATGCACATCCTGCTTCTCTTGTAGATGAGTTTTGTCTAAATACCATCTTACCACAGATATCAAATCATTTTTCAGTTGCCATTAGGGTGTGTAACTTTGGCACTGGCATTTGGCCTGCACGGGTCTGCAGAGTGGAGAATTTATTACAACAGTTGAAGTCCACTATCCATTCAAAACATAGAGGAAATCTGTATAATCAGAAAAGCCTCCAAAACAAACCAAAAGGAAAGCCTTGAATTTTTCAGACATGTCATGTTTAAAAATACATTTTAATAATTCGGAGGAGCAGTATGTTTCATTGGTTGCTGGGATGATTTCATGGGCAGTGGTATCTAGTTGGGGCTTAAAGAATGCAGCAGCCACATGCAGCTTCTGGCTGCATCTTTCCAACCACACAGTTGGGCCCTGTTCCTGAGACAGATGCTGATTCACTAAGGGCTGGCTCTGTACATATTAGCTCTGGTAAATCCTCCCTAAATATGACGGTGACAAAAGCAAGGGCTTAACCATTCCAGAACGGTTAATCATGATGCAGTCGTGGAACAGAAGAGACATAAGTATGGTGGTTTATTCTCTAGGATAGTACTCTTTAAAAAAAAAAAAACAGTAATGGGCAGTCTCTATGGTACATCTGCTGGACCACTGCTCACATACCGACAGCGCCTTGGGAACTCTGCTTCCCTCGCAGCTGCTGTTTCACATTCTTCTCCTCACCCCCCTGACCCTGCAAAATCCTCCTTAGTTCACCCCACAGTGGATCCCAGGTAGCAAGTGGTGGTTGTGCAGGAAATAATGACAAGAAAGAGGTAACTAGAGGCAGGCAATTGCTTCCCCCCCCCTCCACCCTCCCCCCAAGAACCAGCTGAGGCTTCTCCTCTCCCCCATCTCCAGGGCTGCCTCTCTACCAGCTAAGGTGCAGGCCTCAAGCACCAGATCTCCACCTCCTGTTCTATCCCAGCTCTTACAAAGTCTCTAGCTCTTCTTATCTTCTCTAATTAGATGCCAGGCCATTGGCTGAACATAGAGGCCTCCAAAATATAGATAAATATTACTTGATACCCATCACCCATGTGTCTTATCCCCCTCCAACTCTCTTTTGAGAAAAATGAAAGTATGATAGGAGGATATTGTAGTCTACTTATTATCTGTTTCTTATCATTTCTTATAAAAAAACCCTTTAAAAACTTTCCCTAGCTGGGACAGCTTTTCTTATTTCTTAGGAGTCAAGGAATGAAAGAAATAATAGTTTAAAGTGAAGAAGGTGGCCATGGAAAGTTAGCAAGCTGTCCAAACCCTTAGGCTCTCAAAGAAAAGAAAGAGGTAACCAGAAGTCTGACCTGGATGGGAAAAATATTCTCCAGCAATTCCTACCAGCCAAAAGGCTTCATCCCCAACAATATTCAATTTTTTATATCCTAGAGCCAGATAACCTTTGTGGTATGAATATAGACCCACCTTTTTCCAGGATTAAAACTTTGCCAACGTTTGTGTTCAAGTGCATCTGGGCAGCCACTGCTGCTGCCACCTCAATGCAGAGAGGAGCTCCTAACACCTGAACTAACTAGAACATACTGAAGTCTCAAAGACTTCATGAGGGCTATTTTAGTCACCATGCTAACACCTGAGGACACAGAGAGAAGTGACACAGTCCAACAAAGAACAAGAACAAACATATCCATGACATAATGTGACACATTCTAGAAGAACAGAGCCTTTCCTATCGGCTGAGTCTTGAGAACCTAGTAAAGTTAGTATAAGAAGATAGAAAAGGAACCCCTTTATCCTATTTCCTGTGCACCATCCCGGCCCCCAAATAAGCCCTCAGAACACTTCCTGGAGCTAGGAGAGCCCTCCAGCTTGGTATTTGGCTGGAATAGAGAGTTCCTTGTTTGGCAACCATGGCTACATTCAGAAATGAACACATATTCCCTAGCCATGTTCTACAGGGCAGTGAATTCTATGTATCAGGTACCTTATGGGTGAAACTGGGTTTTACAGGCTAGTTTGAGAAAATAAGTCAGATAAATGAATGTGCCTTAGGCTGACAGAAATCTGTGTGGAAGGATTTGTCTCTTATCTTGAAAGAAAGCAAGTTTGCCACTTCCACTATTACTGGGCCTCTGAGTTCACAACACATTCAGAGGAACTAGAAGGGAGCTGGCTCTATAGAAATCTTTCTCTAGAATAGGAAAACAGCTAGGAAAGCTTTCAGACTTCACTGTCCATCTGCCTAAAGACTCACAGAACACCATCACAAAAGTTCCTCTGCCAAGCTGATACCTGCTTGCATAGTGCCCGTTTACAAATAGACATCTTGGAAGGAATATCCGTGGCAGATATTGGTGGTGAAAACAGATATCTGAAAAACCTGTCTAGAGGCCTAGTGTTAACATCTGAGGATATATATGCCTCTTCTTCACACCCTGTAACTGTGAGAATTGACATTATGATATTTTTCCGAATGGGTCAAATATATCCTCCTATAGGTCTTACATAATCATTTATACAATTACTCTGTCCCTATACTGAATAAGCTAACTTAAAAAAGAAGTAATCTGTCCCAGAATAATTAAAAGCTTACTGTAAAAATGAGTAAGAGTGAAAAACAAAATACCATTAGAAAAGCAGCTAAGACAGGCCCCAAGTGCCTCCTTATTGAATTACATTCCCTTAAGAAGCAACAGGCAATGGACTATAGACTATAGCATCACACTAAACAGAATGGCTTTCTCCTTCTTAACTTTCACTGTTAATCTAGAGAAAAAAAGTCATTAGATTTATAATAAATAAATGCTTTCTTCTTGGGCCAAAGAATGCTCTGGGAAGGAAGGCTTGTGTAATATTTTGATATCTATCAGGCATTTTTCACCAAAACAAAGCAACATATGGATCACAATAAAGATAATTAAGATTTTTAATTAGAAGGATTATCACTTTTTAAAGGCATTAAAGAAGTTCTCCAAAGCTATGACTGTTGGTATGAATGATGTTCAAGAGCATGAAGACCCAGTTTCAAGTTCTAGACTGGACCCTTTGGACAAGCCATTTACCTTTATCAGGCCTTGGTCTCGTCACCTGTAAAGTGGGGATAGCATTAGCACCTGCCCTGATAACTTTACCATGCTGATGTGAAGATCAGATTTCTCTTCTAGAAAATGAGGGTGAATGCCTAACTCATAGAGCAGCCATACTGGTTAACCAGGCAATGTATGTGAGCGGCTGAGCGCTGTGCCACGAGTGGCAGCTAACATTGTTACTGTTATAACACGTGTGGTATACTTTCTGTTTGACCTTCTAGAACCACTCTCTGCTCCTTTCCACCTGGCTCAGTGCAGCACATTTTCTAAAGAAAGCATTGGCTAGGCTCCCCGTCCTTCTGATATCCTGATGGGCTCCCCCAATGGCAGGTCCCAAAAGGACATTAGAAGTGGGAAGCAAGAGACGGGTATTTTTTCACTCACCCTCTTCTCTGTCAGGCTGCATTTCTCTTTGAAGTCCCAAGATCTTGCTGGACAGCCACCTTTGAGCTGTTGGTGCCTCTTAGCCATGGCCATAGCTTTGTATGTAATCTCTTAAATCATCCCTCATGAGGTAATTTAGAAAGTTTCTCCTACTTCCTATAAGGAGGATGCATAATGTTTGCCCTTCATATTTACTCATATTATTATTATTTGTTTATATTATAAAATAGCTAGGGCATTATAAAATCAAGAACCATAAGCAATTCTTACAAACTATTACTAATGTCACTCTATAGCCAGCACTGGTCAGAGCTTATGATGATCTACTTTTGGATTAAATTTTTAAGATGTGAAAAAATTTCAGAAGATTTGGAAAAAAGTTAAAGATGATTAAAATTTGTAAAATATCTACAAGAAAGGGCCGGTCAATTTTTCCTTATTAAAAATATACCAAAAATTAAAAAAAGAAAATCCCTGGGCATTAGTTAGCTTGGCAGAACAAAGACAATTACTTAAACAAGTAAATCATATTTAATGTTAGTATCTGATGTTTTGTATACATGTTCCCCAGTCGGCTGCCTCTTTTCTGGGACCCTGAACCAAAGGAAAACAGACTACCCAAATAAAGGAAGGCATTACAATAATCATTCTGGGACATTTGCAACCTTGGCAAGCCATCACCAATAACAGTGAGATTAACTTGGGGCGCACACAGCCCACTGCTCACGGCTCTGCCCATGACAATGCAGCAATATTACCTCAACCACCAAAGCACTGCCTACATTTTCTCCCATTTTGTAGACATTAAGAATGACATATGTTTCTCATTACAAACTCCTCATATTGTAACAAAAGACTGGTCAATGCTAATGCTAACTTTAAAACAAAACAAAAGTAATGGAGAGGGTGAGAATGTGGAGTTTTCTTTACTTTGGTGAATAGTACCATTTGAGAGGGGCATGACATTCTAACCAGGGTATTCTGTAACAAAATTACTTACTTTAGTTTTTGGTTGCGCTCCAGTTGACATTTGGTTTGGCACACCATCAAGATTCTGGATGTTTCCCGTTTTAGTTCTACAAATCCTTTTCTTCTGATATTTTATAGACCACTCTCTAGGTTTACAGAATTCTGTAGAAAGAAATTTAAACAGGTGTTTCATGTAAAAAGAACTGGTCCCAGGCAATAATCTCAGTCAATTTATTATAGCTAAGTCAATAAAAATACATTTTAAAACTGGAATTACTTGAAAATTAACATAAAATGTGAGAATATTCTTAAGTATTAATAACTTTTCAAAGGCATTTATTCTTTGGTTTAGTGAGATCAGCACTAGTAAAGTCTGAAAACTTGTTGTAATATAAGTTCATAGCTAAAAGCAGTATTAAACTATCAAGGTATGGAACTATATTGGCAGATTTTAAAAAGCTTTTTAAAAAGCTAAACCAAAGGTGTTTTAAAAAGTGAAATAATAAGATGTGGTTCATATGGAGCCATGTTATTTTTTTAATACTTAAGACCTCAGTCCATATGTTTATGGAACACATTACATTTCTGGACAAAGCTATATAAGTAAAATTATTAAAAATATACTAGCATAAAGAGAATCCCAAACTTTCCAAGTACAGTAGAAGTTCTTATCTGTCAGAGCTCAGCTTAATCATCACTGCCTCTGGGGAGTCTTGAATCCCCCCTAGTACATGTGTCTGTCAATCTTTGTACTTCCTCTATCAAAACTTTTGCCACACATCCTAATTGTTATTTGTTTAATGATACTTCTGTGCTAAACTGTAAGTTCCATGTGAGTAAGGATAAGGTCTAACTTATCACTTAGCACAGTGACTGAAATGGAGTGAGTACTCAATAAGTATTTGTTGAATAAACAAGTAATTACTTGTTTCCATGTCTTTTTTTTTTTTTTTTTTGCTGACTTTCCCCTAAGATCATAAGTTTTAATTGACTTTATAACTACCAATAGGAGATAGCAGGATAGTGTTTAAGAACCCAAGCTCACTTTGTATATACTCTCAGCTGCTTTCTTTCTGACCTAGTTTGTTTCTTGCATGTCATGTTTAACAAATCTTTGCTAGATGCTCGTGATTTGACAGGTATTGTGCTAGGTTGGTAGAAACCAAAAGATAAACAAACAAAAAATAAAACAGAAACACACATGCACACACAAAAAAACATGCTATAAGCTTTTGCAGCTTGGAAGGAGAGAAACATATAAATTACAATACAATTACATGGGTTTCACCAGAATATAAGCTTCCTGAGAGCTCTGTACCTACATCTGCAGCTACAAAGGTGGAATCTTGAAAGGACCTAGGTTTGCCAGGAAGGGAGTGAAGTACAGTTTCAACATGGAAGGCTGGAGTAAAAATGCAAAGGGATTTGTAAACCAAGGTAAGGAACATGGATTTAATCCTATAAACAATGGGGAAGGCCACAGAGGTTTTTAAGTCTTTTGACCTTGATAGCTTTGATCTCTTTAGTATGACAATTGGCAGAAGTTAGAAGAAAAACTGGAGCAAGGAGAGATTGTATCAGAATACGTATCATCCTCTAGTCTCCTATGTTTCTACGGTAGATGAAGAAATATAGCAGACGAATTTCAGCAATGAACCATCAGAGGCTTAGAGAAATGAAAAGATTTGCCCAAGGCAACTTATTGAGTCACAGGTATAATCAGGGCTAGAATCAATGTTGCTGAATATATCATATTATCTAGCAATTTCTCCATTAAAGGGATTGATGGTTTAATATTCTTTGAGAAAGGACCTGGCTGTTTTTTTATTTTTATTATAAGAACAGCTCCAATGTCCTTTAGCAATAAAAAAACTATTTTTTAGATTGTCTGTTCTACACATATGGCAACCAGCAAAAACAATCTCGACTAGTAGGTCAGATGATTAACTTGAAGAGATTTCAGATGAAACTTGAAACCTAAACTCCTGTACCAACTGCTTTGCCTTAAAAGCAACTATCCAATCAACCAAAAAATAAAACTATCGTAAACACAGCCTTGATGAATTAAGTTGCCATCAATCCTTTGAGATTTGCCTTCTGATAAACGGGAAATAGGAACTACTGTTGCTGTTATTGATAAAACTAGCCATCAGATAATTGGACCTGAGGAGTTTGCTAGAACTAAAGACTACAATTTTCACCCTCTAATAATGTTGAAAATCAAAACTCTCCCTTAAGTCTGTGACTATGATTTGGTGCTTTGAAGTTTTATTCTGGAAAATTTGTTTAGAATAATGAGAAACACTTTAAATTATCTGAGCTTTTGTATTCTTTATTTATCACTTCCTATTTCATTTTTTGGCTCATTTTTACCCAAGATATTTCCAGGGCTTCAGGAAGCCAGAGTGCTAACTGTGCTACATACTCTACGAGAGCTATGATATGACCTTTCTGACAGAGCAACTACTACAAAATTTCACCAAAAACCCCACGTGAACAGACTAAGAAGACAGTGCCATGTGACTGAAGAATCAAAATGTCTTCCAAATCCCACATGGGATCCATCAAAGTGATGGAATAAAGCATGAGATGTGAGAACACATCTCTACGTGTTCATTAGTCAGATATTCACCATGACTTGCTAGAATGACTATGATGTACAGTTCTTAGTCACATATTGGAGAAGCTTTTGTAACCACATGACTTTCTTCTTCAATTGTATATAATTGATTTAGGTATCTGCACCTTTTCCCCACATCCAGCAACTTCCTTAGCAAACTGTGAAGAAGGAAGAGCATATCTGTGGAGCCCCTCAATTCCTGTCTCATCTTCTCATTCAGCCAAGCACTGTCGAAGCATTGGAAAAATAAAAATAAATACAACATTTTCTTGAGGACCTCTAGTTTAGGGAGAGAAGGTTGGGTAGACAGATAATACTACCGTATAAGGATTTAAGCCAAAGTATTTGCAAAATGATATGGGAGCACATTTTGTATAGGGGAAATACAAATACAAATTTTGTATAGGGGAAAAGACATCATTCATAGAGGAGGCACCTTAAAACCTAGTGATGAAGGGAGAATGGCAGTGTTTCAGGGGAAGGGAATCTCAAAGGCATGAAAGCACAAAAAGAATATAACATGCAGAACTGTGTGGGAGAGAGTGTGGTCTACAATGTGAACTATGGTTCATGCTTAATGGCAAAGCCCCAGGATGTGTATATCCATTGCAGGCGATGTGCCACACTAATGAAAGATGTTTATGTGGGATGTTATGGGAGGTGTGGGAGGTGGGGGAACATGGGAATCCTTATAATTTTTGTGTAACATTTATGTAATCTAAGCATCTTTTAAAATATAATTAAAAAAAAAAATAGATAGATAGAGAATATAGCACGTTCAAAGAAAAGCGAGGATTCCTATCTGACTACCTCTAATGGTGCAGCATGTGGCACATGAATGGTAAATGGAGGCCCCCAGATGGGAAGTCACACTAAGGGGTGTGATTTTTCTCTGTAGATAATTGGAACTCTGTGGATTTTTTTAAACTGTTGGATTTTATAACTAAGAAAATTTTAAAAAGATATAGTGAGACTGTAAATATCAAAGTTTTAAACATGCACAATAATCATCACTCTCCACGCATTTCTAATTTGAGCTTAACTCTTTCTTGCCTCTGCTCCCCTTTTTTGTGAATAGTTTTTTTTAAAACAACGGGTTTATTGTGAAATAAAAGAAATGCAGAAAAACCTCATAAAACAGATGCGTGGCTTAATGAATTACTCTAAGGTGAACATTCTTTTAAGCACCATCATGACAAGAAATAAAAGTTTGCCAGAAATCTTCCCTCCCACTCCAGATCCTTCCACATGCCCCATCCCAAATGCAATCCCCTTCCCCACCCTATTAGTACTATCTTCACTTTTACACTACTTAGTTCTGTACATTTTTCAGTTTTATCACTCAAATGTGCATTCCTAAATACTAAAGTTTAATCTTGCCCCTTTATTTAAAAATTGGTATCTTTTAAGTTTCTTTTAATCTATAACTTTTTTTTCTTAAAACTTTTATGTTTAAAAAAAAAACAAACAAACAAGCTATTTGACCCTATAGTTTCTCAGTTTGAAATTTGTTCACTAATTACATGCTCATTATGCAGTTCAACTTGTTCTACTGTTTTCAGTTTATCTGAAAATCAGCTGTTGAATCTAACTGAGGTTCAATCCCTTTGGTAAGACTTTAGGTAGTATTGCATGGAGGCATATTATGTCTGATTGTCTTTTTTTTTTGAGTGATATCAGCCATAGATGCTAAATGTCTATTAATTCAGTGGGAGCTGCAACACAGTGATATTCTAATTCTATTTCACCTCAATTACTGTTTGTTTATCCAGGGTTACAGTTTATATAGGAAACCAGGGTAAAGCTTCGTTCATTCAATTCATGTTTTCAAAGTAATGAATTAGTTATCTATCATTCTTCAATGGGGATCAGTTCTTTTTAAAATATCACTATGATGAACTCATGGATTTATTTAAACATATTTGATGGGTTTCAGTCCATTGCAATTAATCTCATGACTGAAGTTCAAGTTGTGCCATTTTTGGCCAGTGGGAACCTTTTCAAGTTGGCTTCTGAGTCTTTTTTTTTTTTTTTTTTTTTAAGGTACCAGGACCGGGACCGGGGATTGAACCCAGGACCTTGTATGTGGGAAGCTGGCACTCGACCACTGAGCCACATTTGCTTCCCTGAGTTGGTATTTTTGTTTGTTTTGCTTGTTGTTGTTTTTGTTTTTTCAGGAGGCAGCAGGAACCAAACCCGGGACCTCCCATGTGGAAGGCGGGAACTCAACCACTTGAGCCACATTCGCTCCCCTCCTGAGTCCTTTTGATAAGACCTTATTGGTCTTTGAGAGCTTCCTAGCCATCTAGGGATGTACCAGACTTATCTTGTATATTTTCTACCCCAAACCTAGAATTAGACAATTCTCCAAGAAGCCATAGTTTCTTTTAGTGAGGAATTGTAATTCAAGAACACAATCTTGGCAATAAGGATGGTCATTACTACTAGGTTGGTCATGTTTCTAGGTGTTTCCAACAGAGATGATAGACAGACAGACAGATAAAAATACTTCCCAAATTCATATTGATACTTCCACCTGACACTGAAGACGACAGACTTTTACTTAATCTGTAATCTATTGCATCTGTATCTCCTTTTTTCCTACACTGAGAATCTTGGTTCTCAAGGACACAAGCTATGACTGAATTAGATTATTCCATAATTACTCCTTTGTTTTTATCTCATATAACACACATTACACTCTCAAAATAACAACACTAATACTACCCAACATGAATACTGAAAACACTATTTTTTTTCATGTGCTGTCCCCATTCTGCCTTCCCACTTTTTAGCTATTGTATGCTATATGCTCTTCCTCTTAGCCTTCATTTAGTCTTAGTTCTATTAAGAACTATATATTTGGGGGTCGGATGTGGCTCAACTGGTTGGGCGTCCGTCTCCCATATGGAGGGACCCGGGTTCGATCCCTGGGACCTCCCGGTAAAAAAAAAAAAAAAAAAAAGAACTATATATTTAATGCTCAGTGCCAGTCACTATGCTGATGTCACTCTAGTCATTTTGGTAGTCTGAAGCTTTTTCTCCAGGAGATTCCTCAGAATGGGCTTATAGAAACAATATTTTCAGATTCCTTGTGCTCTTTTTACTTGAAAGTCAGTTTTGCTGGATACAAAATACTTGACTCACAGCTTCCATGAGAATTTTAAATGTTACCTTATCTTCTTTTAGCATAAAGTGTTGCAGTTGAAAAATCTGACAATCTAATTTTCTTTTCCTTTTAAGTCATGTGCTCCTTTCTGCCCTAAATAGCCAAAGGATACTTTCCTTTTTCGTTAAAACTCAGTAATTGTACCAGGATATGTCTTGGTGTTTGGTTGTTTTGGACTGATTTTTTTTTTTTTTTTATAAGATTTTATTTATTTATTCATTTATCCCCCCCTTGCTGCTTGTGCTCGCTGGGTCAGCTAACCACGCCGTGCGGGCGGGCTTGCCTTCACCAGGAGGCCCCAGGAACCGAACCCGGCGCCTCCCATATGGTAAACGGGAGCCCTACTGATTGAGCCACAGCCGCTTCCCTGGACTGATATTCTTAAGTATATGGTGAGCTCTTTCAATATATAAGTTCAAATCTTTTTTTTTTTTTTCATAAGTTTTCTTGAATTATAGTTTTTAGCATTCCTTCTGGCCCCTTGATTTCATTTTATTTTATTATAGCTTGAGTTTTTATAGGCCCTTTTAAGAAATTATTCCCATCCTGAGAGCATAAAACATCCTACTTATTTTATTCTAAAAGTTTTAAAGCTTTGACTTTTACTCTTAAGTTCTTAGTACACTTGGAATTGAGTTTTTTGTATGGTATGATATATGTACAAAATTTTTTCCATGAAAACATAGGAGAGAAATTTATGCTGTTTGGGTAACCAGAAAAGTCATATTTCTGAGCAATTGTTTATTTGTATCTCATGGAATTATGGGTTAGTCTGATTCATGTCTGGTGTCTGACTCACACCTGAGGAATCTAAAGGTGTAAGAGAGTCCATAATGAGCTTGACACAGCAGAGCAGAGAGAATGCAAGCCAGGGCCTTGCGTACAATTTCCTGGTATTTGAAATCAACCAAACCTTGAAACTCCTAAGCAAGTCTCATTTCTTCCATGGAAAATTCCCCAGCGACCCTGATTGCTTCTGTGAGGACTAATAGAGACAATATACATAAAGCTCAAGGCACATACTCAGCCCTTAGCAAACGGTGGCTATTATAATCATGACCTTGTTTCTTATCACAGTCTGAGTGATATCACTTCGCACTTGATCATATGGTATTTCTCATTCAATGTGTGTGTCTTTTTTTCTCCAATTAGACTCAAAGTTGCTGGAATGTGAGGATCTATCTTATATCTATCTTATATGTATTTTACATCCATCATAATACCTGGTCAGAAAATTTTGTTTAAAATTTTTCAATAATAATGGATGACCAATCAATAAGCAAAGGAAAGTGGGCTTATGACATCACAATAGGCATGCTCTGGGGCATTCAAAAAAAGCCTATCAGCAACCCTTAAGTCAGACCTTCTGTTAGCTGAGCTAAATTTTTCTGCTTAAACGATGGGAATTTATTGTCTCAGTTTCAGAGGCTGGAAGGCTGGCTTCCTTCCAGGGTTGGTAGCGTTCTGGCTGGCCAGCAATCCTTGGGTTCCTTGGCTCCCATCACATGGTGATGTCCCCTCCTTTCTCTTCCAGATTCCCACAGACTTCCAGCTTTCAGCTCCTCTCCAAGACCTTCTAACTACACAGCCTTCAGTCACATGATTAAGACCCATCCTTATTCAGTTGATCATAACTTAAAATAGCATCTAGCTGAGTTAACTTTTCAATTTCTCTACAATATCAGATTTCTCATCATCAGTAGAAATTTTTTTTACATCCTGAAGCCTTATAACATTATTTTAACAAATATTATTTTGTGGCATCGGACTTTTAGAATAAGACTATCTTCTTTTGAATGGTATTCAAGCTCAACAAGAGCCTTGTGACTTAGCTGGATGACACACTGCTATGTGTAAAGCTGCCACTAAGCAGTGTAAAAATATCCTGCACAAGAGAAGGAAAATAGTTGTGAAGAAATGACAGAAGAGAAATTTATGTTTTCTGTCTTGATTCAAATGTAATTCAACAGGTAGACTTTGGAATTCAACATTTTTAAAAAGACCTCTTGCTTTTCAATTATTTAATTTAGTTATATAATCCTTGCTATAAAGATGTTTGAAACTGCATGTTTGATTTTTTTCTCATTTTCCATGTCTATTTTTTCATTGTGTACCATGTTACATAGGGGGAAAAGAATATTTTCTTTTCTAGTATATTTCCTTTGTACATAGAATCCACTGTTGAAACAGTTTAAAATGGCTATGGAGCATTTCAATTGTCTTTGGCTATATTTACCTTCTTGTTATTCTAGTCACTGTCTACTGTAATACCAGGAGGGTAGGGATTGTGTCTGTTTTCACATTATTTTATAAAAACTTATTCCTCTTCCATTATTTTATAAGTAAGGGTTATCTGCCATCCAAACTATTCATTACAAATGTAACACTTACCCCAATGCTGGACAGTAGGAAAAAATAAATTGCACTATATTCATGATGAAAGGTGACATCATTCTTTTCAAATCTAATAACTTTTCCAAATTCTGGGCAAAATAGGAGAAGCAATATGGGTTTTCATTATTATATAAATCTGAATCCAACTAGCCAAAAATAAAAACAAAAGCCAAAAGCCACTAACTACAAATTTTAGCCCCAAATCTTCATTTGAACCTAATGCTGGTAATCTAAAACTAGTTTAGGAAGAAGTACGTGAAATTATTTTTGATATAATATTTCAAAAAAGACAGACATCTCTATTGTGCATTTTACTACAGAGAATCAAAGACAACCAATTAAGGATATAATTGCTTTTATGGTTTTTTATAATTTAAAAATAAACCTTCAAAAAGCAGGTACTTGAAAGAAAATGTCAATTTATTATGATGATTTTAAAAATAACTCAATTATATAAATTAAAAGGATAAAACAAAGCACTATTCCAACATGGGGGGCAGAGCTCTTAGACTATCTTGTTTATTTTCTACTGAGGTCAATTTTATTTTGAACATGAAAACCTTATATTCTTTTTCTTATCACAAAAAAAAGCTGAAGTAAATACATTACAGCCCTCAATATGACTTTTTGTATCTGGGGGATAAAGGGAATTTTGCACCCTTATTTATGGCTACTTCTTATTTCTCAACAATAACACCATTCAGGGAAATATAAGGCACATTTGTTCTACTGATTCCTTCCAAGCACACTGGAAAAGGCAAAATGACTGCCAGAAAATCTACACTTAAACTGCTGGAATGTACAAGAACTGAGCAATCCCTTATAGAACACCTAGCAGTCAGGCAACACTCCAGCTTGACCTCATCATGATAAGAGCATCTGGTGATTTTTGAGACATAAATAGATCAGAGTATGGGAAAGCTACTCTAGAGTTGACTTTTTGTGAGTGCATGTAGATGAATTCAATATATATGACTGTTCCAGTAGAGGTGCAAGTAAGTCAAGTTTACCCAATTACATAGTCGATACAATTAAATGTGATACCATAGGAGAACTGCAAACTCAAACATAGGAAGCAAAATAGTGAAGGAAAATAGAAGGGGTGACTAACTGCATTTTGCATATGTACTTTTTTTTTTTTTTTTTAGTTAATGGGGGCCAGAGATCGAAACCGGGACCTTATATGTGGGAAGCTGGCGCTCAACCACTGAGCCACATCAGCTTCCCTGAGTTGGTTTTTCCATTTGAGTTGCTTGTTTTTTGTTTTTTTTTTCAGGAGGCACCAGGAACCGAACCCGGGACCTCCTATGTGGGAGGCGGGTGTTCAACTGCTTGAGTCACATCTACTCCCACACATGTACTTTCTTTTTTTTTAAGACTTTAGTTATTCCCCCTCCCCTGCCCACCCTCATTGTTTGCACTCACTGTCTGCTCTCTGTGTCTGTTTGTTCTGTGCTCTTCTTTTTAGAAGGCACCGGGACCTCCCATGTGGAAGGGAGGTGCCCAATCACCTGAGCCACCTCCGCTCCTACTTGTTGTGTCTCTGTGTCTTCTCGTTGTGTCTTTTCATTGCATCATCTCGCTGCATCATCTTGTTGTGTCAGCCCACTGTCTTGTTTGCCTTCTTTAGGAGGCACCAGGAACCAAACCCAGGACCTCCTGCCTGAGCCACATCCACTTCCCCACTGTAGCAGTTTGATGTAATTATGAATTCCAAAAATATAATTGGATCATGCTTGTAAACTGATCTGTTAATCTGGGCATGATTAGGTTAGGATTAGGGCATTGAGCCCCACCCCTAGGTGGGTGGGGAATTGAATATAAAAGGGAAGGCAAAGGACAGTTGAAGCAGTCTTTTGAGAAGCAGTTTTGATGTTGGAAAGAAGGCCCCAGGAGAAGAGAAAAAGCCATTTGCCTGATCGTCTACAGCTGACCTTGTGGAGGAAACAGGAGCTAAGCCTGGAGAGAAATGCAGCCCCGGGAAGAGAGGAACCCCAGAAGCCTGAGCCCTGGCAAACGCCAGCAATTGTCTTGCTCTAACACGTGGCAATGGACTGTGGTGAGAGAAGAAACTTAACGCTTTATGGCCTGGTATCTGAGGACTTCTACCCCAAATAAAATACCTTTTATAAAGACCCATTTTTGGTATTTTACATTAGCACCCCTTTGGCTGACTAATACACCCACACATGCACTTTCTTTTACATTATTTTTTTAAGATACATAGATTACATAAATGTTACATAAAAGGTATAGGGATTCCCATATGCCCCACCCCCCACACCTCCCACATCCTCCCACATGAACATCCTTCATTAGTGTGGTACATTCATTGCAACCAATAAGCGCATCCTGGGGCTTTGCCATTAAGCTTGGACCATAGTTCACACTGTAGTCTACACTCTCTCCCACACAGTTCTGCATGCTATGTGATAACATAAAATGGCCTATAGCTGTCATTGCAACATTACTCAGGGTGATTCTCAAGTCCCAAAAAAGCCCCCGTATTACAACTGTTTTTACCTCTCCCTGCCTCCAGATCCTCCAGTGGCCACTGGCTCTACATCATTGTTGCAATTTCTTCCATTTCTAGAATCACAATATGTCTATAGTAGAATACCAGTAAATCCACTCTAGTCCACAGCTCTTCTCACAATCCCGAGGATCCTGGGATGGTGACATCCACTCGACCTCCAATTGAGAGGGGGCTTATATCCCCTGGGGAAGATGGATGGGACTATCCTGCCTGCAGCTGCAGACTCTCTCTATTCCCTGGGACAGCCGTTGTCCATCATCATCTCCCCACCAGTTGTCCTGGGTGAGTCCAATGAGCTGTAGAGTAGGTGTTGCAACTCTGCCAAGGTCCGGGCCCAGCTGGCACATGGACAGCCCAAAGACCTGAGTCTCTGGATGTACACCTACAAACTCCAGCGCCAAGTATAGGTCTAAATAGAAGGGAGAAATGAGCCATGTGTAGGGAAGACATAATTGAGTCCAACTCTGTCACTCCCAGGAGCACAAACTCCAAAGTAGGGCCCGCTGGCAAGGCACCAAACTCTGGAGCTATCCGCTCCAGAGTTGACCATAGGACCTGGGTGTCTCCAGAACCCTCAGGAGCTCCACTATCTGGGGCAGTAGCCACTTTGGAAGTCCATGAGATCCTGCTGAGATGTGCGTAAGCGTTACGTCTAGGATGACCTCTCGATTCACTTTGAAGTCTCTTGGCCACATAAACTCATTTGTCTTTACCTTTTCCCCATTTTATTAGAGGTCTTTTTCCAGTTGTATTGCTAATTGGTGCCTGGTAGCAATCCCTTGGTGCCAGGGAAGCTCATCCCCAGGAGTCATGTCCCATGCTGGGGGGAAAGTAATGCATTCATATGCTGAGTTTGGCTCAGAGAGAGGCCACATTTGAGCAACAAGGAGGCTCCCAGGAGGAAACCCTTAGGTACCCCATAACAATAGGCCAAGTTTCAATATCAAGAGCAAAGGCTCACAAGCCCAGTCGTCAATATCAAGGGCCCATCAGTGGATCTTCCTCCTTTGCCAATCACTGCCCCTGCACTTGGGGGACTGTTGCTGCTCCCATAGAGAATATAGCAGAGCTCTCCAGGATGGGAATTCAGTATTCTGTCGGTTATTGTGTGCGTCTCCACTCACTGTGACAATGCCCGATGACTATTTGAACATTTTTACATACTTTATACTTATGCTCAAGTGAACTTCCTCCCATTCATCCCCCAACACTGACACCCCACACCAATGATCCTCCCCCACCCCAGTTGTAATCCTGTGATCCAAAGCTTCATCAAAAATGAAGCCATTACAATAGCTGGATACAATTAAATAAAAATGAAACAATAATGATAAGTTTAAGAAATAAAATACATTAAAATTTTTAAAATCTAAAAATTAAAAGATTGGGATATTTAAAAAATGAAAAATATTAAAAAAAAATTTTTTTTTGGACATTTTGCCTTTCATCACCACAATATCTGGTGTCCTGTCTGTACTGTGGCACCTTCCCCCACTCATTCCCCAGTGTCTATTTTTCATTTTGTTTTCAAAGAAGTTTTAGGTCACAGCAAAGTCACACATAGAATACAGGAGACTCTCATATACCCAACATCCTCCCCCATTCCTCCCCCCCATATTAATACCTTTTTATATGTGGATGGTATCTTTGTTATACCTGATACACAAATAGTGAAACATAGCTACTAAACATGGTCAATGGTTTACATTATGGTTTACATTTTAGACCATACACTTTTATAAATTTTGATATTTACCATGTCTTGTGTCCATCATTGTAAGATCATGTAGAACATTTCCACTGCCCACTAAATACCCCCTGTTCAATCTATTCTATTACTCCCTTTCCCTCCCCTCGGGGCCCACAGCGACCCCCTGGTTTCACTCCTTGGATGACAAAAAGTACACATGTACTTTTAAAGCAAGGAAATTAGAAAATGTGGCCAGTGCAACATAATCTGGATCATTTTATGGTTAATTAATTATAAGTCATTTTTTATTTTATCTTTTCCAAGCTATACTTTTTCGTTCTCTTTTATGAAAATGAAAACAAACCTCCAAATAAACAAAAATGGAATACTAGATTTTGAAACATATTTTCTTAACATGGGAGAATCTCCTACTAGACCTGAGAATACTGTAAAATTGCTCAGTCCATACTTACTGCATAACGATTAGGCTTCCTTGGTAAGGTGGGAATTCATTGGGCATTAGGGATGGGTATGAGAGTAGGTCTGATAAAGACTGGAGACAAGTTTCTTGTGTTCAAGGGGCTTACAACTGTGCCTGGATTAGAACAATCTGAAAAGCAGAGTTAAAGGGGAAAAGCTGGCAGATAGTTCTTTTAATGATCATTTCACTATACAATATTCTAGTTTTCATCTTTAGAAAAGGGAAAAAGTCCTTCCACCAGCCTACTGAACAAAAGGAGAATTTCCCTGTGATGCTGGATGACAGTCCATCCCCCAATCTCTGGAAGAGTCCAGCTAATTATCAATTCGCTGGAGCAGAGCCCACAGTCCATTTTGTCATACAATGTTTTAAGTGAAACTGCCTCATTATATTGTTCTATTGGTTTGTTAGTAACAAAGCTCTCTTGGATGTTATTCACATTAGAGCTGCTTTATAATAAATTTTATTCTAGGTTAAACAAAATTTATTTTATTAAATTTTATTCTAGGTTATTTGATTATATATATTTTTTCTGGGTTATAAAAACAATTTCAGGATTCATTAAATACCACAGAATAATTAGTCTTATATTTGAACACTATTAGTGATAAAACCGCTTCATAGTAGTTCTGAAAAAGGCTTTCAGTAAAAGGGATAAGTTATGTCTACACAGCTGTGAGGAAGGTATATTGTTAGTTTTTGCATTCTAGTCTATTAGTGCAGTGCTGCACTTACTTGGGGCTCAATAAATGTTTACTGAACAAAACTATGTGTAAATATTTTGGGTCCTAAAATACTGTTGCCATGTGGACAAATGATGGCTGACTAGTTACCCCAGAAGTTAAACTGCATTTCTATAGGAATAATTTTATGCATAATAATAGAAATGATCACATACCAGGCACTTTACAAATAATTCCAGTGGCAACCCTGTAAACTAGACATCTTTCTTGTTTGATAACTTAGGGGCACTTGAATTTAAAAAAAATTTAACTTGCTGAAGGCCACCCATGCAGGGAGTTGGGGATCTGGGACTAAGCCCGGTCTTTCTGATCTTTCTGCAGCACTGCCTCTGCAAGAAGCAGGATCTGTGGGTGATGTTTCAGATAATTATTGCTTGAAATTACAGTATGAAATCAAACTCATTCTCTGCCCGGGGAGCATATATCCCTTGATTGGCGTCTTGTGTGGCAAGAGCATCCAAGGTGCCAGACTGAATTTATGGCCACAGTATCATGAGCTTGGGCTTGGGTGGAAGCAGAATTACCTGGTCCTTCAACAGAAAGAACAGAGGGTCCTTCCTTAGCAACAGGGAACCACGGCACTTTCCTAGGAACCCATCTGTGATAAGTGGTATCACTTCCAGGAGGCCCCAGATATGCCTCTAGATCAGGCAGGGGTTCTTAACCTTTTTTGTTCCACTGATCCCTTTGCCAGTCAGGTGAAAACCACGGACCCCTTCTCAGAATTTGGCAGCAGATAGTTTTATGACACTCAAAATCAGCATGTCTTTAAATTAAATTTTAGGATTATTCAAAATTATGTTTTACAACTTTCCCATAATTTCAATACCTGATAACCTAACATGGTTCAACATCTGTTCAAATGGTCATTTTCAGCAAATTCGGCAAAATTGAAAAATTCAAGTTTTCCCATGGTGTCATAAAACCATCTCTGCCATCCTTACCAAACTTTTTGCAGGCAGTTATCCACTGCACTCAGAACACGATACATCAAAATAAAAATTATACTAATTCCACACTATACTGTGTATTATTTAATAAATATATCACACCAGCATGTCCCCATAAGAATAATGTTTTTTTTTTTTGAATTGTCAATTCAAGCTCGCGAACCCCTTGAAATCTTTCCACAGATGCTGTGGACCCCTGGTTAAGAACCCCTACTCTAGATAAATGCACAAAAAGCCATCCTTGTGTCTCCTGGGTTGTTCTGTGCTTGGGGGCAAAAAGTGGTGACAGTGGTATAGAAAAGGTATATTACCTTTATTAGCATCACTGAGACTCTCAGATTCATCACTTCTGTCTTTGATTAACTTTAAAAAAAAAAAAATCAGATCGATCCTCTGAACTGTGAACAACTAGAAAAGCAGAGTAAAATATAAAAAGGATCTTTTCAACGGCACATTGTGAGGATCCTAGGGAGAAGGTGCAGAGAAGTCTGGCCATACTTAATGCTATTTTTTCCCTATGACTCATTTGCTAATTTGGAAGTCATTCAAGGGGTTAAGAAGTCATGCAGAAAATGGAAGCTAAGAGGCAGAGAAGTGGAGAAGAGCTTTCAGGGATCCCATGATTTTGAGAAAATGAAAAATTAGACTTCAGGCCCAAACAAAGAGGCTCAGGCTCTTAGGTGGGACATTAAGAAGGACTCCATGCACCTAGGATAAAGGATGGACCTGAAATAGTCTGGACCTAACAAAGGCTGAAAGCCAGTGTGAAATCGCCTCAGTCCTATGTTAGATTAAGGTGCTCTGCCCCTAGCCTAGCGGCCTAATAGGAGCAAAAGCAAATCCTTTATGGATGTAGAAAACAACACTCAGAGTCTCCTCATTGTTTCATAAACAAAGGGAGCAGCCCTTTAAGAAACTTCCAGGCATACCAAGAAACAGGAATAGCAGGAAGAAACAGAAACAAGATCTACACAAGATTCAAATATTGGAGTTATTAGGCACAGACTTCAGAATTTCACTAGAGAAGTAGAATCTATAAATAAGAATCAAATGAAAATTCTAGAACTGAAAAGTATACTGACACAACATACAACTGGAAATTTAAATGAAAAAAATATTTGTAATAAAATAAAAAACAAGAAATTCTTAGAAATAAGTTTAAGTAAATATGTATAACATTTGTATGCTGAAAATTATGAAGAGAAATTAAAAACCAAAATAAGTTAAGAGATATGCCCGGATCATGGATTGGAAAATTCGATATTGTTAGATGTCAATTCTGCCCAAAATGATAGATTCCAATCAAAATTCCAGCAGACTCTTTTAGAAATTGAAAAGGTGACTCTGAAATTTATATTAAAATGGAAAGGACTTAGGGAGTGATGTCATTAGCATAGCTATGTAAAACATTCCCTGGAAAAGTCTTCCCACAGAATCAGCTATTAAAGGACAATTCCCACTTGCTGAGAACTCTGGAGGACAAAAGAGATTAGAGAAAGACTCCACAGAGTCTAGAGAAAGAAAAGGAAAAATAATCTCCAAAAAAACTGCTGGTCTGGACACCTGCCCCTCACGTGGTCCCTTGCAGCCTGGGAGTTGCACAGAGGTAGCACAGCCTGGGTTCCTCCTGCCCTAGATGCAAACTATAGAGCCACTCACAGCAGTAAGTAAGAAACCCATGCATATCCAGGTACAGGGCCTCAACTCCACAGAGACACAGGGCATAACAGAAGCCTCTGAGTTGTGCTGCATACAAAAAGGCGGAAAATATGGCAAAACTGCTGGAAAGAGGTATGCACGTGTAATCCAGTTTCTGTTGGCTAGACCATCTAAATGCAGAGCAGACTTTTCTGGATTGGCCCCATTTGGATCCCCAGGGTAAGAGACCCAAACAAGGAAGAAACCAAAGGCAGAAAAGCCTCACAGAAAAAAAAAAAAAAGGGATGTGGGGGGTGGGGGTGGGGCAGGGGGACAGGACTGAACTGCAGTACACAGGACCGGTCCTAGATCTAAAAAGTTTAAGGAAAGGGGGGCACTGAGTGAGGGAGAGAATTTAAATAAATCATAGAAGCTGAGGATAAAATTATGCACAAAACAAAAAGAACAGATTCAGATTCTCAAGAGAAGGAACAGAGGAAAGGAAGCTTTCTCCTCGACATAAAACAATTGCACAAAAAAGTGCAATCTTAAAAATTGTATCACCTATCCAAGGGAAGAATAAAATGAAGAAGAGCTGAGAATATCAGAAGTTAAACACAGGCTACTCTAAAAGTCCAGGATAAGTTGGACCAAGTGTCAAAGAAGGGCCTTAACACAAAGCCAATCAACAATAAAACCTGAGACAAGAGGGAGAAACTGACATTCAGAGTTAACTCATAAAGTAATTCAGATGCCCAGACATCAGTAAAAACTTACAAGCCATACTAAGAAACAGGAAAATATGGCTTACTCAAGGGAACAAATAAAAAAGTCACAGGAGACAAAGAATTTGGAACAACTAATCAATGAAGCTCAAAGAAATTTCCTAAATCAATTCCAGAAGATGAAGGAAAATATGGAACTAAAGGATACTAAGCACACAATGTGTGAGCATAAAGAGAATCTGAAAGTATAAAAAGAAAAAATAACAGAAATTATGGGGATAAAAGGCAAAATAATAGAGATTAAAAAATATAGCAGAGGCATACAGCAGCAGATTTGAACAAGCAGAAGAAAGAATAAGCAAACTAGAAAGATAGGAAAATCGAAATCATACAGTCAGAAGAACAGATAAAGAAAAGAATAGCAAAAAATGAGCAGTATCTTCGGGATTTGAGTGACAGCATGAAATGCACAAACATACACATTATGGGTGTCCCAGAAGGAGAAGAGAAAGGAAGGGGGCAGAAAGAATATTTGAGGAAATAATAGCTGAAAATTTCCCCCTTGTAAAAGACATAAAAATACATGTCCAAGAAGCTCAATGTACTCCAAACAGAATACATCTTAATAGATATACTCTGAGACACATACTAATCAGAATGTCACATGCCAAAGATAAAGAGAGAATTCTGAAAGCAGGAAGAGAAAATCAATGCATCATACACAAGGGAAGCTCAATAAGACTAAGTGCCAATCTCTCATCAGAAACCACGGAGGTGAGAAGGCAGTGGTATGGCATATTTAAGGTACTGAAAGAGAAAAACTGCCAGCCCTTTACTCAGTAAAACTGTCCTTCAAAAATGAGGGAGAATTGAACATATTCATGGATAAACAGAAACTGAGAGAATTCTTCAAGAAAATACCTGTCCTACAATAATTACTAAAGGGATTTCTGGAAGTTGAAAGGAAATAACAGGAGTGAATGGCTGGCAGTAGGGTGAAGAAATGAAGATTTTCAGTAAGGGTAACTAAAAACGGTAAATGCAAAATCCAATACTATGGTGTCCTCAACATACAACTCTTCTCTTTAATTCCTGTAAGAGTCAGAATACAATTGAATGAGAAAAAGGTCTATTTCCAGATAATGGGCATGCAAAATATAAAGAGTTAAAGTGGGAAAAAACAACATAAAGAAGGGAAACAGAGGGATATGGGGGCAGAGAATGTGTATGCTATGAAGCTAAGTTGGTATCTTTTTAAATTAATAGGTTATGCTGTATAATATAAACCCCAGGGTAACCACAAAGAAAGTATTTTAAAAATACACAGAAACAGAAATGAGAAAGGGATCAGTCAGAAACATCATAAAAGATCAACTATACAAATAAGAAACTTGCAATAAAGGAAAACAGAGACAAGAAAAAAAAAAAAAGATATGACATAAAAACCAAAGAACAAAATGGCTGAAGAACTGCTTTTACAGTAATAATACTGAAAGTTAATGAATTAAACTCCCAAATCAAAAGACACAGATTAGCAGAATGGATTAAAAAGCATGATCCAACTATATGTTGTTATAAGAGACTCACCTTAGACCCAAAGACACAAAAAGGTTGAGAGTGAAAGGATAGAAAAAGATATTCCATACAAATAGTAATAAAAAAGAGCTGGGGTAGCTATACTAATTTCAGACAAAGCAGACTTAATCAAAAGCTGTTATAAGAGACAAAGAAGGACACTATATATTAGTAAAAGGGGTAGTCCACCAAGAAGAAATAACAATCATAAATATTTATGCAGCTAACCAAGGAGGCCCAAAATACATGAGGCAAACACACAAAACTGAAAGGAAAAACTGACATCTCTACAATAATAGTTGGAGACGTCAATACACTACTCTCAGCAATAAATAGAACCTCTAGACAGAAGATCAATAAGGAAACAGACTTGAATAATATGCCTGAACTAGACCTAACATATACAGAACATTACACCCCAAAACAGCAGGATATACGTGCTTCTCAAGTGCATCTGGATCATTCTCCAGGATAGACCGCGTGTTCGGTTACAAAACAAGTCTTGATATATTTAAAAAGATTGAAGTAATACAAAGCATCTTCTCTGACTACAATGCAATGAAATGGAAATCAGTAACAGGCAAAGAACTGGAAAAATCCATAAATATGTGAAAGTTAAAAAACATACTTTTAAATAATCAATGGGTCAAAGAAGAAATTGCAAGAGAAGTGAGTAAATATCTTGAGATGAATGAAAACGAGAATGCAAAATATCAAAACTTATGGGTTGCAGAGAAGGCAGTGCTGAGGGAAATTTATAGTCCTAAACATTTACATTAAAAAAGAAGAGCAAGCTAAAATAAAAGACCTAACTGTATACCTTGGAGGAACTAGGGAAAAACTAAACCTAAAGCAAACAGAAGGAAAGAAATAAAAATTAGAGCAGAAATAAATGGAATTGAGACTATAAAAACAATAGAGAGGATTAACAAAACCAAAAGTTGGTTCTTTGAAAAGGTCAATAAAATTGACAAACTCTTAATTAGACTGACAAAGAGAAAAGGAAAAAGACGCAAATAAATAAAATCAGAAATGAAAGGGGAGACATTACTACTGATCCCACAGAAATAAAAAGGATCATAAGAGGATACTAATAACTGTATGCCAACAAATTAGACAACCTAGATGAAATGCACAAATTCCTAGAACCACACGAACAATCTACACTGACTACAGAAGAAATAGAAGATCTCAAAAAACCAATTACAAGTAAAGAGATCGAATCAGTCTTCAAAAACTTCCCAAAAAAAGCAAAACCCAGGACCAGATAGATGGTTTCACAGGTGAATTCTACCAATCATTCCAAGAAGATTATCAATCCTGCTCAAACTCTTCCAAAAAACTGAAAAGATGGGAACATTTTCTAACTCATTTTATGAAGCCAACATCACCCTAATACCAAAGTCAGATAAAGATACTATAAGAAAAGAAAATTACAGACCAGATTCTCTTCTGAATATACATGCAAAAATCCTCAACAAAATACTTGCAAATCAAATCCAACAGCATATTAAAAGAATTATACATCATGACCAAGTAAGTTTTATCCCAGGTATGTAAGGGTGGTTCAACACAAGAATATCAATTAATGTAATACACCACATTGACAAAATGAAGGGAAAAAAACAAATGATTATCTCAGTTGATGCAGAAAAGGCATTTAACAAAATTCAGTATCCCTTCTTGATAGAAACACCTAGGGAAAGAAGAATAGAAGGGAAACTTCTTCAACATGATATATGAAAATTCACTACTGATATCATATTCAATGATGAAAGAACCAAAGTTTTCCCTTTAAGATTAGGAACAAGACAAGGATGCCCAGTGTCGCCACTATTATTCAACATTGTTCTATAAGTTCTAGCCCGAGCAGTTAGGCAAGAAAAAGAAATAAAAATAAAAAGGAAGAAGTAAAACTTGTACTTCTGGTGCTATATATAGATTGTCCTGAAAAATCAGCAACAAAGCTACTAGAGCCAAAAAATAATTCAACAAAGTAGCAGAATGCAAGAGCCATACTCAATAATCAGCAGTGTTTCTATACACTAGTAATGAGCAATCTGAGGAGGAAATCAAGAAAAAAAATTCCATTTCCAAAGCAACTAAATGAATCAAATATCTAGGAATAAATGTAATGAAGGATGTAAAGGACGTGTACACAGAAAACTACAAAATATTGTTAAAAGAAATTAAGGACCTAAATAAATGGAAGGACATTCTGTGTCCATGGATTAGAAGACTAAATATCATCAAGAGGTCAATTCTACTCAAAATGATTTACAGATTCAAGGCAATCCCAATCAAAATTCCAACAGCCTACTTTGCAGAAATGGAAAAGCCAATAACCAAATTTATTTGGAAGGTTGGGACCCCAAATAGCCAAACATCTTGAAAAAAGAAGAACAAAGTTGGAGGACTCATACTTCCTGACTTTTTAAAGCTTATTACAAAGCAACAGGGGTCCAAACAGCATGGTGCTAGCACAGGACTAGATATATAGAACTACGGAATTGAATTGAGAGTTCAGACCCTCACATCCATAGCCAATTGATTATGACAAGGCAGCCAAGTCCACTCAATTGGGAAAGAAAAGTCTCTTCAACAAATAGTGCTGGGAGAACTGGATATCTACATGCAAAAGAATGAAGGAGGGCCCTTATCTCAATCATTTACAAAAATTAACACAAAAAAGCACAAGAAAAAGAAACAAATAGATAAATGGGACTTCATCAAAATTAAAAACTTTTGTACATCAAAGGACTTTATCATAAAAGTGAAAAGACAACCTACTCAATGGGAAAATATATTTGGAAACCATATATCCAATAAGAGTTTACTATCTAGAGTATATAAATAAATCCTACAACTGAACAATAAAACAACAAACAATCTAATTTTTAAAAAATAGGCAAAAGACTTGCATAGACATTTCTCAAAAGAGGATATTCAAACAGCTAAAAAGTACATGAAATGATGCTCAACATCACTAGCTGTTAGGGAAATACAAATGAAAACCACAATGAGATACCATTTCAGACCCACTAGAATGGCTACTATTTCAAAAAAAGAAAAAAAAACTGAAAATTACAAGTGTTGGAGAGGATGTGGAGAAATTGGAAAACTCATTCATTGCTGGTGGAAATGTAAAATGGTGCAGCCTCCGTGGAAGACAGTTTGGCAGTTCCTCAGAAATACAGTATAGAATTACCATAAGTATAGAATTACCATAAGTAATTCTTAGGTATACCATATATATTCTATACATAAGTATAGTATATACCATAAGTATATAATTACCATATGACCTGGCAATCCCTCTGCTAAGTATATGCCCCAAAGAATTGAAATAAGTGACTCAAACAGATATTTGCACAGTGATGTTCACAGCAGCATTATTCACAATTGCCAAAAGATGGAAGCAACCCAAGGATCCATCAACAATGAATGTATAAACAAAATGTGATATATACATATACAATGAAATATTAGTCAGCCGTGAAATGGAATGAAGTCCTGATACATGTGACAACATGGATGAACCCTGAAGTCATTATGCTAAGTGAAATAAGCCAGGCACAAAAGGCCATATGTTGCCGGTCAGGTGCCGGTCAGGACTTGGGTCCATGAAAACGGTGCCACAGATGAGAAAGAAAGAATAAGACAAGAAGAGAAGAGAGACTGGGATCAGGGGACTCTCCGTCCGATATGGATAGAAGAGCCAAAACCATAAAGACCTTGGAAGATAATGTAGGGAAGCATCTATAGGACCTTGTAATAGGAAATGGTTTCATGAACTTCACAGCCAAAGCACGAGCAGCAACAAAAAATAGATAAATGGGATCTCATCAAAATTAAAAACTTCTGCACCTCAAAGGATGTTATTAAGAAAATAAAAAGGCAACCTACCCAATGGGAGAAAATATTAGGCTCCTATCAGATATATGATTGCCAAATATGTATAATACTGTATAATCTCATTGATATGCAATAATTTGAATAAGCAAACTCAAAGAGTTAGAATCTAGAATATAGGTTAACAGGGGCTGGGTTGGGGATAGGGAATGGGGAGGTAAGGCTTATTTTGTACAGAATTTCTATTTAGGTTGATTGTGAAGTCTTGAAAATGGATGGTGGTAATGGTAGTGCAATATTGTGAGTGTAATTAACAGCACTGAATTATATACATGAATGTGGTTAATAGAGGTAATTTGGGGTCCTATACATGTTACTAGAATAAAAATTAAACTATAAAACATACTACATAAAATATACCACACTAATGCAAAGTGTTAAAAACAGGGTGGTATATGGGAAAAAAGTACACCTAATGTAAACCAGGGGCTATAGTTAGTAGTACAATTTTAATATTCTTTCATCACTTGTAACAAAGGTACCACACTAATGCAAAGTGTCAACAATTGGGGGCAGGTATATGGAAATGATTGCTGAATGGGTTCAGAGTTTCTGTTTGGGGTTATGAAAAACTATGGAAATAGATACAGGTGATGGTTGCGCAACATTGTGAATGTTTAATACCACTGAATGGTACACTTAACAAAGGTTAAAATTACAAATTTCATGTTATATACACCTTACTACAATAAAATAGTTGTTTTTTTTTTTTTTTTTAAAGTAAAGAACTTAGAATGGCAAAAAGAATTTTTAAGAAGAAAGTTAGATGTGTTTCACTAACTGATTTCAAGACCTATAATAACCCTATGGTAATCAACAGTGTGTCACTGGCATAAAGACAGAAATGTATTTTTGAATGGAACAGAATAAATAAAATGCTCAACTGATTCTTAACAAATGTGTCAAGGTAATTTAATGGAAGAAAGGAAAACCTTTTCAACAAATGCTGCTGGAATAACTGGAGGTCCATGTAAAAGAACAAGACGACCAGCCCCTATTTTGTTATACAATGCAGAAAAATTAACTTTAAAATAGGCCTAAATGTAATATGTAACAAATATTAAAAAAGATAATAAGATGGTTTTATGTGCAAATTTATGCTAATGACTTTGAATATTTGGATAATATGTACAAATTCTTAGGAAAAAACAACTTACAAAAATTGCTCTTCAAAATACACCATTAAGAAAAGGAAAAGACAGGACACAAACTGGGAGAAAAATATTTACAACACTTACATCTGACCAAAAACTCATGTACATAATATATAAATAAATCCTACAAATCAGTTATATTAAGACCAAAAACTCCATTTTAAAAATGGGCAAAAGTTTTTAACAGAAACTTTACAAACACGAAAGGAGATATACAGAAGGGCTAATGTGCCCTTAATGATGTTAAAAAATTGCTCATTATTATTAGTTAGGAAAATTCAAGTTAAAAGCACAATGACATAATACCACATAGCCACTTGGATGGCTAAAATTAAAGACTGACAATACTAAGTGTTCACATTTGATAGAAATCAGTCATCCTTATAAACAAGAGGGAAGATATTTAAAGAGTACAGATGCAGGTAGGAAATTTGATGGTGAGAATTCTTGGCTTACGCCCATGTTTTCTCAATAAAGTATGGTTTAGGAGGAACTTGGTAATTTGAGGAGGATAGGAAAAGAATTAAAGATTCAGTTTAGAGGAGGAGAGAGCAAAGTAACTAAAGAAAAGGATGGCTGGACAATGTAGAGAGCCCATATAGATTTGAGATCATGTTAGTTCCCCCAATCGTTAATCCATGAGTTCATCCATATTCTGGGTTTTGCCAGCAAATGTTAGAAACCAGAGACAAAAGAGTTGAGGCTATTTGATTTAAATGCCTCCTCGACATTTGTGATTGTGTGTGTGTGTGTGTGTGTGTGTAAGCTTTAAACTGTGAAAAGCTATGTTAGTGCAAGTTACTGGTATAATGGTTATGAAATGAAGCAGTCCTTCAATTTAAGGTTGGTTGTATATGAGGTACAGGGAAGATGGGACTGTACAGAAAATTTTAAATATGCAACGGAATGAGGTATGGGCAAAGTTGAAATATCTAATGATGAAATAAACTAGAACCTTTATTCCACACATTTAGTTTGAGATCTAAAAACTATTTTTCCCTCCCTTTTTTCCAGACCTATTACACCTTTAGTTTTGACTTTCTCTTTCACATGTTTTCTATTATCTTCTGCTCTGGTTTCTTTTTCCTTCCTTTTGGACTTCTTGCCTCCTTCTCACCCTATTTCTGGTCAGTCTTCTGATGCTGTGATACCGACCACGTTTTTTTCTTGGCTTTTCATATGAAATATGTCATAGCACTCCTGAAGCCACAGTGGCTTTCTTTACGTCTACTACCAAGGCCAACAAAAAGTTTTACAAAAACACTAAACACCCTAAATTGGCTACTCTGAAAAATCTAACTTTCTTGTATTCCCCAGTCCACACCTTTGTATCTCAAGATATCTGCTTAAAGTCCGTATTCCTTTCATTCTGGTATTCAGGAATATTAAGTTTTTTTCTATGCCGCAGACTGGAAAGCACTCTGAAATTAACTTTAAGTGAAATACAGAGTTTACCAAGGTTCAGGCAATTTCCTGGGAGAACTGAGCACCTTACAGCTGACAGCATCACGACCACAGTTCTAAAATTAAAACAGGGTAGACACAGATTCACATAGATTTTATTTTGGCAACATACTTGGTTATTTCCCTGCCACATATAAAAACAAAGCCAGTGCCACCATTACTAGTTGCTACGGTCCATCTATTAAAAGCAGTTTGCCTCTATACTATAAAAATAGAAAAGGAACAGAATTTTCTTTTGGAATGCATTTGTACAAGCCACCTTTCTTAGTAATAAAATGTAATAAAGACCATGGCCACACAAATTCTGACCAAAAAAATACAGAATATGAAATTGCTCACTTTGACAAAATCAGAGAACCACAAGTTAATGTTTAAATTCTAAGGAATTTCTATTTGGGTGAAGTTTTGGAAATTGATGGCGATGATGGCACACCATATTTTGAGTGTAATTAACAGCACTGAAAACTATATGAATGCAGTTAAAAGAGGAAATTTTAGGTTTATATGTTTACTAGGGTAAAAAAAAAGATGAAACATAGAACTGCATAGCACAGTGAACCCTATTAGAATGATGATCTATAATTAATAGTACAATTATAAAACGTTCTTTCGTGAATTCACTAATGCATAGTGGTAATGGGGGTGGGGGTAATATAGGGACGCTGTATTTCCTACATAAATTTTCCGTAAACCGACTTCTCTAATTTACAATAAAAGGAGAAAGGCTTCCTTAAAGTCTAAAGGAAACCACTGCCGAAAAGGCAGAAGAGAGCCTTTTTAAATAATTTGAAACGTTTCTGGGCCCACAGCCCACCGCGACCCGGAGCCAGCGCTCGAAGAGGGACCAGGGAGCAAAGCGGCGGCACCCATGCACCAGGCCGCGCCCGGACACCACTCGGCACCACGCCAAGAGGCAAACACAGCTCATTTTTACCTCAAGTACCATTAACTTTCCACAGAGATTTCCAGAACCCCTGTGGGCGGGATTAAAAAAAAACAAAAAAAAACCCTACTCCCTCACCACTTCCGCCTGGCGAGGCCTGAAAACGCACCAAGATGGAGACAGACGCACCAGCACCGCGGCCTCCAAGTGCGCAGGCGCAAGACGAGGCCCCGCCTTTTCCGCGCGCCCGCCAGGGCGAGGCGCGCACACCGGCAGCCAGCGCCCGCTTGCGCGGCCGTGGGCTTCCGCCCCGAGGCCCGGTGGTCGCCGCTCGGTTCCGGTGCTCGCCCCGCCCCCGCGCGAGAAGGCCCGATATCCGGGGCGAGGTGCTGGCGCCGGCGCGCACTTCCGGCGACGCCTGTTCTCTGCCACCACGAGGCCCCGTCCTGGCTCTCGGTGCGGCAGCGCCACCTGGTGCCGAGGCTCCCGCGGCCGCCCTCGTAGAACTTTCCAGAGAAGCCGCGGCCCGCCGGGGGGGGGAGGGGGGGCCGGGTCTCCGCCCCGCCGCGTTCCCGCGCGGGAGGCCGTTCCCGCGGCCGCGCCCTGGCCTGGCTGTCAGTCCGCGGGGCCCCTCCGCAGCCCGGTGCCTCGGGCGGCCTTTGTCTCCTCGCCTCGGGCCGCGGGGGCGAGCGGGCCTGGCGGCTGCTTCCGCGGGCGGCGGCGGAGGGAGGCCGGGGAGAGCCTGTGTGCGTGGCGCGGTTGTTTTCAATCGCCAGCGAGGGAAAGGCCTTGCCCCAGACCGGGCAAAATGGACACCATTTGTCCCTGGATAAGGAGTGGTCGCTTGAAAGCCGAGCTTCTCCTGAGCTGCAGGCGGGCCGCGCGTTAGAGCGCGAGTGAGCAACCGCCCCCGGGGCGCCTGCAAGCCAGCTCCCCGGCCTCCCCCTCTGCCCCTAACTCGGGGCTGCCGCTGCAGCGGGGTAAGGACGGGTCCCCCGAGTTGCCAGGTGGTTCTGCCGCTCCTCGCACCACACCTGGGGTCACCTGAAGCGCAACAAGGCTTTGTCAGGAGCGATGGTTCCTGCCCAAAAGGGGCAGGTCAGTGGGCTTTGACCCCATTGCTGGAAAGTGATGAACTAAGCCCTAGAGCCAGCAGAGCTCTACGTAAGTGAAAATTCACACCCGGAAGAAGCCGGGTCATGGAAAGCTGCTCAGCCTCTGAGCCTGTGATAGAGGGTGCTGTGACACCAGCTACGCCGCCGTTTCCGCTGTCAGCGTTCTCCTTCCACCCACTGGTAGATGCCAGACTTTTTCAACCTCCTCCTGCTCAGGTTGCCTTGTTTGACTGACTGCCCCGACCCCCACCCCTGCCACACACACATTGAGGAATGTCCACAGTGCTTTCATTTGAAAATACGGTCACCCCAGAACTGGTTTGCCTCCACCTTTCTGCTGGCCTTTTCTCGTGTATTAATTCTGTCCAGTTCTGACTGTACCTATTGTCTCCAACAGAGAATAAAGCACACTTCACTTTTGTCCTTGCTCCTAATACAAGTGCAAATATTGTTAGATAAATTTGTTATAGATAGTGGGAATTATTCCCAAAACTGATAAAAAGTTTGGAATATTTGTCCTGGTGTGACTGACTTTACTATGAAAATAATTGCTATCCCATTTGTAGCTGTTTGGCAGCTTGACTTAGCTATGAATTTGAAAAATAGATATTGGGTTATGCTTGTAAAGTGATGGGTTAATCTGGGCATGATTAAATTATGATTAGGGCATTGGCTGGGCCACGTCAGTAGGGCATTGAGCCCCACCCCTTGATGGGTGGGAGAAGCAAATATAAAAGGCAAGGCAAAGGACAGAGGGAGCAGTATTTGGGAAGCAGTTTGAATGTTGGACTTTGGTGAGGAAGGAGAGAAGGACCTGGGATAGAGAGGAGCCATTTGTCTTGGGAGTTCACAGCTGAGCTTGTAGAGAGACGCAGAGGAGCTAAGCCGGGAGAGAATCGCAGCCCCAGGAAGAGAGGAACCCAAGAAGCCTGAACCCTGGCAAACATTGGCAGCTGTCTTGCTCCAACACATGGCAATGTGCTTTGGTGAGGGAAGAAACTTAGGCTTTATGGCCTGGTAACTGTGGACTTTTATCCCAAATAAATATCCTTTATAAAGACCAACCAATTCCTGGTATTTTGCATCAGCACCCCTTTGGCTAATACACCATTGATTTAATAAATTAATGTACCTGGTGATCAATGAAGGCCACTGAAATGGTGCTTCAAATCAGTAGGGTTCCTATTAAAAGTAATTTGAATAGCTTCACCGAAGCCATTTAAAAAAATGCAATCATTGTGCACTCTCAAGAGTGACGCAATACTAAAGTGTAAGTAAGTTTATCACAAATGACATCAAATCAGTGATACCTTAAGTGCTTTTATAAAATTAGGTCTTTGTCACATTTGTTTTCTTAGGTCCAGCCACTGGATTGTTTATTTCTACCTCTATGTCAGAGGCTGGGTTCTCTGATGAACTGGGTTCCCTTCTCAAAGTTCATGGGCTTTGAAAGTGCCCCTTATGGAAAAAGGCAAGGCCCATTTTCATCACTTATGAATGTGTGATCCCAATTTCATAGGCTGTCGTTTTAACTGATAGCCAAAGACTTTTTAGTAATACCCTTCTGAATGAGTTATTCAGGTTTTTAAAACTTGGTATTTATAGACTAAAATTATTGCATTAGCACAGATAACAGGGATGTAATTCAGTTGTCCATTAAGTTGTCTGTTGCTACCAACTCTTAAGTTTTGCAAACTCTTGCTGTACCTGTACACACACAGGTAGCTTTAATTCCCATAGTATTCAAGAAACATACTTTCCTGTCAGTTTATCATCAGGGTTGTGTCAAGTTGTTAGCTGTGCTTAATTATTGCTCTTTTCCCACTTAATACACTTTTAGAATTATGTAAGGATTTACGTTTGTGAATTGTATTGTGCTTTTGTAATTGCTTGGTGCCATTATATGATTTTATTTTCTTTCAATTTTTAAAAAAATCACTAAGTATTACTTTGTTCATTAAACTTCAGTTTTTTCCTTCTCTGTTCCAACCAGGTAGTAACAGTGGTTCTGGAACCATGATATTGCCCTAAGCAGTAGTAACCTTGATTCTAACTAAGTATTGATTAAGCATTTAACCAAGGAAAGAAGGTGTATTTCTGTGCTTTATTTTAAACCAACCTTGTAATGTATTCAGTAATTAAGAGGGGGAGGTGTGATGTATAACACAACTGCTCATTAGCAATACCATCAGCTGTATTTTGGGAGCATTATTAAATAACCCTATTTTGTTGACTAAAAATAATTAGTAATTTATGACACTTATTTATTATGGCTAATTAACATTACCATTTATCTTGGTAATTTTGTCAGTGAGCATTATGTGAAATAATTATGTAGTTAACTTTCAACAGAGGATGGGTGGGGTTTGATAAAGTAATTAGATTAGGATTGCAGGGTCAGACTTGCTTTCAAAAATATTTTTTATTCTTAATTTGAGGTGGCATTTTCTGATTTTTCCCCCCCTTTTGGTTTCTAAAAACATAAACATAAATGGAGGTGTAATGAATATCTTTGGAAAAAAGCTAATGAGAAAGAAGTTAATACAGCAGGTCTCTGAAACATTTGTTTCAAGTGTCTTAACTGCTGTAGATAGCTTTTTCTCAGTGTTATTTGTACAGTCAGTTGTCCTGTTGCTACTTTTCATTTCAGCCTACTGATAGTCACATTATGACTCAATATTGAACGAATTTTTCTATTCTTTGTACCCTTGCAATATATAATGTCTTTGTCAGTCACTGGCAGTTGAATCTCTTGTAGCTTTAATATTGCCTTTTTATAGCATTTGAGTTACAGTTCTCAGACTTTCTAATCCTTTGACTTGTTACTTTTTAAATCTCATTCAAATGCCTATCATTTCTGCTAAATTACTCTTTGAAAGTAAGTTTGAATTAATTATTCTGCTGTACTAATTTTAATGGCTGTTCTTCCTCATGGTGAGCTAAATTTATTTTTGCCTTGTCAGAATAATCACATTTCTTGTTAAAGATCAATTTAAATAGAAGACTAACAAATTGCACATGTTCCAATGATAACTGATATAGTTTGATGTTTAGATGAATTAAAATAACTTTTAAAGTGACAATGCTGATGCAGATCACACTTTTTTTGGGTAATAAAGCACATTTTAAGTCTTTGACATTTCATATGGATAAAATGTCTTGATGTTTTGATTATATCGATGTAGCCATTGTATCACCCACACTGTCTTAAATGTACTTCCACAACCAAATGAAATTCAATCCCATTAAGCAAACTTCTATTGAACCCTTTTTGCCAAGTATAATAATGTCTCTCCAACTACATTTCTATTGCACAAAATTCTACAGATATGTACTTGCATATTTGTATTTTATTCAAAAGTGTGATAATTTAGGATACTATATTTGTAAAAATATGAGAAAATTGACTTGAGGATAGTTTTTTTAAATTACAACAAAGGCATGGGGTCTTGGGAAGAGTAAAAGGAGATAAAGTATATGTAAGTATAGATACATATTTTTAAATTGTAACCTTGGAAGAAATAAAGGGAATTGAGGCATAGTAAACCAAAAGAAAAAAAACTGAGAGATGTAAAAGCGGAGTTGCAGAGTGAGAGCAGTGTTCTGCTGTGTTGGTCTGTGCACTGGGATTAAGTTCTCTTGGACATAAAACAATGCATTGGGGAGGGTTTGAAGAATATCTCACAGCATACTGACATTTTCTTCTGTTTTCCTAAGCTAAATAAGGTAACTGAACCATAAAATTAAAAAGCATTTACCATTTGTTGGGGATCCAAGGGAAAATGCCCCTTATAATTCATGTTTACAACAAAAAACACATTCATAAGTATTTTGAGAAAATGAGTGGGGTAAGGAAATCCTGGAGTTTTTAGAAAGAAGGGATACTGGGTATTGAGCAATGTCGATTATCAGTATTTAAAAATATTTAAAATGGCATTAGTTGATTTCTTTAACTAGCTGTCTGTTTTTATTTAAGATTCACATATAACTCAAATTTCCTAACCCAGCTTTACCTATAAGATCTTAAATATTTAATCCCTGATTTCTCTTAAAATAAGAGTTTTGGGAAATACAGCTGTCATGTTGATAATTAATACTAGGTGAAGCAATAAACTTAACTCCAATATTTGGCAGAAACAATTTAAAACATTAAGAGTAGTTACTATAATAGCTGAATATAGTATGCCCATAGAATATTGATGTAAAAAGAATTGTATTTATTTTATTTTAAATGAGTAAAATGTATATATAGCAAAATTAATTCTAGGTAGCCCAAAGTAGTAAAGAAAGACAAAACCAAAAATCAGAAAAAATGCAGAGGAATATCTAATCTCTGGATGAGGAGGGACTTTCTAAATTAAAAAAGTAATGAGAGAAAACAAAGGAAAAGATGACTGATAATTCTTAGTACATAAAATTTTTGAAGTTTCTTTGTTAAAATGTACAGAGCAAATAAATTAGAGAGAATGCTTGCCCTTAATATATCAGTCCATCAAAAAAAAAAAAAAACAAAAAAAACCTTTAATACAACTCAGAAAGGGACTTAACAGATCAAAGAAAAGACACTATACATAAAAAATTATTTTTCCACTTCCCAAATTCTCAAATATTAAAAATTTAATATTAATTCTGGCAGAAATGCAGTGAATATAGGGTTGCCAGATTTAACAAACAGAGGAAGCCCAGTTAAATTTGAATTTCAGATAAACAACAAATATGCAATATTTGGTGCACACTTAAACTAAAAAATTACTGTTTATCTGAAATTCAGATTTAATTGATGTTCTATATTTTATCTGACAAAACTAAGTGTGTGAGTTCTCTCTATATAGAGCTGATGGGAGTTCAAATTTTAATAATTTTTTTGGAAAGTAATTTGTCATTATACATCAAGGGCCCAAAATATATTTGTTGACTTTGACTGGTAGTTCCCATTCTGCTAATTTAGATCAAGCAAATGATCAGATGTATACAAAGACATAGGTATGAGGATATATATTTGTAATAGCAGAAAGTTAGGAAAAAATAAACCATAGGGGGATTGGTTATATAAACTATGGCATGTCTATGACATAGATTACTAAGTAGCCTTTAAAAGTCATGTTGAAGAAGTGTGTTGACTTGGAAAAGTGTTAAGTAAAAATCATATTACAGATTGGTATCTTAATATCCTCTTTCCAAATAAGTAGAAATAAGTCTTCATGGATAAACTGCTCAGTGGTAGCAGTCACTGTGTATGAGTGATGAGATCATGGCTAATCTTTTTTTCTTTTGTAGTCCCTGTACTTTCTCATTTCATTACAGTGAAATGATTTGCATAACAGTTATAAAAAATGTCTTACATATGTTCACTAAAATCTCTTGGAGTATATGTATAATGAAACAAAATCCAGTGATTTATAACTTGTAAGAGATGCATCTAAAACAAAATTATAAATAAAAATTTTAAGTGAAACAGTAGGCATACTAGTATCAAACAAAAGGAAGCATAAATAGCAATAGTAATATCATACTAAGTAGAACTTAAGGCAAAGTCAATGCATGGGATAATTTTAAAGTACTGTAAAAGAAATGTATCACAGTACAGCCACTGTTGAGGACTGGCATTTCTAAAAAAGTTGAATGTAGACTTGCCACATGACCCTGCAATACCACTTCTGGGTATATATCCAGAAGAACTGAGAGCAGTGACACGAACAGACATCTGCACACCAATGTTCATAGTGGCATTATTCATGATTGCCAAAAATTGGAAACAACCCAGGTGTCCATTCACCCAGGTGAATGGATAAACGAACTGTGATGTATTCACACGATGGAATATTATGCAGCTGTAAGAAGAAATGAAGTCATAAAACATGACAACATGGATGAACCTGGAGTACATTATGTTGAGTGAAGCAAGCCAGACACAAAAGGACAAATACTGTATGATCGCATTACTATGAATCAAATATATTGTGTGACATATTGTATGGTTCAAAAATGTATCCAGTACATTTGAGAAATGTAAGTTTTTATTCAAACTTTATTTTCCTTTTATTTTTAAACTATTGTTTATACTTTTAATTATTAAATGTACAAAATAAAGTTAAAAAAAAAAAAAAAAGAAATAGATGAGCTGAAGCCAGACTTTTAGATGAAAATAGAATTGAGAAAAAGAGGAGATGCCAAACTCCAGAAAAATTAAGTTCCTTTTCTCTCCTCCAGAAGAATTCAGAAAGTTTCTTGACAAGGAACCATTGGTTGGAAAAACACAAAACGTGTGAAGCCCATCAATTCTTAAAAGCAGAACACTGCACTGAAAGCTTATTAATCCAACATGGCAATTTCATGAAAAGGACTGATGCCATTCCAGTGTAGTGGCCTGGCATGGAAAATGGGATGTCTGGATCTCAGAGCAGCACGTAGCTGAAGGTTTCACATAAAGATAAAAATAGTTTTGCAGAACCAGGGCTCTTAGGAGATAGGAAATCAACACACTTAATATTGGATATGTGCGTTGCCAAGCATTTTCTGTTAACTAGACCAACTATAAAATTATGATAGGTCTTTTCCTTTATTTTAAATATTTCCAGGAATACTTAAAAAGATCATACTGTCTCATGCTCTACAATAAAACTAACTTGGAGAATTCAATAAAGTTAGCAGTTTACAGTCAGCCTATTCTCAGTTACACAAAAAATGAATGGGGCCACTTAGGATTTTAACAACTAAGTAACAACTAAGTAACATGATAAAATATCTATACCTATAGATATAGAGCTGATCTCTTACTCAAACACCAAGATACCTCAATACATCCTCCAAAGCAGAAATTAAGTAAGTAACATTTTCTCATAGAAGTAAATAACAAGGTCAGTGAATCTTAAATTGTGGAGCCCCATGTTGGCTTCAGCATCACGTGAGAACTTGTTAGAAATACAAATACTAGAGCCCTACCCCAGACCTACTCAATCAGAAACTTTGAGGGTAGGGCCCAGCTATCAGTATTCTAATGAGTTCTCCAGGCAATCCTGATTCATGTTCAACTTTGAGAACCATCAAATTAGATTAAGTGATGAAAATTTAAACAAAACCCAAGCTTCTTGGAATTAAGAAATAACAATAGTGTCAAAAGGACATTTAAAAAGTACAGAAACAGATTTCTTAGGAAAAAGAATGTGAATGTTATTAGATATTTATTGTGAAGCTACTCTGCAAAAGGAAGGCTCTGTGCTAGATACTGAAGATGTCAGTAAAGGGGTAGAAATTCAATTGTCATTGAATTTATGTGTAATGCTGCTAACCCTGGACTTAAAGTGAATTCATAGCTAGAATACTTTATTATTCCACGAGTAAGACATTTTAAAAATAACTTAATAAAAGTAACATTTTATTGGGAAGTGGATGTGGCTCAAGCAATTGGACTCCCGCCTACGATATAGGAGGTCCAGGGTTCAATTCTCGGGGCCTCCTGGTGAAAGACAAGCTCGCCCACATGGTGAGCTGGCCCGAGCCGAGAGCTGGCCCATGCATGAGTGCTGGCCTGCACGGAGAGCTGGCACAGCAAGATGACACAACAAAAAGAGACACAGAGGAGAGACAATAAGAGACACAGCAGACCAGGGAGCTGAGGTGACACAAGAGATTGAGCGCCTCTTTCCCACTCTGGAAGGTCCCAGGATTGGTTTCCGGTGCTGCCTAAAGAGAAGACAAGCAGACACAGAAGAACACACACAGCGAATGGACACAACAAGGCCGGGGGTGGGGAGTAAATTTTTTTAAAAGTAATATTTATTAAATAGTTTAGAAAACCAAAACTAAGAAACCACAAGGTAGAATATAGTAAACAAAAACAGTAGTAGTAAATGTATTAGAAAATAAGTGGAAAAAATGAAAAAAAAGAATTCACAAAATCGGTAAACATGGAAAATCCTAAGAAAAATGAGAAATGATAAAGGAGCTCTAGCAACTGGAAAACAGAACATGTTAAGTATATGTAACTTATTACTATCAAATTTTAAAATCCTGAAGTAGATGATTTCTAGAAAAATCAAAACTACCTAAAATATTAATATTCTACCTGAATAATATAATAATAATCTAGCTGAAAGTTAAAAGGATGGAAAAAGATATGCTATGCAAGTAGTAACCATAAGAGAGTTGAAGTGACTAATACTAATATCAGACAAAATAGACTTTGAAACAAAAAAGTAATGCTTGAGACAAAGAAGGGCATTTCAAAATGATAAAAGGGTCAATTCAACAGGAAACTACAACAGTTATGAATGTGCACATACCTAACACAGAGCTTTCAAATACACGATAATGGCAGAATGAAAGAGAAACAAAGATCATAATAGTTGTAGACTTCAATACTCCAGTATCAGCAACTGATAGAACAACTAGATATATAATCAGCAAGGATATAAAAGATTGAACAATACCAGCCAACTTGACCTGACTGACATCTACAGAACACTCCACCAAACAAAAGCAGAATAAACATTCTTCCCAAGTGCACAGGAAACATTCTCCAAAATAGACCATGTGCTGAGCTGTGAAACACCTATCAGTCCATTTAAAAGGATTGCAGTCACACAAAATATATTCTCTGACTGTAACATATTAATTAGAAGTCACTAACAAACATATTGAGGAAATCTTTTTGTGGTGATGGAAATGTTCTAAAACTGGATTGTGGTGCTGGTTAAACAACTATATTCTACAAAAAAAAATGCATTGAATTGTATATTTAAAACATTTTATGTGTAATTTATACCTAAATAAGGCTGTTAAAAATTAATAAATAAAAAGAGCATCTCATTCACTATAGAAACAAAGTATAAACTATTTAGGAACACTTTCATGAGAAATATTTGTAACCTACAGAAATGAAAAATAATAAAGCTCTAGAGAATTAAAAATAGAAATGAGTAAGTACACAAACTATGATTCTGTATGTCAAAAACAATACTTCAAGTTATTTGGAACTTCCAAATTACTGTATAGGTTTGATGCAATTCCAGTGAAAATCACCATGTAATTTTTGCTTTCCAACTTGACAAAATCATTCTAAATTCATCTAGAAGGTTTAATACCCCCCAAAATGCACAGAATATTTTGAACAGAAGAGAAATAAGTTACACAAGCTGTACTAGACATTGAACTATATTTTAAGCTATAATAATTAAAATATTATAATCCTGATATAGGAATAGACCATTAATTGATTGAAATACCCAAGAAGTAAAACTTTGTTTTAATACATATTAAAATACCTGTGCAAATCAATTTTTTTTTTTTTTTTAAGATTTTATTTATTTATTCATTTATCCCCCCCTTGCTGCTTATGCTCGCTGGGTCAGCTAACCACGCCGTGCGGGCGGGCTTTGCCTTCACCAGGAGGCCCCGGGAACCGAACCCGGGGCCTCCCATATGGTAAACGGGAGCCCTACTGATTGAGCCACAGCTACTTCCCTGTGCAAATCAATTTGAACTGGAAAATTCAATAATTTTCATTGATATAAACAGTTGCACTTGACCTAATAATTTTACTCTCAGGAATTTCTTCAATGAAAATAACCCTAAAGTGGGATGAGGAAAAATATTAATTGCTGTTTGTGGCAGTTTGGTTTTGTTTATGAATTCCAAAAACACATATTGGGTTGTGTTTGTAAACTGGTCTGTTCCTCTGGGCATATTAGATTGTATTGGGCTTTTATTTGACCATGTCGTTAGGGCAACATGGGAAGTAAATACATGAAGACAAACAGAGAGTTTAGTTTTGGACGCTGAAGCCCCAGGGAGAGAGCCAAGCCGTTTGCCTGCTGGTCTGCAGCTGGAGACCAGAGCTTTGAACAGCTGAGAAAACCTGGAAAGAAATGAGCCCCAGGAAGAGAAACGAGCCTTATGCCACCTACAGCTGAGATAGGAAGAAGCTGGGACCATGGATACCTAGGAGGAAGAGGAAGGCTAAACCCTGCAGAGACTGGGGCCAATCTTGCTCTGGCAGCAACAGACTTTGGTGAGCGTCTATCCCAAAAAAATACCCTTTATAAAGGCTAACAGATTTCTGGTACTTTGCCTCAGCCCCCCTTTGGCTGACTAGTACACTGTTTTATTCATAATTGTAAAAAATTTGAAATAACCTACAGCCAAGTTGGAGATTAGTTAAGATGACCATAGTTAGCTTACAACTCATAAGTAGGAATATTGTAGTTTTAAGATGATGACTGTAAATATTATGGAGTTAAAAGGGATGATGCTTATAAATTCCATGATAAATGAAATAGGAAGTGAAATTGTAGAAATGGTATTTTCTACACAAACAAAACAAACAATTTTACATAAAAAAATAGTAGGAAACAAAAAAAAAAAAATAAAAGGAATGAAAGAATAATAGGATATAGTACAAACACCAATATGTTAAGAATAATTTGTACCTTCTTCCTAGGGTCATTATGGCTGTTGATATATGTAATCTGCCTGGTAGTGCATACAGTAAGTACTGAATAAATGCCAGCTCTCATTATGATGATGGCCTGTTACTGTAGAGGAAAGGCATCTAACATATAATAGCTACTCGTTATGTGCCAGGAATTCTATTTGACACTTCACATGCAGTATCTTCATGCCCAGATGGTGTAGTTTCCATTTCACAGGTGGAAAAAAGGAGGTCCAGAGAGCTTGGAGCTGCCTGGGTGGGGCTGAAAAGAAGAGGCTTGGAGTTGCCAATTCCTCAAAGAGAAAGGTGAAGCAATAATTTGCCAGTATATGTTGGGATTAGGATCACAATTACGCTTGGCTTATTTAGTGGTTTTCGAACTTTAAGTGTGCGGGAGAATCACCTGGGTTTGCCTGGACCCAGGATAATTTGGTTTCCTAGCTCTGGAATGAGGTTCAGAAGTCTGCATTGACATGAATCCTCGGAGAGTCTGAGGCTGGTGACTGCACCAGGTCGGGTTCCGAGGTAACTAGTGGAAAGATGCAGTGACACGATCTTAAAAGCTCATAGGACAGCTAGTAGTACCTAAAGTGAGAGTAAAACCTGAGCGTTAATTCTCAACGATTGCACTTTCTCACCTACCTTTTGGTGACCCTGCAATTGAGAGAATTTTTTTTGTTTTCTCTGAACCCAGCACCAAATCAGTCAAGCCCATTTTTGCTATTTCTCGAACCTCCAACTGGGCCTCAGCAAAGCTCGTAAAGGGGGCAGGACAGTGGTTATTTTCAGCTAGAGGCCAGACTAGCAGAGGAGCCGAAAGCCTCCAGGTGCCGCATTAAGTTTTTGAGCAAAGAGGAGAATGATTCTGATAGGTGTAAACTTCTTTATTCTGAAAGCTTATTGTATATGGAGGGTTCTTTTCCTACACATTTCAATTTGTTAAATTCTTGAGATGTTCTAATGTTATTTTCCAAAGTCCTGATCATCCTACACAACTGTTCCTCTCCAGTCCTACCTCTGCCCACAGCCAGGTTTTTTCTAGAGAGCGATCGAGAGGAAAGAGCAACAACTTGGAGTCAGAAATAGTGCTTTGAGTCTTGTCCTGCTATTTACTAGCTGAGTGAAGCTGGAAAACTCCCTGATCCTCTCTGAACTTCACTTTATTGACTTAAAACATTGAGTTAACAGGGTATTAGCCTTAACCTTAGAGTTGTGAGAATCAAATTAGATAATCCAGGTAAAAGGACACCGCCAGCTGTACTGTGATGTTCAATATTCAGTTACTATTAGGAACATTTTTCTCTTCCAATTCTGCCACTTTATGTGTTCCTGAGGCCCCAAATTTGAAGATAATCATGTTTCTCTGCCAGAACAATAAATGAGAGAACAATGCCTGTGGGAACAGTGGCATCGTAAAGCAAGAACTGGCAAAAGCACAATAGTAGCAAATTAAGGTTAATGCTTCCATGTTTGCTATTTAGACTGGCATTTGGGACAATACAATGGGCTTTCAATATATCAGATTTTGCAAGAAGAAATACATGAAGAAATGGAAGTTACAAACTCCACACAATGTCGAGTTTTTTGGAATAATGATGTTTAGATATTCTTAAACAATGATTTCAGTGTTTATTCTCTCCTTTCCGCCCCCCTCCTTTCCTTCTTTCTTTACTCCCATCTCTCACATATTTATTCCCATTCCAGAAAGAGACTTACTTTTATAAAAATCATTTTAAACATTCTGGATTCATGACAGGTATACCGCATCCTTCCGTATGCTTGTTATCTTCCTGATAATGAGTTAGAGACTTGGGGAGGGCCCTAATTTTTCTGGTAAAGAAAGAATACGACTTCTTACATGAAATCGATGTTTAGAAATGGACTAATGTGAAAAAAGAGAACTAGATTGTCCAAAGCAGCCCCCAGCCAGCAGGTCTGTAGGGCACACCGAGTACACTAAATTTAACATGAGGTGAGATGTCTTGTGTGAAGAAAACCTTAACGTGGCTCCTTTAGCACCTGATATCTGAGGGAATATTCTTCAGGTTTTCTTTCCTTTTTGAAAATATTTGACAACTAGTATATATTACTTTTTTAGAAGCTAAGTAAGCTGAACTTGATTTTTTTTCTTTTAATTCAAACTCAGATGTTTTAATGACTTGTACGATGATTTTCGAGAAATGATTATTTCCAAGTAGCATAATAATCCTGTGTAAAACTGGAAAAAAAATCTCCTATTGAACTTGCCTATGTTTGAAACACATACAAATGTGTTTAAGAAAATCTTGCAGCCATTGGTTTTTCAAGGATCTTATTTAGTAAAATTATTGCTTTCTTTTTTGAACTTTATGAAAAATTCAAATTCTTTATAAGATATAGCACATAACTATTTAGTATAGTTTCTTAAAGGCATACTTTTGTCTCAAGCATCTTTATAATCCCATATTAGAATGATTTGTTACATGGTAAGTGCTCTGTAAATGTTGTTTGAACTGGTATTTTTGCTTTAAGTAGTAATTCAAAAGGGGATACTTTGGGAAAGGTGCTAGTTTTGTAAAAGTGAGTCATTCCTTCCCCCCCCCCCCCCCCCCAATCCTTTCAGGTCTCCGGAGAAATTATAAAGTCAAGGTATAAGTCCTTGCCCAGGGGTAGGTAGGTAAGGCTGTGGAAGGATTCTTCAGGGCCCAAGGAGGAATTTGGGGAGAATGAGGTACTCAGTTGACCCTGATGCCCAAGCGAAAGGAGGTCTTGCCGCTGTGAGAGCTTCCTTACTCGGGGGCAGGGAAGCACAACGAAATGGCCAATAAGCAAATAAATATGTCGTTTCATAAGGCTCAAAAGGGCCAAGATTTTAAAAAGCCAACTGTAGTTCAAAACACTTTTAATAAAGGTTGAAGTACAGTTTCATCTGTAGGACAGAAACAAAGTAGAACTTTAAGAGAAAAAAAATAAAAGACCGGTTTCCACGTTCTCCCAACATTTCTTTACTCATAGTCCTTCTTTCCATCACTTGCTAGCTCTGTTGCCTTGGGCAAGCTACCAGTGCTCTAAGCCTTAGTTTCTACATCTGTAAATTGGGAATGATAATAATGGTGCCGACCTCACAGGGTTGTTAGGATTTAGTCAGTCAATATTTTAAAAGCACTTAGAACAATGCCTGGAAAATAGTAGGGACAATAAGTATTTTTTTCATGAATAATATTTACAAAGAAATTTATAAATTCTTACCAAAGAGCATTTTTATATTTTCCTTTTAAAATGTGGCCCTGTTGTAAACTGTTTTTCCCTACTTTGCTTTTAACTACTTGTGTTTATTTCTTGAAATTAAAAAATGCTAGCTTATCTTGATTGTAGAGGGAAAGCAGGGAAGGAAGCAAGGGAAGAAGAAGAAGGAAGGTAGGGAAAGAAATCAAAAGGAATTACTAAGTTTTCTTTAAGGAAAAAAAAAGTAAAAATCTTGACCTTGCTCATAAGATAAAGGTACATTGATTTTTCTCATTTTCAATTTCTACTATAATTTATGGTGCCCCAGGGCCTGAAATGATAAATATGATGAAAAGTAACTATTATGTAATTCAGAATATTTAGTCTATTAAATAAAGCGTTATAGTATCACTCTTTACTCATATAAAGCTACTACTGATATCAAACACAGCATTTACTCAATATAAGAGCTTTATTTTCGGCTAAGTCTTCAGATTCAGTGTCCTCCCTTTCTAACCATGTCACTCATCTGGAAATTAGCACATATCATTAAGACAGAAAACAATAAAATGTTAAAGGTGCTAATAGTTGAGTTTTTAATGTAATGTTTTTAGTCATATGATAGGCATGTTTATATTTTAATATTTAAAGGATCTGTCATTTAAATTCTCTATTTCCAGGTAAATAATCTTTTCAGGTGATTAGCAAAGACTGTTGAGTTTCCTCATTTGTTTTTTCTGTGTCAACAAATTAGAGGAGAGATTTGGAAAATATTTTTGAAGACTAGAGTCGTACTCTTAGATAATTATTTTCTGAAGTGTATTAATTTATTATATTTATTCATAATGTCTTTTTGTAATGTTATGTTTTGCTTTCCCCAAAAGCACCACATATTTTATTCAACCAAAAGAAGTTCCCTTTAAACACAAATCATGTAATTCAGATTCATGTTAGTTTTGAAAGGATTTGAATACAATTGGAGTGTAGCGAAGCTGGAGAATAGAGAAGTTAAGGGGCCTCAATGTCATACCTTTGGTTGTTTGGTATGAAGTAAGAAGGTGGCTTGACATCGCTGATGAGTTTCCTAAGGAAAGTCTGTGTTTTCATTGTCTCTGTCCACACAGCTACACCAGTGCAGGTCAACCCTTGACTTCTTTTTTTTTTTTTTTTTTTCTTTTTTAAGGATTTATTTATTTATTTACTTTTATCCATTTTTACACCCCTTCCCCCTCCCCCCCGTTTTTGCTGTTTCTGTGTCCATTCGCTGGGCAACTCTGTGTCCATTTTCTGCCCTCTCTTCTCATCCTTCTCCTCCTGTCTTCACTGGGATTCGATCCTTGGAATCTCTGATGTAGGAGAGAGGCATCCTGCCCGCGCAACCTTAGTTGCTGGTTTTTCGGTGCGTCTCATCTTGCCTCTCCCTTGTGTCACTCTCCTATTATGTCATCATCTTGCTGTGTGGCTCGCGGGAACTGGTGGTGCGCCCGCGCACAGGGCCTGGCGGCCCACGCACCTTCTATATATTTTTAAAATTTTTACCAGGAGGTCCCAGGGATTGAACCCAGGTCCCTCCATATGGGAGATGGACGCCAACCAGATATAGCCCCCTGCTATATCTCTTAAGGTTGACCAGAGATACCTAGAGTTACAGTCTTTTCCCATACAGGATGGACATATAATAAATCAGGCTTAGTTTATCACCAGCATTCTAAAAACCAGACCTAGGGAGGAAAACGAGGTCTGGGGACACATGCATGGTTTCTAATATAGCGAATGTTTAGCCCACCCTGATTATCACAGAATCAGGACAGTGAGAATATTCGCAACCCTTGACTTCTAACAGGCTTTTTCTCTCTTAACTGAGCTTTAACTTGATTTGAAAACTTAAATGAATAGATTTTAGTTTCAACATTTTTAAAAAGCCAAACAGTCCCTGTATAGACTGTTGCAAAATACAGTATCTTAAGGAAACAGAAAATTAATTTATTTTATTTTTTTTTAACTTTATTTTGTACATTTAATAATTGAAAACATAAGCAATAAAAAACTAAAAAGTAAACACAGATGAATAAATATATACATTTCTCAATTAAATGTAATGGATACATGTAAATTTTTTTGTTGTTTTGTTTTTTGTTTGTTTTTTTGTTTTTTTGTGTGTGTGAGTCAAACAATATATTACACAATATATTTGTTTCATAGTAATGCATTCACACAGTATTTGTCCTTTTGTGTCTGGCTTGCTTCACTCAACATAATGTCCTCCAGATTCATCCATGTTGCCATATGCTTTATGACTTCATTTCTTCTTACTGCTGCATAATATTCCATCGTGTGGATAGACCACAGTTTGTTTATCCATTCATCTGTTGATGGACACCTGGGTTGTTTCCAACTTTTGGCAATGATGAATAATGTGGCTATGAACATTGGTGTGCAGATGTCTGTTCGTGTTACTGCTCTCAGTTCTTCTGGGTATATACCCAGTAGTGGTATTGCAGGGTCACGTGGCAAGTCTATATTCAACTTCTTTAGGAACTGCCAAACAGTCCTCCATAGTGGTTGTACCATCCTGCATTCCCACCAACAGTGAAGAAGTGTTCCTATCTCTCCACATCCTCTCCAACACTTGTAGTTCTCTGTCTTTTTAATAGTGGCCATTCTGATAGGTGTGAAATGATATCTCATTGTAGTTTTGATTTGCATTTCCCTAATCATGAGTGATGTTGAGCATTTCTTCATGTGTTTTTTTGCCATTTGTATTTCTTCTTTGGAGAAATGTCTATTCAAGTCTTTGGCCCATTTTTTAATTGGGTCATTTGTCTTTTTATTGTTGAGCTGTAACATCTCTTTATATATCTTGGATATTAAACCCTTATCAGATATGTGATTTCCAAATATTTTTTCCCATTGAGTCGGCTGCCTTTTCACCTTCTGACAAAGTCCTGTGAGGTGCAAAAGTGTTTAATTTTGAGGAGGTCCCATTTATCTACTTAGAAAATTAATTTAAAGGGAAAAGGATTATCCTCCAAAAGAAGAATGGGCTGGGTGGGTTTTCCCCCCTTTCCTCAGAATCTAGGGTGGCAAGAAACACGAGAGCACTCACCTCCAAATGTGGAAGGAAGGAGCACAGTCAGGCTTGCAAACCACGGCTTGCAATGAAGGAGCCTTTGCAGGTGTCATGAAATTGTTGCCAAATGAAATGGATCAGAAGCAGCCCAGAGAGAGCCGAACACCTTTGAGAATATATAAGTAAAAAATCCTTTGTAAGCACACAAGCTATTCACCATTTTTCAATTCTTAAAACATTCCCTTACCCATATTTAAGAATATATTTTGGAATCAGTAATGTATTCAGATAACTTTAAACTTTTTGTTGTTGTGCTTTGGTTAGATTGAAACGATTTGCAGATGCACAAAAACCAGAACCTTTCACATAAACTCCCCCACAATTAAACCCAATTCCTGTTAGGCTTGAGTTCTTTAAATTTCTCTTCATCCTGCAGTATGCTGGTGATTGCTTATGTTGTAGTCTTACATTCTTTAGACTGATAGCATATTTTTTAATATCAGGCTTTAATAAGCTTTAGAAAAGTGTTTTGCCTCTCAGAGGCTGCAATTGCCAGCAATGTTACTTCCCTAACTTCCCCCAGTTCTTCTTTTAGTTCCTATACAATTTCATAAGCTGGTAAAGTTATTAATCCAAATAAAATTTGCAAGGATTTTTTTTTTGTCTTCTGCATTTCTAACATAGATGTTAGCTTTGCATGGAGTTGAAATCCTGAATGCTGTTGCTTTAATTTAAAAAGAGAAAAAAAGGCTACAGGACTTACTCTAGGCCTCAAAAGCAAGAAGCCCTGACTTTTTTTTTTTTTTTTTCTCTACACTGGTAAAAATTACTTGCTTGTATTCTTTTATTTTGTTCTGTTTACAATTGCTTACTTCCAAATTGAAGATGTTTCTCCCTGACAGACTGTGTGTGTGTGTGATGCTTGGGATTACTGCTAGAAATACTCTATCTTGTTACTTTCTAATTGCATTACTTACGAGTGTTGCTTTCCCTCTGTTACACTTCTTGTCGTCTTTGGTGTGTGTCTTTGTGAGTGACTTCCGATGTGTATTACAAATTGGCTTTTAGAGATCTGTTCAGTGCCTCCTGCCAGCGCGGTGCGTTTATGGCCACAAGCAGCCCCTGGACCGGACCACTCTTCATTTTAAATCCTCTGGAATTAGTTACTTTGCAGAGTTACTTGCTAATTCCTTGCAAGCCAAAGACACTAAAGCTTTGTGTACAGCACAGCAATAATTTCCAGCATCATCAAATTCCAAAGTTGTCACCATTTGGTAATAACCCCACCCTAGGCCCATATATTTGGCCACGTCACGTGACTTTCTGCTTAACCTGCAGCTACAAGTTGAAGAGCGATGCATTTTGGCCTTCGGTTTCCTGTCAGCTGGAAGAGCTGGCCATTTCCTTCAGCTTTAGCACTGTAACACCACAATTCAAGCTTTAAAAGTTCTTCATAGCCGAGATAGAGTTTTTACTGCTGTCTGAGGATAATAGATGATTTATAGTCTTGAATGTCATTTAAAGGTTCCCTTTTTCTTATGAGCTCTAGATCTAGTGTAAATTATTGGTTTAACATATGTAAGTGGTAATTTTTAAAGATGTAAGATCCAAATTCAGATCCAAATCTTCACATTTATTTTAGATATTTCCTGCCTGCCTAAAAAAAAAAAAAAAAAAAAAACCAAACAGATACAGCTCTATCAGTCCTAATTTTCTCTAAGATCGTGCCCACAAGCAACTCTAAATCTGTTTATTCTCCAGTGTGGCTGCCCACACCTCTTCACCTGTATGTCCTTACCTACATTTTTCCCTTTGCTAAGAATAACCTTCCATTCCCATGTGTCCGCTGTCTACACTTAAGCCCAAGTCAAATGACACTTCCTCCAGGAAGCCCTCTGGGATTCTCCACACAAAATAATAGGTCTCTTTTACTTCTGAAATTATATAGCACCTTATAGGTATTTAAAAATTTGATTACTTATTATGTACTTTTCAAATGTGTACATCATTAAACTAAGATCCAGGAATTCTGTCTTATTTCATATTTATATGCCCTAGAGTACCAAGTAAGTTATCAATATATGTTTATTGACTAAATGAATTATGTGTATAGCAAAGTCAGGTTAATTTTATAGGTAAAAGGATGAATTTGCCTAAATTGGTTACAAAAAAGAGAGAGAAGCCATGCCTTATACATGTAATATGATGAATGTATCAATTAATAATTGGAAATTATAAAAGTTACAGAGATAATTTAGTGTGATATTTAGTAGTTGATGGGGTGGGGGCCACAACCAAGGAAACCCTTGTCATCAAGGAAAAATCTTTAGCCTAAGCTGTTACAGGAACTGTTAAGAATGAGTGTAGGGGGTGGATGTGGCTCAAATGGTTGGGCATCCGTCTGCCATATGGAGGGACCTGGGTTCGATCCCTGGAACCTCCCAGTAAAATAAAAAAAATATATAGAAGGTGCATGGGCTGCCAGGCTCTGTGTGCTGGTGAGCCGCCAGGCCCGGGAGCCATGCAGCAGGATGATGACGTAACAGGGGAGAGACAAGACGAGATGCTCCGAAAGCTCCAGAAGCCAGGAGCTGAGGTGGTGCAGGTGGCGGAACACCTCTCTCCTACATCGGAGGTCTCCAGGATCGAATCCTGGTGAAGCCTGGAGGAGGAGGATGAGAAGAGATGGCAGGAAACAGACATGGAGAATTGCCCAGCGAATGGACACAAAACAGCAAATGGGGAAGGGGGGGTTTAAAATGGATAAAGTAAATAAATAAATCTTTAAAAAAAAAAAAAAAAAAGAATGAGTGTAGTAAGATATTGCTAAGGTTTGTTTAACTGGGTTTGTTTAAAAATAAAAAAAGGCAGCTTTGTTGCTTTAGACCAAATTTTAAAAAGATGTATTTTGAGAAAGTGTGTAGTGTGTTTGGTGACTTTAAACCGAGGGCCGCCTGGTATAGCTTAAGGAAAGCAAGTCCACCATGGACCCTTTGACCTAGACACTGCAGGGCGGTCAACAACCCAGGAAGGGACAGAAGGCGAGAGCACAGGTCTGGCGTGCAGGCTCGGGCATTTCCCTCCCTCCCTCTAAATAGAAAAAGGAGCATGTCATGGACGGACATGGCCGCCTGCACCAGCTGCAGCTGACAGCAAGGACTGGAACCTGAGCCGCTGGCTTCTCTCCCCAGGCACATTCAGCCACTTTCTCCTCGGAGCCTACCAACACGATGGAAAGCCGGCGGTGGACTTCCCAGGCGGCAGCTGTGCTTGGCGGCCCTAATGTGCTGTCAGCCACATCTAGACCACCAGGCAGCTCACATAGGTGAAAGGAGCTTTGGCAAATTTCCATAAGATTTGTTAATGAAACACTGGAAAGAGGAGCTCTGGAACTTTTCTTAAATAGTTCTGTCCTAGAGATATCAAATATTTAAAGGAAATCGTACAGCCCCAGTGGTCAGCTATCCGCTTAATTCCACTTGGGTTCTAATCCGGTTTTGGTGCTGTGGTGTCCCCCATCCGCCACTAGGCACTAAATGACTGAGTAAGACAGAGTTCCTTGGGTTGTTGAAATATCAGGAAGTCCCAGGGTACGAACAACAGAAATAAGCAGGGAACCCATGCAATGTATAAAGTCGTCTATTTGGCATGTTTGTAAGGCCTCAACATAATTTACAGAATTTATGTTTAGCTATATATTTAATCAAGGGAGATTTGGGAACCTACATTTCAGAAAGATTTATTAACTGTACATATCAAACTCAGAATAGACTATAAGAAACACATTTGAGCTTTATTTTTAGACAGAATTATTCTAATGATACATTAAGTTAGAGAATTGAGCTTTCTATAGATTTGCCTTATACATTTTTTAATGATCAATACCTATTACCCTCTTAAGAGAAATAGGCTTCACAAATATAACAGTGTAGAAGAGGGATATGAGAACTACTCTGTGGCAAAGTTTATTGAGCCTGAGTTTGATAAAATTTACATATAGAACACGGGGAGAATATTAATTTATACACATTGTCTGTCCGTGACTGTTTTAAATACATCAAATAATCTTGTATAAGATGTGACAATTTTATTCTTTGACAAAAATTCGAGGGACAATGTAAACTTCAGTGCTACTTTCCAATCACACCTTACTGATGAACTGTAAATTGGTAGAAAACTTTGAAAAGCAGTTGGAAATATTGAACACACACTGTAAAAGTATTTAAGCTTTATGATATAGAAAGCTTATGCAAATTAATAAGAAAAAAACATCTCTGGTAAGCCTTTCTAAACCCCTTGCCTGGGCTAAGGCTCTCCTGCAAATAGATAGATAAATGGTCAAAGGATAGGAATACAAAATTTAAAAAGAAAAAAAGCGTAAGAATTGGCATCAGATGAATGGAATAAATGTTCATCTCACTAGAAATAAAAGAAATGCAAACTCCATCAACAGTGAGGTAATATTAAATTAGCAGAGGTACGGCGAGACTGGTGTCCTTACACATCACTGGACTTTGAGAAGCTATTTGGCAACAGCAGGGACTGGAACAGATGTGTGCACACCTGTGGTCATAGTGGCACTAGTCACGGTTGCCAAAGAATGGCGGCAAGCCCCGATGAATGGAAAACAAAATGTGGAAGATGCACACAGTGGAGAACTGTTCAGCCATCCAGAAGGAGTGAGGTTCTGATCCATGGACAACGTGGAACGAAATAAGCCACACAGAAAAGGACAAATATTGCTTGATCTCACTTACATGAAATAATTAGAATAAGCAAATACATAGAATTAGAAACTAGAATGTAGGCTACCAGAGGGCAGGGTAGGTAGGGAATGGGAAGTTAATGCTTAAATTGTAGCGTTTCTATCTGGGGTGATGGGAAAGTTTTCATAATGGATGGCGGAGATGGCAGCAAGACATTGTGAACATACTGAACTGCAATGAATTATGCATTTGAATGTGGTTAAAGGGGAAAGTTTAGGTTGTAGATATATTACTAGAGGAACAATAAAAAAAAACACGGTCCTGGTCTCCTGCTCCTGACGTAGGCTCTTTCCACCAAAACTCTTGACCGCCTTGTATCAGGAGAGAATGTATCATCTAGAATAAACCACTTACAAACAAACATTTTATACAAATTATTCGTAATTAGAGGAGGGTCTATGCTCAATTGGGGGGGGGTGATTTTAAAGACGTTTGAAGGATTTAATAATAATTAGGGCCTGAAGTTAAAGGAAAAAGACAATAAGAGAGTGAACAAAAAGCTTCAAGAAATGAAGATTTCTTCACTCCTCTATAATACATTTAGAGTGAACATTTAACATCCAAACATGTATGAGATCCATGTAACAACCTAACTCACCACTAGCTGAATGGCTTTTTGTTTATTTTTGCCCGCTCTAGTTTGTTTCCAAAATGTTTTCTGAAACCCTCTTCTGGATGCAAATTTTTCTTTTTCATTAGTCCAAAAGCATCTTGCTTATTTTGGGACGGGCAAACTCCTGGCCAAGGTGTCTTTCAAGATGTTTCACGAGGGGCAGCTGTGGAAAGCAACCCCGGTCCACTCCTTTTCTTCCTTCCCGGACTGATAACACGAAGCTGCTGTCACATCACACATACTGAGTTCACACTCAGAGGCAAGAGTGAGACAGTCATGGTCAGAAAAAACATGTCGTGCTGGGTTTGTGTTCAGGGTTTGTTTGGAGTTTTCTTTGAAGATCTGGCTTGAAAGATGTGAAGAGGGTCATGGCTTGAGAGAGGAAATCCAAATATTATCTTCAGCTTCCCCTGTGGTAGTGAGTGCTGGGTTCCCCAGGAGATGCTTGTTTAGCGCCAGTCCTGCTGCTCGCATCCTCAGGCGTCCCAGGAGGTGAAGGCTGAGCTCTGCTCCAGCACCCCTGAGAGGAACCCTTTGGTCAAGAGCCCAGTTCCCCATCTGGTGTCTGATAGCACCTCTGTGCACATTTTGGAGTTTCTGGACATTTAGCAAACACATAGGGGAGGAATCTGCTTCATCCCAAAGAGCTGAGATTCCATTTCAGTGAGTTTCATCCAGTAGGGAATGACAAGTAGATTTATCTTCATTTTTGGTCGGTTTGGCAATTATAATCCACATTGCATTCCATCCCAATCCCAGGGTGAGAAACTCCTCACAAAGCGAGCCCAGGTCTTTCATTCCCTAAAATTTATATCATACATTCTACTTCTTTTATGGTTATTTTGTTTTTAAGGATGACAGAGAAATAGCTAATGCATAGATAGTTATAAATCAAATGTAGTGGTTTGCGGTACCTGTGGCTTCTGCGTAACTTCCACGCCACCTAACGCACATATCCTCTTCTCAGGATCAGAGCATTGGAAGGACTGGGCCCTGCTTCCTTTTCCTGTGCCAGCAAGGCCACGCTTGCCCCAGTGCTGCCAGCACTTACTCAGTGTTCAAACTCATCGAACATCCATTGGGAACTTGAACAGGCCCTAAATGGAGAACTGCATTCCTTCCTGGAAGTGAGGATGCAATGCCTGGCTCCAGAAATGAGAGGTGGCCTGCTCAAAGCCAGGTGCTGGCAGCCTCAGAACAACCTGTCCCCTTTGCAGTGACAGGATGCTGAGTGGGAGAAAACGCAAGCGGAGCTGGAAACGTGTCTTCTGGGAATTAAGTGTGTGGGCTTCTGAGAACAGGAAGAAGCCTGGGGACAGCGGCACATGGGCGGTGAGTGTCAGTGCTCTGAGGGCCTTGTGCTCACAGCCTCTGAGAAACAGCAGAGCCTAAAAAAGTGGGACAGAAAGCGGTATATTTGCTCAGAAAATCAAACACAGTGCAAGATGTGCTTTTTCTTGCCTGCAGAGTAACGTCCTGCTTTTCAAATGCCAAGTGCTGGTTCAAACGCCCCCAGCCTCTCTCTCTGGGTACCAGCGCTTCTTATTTAGAAGGTAAATTTATCAGAGGGCTCTGGGGATAAATTAAGGATTAATGTGCCCGATGACCCAGGACTTAGGTCGCATTTCTAAATTACTGTAACAATGAAGGAATCACGGCCGAGGGGCCTCTGCTCTTGTTCCCAAGTCCCATGTGCCCCTCTGGTTCTCTGTCGTGAGAGGTGATGGGGGTTCCTGCCCTATTTAAGGAACCGTCTAGACCAGGGAGTCTTAGCCTTTTTGGTTCCACGGACCCCTTTGCCAGTCAGGTGAAAACCACAGACCCCTTACTCAGTCCACACTATACTGTGTATACCACACCAAAAAGTCCCCAGAAGAATAATGTTTTTTTGAATTTCAATTCAAGCTCGTGGGCTGCTTGTTAAGAACCCCTGGTCTAGACTTCAGTAACCCCATCAACCAAACCACTGCACAGGGGGAGTGACCCTCAGGGAAGAGGCTGAGCTCATCATCCACACACATCAAAAAACAGAAAGCACAATCTATACCCATATAGACAAAATTGTTACCGTTTGGATTCACGTAAGAGTTGAAAAGGTGTGCGCTAGTTGACTACCTGATTCCATCTGTGCAGATCTACGAATTCACAAATCTTAAAGTCTAGGAGGTCAAGACACTGTTGTGTCCATGCTTAATGCACAGTAAGCCCTATAAAGGGCTGCCTGGTGAATTTACTCTATGGAATAAATAATCTGTGTTTTAAGAGTTATGAAAAATACCTTGAGATATATTTAATTGTCTTTATTCTTCAGTCTCCTCATGTATGTCCCTAAGGATTTTTTTTTTTTGCCTTTTATTACCCTACAATTAAAAACCATCTGCAGAAAATTTCTATTTAAATGAGCAATTTCAGCCTCCTTTCCAAAGATAATTTCAAATTAAACGGAAAATATTGTTACTTGATCCATTTCCTGTTCAAAAAAATAGTTTCCTGGCCAGAATGCCCTGCATAGGCATGACAGAAAAAAAACCTCTGAAGGGAAATGATTTCACATGACATTTATCAAACAGCTACAAAAATACAAAATATAACCCTCTGTAGAATTTTTGTATCAGAAAATAAACTAACAGGATGAAAGAATTCTCATTCTGACTTTTGAACCAGCATGACATAAATTCAGTTTCATGGAATTTTATCAGATATACAATTAATGGAGTCCACTGAGTTTTTCATTTTTCTTAGTTTTGCCTTTCTATTTAGTTTGTAAAACCTCTGAAGGGACAAATCCTATTTTACAAAAGGTAACGATAAGTAATGAGACTGATTTCTCTGTCTGGCATAAGGAAATCTGTCACATTGTATTACATATACTCATAGATCCTCTGTTTAGTTCATCTAGAGGCAAACAAGCAAACAAAATGGCACATATGAGCTGATCCTACTTAGGGATAAAAATTTTGCTGTCAGTTTTGCCCTGAGCGCTTTAGGGGAAAATATGCGAAGTCACCATGAAAGTAAGGATAAAAGTGGACTAGGCAGAGAGCAAAACCTGTGTGGCTGAGAATCTGGCTGCACGTGTGCATGCACAAGCCTTGGCTTTTCTGAAAAACCCGCTTCACATCTCTGATAACTGCTAGGCTTTATACTGCGACAACAGACACTAAGATTTTGTCGGGCATGTTTTAAAATAAACAGGTGTTCTGGGAGATGCTCCAGGGAGCAAAAGCAGATAATCTACGAATTGTATCTCAGAGGACTGGCCGATATTATAAGGGAAATAGATCGTTCTTCCACGCGCTCAGCTGGGGAACTGCACTCAGGAGACTTGCAGGTTCACAGCACCCCGGCTGAGTCTTCCCTTTACCTCGTCGTAGGTGTCCTGGGACCTCAGAGCACACCGTGTGTGACTTTGACGGACACCAGCAAACATTTTCATATTATTTATAGAGTTTTGTTAGAAAAAATAATCGACGCATACAGCTGTGATTTCAAAATAATTGGCTGAGGCTCTAGTTAGGTTAAAAAGAAAGCGTGTGCTTAAAAATATTAAATAATAGCATAGGTGGTACAGGGATGTGAAAAATCACGAAGGCTGCCTGCAAAACAAGTTTGGGAATCGCTGGCGGAGAGGCGAGCAGGTGGTGCGTGTGGGGCCGCGGGCCCTGGGGATGACCCCTGCTTCACAGAAGGTGCTGCAGAAAGCTGCAGTTAGTGCCACGCACACGAGAAAGCAAGTGCTTCTCCAGCAGTAAAAGCTGTTCGCCCTAAAGTGCCATCAGGTTTGTTCTAATGATGTGAAATGTGCAAAATGGCCACGAGAGAACATATTAGGAGAAAGCACAGATCATCTCAGAAGGAAAACATTGGCCTCATTATATCCTGGAGATTTTCACCTCAACTAGATTGTTTCTAATACTTATTAGATTATGGAGACTTTCAAACTAGTTCAAGGGCTGAAAAGAATGTTTCCACTCTACTTAGAAACTTGTGAAAAAGAACCCTAGAGATCCTAACGCAATTTGTGTAAAATATAATTTATTTGAGAAATTATTTTCAAATGTCAATCACCCCATCAGTTTTCAGGTTTACTTTCTGGATATATAGCCGTGTTGATTGTCTACCTGACTTTTTAAAAATGAGGTTATTGTGTGTTTTTTCCATATTAAACATTGAATTGCAATTTCGCCTTGCAGTTTATAAAATATGTGCTTCTCATATAACTTTTTTTCTAAAGATTTGGCCACAGTATCTTGAGCCGCTGTTGCTGAGCTCTTGCTCATGCCCCAGGCACCCCTTGGAGCGCCCTTCTCCCTCCTTGCTGGCTGCACCTCCTCATGTTCAAGCAGGAGGAGGTCATAGGGCTCACACAGTACCAAACACTCAGCACAGGGCTGATCTCTGCACCTGCAGAGGCCTGGAGATGACAGGTCTGCTTCCAGGGTGTCTGGGGTCTACAAGGCACGCCACGCCACGGGCGACCTCCATGTGCAGGGAGGTATTAGCTCCTCGTTGGATGAACTTATGAACTCGTGGATGGGGTAATGAAATTAGATCTGTGAAAACAACACTGTTTCAGCATCCCTGGGCCATTTTTTCTTCCCATATTTTAAAATTATTGTTGCCACTGCCATCTTGACAGTTGATATTCGTAGTCACCTAATCTGCCTTCAAATGACCAGTTCGTTACCTTGTTAAGAAAAGTGAAAACCACATCCCAGCCATCCACACACCCGTATCAGTCAGCTATTCCCAAATATCGTTCTACATGGTAACAAAATTTGAGAAGAATCAAAATTTTCCCATCAAAGGTAGAATAAACAACAATGTAGTATGAGAGAGTGAAATTAGAGAAATATGGCTTAGAATAATAAACCTCACTAGAGTTGATGAAATTTTGTGGAATCCTGTTCTCTGAATGGCATTTATGAAAGCCTTCTTAGTGATTTTAACATCCTAATGCTTTAATTGATGTTTTAAAGCTGTCAGCTATCTGATGGGAGCTGGATGTACTGAACTTTAAGAGTCTGTTCCAATCCTATTATTCAATAAAAACAAAACCCAAATCTCTTTATTTAGGACTTCACGTTTTACAAAAGCTCTTTCAAATGCCTTTTATCATTTACTCTTTACAACAGTCCTGATTAGGATGCATTATTATTTCCATTTTTTAGAATCCAGACAATGATTCTTGATTAGGTGATTTGCACCAGAGCTTACAGATTTGTGTGGTGTCTACAGACCTTGAACTCAAATTAAACAGAGCTAATCTAACTGTACTGTGTTTGAGGATGGATGATGATGATGGTTAACACTGTGCAACCTCCACTCTACAGAAAAATAAGCTCATAGTAAGTCAGGTTTTCACGTTTTAAAGGGTTTTTCCCCTTAGCTATAAAGATTATAGTATGAAACATCAATTGTCTTGTACTGTTGCACTTAAAAAATCTAGAAGCACAACAGGTATTAAAAAGGGAAGTGGTCTGTGCATTTTCCTATATGTAAATTTGCCCTGAATTTTAGACAAGGAAGGGAATTCTTAATAACCAATACTACCATGAAGCAACAGCTGGTAATAGTCAAAGCTATTGATAATGAAATGAGCTCTGCACTTACAAACAGTGTGAGGGAGGCGGGTGAGTTGTAAGAATCAAAGGAAAGAAATTGACTTGATGCAAGGCCAGTTTGGCCCAAATTTTGATCTCCGTCTTTATAATAAGCATTATAAGCATATAGATTTACTAGAGTCATGACTCATCAGGATTAAGGAACACACATACACTTCCCGGACTCTCCCTGGGGGATACAAAAAATCAGCCAGTGTTATCAATGGTGTGAACCTGTGACCCCTGATTAACTGCTCTGCGAAAGAGTTGGGATTTTATGCTAAGCTTGAAGGAATACTCATCCCTGCCAGGTAAACCTGACTATGGACCACACTATGCCCTCTGATTTCCCACTCCTTCAGGGCCCCTAGTCTTGGCACAGTTCATGTGCAGTTTTCTTTGGGTGGCTCGATGTCTGAGTCTTCACTCTCCCTGCAGTTAGGTAGACAGACTTGTCACAGTCCTGATGCTCAGCCAGCCTCTGGCAGTGCTAAGGCATTACCTCCTCTGCTTCCGTTTTCCCTTTCCTGATGTTCAGGGCAAGGCACCAGTAACCCCAGAAGTCACAGAAAATTGACCCACGCACCCTTTGCCCTGTTTGGCCCCACTGCTGTAAATTCAGCAACGCGTGTCTCCAAGCTGCTCGGCACTGCACTGACAACCCAAAGAGTCTTCCACGTCCTTGAGCTCTGCCCCGACCGGTACTGACCATGGTGAAAAGTGTCACAGGGCCTTCGCCACAGAGGTGAGTGAGGGACGGAGGGCCGTGAGGAACGGAGACCTTCTCTCGAGGTGTGTGTGAGCTGGTACGTGTGACTTTGGTAATTTGGTACAATCCCCATTGCTTAAAGGCGACATTTCAAATCAAAGAAAGATACAACCTACGAGTACCACCTATTAAAGCCCCTTCTCTTATCAGTGTCAAAGCTGAGGCCACAAGAGAAGGAAACCCTGGGTTAAGAAAACACAACTAGCTAATGCCAGAGCTAAAACCGGAACCCCATGATCCCGAGGTGCCCACCCAGGGTCTGTCCAGGGTCCCAGAGTGGCTGCCCTGACCCCCACCTGCTTGTAGAGCCCTGGGGTGGCCCCCGCTCTGCACAGCCACCACCTGCTTTTTGGTGCTAGTTGACATTCTTGATACGCAGTGCTTAGCAGAAAGGGGAACTTGCTAACTTTTCACCAAAAATAGGAGAGGCTCTCCAGTTCTCACTCCTACGCTACTTCTGCTGGGTCATATTCCCAGACATGCTGATGGAGTCTGACAGTTGCACTTAGGTATCTTGACCCAACAGCCTACCTAGTGAAAGGGCCCGATGTTCCATAAGCACAGGACAGGTGATGTGTTCCTTTCAGTCCTGGTAGTTCCTTGTCAAGCCAGATATCCAAGGCCGTGCACCGGATTCTGGTGAGAGAGGGCCATGCCAGGCTTATGAGCCTGGTCGTGTGAACGGCAGCCCCTGGCCTGGCCCCGAGGGCCTTCTGCCTCGCCCAGCCCACCTTGGGGCACCTGCTCTGGCATTGGTTCTCACCTGGAACTCCTGCCCATGTCTCAGGGTGCGGGTCTTTGGTCAATTTTCTCATAGTTTCCTGCCCTTTCCTTCCAGTTACAATTTTGGCACCACTAGAGGGTGATGGAATTATATAGAGCTTCCATTTCTGGGAGCCGGTTGACCTGCAAGGTGCTTTCCACCTTCTCTCTAACCCTACAGTCCTGCAAGAAGGGCAAGGTTAGTTTCATTCTGAAGACTGAGAAACAGTCACTCAGATTGGTTAAAATGGTTTTATCCAATTCCATACACTCACCATACACCCCTAAGTCCTGCCACTTCACACACATTCTAACCACGGCTGTCCTGAAACCTTCTCTCAGTACTCCTAACTCCAGAGGGCCATTTGAACCTTCCCCTGTCCACATAGTGCTTCTAAACTTTGACACGCCTGTGAATCACCTGACTCTCTTGTTAAAATGCAGATTTTGATTCAGCAAGTCTGGGGTGGAGATGGACGTTCTGCATTTGTAACAGAATCTTCCTGCACCTTCTCCTGCCATTCAAAAGCTCATCCTTTGGGAGACGGCTCAACTGCCCTTCTGGGATGTCTTCTGTTTTCTCAGCTCAGATGGCCTGTCTCGCCCAAATCCTGTGGCCCTGCAGATCACACTCCTGATTTGCCGTGTGGCGCAGACTGCCTCGTGGTACTAAAGGTCACTTATCTGTATCTTGTCGGCTAGGCAGTGAGCTCCTGAGCTCCAGAGATTAGACCTCATTCCTCACTGCCGAAGATTTCACCTTCTTCCTCCTTGTATCCAAGAAAAGTGCCTAGCTTCTAGAACATTCTTGATAGCAACCCTTGAATAAATTATGTACCCTAAAAGCCCACGAGCCTTTGTGTACCCCAGGGTGCTTTTTACAGAGGAGGCCTAGATTACAGGTCGCTCAGATGCGGCCAGACCCAGTTCATTCATTGCCCCCCTTGGCTGTGGGCTGCCTGACCTGCGGCCTGCCATGCTAAGGGAATTCTGCACAGGCACCTAAATCAAAGCATAATTAGGAAGGCAAACTGCTGTAAAAAAGCCATCATCTAATGCCTTCCAAAAAGAGATTTGGGGATTATCTGCACCACTGGCTTCCTCCTTTAGGATAATTAAAAGTTGATTGAAAGAGAATTTGCTTAAAAATAAAGAAGGTGACTCCTTGTTTTTGTGACTGAAAAGAGGATGCTGGCTAGGAGTAAGGGGTGCATCACAAGTGTTGTGTCATGTTGCTTCCCTACGGGAGTTAAGAAGCATTTACTCTCGTCTTCAATTTGAGGTTCAAGGAGCACTCCTTGTTAGCATTAAGCAGACTTCATTCATTCATTCTTCACTCAGTCATTCACCCCGTCATTCACCCCCTCACTTAATTCACAGACTCACTCCTTCAACAAGCAATTTATTGGGCACTTACAATACGCCAGGGCCAGGGACCCCAGCATTCTGAAGGCGTCCAATGCAAGAGACAGCCAGATGGAAATTTTTAAATAAAAGGGAATTTCCAGACCATCCTTTGTCCTCACTAATCTCTGAACTGAGTCCTGTGATTCATTTACTTTTCTGACCAATTATTCATACATAAGTATCATTTTCTCAGAGCCTTCGAAAGGGGTTTTAGACATACCTAGTCCTAAAGATGCAATAAGGAATTATAATTATATTTTTCCAAACTGCAGTTTAAAAAAAGGTTCTTGCCACTTGTTTAACAGGACAGTATTTTGGAAAAGAGTCCCTGAAAATTTAACATATGCAATTTTTATTTTCTAGTAAAGTCTGGCTTTTGTGTTCATTTTATTTGTAAGACATGCCTGGCTCCTGTCAGTAGCGTCTTCCATCAAGAGCTTCCATACATAGTCTTGCCTCACCCCTCCAAGAGCCCAGAGACTTCCTGCCAGGCAAATGGCCATCTGTGGTCAGAACCCACATCTCCAGGAACGCAGACCTGTCATTCACAAGCATCCCTCTGCCTTGTCTTCCAGGGTAGGTCCAGCTACCAGTGATCGCCTTGAATCACATTTTAGACCTTTATAACATAAAACTCTCTCCACTGGAACTTTACCTTATTTATAATGTAAAAGAAAAGAAAAGAAAAGAAATCTTAATTTGGAAACTCATTTTCAATAAAAATATTTATCTGTATGTGCATATGCAGATATCATTGGGTCTTGCTGGTATGGAATCATAGATCCCCTAAGAGAATTGAGGTTCTTGTCTTTTTCAGCACTGCAGTCCTCACGCTGTGCTCAGTGACGTTCCCTAAATTGAAATGGTATCTGCAACAGAGGCTAGGCATGACTAAGGCAAGAGGCATTTTCATTTCTAGGTCTCGTTTCATCAACATCCTGAGAACAAAGTTTAACATTCCTTCTTTTCTGAGAAAAACATCTCTTAACTATCCACTGTAATCGGCTCCTCTGAGAGACAGGACTGCACTTACTATTCAGGACCCACCCAGGGCTGTGCATCCGCGAGCTCCCTGCAGCCAACTCCCAGGACAGTCACTAATCTAGTGATGACATCTGAACAGGACAAAATTAATATCTTGCCCTGAGATATATGGAGGAAAAAGGAAACATAAAAAGCTATTATTTGTACAGCTTTTAAGTTCTGACCTACTCAGGAAAGCAAATGCCATCGTATATTCATTCATTAATTAAGATTCTTTTAGTATGCATTTTATATTAATTGTGCATTTTATATTCATATTATGCATTCCCTATTATCAGCATGTGTGCCTCTAGCACTAATATTAGTAATTACCCTCTATCCATGGAAAAAAAAAAAAAAAAAAAGACCTGTCAGCAGCCTGCTTTTTAGCAACATGGCTTTGAATCATAGTAAGCTAAAATCTGGCATACAGTTTGTCATTCATGCTGAAGGATTTTTTTCTTTTTGGTGCAAAACCAAACCAGAATCAGTTAAGATCACTTTAGTTAAAAATCAACAAAACTGAGTAGATATTCCTTTGACGTTTTCATTAGCTTTTAGACCAAGTGGATAGATTTGGAAGTTTTACCTTAAAAGATAAATTTTTGGTTATTTGTTCATATGACTCAAATCCCCATTGGGATTCAAAAAATTTTTAAAAAAATGTTTGCATCAGTTTTCAAGGCATTATTGTAGTATGCCATAAGCTTTATTACTATGGTAATGGTAAAGATAATAAGCCATGGCCGACAACTTTCAACCCACAGTGCGGAAGTGGACGATGCTTACCTCCTTTAAATTTCAATTGTCAGGCCCAGCCCATGCTTCTCCAGCCTATCTTTGCCCACAGCCGTCAAACTCTTCTCTTGAACAGCATGACCTTCACCTGCACTGCCAGCTCCTTGCCAGGCTGGGTGAGTGAGGAAGAGCTAACGGGGCTGGCTCAGCCCTGTGGGGTGCAGCACCAGGTACTGCATTCCCTGACCTGGCACCTCCAGTACCAGTAACTGTGTCTCCTTGTTCTTGGGACCAACTCCTCTCAAACGGTTTGCTTCTCCTATGTGTGTCCCAGTCCCTGGTTCTCCGTGTTGAAATCACTGGATTTCTCATCCCTCTGGAGATAGAGTTAGTCTCCATCTCCCTCACCTAGGGCCGATAAGAATTTCCTGGTGGCATTTGGCTGGGCTCTTTGAATAGTGTCTGATTCTAATTTCCTCAGGGGTTGCTCCATCTAGCACAAAGATAACTCTCCATTCCTAGCATTGCAAAAAGATCCTGGGCATGTGACCCGCCAGACCTTCCTACCAAGCCCCATGGAGGGCTCCTTCCAGGCATGGCACTGCCAAGGCGCCTTCCACCGTAGTTAACCATCTCAGTTCTGGTTGCATTACAAGACCCCAGAAAAGCTAAAATAGCCTCTGGGAGTTATGACTTGCAAAGAAGTCACTTTTAGAGTTTGTTTTCCACCAGACCTTACTAAAACAGTAGGAATGTGTTTTAAAGCTGACATTGGACAACACTACCATCTTGCCGCCCTACCTCTTCATATACATGTACTTTAGAGATAATGACAAAATGAATTTGAATGCATGCTCACTGACTGGGGCTGCAAGAGAACTCATTTATTTGTCTATGAAAAAGAGTTCAAGGGCACTGAAGTTTGGGCAAATAAAAGTACATGAGAGCCAATGAAAAAGTGAAAACCCCTCTCTAGTAAGACCTGAATATGTGGCCCATCAAGAGGACATGTCAACTGTGGCAAAGCATTAAGTGACTTTCACATTATCTCACTGGCACAATATAATGTTTTAAATAAGGACATTGTGAGTTGAACATAAACTGGATCACTAGGTTTAAAGGGTTGTTTCAAAGAGAAATTTTTAATTAGAATGGAGTTTGAAATCCATGGGTGATAAACAAAATTGTTAGTATCCTAAAATATGCTACCCTTGATTTCGTCTTTGTAAATACATAATGAAAATCTTCAGTCTAAGGATAAATGAGATGTGCATTTGAAGACGAGCTCAAAACAAATGACTTAATGTGTACCATAAAGAACAATCTCAGGGGGCCTAAATGCCAAGTCACTGTTTATTGCAGAATAATAAATCAGTGATTTTGGAAAGTCATATGTGTCATGGTTTTCAGCAATTATAAAATGGCCAGATTTTAAGCCTCTGTGATTCAGTCAGACCCTAAATCCTCTCCCACAAATTGTTATAAGAAAACTGTGTTGAAATCAACAAACAGACAACAAACAAAAAAGCTTCTGACTGGCTTCCCACAAAATGTGCTGTAATGACCATTAGCAGAGCAGCCAATCAACCTCTGTCCTGAGCTGGCCACTGTCTAGTCTCTATTGCCCTTTGGCATTGGTACCCTAAGGTTGAAGTCAGATCCTCTTCCAGATGTTAACCAACTGACTAAAATCCAAGGTCTAAATTATGATCCATTAGACCATTGGCTACTGTCGTCAGTGCTTGTACATGGACATAGCGTGGGAAATTGAAAAATTGTATTTTGTGTCAATAATTTTCTTTTAAGGACTAATTGTTGGTGTTTGCATCATTCCTTGGGCAAAAAGCCCCAAATGAAAGGGTTAATTGTTAAATTATATTTATAGCCTCTTAGAAAGTACCTTATTTTACTAGACTCCTTCATATTATGACTTAGGTCATGAGATCACACAATGGTATTTATGGCATAATTGGAATGTCTACAACGTATATATTACTACTGACCGTTACTCTAATGTGATTCTACATTCTTCACGCAGCGAATTACTAATATTCTTCCCATTTAGTCATACAGTCTACTAAGTGGTGGGTGAAGCAGTAGGCATTGGTGAAATTCAGATATGAGGTTTGCTCCCTGCCCAAATCTAAGTTAGGTGGAAGCTGGCAGTTGTTGGCAGCCCTGAGTCAGTCGACAGATTTAAACCTCGGTCTAACTTCCTGAGGAAAGAGGAAACGACTACGTGAATAATGGCATTTGTTCTAGTCTTTTCTTCAGCAACCTGCCTGTTGCTCATGCTAGCCTCCAGGGCACTTCTGGACCACCAAGGAGCTCAAGATTTCTTTCTCTATCCTGACTGACATCAATGCCGTATTTTGCTCAGCCAGGATCTCGCCGTGTCTTGACTTTTAGTCCCAGAGATTTTTTTTCCTACAATCCACTCCATGGCCCCATTTTTGGACCTCCTCCTCCCCTGTAATTATTATTCAGTGAGGGGAAAACCTGGTTTGATGCCTGTGTATATTCCCAGGAATATGGAATTTGAGGATAGAGACAAGTACCGAAATCTGCATCGAATGCTGCCCTAGAATGTCTCTGAAAGAAAACCTCAGGGTTGTGCTCCTAGGCTCCATCACAACGAGTTCTCAGCGCCATGTAGGTTCCTTGATGCCACTTCCTTCCTTCTTCCATCCCACTAACGCTATATTGTATTGTAATTATTTGCTAAGACATCTGTCATCCCCATTCAGACCAAAGGGCTCAAGTGTATCATATGGCATGGGAGAAGAGGTTTTAGTTTTCCCATAGTTCCCATCAGTATCTCCTCTCCTTTTTGGACGTGAAGCCAACTGACATTGTCTTATTCTCATGCGAAGTATGAATAAAGACATCTTCAGAAAACGCTGCTAATTTTTATTCGTTCGTAAAAGATAATCTAAGGGAAAAGATTTCACCTGAGATGCAGACACAGCTTCATAACAAAATCGTTTAGCTTCTAATTTGTCATACCAACGCTTCTCCTCGCCAGAAATTCTCGAGGTATCACTGTGTAGGAGCTGCGTCTTCTTCATCTTCGGATGGATAATTTGTAAAACCCTGCCAAGAAGGCAGTGAAACCTTCTTAAATGTGTCCTGAATGATTTGTGATCTGAAGAAAGCTAGACCTCAAGAGCTTTCTCTTCTTTATAACGAATTAAGCAAATGCCCACCGTTTGCCACAATCTAAAAAACTTTCCGGGATGGTCTCTACAAAGAGGGAATTTCAGTTGTGGGAACTTCAATTACAAAATACCCAGTGGTTTTTCTTCAAACTTTCCTTGAGAACCTGACCCATCTTTGTCATAGTGTGCTTGGTTTCATTCAAGCATCGTGACCCAAACTAACGTGGCTTTGTCCAAATTAGTTTATTTGAAGAGTGGCGATTAAGAAACCGTTGTATCTCAGTCTTGAAACTTTTCCATGTTGCACGAACGGCTTCTGCGCTGACTGTGCCTATAATGCCAGGACCAGAACCCTTCTCTAGGGAGCTCAGAGTGCTTCGAAGGAGAAACAGAACACCGCACACTCCTTTCTTTAGCCGGAAATCAAATGAGCAGTTTGAGGGTTTCAGCAACTCTCTTAAAAAATTGTGTTGACATTTCTCTACTTTCATTAGTTACTTAATACTATTATTTTTCAATTTTTTATGGATAAATAAAAACTTCATTTCTAGAAGACAATTGGCTCTACCTTCCTTGCTAAGCTTTTTGGAAGAACCCATGAGCAAATAATCAGAAATTGTTGTGCTTTGCCAATAACAAACATTTTCCACAAGAAGGCCTTTTTACAGAGCTCAATTTAGGTCAAAAGCAACAAAGTTTAAAGAGGCAGTACTTAGTGACTACTGAGCTAGGAATCAGAGAGAAAGCAAAAGGGAGAGAGAAGTCTCTTCTATATAAACAGAAGGCCAGCTGATAAATGTAGAAGGAAGGATAGAACTGAAAAATTCACCGTCTTGCAGCCTTCAATTCTAATAAATGATTTGGGCAAGAGCAGGAACAACAATGAAAAAAACATTAGGTTGCAATCGCTGAGTGAGAGGGGTTGTTTGTGCTGCCTAGGGACTAACAATGGACACCCAGAAGGACGTGCAGCCCCCAAAGCAGCAGCCAATGATCTATATCTGTGGAGAATGTCACACAGAAAATGAAATAAAATCCAGGGATCCAATCAGATGCAGAGAATGTGGATACAGAATAATGTACAAGAAAAGGACTAAAAGATTGGTGTTTTTTGATGCTCGATGAAACGTGAATTCAGAATAACATCTTTGCTTGTATTTGGATTTGCCATTAATGTGCCATATTGTATAGCCTTTGGTTAGCATACCTATCTTTATGAATACAACCAAAAATACACAACTTCATTTTATCTCATTATTTTACCATATTATATTTAGGTAACTGTTAATAAGTTGTATAAATAAATAGTTTCTTTTGTTGTTCAATTGCATGACTTACAATTTAATTTTATTGTATATTAAATCAGACATGGGAAGTGAATGTGGCTCAAGCAATTGGCCTCCCGTCTGGCCCACGTGGAGTGCTGGCCGTGCATATTGCTGGCCCGCGCAGGGTTGCTGGCCTGCCCAGAGTGCTGGCCCACGTGGAGAGCTGGCACAGCAAGGTGACGCAACAAAAGGAGACACAGCAGACCAGGGAGCTGGGGTGGGGCGGGAGATGGAGCGCCTCCCTCCACTCCGGAGGGTCCCGGGGTCGGTTCCCGGTGCCGCCTGGAGAGAAGACAAGCAGACACCGAAGAACACACAGGGAGCGGACAGCAAGCACAAAACAGCGGGGTGGAGGGTGGGGATAAATAAATCTTAAAAAAAAAAAACAAAAAACAGAACAGACATATGGTAAGGTTAGAATTTCTCTTCCTAAACCAAACTTTTAATCAAAACCTAGAATCACTGGGGCTCTTGTTAAAAAATACAGATTTCCAGGGCACTCAGTCTGATTAAGCATGTTCCTTGAAAACTACTGTCCTATATCACCAGCTTATAGAATTTGTTGTTTGGTACAGAATATACCAGTGTACTTGCCCTCAGTGTGTATAAATAATTTTGACTTATTTTTCATATATTACTTGATATAGGGCTTTATGTCTACATAATGCTTGATTATTTTTACAATCTTGGGAGAGGAAAGAGGAATTTTAATGGTGGTTCTCTGTAAGGCAAAATCAACTCCAAGTGGATGAAGCAGACTGTTTTAAGTACAGTTTCCTAGGTATAATCATTATGGTGAATGGAAAATCCTGCTTTCAGGACATAAAAAGAATGGGGATTGGTTAACACTGAATTCTTGGATAAATGTTTAAATCTTTTACCTAGATTTTAGGAACATGGAATTGATAGTCACACCTGTACTCCATCTGTTCCAAGATGCCATCATTATGTAATGTCATGTTGGCCTCCCTAATTTTCATTTTAAAGATTAGATATATTCCAACTTCTTTACTAGCTAGGTCTGTCTCTCTTTTTTTGGGATTCATTTGTTTCTCCCCACCACCACCGCCCCTTTGCTGTTTGTGCTCGCTTCCTGCTCTCTGCATCTGTTTATTGTGTGCTCCTCTTTTTGGGAGGCTCTGGAGGCCGAACCCGGGAACCCCCATGCGGGAGAGAGGTGCCCAGTGACTTGAGCCACCCCTGCTCCCCTGTGTCACTTTTTAAAGTGCTTTCTACCTTGTCCTTTTCAGACAAGGGAATCCTAATATATAAGCTCTCTCCGTATGACAGCGCCTTAAATAAATCAACCCCAAGTGTAATGTAGTACACTTAATTGTTCTAATTCATCCTAAATCTTTTGTGTATTGATAGTTTATTTGAATATTGTTATTTGTTTAGGCAGAATGATTTAATGGAAAAAGTATTAAAATTGGAATTCAAAAAAAAAAAACATTAGGTAAAAGCTTGTTATGGAAATGAATCTTCATATGGTCTCAAAGTTTCAGGACAAAGACTCATGGAAAATGGAAAATGTATCTTTATCATGAGCTCTAGCAATCACCATCTTCACTAAGGGGTTATACTCAGCGTCACCAGCAGGGCCTCCCTGCAGATTTGCTGCCTGATGTGACGTAAAAAGTACACAGCATCACCTATTTAGTTTTCTTGCTAAAAAGTGCTTAATCTGTATCAAGTTATGAAGAAATAACCATATATATCAGAATAGGGAACATTCTAGAAGACACTGGTCTGGACAGAAAACATGTCGAGGTCACACACACACAAAAAAAAAATAGAAGGGGCTGTTCCAAATTAAACTTGATCAAACAAGCAAAAAAAAAAAAAAAAGACAAAAGCACAGTGTGAATCTTGATTAGATCCAAGGTCTGAAAAATCTATAGGGGAGCAGAAATAGGGATGTAGCTCAAGAGGTTGAGTGCCTGCTTCCCAGGTACAAGGTCCAGGCTTCAATGCCTGGTACCTTCTAAAAAAAGAAAAAAATCTACAAAAGACAGTTTTAAGACAATTAAGAAAATTTAAATATAGATATATTAGATGATAGTAGATTTATTTAATTCTCATGAGTGGATAGTGGTATTTTTGTTATATAGGAGAAAGTCCTTAAGTTGCTTATTCTTAAGCAACTAAATAGTTCAGCAATAAAATGTATCTATCAATATCTCGCATTTATAAATGTATGTGCATATACACATCCACGCATAAATATACTTATACCTATACATAGAAAGAAAGAAATATACATACAGGCCTGGTTTCTCCCTGCCATTTAAGAGCTGTGTGACCTTACATGGGTTGCTAACCCCCGAGTGAATTTTTCTAATCTCTAAAATGCTGAGATGATGCCCATTAAAAAGAAAAAAATGACAAAGGGGCCAGGCGTATTCCAACACTTGTATTTGAACATCTTCCTCTGTGCTTATGTAACGATCATTTTCCCCGTGCCTCTTCCTTTCCCAAGTAAAACTTGAATCAAAGAAAGGAAAATGTTACTAGCACCTTCCATTTTCAATAGAATGGGAATTCTACTACTACATTTGTCTTTTGATGGATGATTGACATGCCCCAGTTCATGGCAGATTTAAGGTGAAGAAAGTAGAAAACCGTTGCCCCACTTATGATCATTTCTATTCTCACATCACTTTGGAATATAAGGGTTAAGTTACCCATTTTTTCCCTACATCTCAAAGAATTTTTTTTTTTTTTCTGCTGTGGCCAACAGACCTTGATTTCTGTTGCTAGGAAACCTGGAAGGCTCTTTTTAGTCCTCATGGAAACAATGTCTAATACAATCACTTTGGCTGATTCTTTATTGGCTGTTTGGCTTAATGCCAACTCAAGGAAGTCTCTCCTCAAAGCCTTGCAAGTTAGATCTAGTAGCTTTCAAACCGCTAGCTCTAGGGGCTTTGGGGAGGTGCCGCCTGGGTTTCGTGGGCGAGAGGGCCATTTCCCTCCGTCTTCAAGCAGAACAATGCCACTGCATCTACTTTAATGTTACATGCTGCTTGAAGAAAGTGTTTCACCGAGGGTACAGGGAGTGTGAAACATGTTTGAAAAGCCCTGACTTAGTCTAGCACAAAAGAAAATTGAATAAGTTAAATCCAGAGAAGTTAAACAATTTGCCCAAATCACACAGCTCGTTGATATCAAGTCTGGAATTAAAATGGAGCTTTCTGACTCTAAATCTCTTTCCATTAGAGCCCACTTCCCACTGCTCCTCATCATACCTTACATAAAACAAAGAAGGAAGAAAATTAAGCTCAGGTATGGCGATCACTTGCCCAATTTTGTTGTTTTGGTATTATCCCATTTATACACAAATGTCTCTCTGTTTGCATTTCATATTTTATAGTGTCTCATCAGATTTAAGTATATTAACTTAATAATGGATTCATCCTTCCTAATGTTTATGAAATAATGGTAAAAAGAGTCATAAGGAACTATCCAATATGTGACCCTTCAATATACATGGGGATGCTAAAATATTACTCTCCCTTAAGATGGGACATGTGAATCAGGTCTCTATACTAGGTAGAATAGAGCTTTCAGGATCAAGCTCCATTGTCCTGTGGCTGCAAGAAATGTCTTTAGAATATGCAGCTTTCTGAGAAAGTAAGATTCCATCAAACACAGAAATAGTGGAAAGTTTCTGTGAGAATGTTTGAACCCCATGTGTCTTTCACTCCCCACCCACAATATCATATACTCTAGATAGTGTCAATTTTTTAAAATGGAGCAAAGTTTCCCAAGTGGGAAGGAGACAAAGGAGGCAGCCAGTGGGCATTACTGGAAGAGGAGATTGTGTGGTCCTTGCTCTCGGCACCGTCCAGGGCTCCCTTCCTGACCCTGTGCCTGAAGCTGGGAGGTCCGGCAGCCCTGGGAGGTGTCCTCCATGGGGCACAAGGCTGGTGGCCTTAGGAGGTTTCCCTGGAGATGCCGAGAGCTCTAGTTAACACCTGGCAGTAGTTTTCCCACATGTGCTTCAGGGGTCTGGATTTCTTTAAGTAGGCACATAGAAAAACTTTCGCCTCTTCTTGTGGTTGTAAGCATCCGGAAGAAATTGTCCCTCAGAATGGGAGGATTTGTACAGGATTTGTTCAGGACTGTACAGTCTGAAAGTCCTGCAACCACCACCTAGAAACAAAGCAGGAACAGACAACCAGGGCCCTTAGCCATGACCTGGTGCTTTTGCTGCCCTGGGGGGAGGTGGAACGGGGAGGACTTGCCAAGTTCATTAACTCTGTGGTTTGGGCATCAATGCCAACTTAAGGGCAGAAGCTGATACTTGGACATGTTTGAGATGGAGGAATGCACTTGACAACCTCTTAACCTCCACCCCTAACTCTGTAAAACGATGACACATGAAGGACTGTCCAGAGGAACCGCTGCCTACCGGCTCAGAGTGGAGACAAGAAGTTTCTCTTTATGCCTAGACTCCAAGTAGTGGCATAAACATTTTTCTAATTGAGAATTCCTAAGCATGGGCCCGATGGATTTAGAGTGCAAACTCTCACTCTCTATCAGTAACCCTTAAGATGATCAACTGCTTAAAAAAAAAAGTGATCCCAGGCCAGTGATAAACCTGAATGGGTGCTTTCAGAAGCAGAAGCAAACTTGAAAAAGAAATTTGCATGGGATCCCCATAGTTAAAGTCCCGCTGAATCTGTTTCCCTCTAGACTCAGACCTGTATGTGCTTTGTGACCTCATGACCCTACTTTAAAACTTTTTAAAGAATAAACAATATACCGGTAGAAAGAGTTAGAAGATGAAACAACAGTACACTTAGAATTCCTAAAACTTCAGATAACTTAACATTCTGGTGTAAATATGTTTTAAATGATTAAAGTCATTTTAAAAACTTTAAGGCAAGAAAAAGACATTCTAAAAATTAAATAGACACATTAAAAAGTGACCAAATAGAATTTTGAGAAATAAAGAAGAATCATTAAATTAAAATTCCAATGTGTAGATTAAACAACAAATAGAATTGAGGAGAGAACTTGTGAACTTGAAAATATACTTGAGGATATTATTCAGAATGGACTGAGAAACAGAGAGATAGTTTTAAAGAGAGATTAAGAAGAATGGAGGCTAGAATGAAAATATGTGTTTAATAGAAATTTCAGAAGAAAAATAATAGTGATATTGGGAAATGGGATATATTCAAGAAAAAATGGCTAAAAAATTTCCAAAATGGATGAAAGACATAAATCCTCAGATCCACATAGTATAATGAGTGCCAAGCATGATATAAAGAAATATCTATCTAGACACATCATAGTGAAACTATAGATCGCCAAAGACAAAGCAAAGATCTTAAGGGAAACTAGAAAGACAAAGAACAAAACTTATATCAATAGAAGACTTCTCCATAGCAGTTGCAAAGGCCAGAAAAGAATGGAATAACTTAAGAATGCTAAAAGAAAATGTTTGAAAACCTCAAATTCTATATCTAACTAAACAGTTAACCATGAATTAAATCGAAATATACACAGATCCACACAAAACTGAAGAGGGTTTTCCATTCATAGACCCTTACTCAAAGAAATACTACTCTTGTACTTTCAGAAGAAGGAAACTGAATCCAGAAGTAGCACAATGCAAGAAAAATGATAAACACGTTAAAAAAAAAAAAAAAACAAAACATCTGGGTAAATTCAATTTAACACTGATAAAAGAAAACGACATGAATAATAATAGCTGTTTTAGATACTAGTACAACTAAACAAATGATATCTGAAGAAATGACAACAGTAACACACACAAGGGGGAGAGGGAATTGGAGTTAAATTTTTAAAATTTGCTTAAAGATCCTTAAAGATGCTTATTTTGGGGGGATAGCTCCAGAGATTGATGCCTTATCAGTGGGATATACTTTGGAATCTGTGCTCTTGAGAGTGACAGAGTTGGACTCAAATAAGTCCTCCCTGCACATGGTCCATCAGTCCCTTCTATTCAAACCTATATGTGATGGTGGAATTTGTAGGTATACTTCCAGAGACTGGAGCCTCTGGCCTGCCCATGTGCCAGCTCTGCCTGGAATCTTGATGGAGCTGCAACTCCTACTCTACAGCTCAATGGACTCACCCAAGTCACCTGGTGAGGAGACGATGATGGACAACAGCTATCCCAGGGAATGGAGAGAGCCTGTAGCTGCAGGCAGGATAATCCCATCTACCGTATCCATGGGATATAAGCCCTCTCTCACTTGGAGGTAGAGTGGACATCACCATCCCAGACTCCTCAGGATTGGGGGAAGAGCTATGGACTAGAGTGGACTCACTGGTATTCTGTTGTAGACATATTGTGATTCAAGTAATGGAAAAAATTACAACAGTGAGGTGGAGCCAGTGGCCACTAGATGCTATTGGAGCAGGGAAGGGAAAAGCAGTTGTAATACAGGGGCTTTTTTGGGACTTGGGAATTATCCTGAGTGACATTACAATGACAGATATAGGCCATTTTACATCAGCATATACTATGCAGAACTGTGTGGGAGAGAGTGTGGTCTACGATGTGAACTATGGTCCAAGCTTAATGACAAAGCCCCAGGATGTGTGTATCCATTGCAGGTGATGTGCCACACTAATGAAGGATGTTTATGTGGGAGGTTGTGGGAGGTGTGGGAGGTGGGGAACATGGGAATCCTTGTAATTTTTGTGTAACATTTATGTAATCTAAGCATCTTTTAAAATATATATTTAAAAAAATATAAAGATGCTTATTTTGTTCAAATAAAGGATAGATCAACTTTAAACTTCATTGAGGATATTTACTAAAATTTTAATCAAATATAACTAGGTGGAGGGAAAAAAGATGATAAAGAACACATAGTTGATCAATTACAGGGCAGGATTGGAGAAAATATGAAACAGAGGGGAAAAACCGCAAATAGAAAGCACAAACTAATGTGGTAAAAGTAAATCTAAATATGCACGTCTTTACAGTAATTCCAAACAGACTGCATTCACCAGTTAACAAAGATAACGAGATTGGATTTTAATACATTTTGCTATAAGCTATTTACACAAAGCTCATCTAAAACAAAAGACTCAAAAAAGTTGAAAGTAAAGGATAGAAAACTAAGGTGAAAATTCTATCAGGCCTAAGAGATTTAAGTGAAAAAACATTATTAGAGACATAGTGGATCAATACATAATAATTAAAAAAATAATTCATTAGACTAATATAACAACTTAAAAATTCCAAGTATTTGTAACTTCCTAAAATACAAAGTGAAAATTGATGGAATTACAAGGAGACATTGACAATACACAATCATAGTGGAACATGGAACATATAGCCCTTTTGGCAATAGATAGATCAAGAGGACAAACATATTGGAACATATATAGACGGTTTGAACAACACAATTAATAAAGTTGATCTAATGTACAAACATGGAATGCAGTATCCAAAAGTCAGATATACATTCTATTCAAGCACATATAGGTCACTGACAAAAATTGCCTACATATTGAGCCATATGCCAAAGAAATGATATACAGAAAGTTCTCTTACTTCAATGCTGTGTTATTAAAAAACATATCCAAAAATTCAACCAAAAACTCATGCATATTTAGAGATCAAAACTTTTGAGATGCTGCTAAGGCAGTATCTGGAAGAAAATGTATAGCCTTAAAAATGCATAGAGGGGGGAAGCTGATGTAGCCCCGGTACCACTCACACAAAAAATAAAGAACACAAAAAAGTGCGTAAAGGGGATACAGATATATAGTTCAGTGGTTGAGCACCTCCTTCCCATGGATGAGGTCCTGGGTTCAATTCCAGGTACCTCCTTAAAAAATGCATAAATAGAAAAATAAAACAAAAGTAGTGAGCAAAGAATACAACATAAGAAGTTAGATAAAGAAACATAGAATTAAATCCAAAGAAAATAAAAGGAAGGAAATTATAAAAATGAGAGGAGAAAATAATGCAATAATAATAACCAAGTAACATTTATTGTGAGCTTACTGTATTCTAGGCAAAAAAAGCAATTGAGAGAATCAACAAACCCAAAGATATTTCTATCAAAAGACTAGTGAAATGGAGAAAACTAAGCAAGATCATCCAGAAAAATACAGAGAAAGTGAATACAGGCAATATTAGGATTGGAAAAAGTAACATAGCTACACATACAAATGCAATGTTTAAAAATAATATGAGAATATTATAAACAACTCTCTATGCTAATGTATTTGAAAACTTTGACAAATGGACCATTTCCCAGAACAGTGCAAATGTGGCTAGGTGGCAGATGCTGTACTGCAAACTACTTGTTACCACTCTGCAATGAAACAAGTATGGAAATTAAGAATAAATGCTTAGAACCTTTTAAAGCAATTTTTTACTTTGCTGCAATATCCAAGCACATGTTTTTATGTTTTACAAAAGTATTGATATGCCGTGGATTGAGAAGCTTTGTCTTTGAAAATGCTAACTTAATAAAATTGATTCAAGAAGAAATGGAAAACCTAAACAGACTTCAGCTATTTAAGAAATTGAATCATAGGTCAAAATCTACGCCCCCCCCAAAATCCTCCAGTTCCAAATGGTTTGTGTGGAAGTTCTTTCAAAGCTCACTGAAAGGATCTTAGCTCTTTTATATAAATTCTCTGAGAAATCAGAACAACAGAAAAAGTACCTCCTATTCATTTTGTGAGATCACTATAATCTTGATACCTAAAGTAGACTAGGAAACTGGGAAAAGAAAATTGTAGGCCAATCTCACTCATGATGATAGATACAAAAATTCTAAATCAGATATTAGAAAATCAAGTTTTGCATGTATTATCACAAAGTATTAAATTTGGAAATTCTATTAATATGTCACCACATTAAAAGTTTAAAGGCGGAAATAGTAAATGATCACTCCAATAGATGCAGAAAAGCAAGTGCAGAAAAACAAAACAAAACAAAATACCCAGTCACAAAAAGAAAAAAATGCTCAGCCCACTAGAAATAGAAGGAAAATCCTTAAAATGTATCTGTTAAAACTTATTATAAATTTCATAATCAAAAATAAAACAAAAGGTTGATAAGAATTACTACATTAAAAAGTAAATCTCAACTATATTAAAAATAAAAAGATTCCACAAACAAAGTAAAAAAGAAAGTCATATACTGGGAAAACCTGTGGAAATCACATTAAAAAAACAAAACAAAACAAAACAATTTATTAAAAACAACCACCACCACCACCCTACATTCTATAGAGTAGAAATGTGGGCAGAGCATACAAACAGGCAATTTCAAAAGCAAGAAGCCCAAATGAGCAATAAGCATGTACATATAGGCTCAGCTTCACTAGGTATCAGGGAATTTTGAAACCATCAGATCAGCAAAAGATAATTAATCTGGTGACACCAAGTTTTGTGAAAATGTTAGAAATTGCTAGTGGGCTTATAAATTAGTACAGCCTTTTTTTTTTTTTTACTTTTTAAAATTTATTTTTTTAAAGATACTTAGATTACATAAATGTTACATAAAAAATATAGGGGATTCCCACATGCCCCACTCCCTCCCCCTCCCACACTTTTCCACATTAACATCCTTCATTAGTGTGGTGCATTTGTTACCATTGATGAATACATAATGGAGCATTGCCACTAAGTGTGGATTATAATTTTCATTCTAGTTTACACTCTTTCCTACACAATTTTGAAAGTTATAACAGGATATATAATGGCCTATATCTGTCATTGCAACATCATTCAAGATAATTCCAATGTCCCGAAAATGCCCCCATATTACACCTATTTTTCCCTCTTCCTTGCCTTACCGGTGGCCACTGCCTCCACATCAATGAAAAATGTTCTTCCATTACTAGAATAACAATACATCTATAGTAGAAAGCATTAAGTCTACTCTAGTCCATCGTTCATTCCCCAATCCTGAGGATTCTGGGATGGTGATGCCCATTTCACCTCTGAGAGGGGGCTTAGATCCCATGGGGCAGATGGATGCGATTATCTTGCTTGCAGTTGCAGACTCTCTCTGTTCCTTGGGATGGTCATTGTCCATTGTCATCTCCTTGTTAGTTGTCCTGGGTGAGTCCAATGAACTGGAGATTAGGTATTGCAACTCTGTTGAGACTCAGGGCCCAACTGGCACATGGACAGCTCAAAGATTTAAGTCTCTTGGACATATACCTGCAGAAAAGCCATGTGTAGGGAAACCATAACTGGGTCTAACTTTGTCACACTGGAGAGCATAAATTCCCAAGTAGGACCCACTGGCAGGGAGCCAAACTTCTGAGCTGTCTGCCTTGCCTATAGTGTCTGGATGTCCTCAGAGCCTGCAGGAGCCCCGTTATTTGAGACAATATTTACTGTGTAACCTCTGGAATGACCTCTCGACTCACTTTGAAGTCTTTTAGCCATATAAACTAATTTGTCTTTACCCTTTCCCACTTTTGGTCAAGGTCTTTTTTCCAGTTGCATTGTAGTTGGTGCTTTATAGTAATCCCTCAGTGCCAGGGAGGTTCATCCCTGGAGTCATGTCCCACACCAGGGAAGGTAATTCATTTATATGCTGAGTTTGGCTGAGAGAGAGGCCACATTTGAGCAACAAGGAGGATCTCAGGAGGTAACTCTTAGACAACATATAATACTAGGTTATGTTTCAATTTCAAAAGAAAAGGTTAAGTACAGTCATCAATATCGAGGGCCCATCAACGGTCCATTCTTCTTCACTAGTCATTGCCTCTGTACTCAGGGGATTCTTGTGGTCCCATTAGAGAATGAGGCAGAACTCCCCATGATGGGAATTCGATATTCTATTGGTTATTGTGTGAATCACCACCCACCATGACAATGCCCCATGAACACTTGAACTCATTCATATACCTTATAGGTATCCCCTGGGTGAGCCTCCTCCCATGCATCCCCCATCACTGACACCCCACACCAATGATCCTCCCCTGCCATGGTTGTAATCCTTCTGTGATCGAAAACTTCTTTAAAAAAATGAAGCCAACAAAATAACCAAATAAAATTAATAAGAAAATGAACTAATAATGGTAGTTTTAAAAATAACAAATAAAATATAAATTTTTTAAAAATTTTTGAAATAAAAATTAAAAAATAAATATAATGAAAAACAGTTTTTAGGCATTATGTCTTTCATCACTGTAAGATCTGTTGTTTTGTATGTACAGTCACATTTTCTTCCATTTATTCCCCTAGTGTCTTATTTTTTTTTCATTTTATCTTCAAAGAAGCTTTAGGTTACAGAAAAGTCACATACAGTGTATAGGTCATTCCCATACACCCAACCTCCTCTGTCTTTCCCCTATTAATAACTTAGAGAACAATCTGCTAATGTTGGGTGAAGCTGAAACTGAACTATGGCCCAGCCATCCATTCTACTGCGGAGTCTACCTAGAAATACACTGGACATGTGTACATGGATACGAGTACAAGATGCTCACTGTCCTCTTTGTAATAACAAAAGCGTGAAATGTGTGTACTCTGTTAGGAGACCAGATTTGCAAAGAACTGTTTTATTTAATGGAATATTAAACAATCTTACATCTAGATTTACCAACATTCATGTTGATAAATTTCAAAAATAACAAGTTGAGTGCTAAAAGCAAATTGTAAGATTTTTATTTTTATTATTATTTTTTTAAGATTTTATTTATTTATTCATTTATCCCCCCCTTGCTGCTTGTGCTCGCTGGGTCAGCTAACCACGCCATGCGGGCGGGCCTGCCCCCACCAGGAGGCCCCGGGAACCGAACCCGGGGACTCCCATATGGCAAATGAGAGCCCTACCGATTGAGCCACAGCCGCTTCCCTGTAAGATTTTTAAAGAATAACATTTACGTAAATTAAAAAACCACGCAAAATCATTATATATATTTTTTAATGAATAAATGCAGATGTGGTCAAATGCTAAAAACTATGTGGCAGTTATACCTGTCAACATGAGGAGGCATCCTCTGGGGAGGGGAGGTAGGAAGGTGGAACGTTCCTGTATCTTCAAAGTTTTATTTATTTATTATTATTATTATTTTGTAAAAGCTAGATCTGTTTCCAGTAATAGAAACACCAAAAAAATCTTGGTGATGGACACATAAGTATTATATTATTTGTTTTGTCACTGAAAAGAAACGTTCTGGGTTTGTTTTTGTTTTTTTTTCTTTTGTATTTAAATAAAGACAAGGGAGGGAAGAGCCTCGCCTGCTCAGGGACACAGCTCTGCTGGCTGACCTTCAGGTCCCAGAGCCTGACACACCGCTGTGCCTAGTTCCGGGGGAAAGTTGGCCAAGCGTGACAGTGGCTGCCGAAGGGTCCGAAGCCACGCATTCAATCACAAGAGTGCAGTGGCTGAAGTCAGCCTGAGGCCACTGGGAGGCTCCGTCAAGAGCTTACCCCCTGGCCAGTCATTGGGGTCCGGAAAACCCAGGTTTTGTTTTTTTGCTTAATTTTTGCTTTGTAGTTGTTTGTCTTTCAGGGCAGGTCAAGCTGGAAATAGTGAAGAGGTGAGGGCATGTCCGGCCCTGGACCCCAAGATGGACAGCCCCTGCTAGGGGGTGCCCCACGGAGGCCCTGCGTCTTCTCCTGGCAGCAGGCGCCTTCTCCTTCCTCGCCGAGGAGGGCCCGTTCGTTACCAGCGTGAATGAAAGGACACGTGGCGACAAGAGGACTCGAGGCAGGAGATCAAAGCACACAGGAAGCTGTGAGACGAAAAGCATTTTGGTTCCCCACCACCCTTTGACCGTCTGTGGGCCAGCTTCTGGAGAAACTGCAAAATCCTTAGACTTCCTAAAGGGACTGCTCTGTGGCTTGGGGAAAGACACCACTTCTGATTAGAAGGGCATGGCTTTCCTGCCGTAACTCAGGGCATCCGTTCACAGCGCCTCATCTTGCTCTTGTCCGCCCTGGCCCTGCTGCCTTTGGCAGGGTTCACTGCTCAAGCCCTCACACTGCTGGGCAGGCCTTGCTGAGATAGCAGTGATGTCTCCTTCACTCTTAGAAACATAAGCCAAATGGGATGCAGATTGTGAAACTTGCTTCTGGTTACCAGGAAAACTTAAAGAAGTCCAGTGAAGCAAAAAGCTAAACCAAAATCTTTCCAACCTTTGAACAAAAATGGTACTTTTAGGGTCTTAGAGTTATGGAAGCCAGTTCTCCAACTCCCTGCCAGACTTTGAAACCTCTTGTTCTTTGCATGGCGTTATTTAAATACACTGTGAATACCTTTAGTTGCACTAGTGACAGGTCTGTATTACATGAGACGGCACAGTCTGGAGGCCTTGATGAGTCTAATGAAAGGCATAAATTCCCTTTCTGGCACAGAAACATGAGTTTGGACTGTGGAATGGTGTCCAGGAAGCCCACATTTGACAGCCAGACAAGTAGGCCATTTACTTGGAAAGACTTTGAATCCTTTCCCAGAGTAAAATGCAGTGTCTTATACCCAGCAGGCTTGACATAAAATCTTCTTAACTGACTTGACCAGTAACCTGAATTTTAGGTTATACAAAAGTATTTACAATAACTTGGGAAGGGAAGGAGTGGAAAACCTGTGGCCAGGAAATGGACGTCCTCGGGGCATCCCTGCCATGATCTTCACCGACTTGTGAGAAGAGTGAGGGTTTATATTGCTTGTTGAAAATATCTTCACCTTACAACAAAACCCAAAGTCTGGGAAGAACATGCTAAAGGAATGAAGAGAAAATGGGGCATATGAAGACTCCTGGATCAAAATTTAAACAACCTAGGCATCAATCCAACTACCAAATTTACTGAACAAATGTTATGCATGAGGCGATGTGCTAGGTTCTCAGGGGATAAGTATGACGAAGACACAGTCCTTGCCCTTGAGTTTGGAACGGGCAGCCAGATGGTAAGAAATGAAAAACTGTGATGTAATTCTTAATGTCCTGAAAGAGTGATAGTTAAAACCCCGGTGGAGGGCAGAGTGAGCAGACCAATTGTCCTCGACTGCCACCCACCACACTGTCCACAGGCTCTTGCCAATGCTTCTGTTCTGCTCTATGGCCTACTGGCCTCTGCAGCTCATGGTGCTTTTCTCCCCTGTGACTAGTAGGAAAAGCCCTTGCATTTCCTAGGATCAGCTCTTTTACAGGGATTTTATAAAATAGAACTATTGGGCTTCCATTATACAACACACCTCTCTTTCCTAAAGTGCCTATACAGTGCCTTGGTAGAAACTGGAAAAGTCACCCCTTCTTTAAGACACTTGAGGGAGAGGATGTGGCTCAGTGGTTGAGTGTTAGCTTTCCACATATGAGGTCCCAGTTTCAATCCCCATCGCTTCTCGGCCTTTTGGCTAAGATCAAGTGCAGTTTCAATCCCCAGCCGCAGTACCAGAAAAAAAAAAAAAAGACACTTGACTTACCTCTGTCAGAAAAGTACAAAAAATATATATGCACAAATTTATGATGTGAATATATATGCACAAATTTACGATGTGTATGAGGCCCCTTCATATGTGGGGCCTTTGTTCAGACATGGTAATCTAACATGACAGAGGCTCACCTGGATCTACATCCACATTATGACTCAAAATAAAAACCAGTTTGTAAAATACTTACTGTGTACCATGAATTCTGCAACACCCTGACAAGCATGGGGGCTGGGGGTGGAGAGGAAATGTCCCCTGCCCTCAAGCCACTAGTAACAGGAATAGGAACAAGAATACTTTGCATTTATAGTTTCCAATTTATTTTGATATATATCATTTACCGCCTAAAGCAACTTTTAGAGGGAGACATTAAAGCTGTTTTATGGCTCAGAGTGGTTAAGCCCAAGCTGACACAAATCTGCGGGAGGAGTTGGGCAAGATTCTAGGATATGAGGTCGATATATGAAAATCAACTTTATTTCTATATTCTAGCAGCAAAAACAGCTTGAGAATGAAATGCAAATGAGTTTTAAAATAATATTTACAATATATCACACTACCCACAAACATTATTTTGAGACTTAACTATAACAGCTAAAATAACAAATCTTCTAGAAACAAAAAAATAGAATTTTTTTACAATTTTGAAGTAGGCAAAATTTTCTTAGAAAGGGTACAAATAGCCCTAAGCATAAAACCATGATAAATTAGATGTCATCAAAAATTAAAAACTTCTAGTCATCTAAAACATTGTGAAAGGCAAGCCTCAGACTGGGAGAAAATATTTGTTTTACATACACACACAAAATAAAAAGTTGGCCAAACCAATAAAAATGGGAAAAGGCTTGAAAAGACATTTCACAATATAAGAATTTCACAATATAAAAAGACATTTCACAATATAAGAATAGCCCAAAATCTCGTGAAAAGATGCCCAACATCATTCATTATCAGGGAAATACAATTAAAGATGCTGAAATAGTACCTCACCCGCACTAGAATGGCCAAAATTGAAAAAAATAAAGATGGAGACACCAACTTTTGGTGAAGATGTGCACTACTGGAGCTCTCATACATTGCAGGTGGAAGTGTAAAAGGTTACAACCACATTGGCAAAAGTTCAGGAGTTTCTTATCAAGTTAACCTACATTTACCATACCACCCAGCAATTCCATTTCTGAAACTGAAAATGTGCGCCTACCAAAAGACTTATTTGAGAATGTTCATAGCTGCTTTATTCATAATAGTCCCAAACTGGAAATTGCTCAAGCTACCCAAACTAGAAAACTCCAAATGTCCTGCAGCAGTAAAAGAGATAAGCAAATTGTGGTATGCCATATAATGAAATAGTATTCAGCAAGAAAAAGAAGATGCATGTGCTGAGGCTTCCTAAGTGCTTCTGAAAACATCCTTCCATTCCTTCAGGCTCCAGGCTCTGCTGCCCTGAGAAGCTACCTTTAGCACCCAAATCCCGCTGTAGCTGAGCAGGTGCTCCCGCCCTAGCTGGCCAAGGCAGGTTGTCACCTGTGCTCACCTGTGTTATCAGGCTAAAAACCAAGCATTGTAAGGGAGGCTTTGTTTTCTTTTCCATCTATCTCACTGGACCAAGAGCTCCATGGGGTCAGTGATGGTCTTCCTCGTTTCTGAGTCCCCAGCATCCTGCCCAAGCCCTTGATGTTGAGGAGAAACAGTATTTGTGAAAGATAAAGAGACCACTGCAGGTACAGCTTTTACTTCCTTTCAGTCTCCCAAGGCCAGTATGACAGTCAGTCAACAATGCCTGGTAAGTCCTAGGTGAGTCTCATTACGTAGAGGTCAGCAGCTGGAGGTCTGGATAAGGTTTCTATAGCAGTATTTGTCTTGATCACCTTGATGGTCAACTTTGTTTAATTGGAAGCAGCTTGCCCCAGGTCATCTGGCCAGTGAGGAGTCAGAGTTGGAATGGAGGTGGGGGGGATGTGTGTGAATAATTGTTCCCACCTCGCCTCAGCTGCCTCCCTTCAGGATATTCTCAGTGGGACAGGTGCCTCAAGGTGGCACTCCCTCCACGCAGGGGGCCAGTGCTGCTGCACAATCACTTCAAGAGGTCGCCGTCCTGTTTGGCTGGAACCCACGGGTGGTGGTGGGAGGTGAGGTGGGCACTGCCGCCGTGGGGCAGCAGTTGATGCCTGGCAGAGCTGAGCTCCTTTCCTGATAGCTGAGTGGGAGCAAGCCTGAGCCCAGGAATAAGCCCAGGAGGGGCGGGGTAGGGTGCCATTTTTAGCCTCATCATGCTTGGGAGAGCAATAAGAAATCATCTTCCCAGAAGAGGGCGTGGGTGGAAACCAAACTTATCCTTAACTACAAGTACAACCTTAGCGATAATCTAAAAATATTCCAAACTTAATCTTGCGAAGAACCTCCTATATAAAACATTCATGGTCACAGGCTAGAAGCAGCAATATCTAAGGCCAAACCAGAACAGAATAATTGTAAATGGAGTTTTTAATGACTAGGGAGGGACTATACACTGAAGAAGTCCTCTGGTACCATCAGGTGAATGAAGTTGCCTTAGCCCAGAGAATTAACAAAATTGCTCAATGCATTCTTGGATACTATTACCATCTAATTTTCTATGTATGACCAGATGCCTAAGTTTGGAATATTTTTAGGACTTTACTAGGGAGTAAAATTATTTGAAAATGTAACAAGTTTTAAACTAAGAGTTCTTAACCTTTTTTGTTCCACGGACCCCTTTGCCAGACAGGTGAAAAGCACGGACCCCTCACTAAGCCCACACTCTACTGTGTGTTATTTAATAAACATATCACACCCACACCAACACGTCCCCACAAGAATAAGGTGTTTTTGAATTTCAGTTCCAGAGCATAGACTCCTGGTTAAGAACCCCTGTTTTAAACAGTTCTTTACACAAATTAGGTGCAGCTGTTTCCATGTCAGTGTATTTATTTAAAAGAACACTAAAGATTGGCCTATTAGAGAAAAAGATAATTGTGAACTTGTTACTCTACTTTTTTACATCTCAAGAGGACATTTGAAAACACTGCTCTTAACATTGGAACACAAAATGGTTCCATTATGTAAATATACGAAATATTAAAAATGTATATATTAAAAAAAAAAAACCACACCTCAGGCAGATTCACCCGTCCATGGGTAGATGGGTAAATCTACGCTTTAACAAATGAATCATTTTCTTTTCTACCAAAAGATGAAGATGCCAGTATCTTGTCCCTCCTGGCCAGGGCCTGGCCTGAAATGTGGAGGGCCACGGTGGTCCTTTCTGACTGTGGACACCTAAATCCTGGACCCCCATCTGTGTGTGCGTTTTGTGGCACAGCATCCAGCCTCCATGGAGTGCTCCATTGTTCTGAAATGATGCAACCACAATGCTTACATGAACTCTAAAGTCACGTGACTGAGTCCAGCTACTACAGTTTAAGTCAACCTGTATTTATTTTGCATCATTTTACACTCCTTCTGAGACAGTTATCTTTCAGTTTAACGAAGGAATGAGTTTGAGTCAGTACATCTTTTCTTTCTACACACACACACACACACACACACACACATGCTTGCAATGTTTTCCTTTTATTTGTTCAAGAAATTGAACTACAGATGTCCCTTTCTCTACTCCTTCTTTGTGCACTGCACTAATGAATGTATTCATTTACAAATACCCTGGTGGATTTCTTCCAGTTCTTCCACATTTGGAGACCCAGTCATTTTTTCCCTCCAGATCAGAAAGAATTCTTCAGAGCAACTTGAGAGTTCAAACTGAGGTCTTCCATATGAGTCAGAATGGGTCCTTTCTCATTTGCTCAGAATTTTATTGAAATGGCACGTAATAACTAACTTTGGCTTCCCTCAGCAGGAAGCTCATGTAATCAGAGTCAAATCTGGCAAAATTCAACCCATTCTGTGTGAAGAAGGGGCACCTTAGAGAGACCAAGACTTTCTGAAGTGCTGACATGGGAAGGCTAAGAAGGAGGCGCCGGAGCTGACTCTCAACACAACGGCCACCCTGAAACTCCAAGGCAAGAAATCAAAAGTATGGACCCAGCTGAGCACTTACTTACCTTCTGGGGGGAGGTCTTGCATTAAGGAAGTTGAACAGAGCTTCTGAACCAGACAGACCTCAGTTCAAATCCCAGACCAGGTCCCTACTTACTTTTGCTTTTGGAAAACCTGCCTAATTCTCAGCCTACGTTTCATTCCCTTTAAAATGTGGGTGGAAATAGCTGCTAGAGTAGACTTACCTGAGATAATGTTTGCTCAATGCCAGTAGTCAACAGATGATCGCTGTTTGGCAATTATGATTCTCGTGGGACACTTGGAAGGAGAGGGACGTGCAATCCTAAGCCTTACTGAGCTCAAGACTGTCTGTGAATGTAGGCTCTTGGCTGAAGTCGTCTGGACAGACGGTTTTTCTTCTGGTGAGCCTTGGAGAGGCTGTAAGCTAGGTCCCCAGTTCAAGCCTCCTCAAGGTCCGGCTTGCACACGCTTGATGGCCAAACACCACGGCAGCACACTCTATGTCCGCATGCGCTGGTTTCACTTCTAACTACGCTCCATCGATAAACCACAAGGTCAGTACACTAGTGAGTTAACAAATAACCAGTTCTACGAAACCATCCTAAAAACATGCTTCCCACTTAATTTTAGATGTTCAGATCAAACATTTGAAATGACTAGTCACTGTGTTTGAAATGTTCTAGAAGAGGGGGGTATGTGTATCCATTTAAACTAATAATGAAGGTGCCAAGAACTTCTCTTACATGTTGTCTGATTTAGAAGGGAAAACAATGCTTCCAGTCAGAAGGTTTTGTATGTTCCAGCTTGTTTGTTAGAGAATTCTAGATAGTGCCAAATTTGTGTCCTGGCCTTAACATAAATATTCAAATGGGTCACAATAATTTTCACTGGGATTTTACTTGGTCAAAATCTAGAAGGTAGTATGCATGTGTTCTAAGCAAACACTATAGTTCCTGGGCTAAATCTACTTCACGTTAGGTAAATGACAGATATGAAAATGACGAATGATGCCAAATGGCCTCTTTGTTGTAACCAGACACCCGCTAAGCTGGTGCCTGTATGTGGGTAAGAATACAAAACAAGCAGAAAATAAATACTGCTACATTTTAGCATCCCTTTTTGAACTCTCAAGAGCCAAGGAATTGTCAGACTAAAAATCAAATACCATCCCATTGCCTCTCTCCCTGGCCCCATTCTATCAGAAACACTATCTTGTAAATCTTTAATTCGCATCTAATGTGGCAACAATCTCAGGAGGTTTGCAAAGTCTTTTAGATAAGTAATACAAGCTCAATATCAATTGGTTATGAATATAAAAGCAATTAAATGTGTGCCAACGGCAAACGAAAGCCTTGTACTGAATTGGGTTTAGTTTAAGTAATAGGTGCCAACAGTTCTATTATTCTTTCACGTTTATATAACTTTTATTGGTTTGGAAAGCCTTGAAGCTTGCTTTTATTATTTCTTTCTCACAGCCGCCCCACGAGGTAAGCTGGAGTAGTAGTTTGCTTTCAAGTTCTGGAGGAAAAGAGAAATGAAACGTGCTTCCCAGCACTGCCGACCCACGCAGCGGCAGACCCAGATTGCAAATTTTCTGTCCCGTGCCCCCTCTTCAGCCAGGAGGACCCGGCTCCTCTCATTCCTTCACATCCGTGAGCACTTCCTTCTTGAATAAGGCCTGGGAGACCATTCCACCTTCCATGCTCCTAGCCCCCAGAAGGTATTGACTTTAAAGCCTGGGAAAAGTCAATTTGCTGGTACTCGTGACAAAGTTGGCCTGTTGCCGCCACCACACATTTGTGTTCCCTTCAGAGGCGGAGATGATGGGCCTCTTCTGCCGAGACCACATACCCACTCTCCAAGCTGGAATGTTGGGCTCTGACCGCATTTCGGCACCTGGGTGACCGCGGCCTCCTGTGACTGGCTAACACAGTCATAGCCAAGGGTAAAGTGCACAAGAAAATGCGTAAAGCAAGGAGGGAGACGTTTTCAAAGGCCCCAGTCTATGGAATTTTACCTCGTTCTCCATGGTACTAGATACCCTCTGACCTATGTGGCTACATGCTGAGACACGAGTCTGTACTGAGAATCTGTGAATTTCCCAGGCCTCACTGTTCTCCAAGGGTATAATAAGGTGGGTGCAAGGAAGGGATTTCTCTTTCCCTCCATCTCGGCCACCACCGTCTTCCTGCTGTAGATAACTCAACACCAGGCTCCCAAGGCAGAAAGAGGCATATCCTAGGTAAAAAGTGTCCACTCACTCAAAGGTTTACTGGGGCAACGACTGCACGACTCGGCGGCAAACGTGAGAGGCCCTGAGTGTACACTTTGGAAAATGTTTAATATGGTGAACCATGTGGTGGAAGATGGACTGTGGTTAACAGGACAAATATGAGAGCGTTCTCTCAGGAACTATATCAAATGTACAATCTAATAGAGTGTTAATAATGGGGGGGTGGAAAAAATATACCAAGCGTACACTACGGACAGTGGTCAGTGGTACTAGTCTGAGCATGTTCTTTCATAATCCGTAACTAATGTTCCACAACAATGTAAGGTGTTGGTGGAGGCGTGATGTATGGGAATTCTGCATATTATGCATGATTGTTTTGTAAGCTCACAACTTCTCCAATAAAAAGTATTTTTAAAAAGTGTCCACTCAGTTCACATTCATTCATATCAACTTCTTTGAGATATGAACCTACATTTTAAAAATGTTTCCGCCCGCGTAAATTAGATACCAGGTCACTGCTGTCATCCAGTGGGTATTAACTACTGGTGGGAATGAGCAGAACTCAGTCCAGTCCAGGATGGTGCTAAATCGGGCACGCTGATTTCATGAGGTCAGGGAGGCCCTTGCTAGTAATCTCTTCAACTATATCCCTTGGTGAGCCTAAAAGCACCAGGGATCTTTAGTGTGCTATTATATTTAGTGTGTTAAGTACATGTACTTGTTTTTACTACTCTAAGTGAGCATCCAAATATATCACCCTCCTTTTCATGGGAATTCCAGGTGACATTTATCTACCCAAAAAATATTTACTGAGTTCTCATAATGAGCCAGGTACTAGGGTAAATTAAAACCATGATTATCTGACATACCCATAAAGTAAGTTAATTATTAAGAAGAGTTCAATTTCAACATTCCCGTTTAAAGGCACTTAAAATATACTATTCATGTTCTGATCCTGGTAACTAGTACACAACAGATATGACTCCCTCTCCAGATGGTGGAGGAGCTGCTGGCATCCCAGGCCTTACTGCTGACTCCTGCACCTTGTGCAAGGTGTGTGGATGCAGCTATGAGCTTGAAGCTGAAAAAAGGCTGAAGCTAGAAAATAACCTGGAATATCTGTGCTTCCTTGCTTATTTGAATCAGATCTCTATGATGATTCCACTTGCTGCCTTTCGATTGATGCAAGGTTTAGATTCCCGGTAGAATGACAATTAGGGTGCCATCAGCTACTGATGTTGACAACAGTTCTTTAAATTTCTATGCAGATATGAACACTTCCAAATACCACGCTTAGAGACCAGCTTAAAATCTTTTCATGAGGCCTGGTGAGCAGATAAAAGTAATTTGTAGTAGAAATTATGGTTACAAGAGTGGCAAAAAAGAATGCTGTCATGGTAACAGATTTTCATTAGATTTGAAGCAACAAGAAAATCACCATCAGAAAAGTCTAGATAGAGTTTGTTAGGCAATGGTCGCCATAAAAATTCCCAATCACAGTGTTGCTGAGGGAAACCAGTTTTTATCATTAGAGTGGAATCATCACCGTTACACTTACTAGGGTAATTTAGCAAACGGCACTTCTGGCGTGAGTTGGTAATGATTCTGTTCATCTGTGGACAATACCTATTGTCAACACACCCTAGGCCAAAGAACACATAATGAGCTTTTGCTCCTAGGCTCAGAGGTTGCCTCTGTCCCTGTCCTTGGCTCCCTCTGGACGATGCCCCTGCACCTGAGCCGGCTGGTGATCAGCAATGCTCAGCAATCCTTTGGCCAGGTGCACTACTGAGAACCTTGTGAGTTGGTCAGGAATTATATTTGATGTAAGTAAATGTGAGCATAAATCATCTTCAGAAAACCATTAGTAGGCTAGTTTCCATTCCACTCTATCTACAGTCCACATACCTTTTTATCAACTTGTACATACTCAAAAAGAAATTTTGCTCCAAAGTTGAAGTATTTTCTCCCTCAAGTCCAGAAAATAGGTTGGAATCAAAGAGGGAGCAAAAGCTTTTGTAAGAAAAAAATATATTGGCAAAATAATCACTACATTTTATCATCTCTCTTCATTGGTACATATTTCATTTTCCAATCTTCTAATCTGCAGGTTTTACTCTGCCAGAAAATATATCTCGTAGGGAAATAAATCAACTATCTAGTTTTCTACATGGATGAAGTCTCATTATTTCCCTACATATTGATCAAAATGTCATCATGTTCTGTATTATCACTTTTTCATTTCTCTGTAAGAAGCAACAAGCAAGGCATAATTTCTTACAAGAGCATAATGATCATTCACAGAACTGAATAATGATGAATGAAATGATAACCTAGACCTGAATAAACATAACATCAGTGCTGGAAAATGTCAACCCAGTCACTTCAAAAGGGCAAAAGTGTCAGTGCATCCAAGTTGTTATTTTTCATTTCAAGAAATGGACTTGAACATTCTCCCCAAAATTCATGTAATTCCTAGTAAGAGCTGTGTGTTGAATTATAAGTGACATTTATGACAAACAGTGCTTGATAATGTCAGCCATGTTACTCAGCCATGCAATTCATATTATCTAACCCTTCTGGGCATTTAGAAAACTCTTACCTTCTCATTTCCTCTTGTCATCCAAACACTGCCTAATGCTAAAGGATTTGATGGTTTCCTTTACTCGTATGATACTCCCTTTTTACACCAGATTGTTGTAACGAACTGTAGATCATACCCCGCCTGCCTATCATGAGATGGACTTCAGGCATCCCTAACGCCATGAAGCTAAATACACTGGCCTCTAAATCGCAATCTGAATCTGTATCTACCCACACAAACCTATGTACACACACACATGCATACACACACACATATGTCTATGTACTCAATAAAGTACTAACTTACATTACCTAGTCCCATGCAGTTTACCGGAGGCTATCGTGGGAAAAGAAAGAAAGAAAGAAAAGCACATTCCCTGCTGGATGTCCTTCCTAGATTGCCTCTTTTTTATTCTTTAAAAGATACTTCGGTTACATAAATGTCCTAGATTGCCTCTTTAGCCTTCTTTTCTATGTTGCAAACTGCACACATAATTGGAACACTTACAAAGTATCACCACTGCACTGACAGCTGGGCTATGTTTGCTCACGTCTTCAGAACAATGTAGTAAAAGTGAGATAGGCACGTGTGGCCATACACGTTCCTCCTGAGCTGCTTGGGAGACTCCGTATTCAGCCATTTCACGGGAAGGCTGATGGCAGGACGGAAGCATTTAGCCTGGCATCCAAGGTCACAGGGCGAGGATGCTGGGAAGTGGGGTCAGCCCCGGGCGGGGGCACTAACGGCACAGGCTCAGGGGCATCTCGGCTTCACGCCTGACCACCCTCTGACTCAGGGTCTCTGCAGCACCTGGAGTTGAGAACAAGGCACGTTTGTCTGCAGCGTGAAGTCAGGTGCACGCTGCAGAGAGTCTGAACTGCCCTTTGCGTACCAGAGGGCAAAACCACATTTGATGATGCTAGTTTTGAATGGGCTGAGAAAAATTCCAGGTAAAAGGTGGCCACCATATAAGTTTGGATCGTTGAAATAACCTCCAGCCCTGCTACCTTTCTACAGAAAGTTAGAATTCTACCGAACCTTATTCCTGCTGCCGCCTGGTTTATATCCCTGAGCTAAGACTCCCGAGTGCCAAAGTAAAGTCAGAACTCCTTTAAGGACCAAATCACCCCAGGAATTCTAGACTTACACACATCAGTGGCCTCACAGGACAAGTCTGCCTCCGTGACCCAATGGTGGCAGCTGCTCAGTGAGCACATGGACTGTTCCTCACTGTCAGCAAGGGGCGTCTCCTGGGATTTCTGAACAGTCCCATGGTATTTTCAAAGTCTGACTTACAAAAGCAATAGACACTTGAAAGTTTTTCTATTCTAAAGCTTTTTTTGCACAAGTTAAATTTAAACAGATACCTCAAAGCCATTTTGTGTCACCAAAATCCTTTCCGTAGGTCTAAAACCCTGGAAACAATGAGGTTGGGCCAAACCTCAATTTACCTCCAAAAAATGACTTTTATGTTTCATTAAAACCCTCGTGCGTGTGCATATACACACCCCACACCCCCACACTGTTTCCTTCCTTCTATTTCTCCTTCATGCAGTTGGATTGCCCCACGGACAGAGAGAAAAGCCGTGTTTACTGGCCCCCTGGGAAAGGAGCCAAGCAGCAATGAAGGGCGGGGCCAGGGGGAGACGGCAGGTGTGCGCCGTCCTGGCCGCAGAGGCTCAGGCCTGATCGTCTCCCCAGAATCTCCCCACCCTAGTGCCCGGCAGAGGAGGATCTGCAGCAGAAGGAGGGGGCGACAGCCACTTGTCACCAGCCCTCCCTGGGGTACTACCAACGGGGCATCTGAGCTCTCTTTAAAGGCATTTGTTATTTTACCACAAAATACGGAACAAAGCAAAGAGGATATGGAACTCAAGAATTAAGGCCAGTTCTTCCCATTGCTTTAGAAGATGTTTCCCTAGGCTCAGAGGAACCTCCTATAGGGCCAGCTTTTTAAACCCTCACATGATATGCAAACTATACCGACACATAGGACAGTAAAGCCCAGATTATGGAACCAGGCTGTCCTGGGTTCAAATCCTGATTCCAACCCTAGGTGTTCTATCGTGTTGTGATGACTAAACACCTACCTCCTAGAGTTGTCAGGAAATGAATGTTCCACACTCAGCACAGCTGATGGCTCACAGGAAAGGCCTGGTCCATGGTGGTAAATGTGATTCTATGATTGTCATCCCTGTAACACGTGCTGTGATGGTAAAGTTCATGTGTCATCTTTGCTAGGTGATAGCGTCCAGTGGTTGCTCCAGCCAAGCACTGGCCTGATTGTTACTGTGAGGGTATCTCCTGGACTCACAAAAGTAGTCTGCTGGTTACAACCGGGGCTGATTACATCTACTATCAACAAGGCAGATGGCCTCCAGCACGCCAGTCAGCTGGAGGCCTGGAAGGGAGAACTGAGGATGTCAGCAGTCGGAGGGAAGGATTCCCATCTCTCCTTCAGCCTGCCAGCTTCTCCTGGAGACTTCACCAAAACCTTCACTGAGTTTCCACCTTGCTGCCTGCCCTATGGAATTTGGACTTGCCAATCGGCACGGTCGTGTGAGCCAATCCCTAGAAAAATCTCATAATATTTAATCTCATAGATCTCCAGTCTCTGTTTCCCTGGAGAACCTTGACCAATGCACATGCTTCTCCTTAGTCCCTGTCTTGAAGAACATGAGATCTACAGTTTCTCCCTGTTCTCTAGAAAGGAAGATTTTTAAGGCTCGTTCACTTCTCTCACCTCTACTCTTGTTAGATTGCATATGGGTAGGGAAACCAAAAAATCCATCTTCCAACTCCTGGCATTTTCGAAGGTGAATGGGGTACTGATCTGAAGGGAACTGGGACAACAGGCACAGCCTGGAACTGTCCCCAGGAAGCTGGAGTTTGGCCACCCTAATTATGGGACAATTAGGAAGCTTCCTGTTGCAACTGGAGGGAAAGGTGCTAATTTTCTCACCTATTCTCCTATTTAAAGAAGAGAAGAAGCTCCTATAATAACTCTCAGAATATTTACATGTATGTGTATATATATATCTCCTGTCAGCTCTGTTTCCCTGGAGAATCCTGACTGATACAGTCATCAATGGCTCTCTAAAGACAGTTGTCTTTAGACATTTGTGGCCGTCAGGCAGTCCCCCAGTCTTCCGTGAAAGGGAACCACTTTTCCTTTTCCTAAGCTCAGAGATTTCAGACCACTGACAGTGCTTGCCTTGGAGCTGCATCACGAGCACCTCGATTCACAGATCCATTCTACTCAGTGACCATTTGTGCATGGGGCCAGGGGAGGCCGGGAAGCCTGGAGTGGAGACCAGGCAAGGGGGTGCTTGGGCAGAGACCACGCTAGGCTGAGGGGAAGCAGGTCCAAGGCGGCTCGTGCTGTGCTGGGCACAGCGATTCCAAGGTCCAAGAGCAGCCGTGTTCTTGGCCCTCACGGAGTTTTCTGCCTCATAGGAAAGGAAGTCTCCTGCCTTCAAGGAACTTGTGAACGGAAGGGAGAACAGACATGCAAGCAAGTCACTGCAAAGTAGCAACGCTTGCCAGCTGCTTTGCCAATTGCGCACCACTGTGGCCGCAGGGAAAACGGGTCGATCCAGTCCCTCTGGTTGGAGAACTGGGTCAAGGGAGACTTCTCCGAGGAATTTACCTGGAGTCACCCAGCTAATTAGTGGCAAAGTGAAGTCTCTCAATTGGGTCTCCAAAATCATTATCCACTCTTTTCATTCTTTCTTTTTGCTTCTCTTTTCATTGTATTCCCAGTGAGAAACAGGCAAGAGATGAGAAAAGTAAGGAGGCCGAGAGAAAATTCCCCAGATGCAGCAGGGAGGCATCAGCATGATTTTAGAGATGGCACAGTTAATAATTATTGAGTCCAGCCACGTACTTCTAAACTGAGCTCCTTCCAAATTCAACTTCTTATCAAGTCTAACATAATGACGGGCTCCCACGTAGCAGAGAAACGAATCCCACAAACACGCAGTTGCTCAGTCCATATAGATTCCCACAACGTTTGCCCTAAAACACGATTTTGGGCATGTGCTTGACTTTTTCCCCACCCAAATATCTGTGGCACAACAAACCAGCTGGGGGTCTTTCCTGGGGGAGGAACCGTGAGGAAGGCTGGTGGGTGGCAGAGCTGGGATCCTAAAGCTGGCGCCCCTTCCGCTGTGTGTGGCTATTATCTGCTAAAGTGAAGGAGCTGACTCTTGCTCTGTCCTTCCGCCCGTTTTTCCCTCACTGCCCCCTGAGTGGCCTTGCTCAGGCCCCATTTCTCATTTTGATCTCTACGCTGGGTCCCAGTGGGCCAAGAGCTCCTCAATGCAGCCCATTGCCCTCCTGAAAACAAATGAGTTTTCAAAAAAATCCTGTGAACGCACTATTCGAACAGTCTGCAATCCGAATATCAATAACCTTCCAATAGCCCATCAAAGGAGGGTGCTAACACATTATGGGCCACCTGAGGAAAGTAGCACCAGCGGTAGACTCTTCCCCTCAGCGCTCCTGCAGCCTGGCAGTGCCGACGATGTTTCCATGGAACCACCACCCTTCCTTCTCCAGGGAAGCCCAGGAGAACCGGAGGCGCTGATTCACGGTGGGTTTGGCAGATGGCTTTGTTATTTGTCTGCTGAATCTCGTTTTGCTGACTACTCACGAGATTAGTCAGACAGCAGCTCCTCACGTGCCATGCAGGCTCGGAAAAGTCCCTGCTTGGGAAATACGCTTGGAGGGAGGCCCTTCAGCCCAAGGGGAGAACTGAGCACCCAGCCACCCAGCGTCTCCCTGTGGACTTATCCTAACCTCAGAACGAGAAGAGAAGGGCAGGAAACACCCTGTCTTGGTGGTGGATGGAAAAGGAATTTTTCTCTCTTTAGCCTTTGTTAATAGAGGAAAGCAGCTAGGGGCCCACTCCTTTCTGAGTGTCTACTGTGTTCCTGAAACAATGCTGGGTGCTTCTTTGCTTGCTTTCTCCGTTTAACTTTCAGAAGAACCCTGTGAGATTAGTATTCCCATCTGTACAGATAAGGAAACTGAATTTCAGAAAAGTTAATTGAGTTGCTTGACCTTGTAAATATTGGTAGCAAAAGCCTAAGCCTGTGCCAGGCGAGCTACTGGAGCAGAAAGAACAGGATTGTGATATTTTTGTTCTGCTTATGTAAAAAAAAAAAAATACTGACTTTTATAAAGCTGATATTTGCAATACAACTGTTATATAACAAGACCCCAGACTCCTTGAAAATACCACGTGTCGTCTTCAGTTTAGTGCCTTCCCTTTTCTCCTTCCCCCAAGCCCCCGTGAAAAGCTAGCATGCAAGCAGAGAACTCACCTGCGGACAGCTGATGGAACATCTGAATTCAGGAGGCTTACGGAGGCCGTCTCATGTTTATAGTTTCACAGGAGGGTGATGCTGGGGGTGAGAGTTATGAATAAAGTGGGAACTTAAAAAATGAACATTGGGACTTAGAAAATATTGTGGGGAGGGAGGTATGTTTAGCAGTGCAGGGGACAGTCTAGATGAGGATAGCAGAGAAGTTTCCAGAGGGAGAGGATCTGAGCGGGAGCAAGTGTGTGTGCTGCACAGGGAGTCGTGTGCTTCCCGGGCCCCAGGTACCCTACCCTCTCTTTCTTAGTTAAGCCTCCCAGGTGCCTGTGGAGAGCCCCCTTTACCAGTTAATGAGCTGCAGCTGTCGCTCGGCCAGGTGGGACTGAACTGACATCTGTTGTCCCCAGAGTCCCTGCTCTGTCAAAGGCCAGATAGCTGAGGGGCTGTGGGATCTCCAGACACGCAAAGGAGCAGGGCACCCTGGGGACACAGACAAACAAGACGCGCTCCGGGCTTGCTTAAGGACCCGTGAAGCTGAGATGAAGGGAGATCCGGTTCGCGTGGAGGCCAGCGGCCAGCGTGCGCTCACAGTCAAGGCCAGAGCCATGGCAGGGGAGAGACCGTCGTGACGCAGCCGCCCCAGCCCGCTCGCAGGAGAGCCCTAGGACCTTCCCGCCGCCTGTGCACGCACGCAGGTGTGCGGCCTACGCTGCCTGCACGTGCCAGGCTCTAGAACGTCAGTGAAATAACCTCAGGACTTTATTTAAAGTAAAATAAAGTTCACGCACACACACATTTGCAGATGTGCAAGGACTTAGGGGAGGGGGGGGGAGAAAAAAGTAAAACCCATCAATTCCAGGGTCAAAGACTTCCCAGCAGAAAACTGTAGTTTACACACACCCTCAAAGACAGAGGAAGTTTAGAAAAAATGAGCTACTTCTTTGTTTGGACCCCGGTCCGGCTCAGGATGTTTGATTCTCTTGGAGAGCCCTCTAGTAAGCCCTCGAGCTTGAGAGCTGCCGAGGACTTGCCTGCTTGGCCTCCACATCTTCACAAGGGGGGCTTCCGGCCCCTTAGGCCTGCTGAGAGGGCGCCCTGAGGCCTGTGCTGGCCTCCAGCTGGCTGGCAGGGTGGTTGCCCGGCAGCCCTCCAGGAGACGGGAGGTGGGACCGAGCCACTCGGAATTCCTGTCTTGGGAAGGCAAATTGGCAATATTTAGTTGAAATCAATCTATTGAATGGGGTGATCTTGACTTGATACAGTACAAGAAAGGAAATAACTTTACTTTTTCCCCTCCAAACAATGCCTTCCAGTGTCCTCCTTTGGATTTCCATCGTTGGTACTTGATGACATCACAGGCAGGCATCATGGGTTGTGACTCACTTTCAGTTATGAAAATACTCTAGTACTTGACTCACTTTCACACATGTTCAATTTTCAAATTTCAAACTCACATCCAGTTCAAAGTTGTATCCACCTCCCCGCCCCCAGTTGGGGACTGACCCAAGGAGGGGGCCCGCGGAGGAGAAGGAAAGTGTGGTGTGTGTTTTCTCCCGTGGCTCCTTCCATGTCCCATGTTCATCTCCTTCTCTGTGTCTCCCTTCCTTCTCTGGTGTGCTGGGGGCCTCAGAGCAGGGACAGATCAAATCCCGGTGAAGACTGGAGAAGGCAGATGAGAAGACATGGCAGGAAACACACAGAGAATTGCCCAGCGAATGGATACAAAACAGCAAATAGGGAAGGGGGGCGTTAAAATGGATAAAGTAAATAAATAAATCTTAAAAAAAAAAAAAAGAAACTCAGGAAAAGCACCGTCTAAGCGATCCGTGCTATTGTGCCAGGTTGCTAGTGGCGTGTGCGTGGCAATCGCCCAATGCTTATTCCTCCATGGGTCATGTTAGTGGGTTCTCAGGAGCCCTGGGGGGCCTCTGCACTGCCCTGCCCCCTCTCGTGGGCAGTGCACTCTCTGGTCCTGCCCTTTGGCTATGAACCCCACAGCTTCTTACTTCTAGGTCATCCTGGCAGGTGGCAATCCTAGGAGGGGTAATGTCTAAGATGGCTGCCTCCTGCAGAGTGCACTTGACCATGGGAAGTTCACAGTTCATTGCCATGCCAGTCAGTGTTTGCCCACCCCCTGGAGTGGTTCCCCTCTCCCTGCCATCTCCAGCCTCTGGGGCTGGACTTCAACCTGCAGAAATCTCCAGGAAAGGAGCATGGGGTCCTATGTGCCTATACATTTCCAAAGTCTGGGGGACCCATATCAGGCTTCCTCAAGCTTTTTCTTCAGTTTCTCTTGGACCTTCTCTCACTTGGGTTGGGGTGGGAGTGAGCTTCTTACACCACACACTTCCCTACACTTCTCCAGCACCTGTCCTCATTCAAATGACCATTTTACACCAATGAACTCTCCACCTTCTCCCTCCCAACAAATTCTAGCCTTCTGCTTAGTGAGGACAGATGGGGTGCTGGGGATAAGGGTCACAGAGCCAGTTTGACCACCTCTTGGTAAGGCATGGAGGGGGCTCTGCTGCTCCTCTACACACTTTAAAAACTGGGGAATTTCTGGCAATTCTACTCTTCAATTTATAGCCCAGAGAATTGAAAGCAGGGGCTCAAAAAGATGTTTGTACACCAATGTTTCCGATAGCATTATTCACAGTAGCCATGGGTGGAAGCAACCTGATGCCTGTCAACAGATGAAGGGAACAACAAAATGTGGTCTATCCACACAACAGAGTATTATTCAGCCATAAAAGGGGATGAAGTTCTGATACATGCAACAACACTGAAGACATTGTGTTAATTGAAATAAGCCAGATACTAAATGACAAATATATGAGTCCACTTATATGAAATTTCTAAAATAAGCAAATTCATAAACAGGAGATTTCTGGTTTCAAGGGGTTGGGGAAAGGGGAGTGGAAAGTACTGCTTAATGGGCACAGAGTTCCTGTTTTGGGTGATGAAAAAGTTTTAGTAATGGGAGGTGGCAATAGTAGCACCACATTGTAAAGTAATCAATGCCACTGAATGGAACACTTAAAAATGGTTAAAAAGGCAACTTTTATGTTCTAGATATGTTACCACACACACACACACACAAATCTCTTCTTAAATAAAATTAACAGAAAAGTTAAAAGATAATATTGGTGAGTCGTAGTGCCTTTTCACTTCAGTTGTGAGGCTTCAACAAAAATTCTGAGACAACAGGGACGTTCCCCTCAATATCCTTCTATACAATGGTAGGAGCAGAACCTGAAAGGGAGAAGCTGGAGGGGCAGTGAAGGCCTCCCAAGTGCAAGACAGAATTTGGGAGGATTGAAGATGGTTAAGAGCATGGACTTTGGAGACACACAGTACTGGGTTCCCACCTGGTTTGGCAGTTTCCTCAGTGTGTGACTTGGGACAAGGCTAATAACCTTCTGGCCTCGATTTCATCATCAGTTAAATGGGGGAAATAATAGTACATATCTCACAGGGTTGTTGTGAAACTTAAATTAGATCATTGTAAAGCATTTAGTGAAATAGTAACTGATAAATAAAGGTCAATTACTACAAGTAAGCAAGGATTGTTATTAGTCAGAGTTCTCTGAGAATCAACAGGATATATGCATATGTACATTACGAGATTATTTTAAGCAATTATGTCATGCAATTGTGGTGTCGGCAAGTCTGAAATCTGTAGGGTAGACCAGCAGGCCAGAGTTTGTGGTGGGAGGAAGGTTGCAGCCTGGAGTCTGAGATCCGGAGGGGCATCTGGCAGGCTGGAAAGGAGTGGAGGGTGTAGAGTTGAGGCAGAATTTCTTATTCTTTCTGGAACCCTCGTTCTTTGCTCTTAAGGCCTCCAACTGACCGGTTGAGGCCCACTCACATTTTAGAGGGTGATCTCCTCTACTTAAAGTTAACTCATTGCAGATGCTAATCCCAACTGCAAAACACCTGCACGGCAACACCTTGGCCAGAGTTTGACCCAAATATTGGACACCATAGTCTGTAGCCAAGCTGACCCATAAAATTGACAGTCACAGCTGCATGCGAGAGGAAAGAGCCCCATCTCTAGGTGGCACTCTTCACACAGGCTCTGAGGCCAGGGGCACCCTGGGGGGCTGTGCAGAAGGTAGCTGCTCCAGCGGCTCTGAGAAGCCTGCTGGGAGAAAGGGGAAGAGAAAAACAGACCTTCTCTCCCAAGCAGGGAGACAAGTCAAGTCCTAGCACTGATTGCTGGCAGCTCTCCAGTTCCGGCTGTTTTTCCAATCCAAGTTTATTCTTTTCTAAGCAAAGCAAAGCAAAGCAAAACAAAAACCCACTAGCAATGACTTGAGGAAACTTGGGTGAGTCTCTGTTCCAAAAAAGCCCGACCCAAACAATGACCCTGCCTCCTAGAATGTTCCACTCCTTCCACAGAGGCTCTCTGGTCAGATCTGTGGACAACTATTCTTGTTATTCTTATAACAAGTGGAAGCAACCAGAACTCCGGGAGCCTCTCCATCTGATCTGTTCTTGAGGTCAGATTTTAATAAAAATCTTTCCAAGAAACAAGAGGAGGAAGGAACAGTCGTTTTCTGACCGAAGGCCATTTTGAGGTACTGGTGGCGTCTATCAAACCTTGTCAGTGGCTGAGTGATTGAGCAAGTCATTTCAGACAATGCACAGCATTTTTTGTGCTGTGCCCAGCAATTTAAATAAGGGCTTTTATAGGGATAATGACTCTCAAATGTTCAGATGGCTCCACTATAATAATATGCATGTGATAGACTGCATTTGCATTGTCAAAGAACAAAACCCTGAAATCAGGAATAACAAATTGAAACACATGGAGATATTCTTTCTGTCAGAATCTTGCTATGACTTTATCACAAATACTTTAGCTCTTTGTGGTAGATGGTTTGCAATGACAAATGCAACAATCCTCTGCAATGCAACTGTGCGATGTGATTTTGTCATTCTTCCCATCAAGAAACGAGCCTATTATCCTTCCTTTTGAACCTTGGTTAGCAACGTGACTTACTTTGATGGACCCAAGGTGAAGTTGTATGATTCACAAATCTTAGCCCCCAAGGCCTCACTGCTCCCATTTTTGCCCTCTTCTGGTCCTGAGATCTCCATATATGGAAGCCTTGAGGATGAACTGCTACATGGAGAGAGGTCCAGCTGACAGGCAGCATCGGCTGCCAGGGAGTGAGGCTGTGTTGGACAATCCACGTGCGGCCAAGCCACCACGTGACCATCATCTAATAGCGACTCCAGGCAAGACCAGCGGAAGAATCACCCAGCTGAGCTCAGTCTAAATTGCTGACCCACAGAGTTGTTAGCAAATAAGCAGTGTGTTTAAGCCACGAAATTGTGGGGTGCTTTGTTGTGCTGAAAGCACTCACTGATACAAGCGTAAACCACTTTCCTCATAAGCAGGTGCTCGTCTAACCAGGTAGTAGGAAGGGAGGTGAGGCCACTAACATAGTCAACCAGTGATGGAACCTTCAGAAGTTGCCTTGCTCAGAGCTTGTTATCATGAAAAACATTTTATTGTTAAACAGCGTGAAGAGCAAGGGTGGGCCTTCGGTTCTGATTGCTAAAACTAGAAGCAAGCGGTGTGACAGTCGGGTGGCTGGCATTGCTTGCTCTTTGGGCTGTGTTTGATCTCTGAAAAAGCTGGCTCCCAGGAACACCTGGGACCACTCGTCCAGCTAGGGTGGAGCACAGGCTTGTGCAACTTGCATGTGTCAACCGCTACATCCCGGAGTTCTCCCTCTTCTTTCTCTTCTGCCAACTATTGCAATTAATAGCAAACTCCGTGTAGTCACTTTTTCAGCTGGAGGATATTACCCAGAATCCGGAACCTGACTCTGAGTGATAACTGACAACAGCTGTAGGCAGAGAAATGGCAATGGCTTGGTAATGATTTTTCAAATGGACCCAGAGCTTATCAAGGCCAATCCAGTTATGTCCGACTGCGAGAATACAAGTGCGTGTGATGGCTCTGCATTCTCAGAGGAGCCTGACCGTGTGCCAATTGCACACACTGGCCAGCCAGCCAGGTCTTGTTCTCTGTCATTTAATAACTTCACTGGAATGCAACTTGGCTTTAGCCGACTGCTTCTCATCCTTGGCCGAGAAGAAAAATTTCCATGGTGCTCATATAAAATCTTACAGTCAGCACGGTGAAACAAATGCCCTGCTGCTCTTTTTCTTGCATCTTTCCATCAGTGGTCCCACTGGAGGGAAAAACATATTCCCCAGGGCAGAGCAGACAGGTGGAGAAGAGTAGATGGGACACTCCTGGACTTAGGGTGGAATCCAAGGGCTCCAGAGAGTTCTGCGCACTCCCTCTCACCCTGGCCATGGGCTTCTCTGCTCCTGTCTTTGTTCTAAGGGACTTGGGTGGTGAGAAAATCAGGCACAGCGTCCTAGGGCGTAAAGCTGTTATTGGATGGCGTTGCTGGCAATCAAAGGACTCTGTTTTTGCGATAGGGATGAGCCATGGGCCATCATTCTGCAGCTTTGAAATCATGCTCAAGTTTAATTTTCTTAAAAAATTAAATTTTGGTCAACTACTACTGTCCCAAAATTCTGATCCAAGGTGGGCACAGGGGGTGGTGTGAAAGTATTCCATCCTCACAGAATACAAAACCGCTAAAACGTTTTAAAAACTGAAAGGTATCAAACAATACAACGCTTTGTTTCTTTAATTCTAAATAAAATTTCCGAAGAGTGACAATTTCACGGGCAAGTATCTCAGTGGTAAGGAAATGAATGATGTGAAAGGAAGTTCTCCATGTACAGTGGATTCTTATTTTGCATTCAATAATTACATAGAGAAGTGTGTGGCCCACCTAAGATATGGAATAGAAATTTCAGAGTAAAATACCCCTTTAAAGAAAAATCTTTTACAATGGTTCCAAAATTTAATTTCAGATATATTTGCATTTTACTGATGTTGGAACAGTATGTCCTTAGAAAAAAGGGGCCTTCCTTAAATATGCCTTTTAAAGATTCGATAAGATGCAAAGGTATTTGATCTCCTTGGAAAGAAGGTGGAATCACACAGAAAGTAAAAATATGCTTTTCTTTTCATTCATAGCTCATGGAATTAAACAAAAAAATTACCCTGAAAATTTGTCTCAGTCTACTATTCACTCCTATAATTACTTTATTGTAGGGAAAGAATATATTCAATATATTCTTTTATATATATATATATATATATATATATATTTCATGGTGCCATTTTGTCAATTATTCAGTGTCCGGGAGAGAAACTAGTGACTCAGGCAAGCAAAGATCAGTCAGCAGCCCCTCGTTTCCCCCACTTCCCCCCACTTCTCCCCTAGTCCTCTCCATCCCAAGTAAACTCAAATCATGTAGTTTGCCTCTATAGTTTGATCAAATTATTCAAATAATTGCCCAAGCTCTTTTTTTTCCTGATGCCAACGCTGATTGTCCATTAGCCGTAAACTACCAGAAAGAACCTAAGCAGCAAGGCTGCCGTATCTGGACTTCTGGATTCCTGCCTAACGAAGCAAACACGTATTCAAGAGTCTGTGAAGGCAAAAGATGGAACAAGGTCTGATCCTACAGAGTTCAGCCTCAGTGCTTGGCAGAATAGGACCCAAAAGCTTTTTTCGGCATGTGTAGAAAATAAACTGATGTGTTTCTTCATGATTTTCACTCCTAATCCTTTTCATTTCGTTTTGACTTGTTTACTGTTCCTGTAACAGAACTTAAATACCATGCAGTATTTATGTAAATCCTGTCAACATTTGTTCACTTCAGTACCCCCAGCCCTCAGCCAGAGCCTGGCACATGGTAGGTTCAAAATGAATAGCTTTATTTAGGTATCTATCCATCCATCCATCCATCCATCCATCCATCCATCCATCCATCCATC
>JAKSZT010054335.1:14423123-14544545 GCA_026826555.1 Tolypeutes matacus | reverse complement strand
ATCCATCCATCCATCCATCCATCCATCCATCCATCCATCCATCCATCCATCCAAAAAAATGACCTTGGAAGTCAGGGTAAAGAGGTAACAAACAAAATCTATGTCTTATCCAAAGAGAAAGTGAAGCCAGCACATTCAACTGCTGTGAGTGACTTTGGCTTTAAAATTCTTAATTGAAAGCAATAAAGTAAAATAAAACACCTAATTAATAAAAACTAAGAATTAATAGTCATTAGGAAGTACAGCCTATCTGAAATTTTACTTCTCCAGGGAAGGTTTGCATTCCTTCTTTTCCAGGGTCACAGGAATTTCATCCTACCACTTGAGTGCCAAATCTGGAGTCTCCCAGGGAACATACTTCCAGGCTCACTGTGTCTTGCAGTGATAAAGAATGACACACTGTCTCTCTCTCTTGCATTTGCCCAGTGAATGTGAAGAGTCCAGTTTAAAAAAATTCACATTTTAATGTAAATTAAAGGCCTGATGGTCATTTATTTCACCCGTTCGAGGGCTCTAAGTGTTGAATCCTAAAAGTAAACTCTATTGTAAGGAAGAACTTCTGCGAAAATAAAGCTCAGAACATCAGTGCTGCAAGGGGTGAAATAGAAGGAGGAGGTTCTAGATGGCAGTGCACCACACCAAGGATGCTTCCTAGCTTGTTTATTTCCTCAAAAATTGGCTTTTACCACAGGGGTGTGCTTTACTGAACAACTTCCTTGTTTATTTAAGAAGTCAGGTATGGAACAAGAGAGGGAGAGGATTTAGATCTGTTCTTCTTACTAATGGAATGTGATCTTTATCATCGACTACTTTTGGTATTCTTGGATATCTCAAAACATTCCCAACTCCCTTTCTTCAAAAAATGAAAGTTTATGGACTAGAGGAGTTGTGCAATATCAGGAACACCAAATTCAAGTTTTCGGGAAACTTTCTGCTATGCTAAGTTTCAATGTTTCCAAAAACTAGGGTGACAATCATTCCAGTTTGCCTGGGGTGGTTCCCATTTTATGTCTCTTACCCGAGCATACTAATTATCTTCCCAGCAAGTGGATGTGGCTTAAGTGGTTGGGCTCCCGTCTAACATATGGGAGGCCCCAGATTCGAATCCCGGGGCCTCCTGGTGAAGCCAAGCTGGCCCATGCCCGCGGAGAGCTGACGGCCCGCCCCCATAGAGAGCTAGCGCAGCAAGAGGACACAGCAGAGGGAGACAAGCAGACACAGAAAAGCCACACAGCAAATGGACACAGAGAGCAGACAGCGAGCACAGGCGGCAAGGAGGGGAGTAAATAAATAAATGAATCTTTAAAAAAAGGGCTCTAAGAGCACTGATGCTGTAAACAAAAAAGATGCTCAAATATAGTGGGCAGGAAAGAGTTAACACATTTCCTGCCAGTCCAGATCTGCAGCTTTGAAATAAAAATTATCTGTGTCCCTTTTCACAGGCATAAATATCTGGTTTGGGCAATAAATGATCTGCTTTCCTTAGCAATACCACCAAACTGTGACTCTTTCAGTGCAGGGGCAGTGCCTTTTTCATCTGTTTCCCTAAACCCCAACATCACGCCTGGCACAAAGCATCTGTGGCAAGTTAAAGATGGGTGCTAATTCTTTGACATGACCCTCTCCAGGTGGACTCTCTCCCCCATCTTCTTGAATCTGGGCTGGCCTGTGCCTGATCAAGATGGCAGGAGGGATTCTACACCAGCATTGGCTTAGCTTTTAAGAGAACTGAGCGCTCCTAGCCTTGCTCTTAGAGTCCTGAGTCATTCTGTGAGAAGCACGTCTCCCCTGCTGGAGAGAGTACATGGCGAGTGAGTGGGAAAGGGGCTCAGCTCCCTCCAGCCTTCAAGGAATGCGGCATGTGGGTGACGCCTTCTTGGCCCTCCATCCAGACCAGCTGCCAGGTGAGTACTGACAAAACACTTCAGTTGTCGCCAGGTAGAGTGGAAGCATTGCCCAGCTGGTCCCTGTTTGAATGCCTGCCCCACCAAATTGTGAGCTCCAGTAGAAGGTTGTTGTTTTAAGCCATTAAATATTTGCTTTATGACAATAGATAATCAAACAACAGCCCTCAATAAATATTTCTTGGCCTGAACTGAACAGAATGACCCCAAATTTGAGCATTTTGAGCCACGTTACCTATATTTTCCCTCCTCAGCGCCATATAAGAAGATTCATACAGGAATGAAAGGAGAGACAGAAATTCCAATAATTTAACTTAATTTCTATGTCAAGTTAGTACTGGTGGAGGTTAATTTGCCACAATATAATTTATTGCGTATGTTAAAAATCACACATATTATGAACTATGATAAATTACAATCTCTAGATTTCTAAATAATAATCCTCATTGAAAGTTATTCTGTAGTTGTTTTGACCTAAGTAAATAGAGAAATATTCCATATTCATGTATTAGCTAAGTTAATATTGTTAAATGGCAATGCTCCCCAATTTGATGTGCAGAATCAAGGCAATCTCCATCAAAATCCTTGCTAGCCTTTTTAGTGATTTATAAGCTGATCTTAAAATTCCTATGGAAATGGGAGATCCAGAATAGCTCAAATAAGCCTGACAAAGAAGAACAAAGACGGAGGATTCACACTTCCTGATTTTATAATTTATTAATAATCTATAGTAATCAAAACTATGTGGTACTGGCAAAGGACAGATATATAGATCAATGAAACAGGATTGAGAATTCAGAAATAAATCCTTAATTTATGGTCAATTGATTTTCCACAAAAGTGCCAAGACAATTAAATCTGGGGAAAGAATAACCTTTTCAACCAATTTGTTTTGGGACAACTGGCTATCCATGGGCAAAAGAATGAAGTTGGGCCTCTATTTCATTCCATACCTAAAAATTAACTCAAAATGTATCAAAGACTTAAATATAAGAGCTAAAACCATGAAATTCTTAGAAGAAAACATAGAGGTAAATCTTCATGACCTCGGATCTATCAGTGGTTTCTTAGATATGACACTAAAAGCACAAGCAACAAAAGTAAAAATAGATCAATTAGACTTCATCAAAATACAGAATCACTGTGCTTCTAAAAGCACCATAAAGAAAATGAATGAGAACCCACAGAATGAGAGAAAATATTTGCAAATCATATATCTGATAAGGGACTTGTATCTAGAATATATAATGTTCTCTTTCTGTAATGAAAAGACAAATAACCCAATTAAAAAATAGTCAAAGGATCCAAATAGACATTTCCCTCAAAGAACATATACCAATTGCACACAAAAAGATGCTAAACTTCTAATCACTGGGGAAATACAAATCAAAACCTCAATGAGACACCACTTCATACCCACTAGGAAGGCTTTAATAAAAAAGATAGGTCATAATATCAAGTGTTGGTGAGTGTATTAGTCAGCCAAAGGGGTGCTGATGCAAAATACCAGAAATGGGTTGGTCTTTACAAAGGGTATTTATTTGGGGTAGAAGTCCACAGTTACTGGGCCATAAAGCGTAAGTTTCTTCCCTCACCAAAGTCCATTGCCATGTGTTGGAGCAAGACAGCTGCCGACGTTTGCCAGGGTTCAGGCTTCCTGGGCTCCTCTCTTCCCTGGGCTGCGTTTCTCTCCGGGCTCAGCTCCTCTGGTTCCTCCACAAGGTCAGCTGTAGACTCTGAGGCTCTCTAGGCTTTGCCTCTCTCCACAAGGCCAGCTGTGAACTCTCAGGCGAATGGCTCGTCTCTATCCCGGGGCCTTCTCTCCTTCCTCACCAGAACTCCAACATCAGAACTGCTTCAACACTGTTCTTTGCCGTGTCTTTTATATTGATTCCCACCCCGCCAAGGGGTGGGGCTCAACCCTCTACTGATGTGGCCCAGTTAACACCCCAATCATAACTTAATCACGCCCAGATTAGCAGACCAGTTTACAAGCATGATCCAATATCTATTTTTGGGATTCATAATTACATCAAACTGCCAAATTGCTACAGTGAGGATGTGGAGAAATTGGAACCCTCATGTATTTCTGATGGAAATACAAAATGGTACAGCTGCTTTGGAAAACAATTTGGCCATTCCTCAGAAAGTTAGACCTGTGTCCCCGCAATTCTCCTTCTAGGTATACATCCAAGAGAATTAAAACTGTAGGTCTACACAAAAAGTTGTACACGTATGGTTACACCAGCATTTTTCTTAACAGCCAAAAAGTGAAAACAACCCAAATGTTCATCATCTGATGAACAGATAAACAAAATGTGGAATAACCACACAATGGAATGTTGTTGAGCCACAAAGAGGAATGCCGTTCTGACACAAGATGGAGTTTACAATAGGGATGAGCCTTGAAGACATTTTGCTAAGTGAAAGAAGTCCAACACAAAAGACCACATATCATTTAATTCCATTTATATGGAATGTCCAGGGCAGGCAATCCATGTAGACAGAAAATAGATTAGTGGTTGCTTAGGGCTTGAGGAGATTGGGAGGAAAGGAAGAGTGATTGCTAATGAGTACGGGTTTCTTTTTGGGATGATGAAAATGTTCTGGAATTAGATAGTGGTGATGGTTGTACAGCTCTGTGACTAGACTATAAACCACTGAATTTTGTTCTTTAAAAGAGTGAATTTTATGGTATGTGATTCATATTTCAATTTTTAAAAATCCAGTAGAGTAAGATTTTTTAAAAAGCAAGAGTGTTATAATTCACTAAAAATTAAAAGAGGTAAAATTCTGTGCCACAGTATAAAAATGCTGTTAGGTTAAGTCACGAGTTTATGTTAGTCAGAAGGGGAAAGTTTGGAAATGCTCTGCATGATTGCTGAGTACCATGAAGTCTTCTGCAGCTGGCAGAACTGAAGGAGGTTTTGATAGACAGGATAACCCTTGGGGATCAGACTTGGCTCCTTCTTGTCCTGCCTCTCCAGAGCCTGGCCCTGGGGCCCTTGACAAGCCACACCTCACGGTGTGACTCATGCCTCTCTTTAGTAAGGGACAGCTTGTCCCGTCCCTCGCTGGAGGAATGCTGAGGACTAGGTATGCAAAATAATGGCGTGGCATTGTGCAGCTCTGAAAGCTTAGAAGCACAAGTTAGGACTGACTTCAACGTGGCGAGCAGGCCTAAGCCTTCATGTGTTTCTAAAATCAGAATTTAATGATCAGGGAGAAGTTAGCTGGAATTTCAATGTTGTTCCATGGTGAACAGGCACAAACCACAATAATAAATTTTCCTTTTGAATTGCGTGAACTAAAATTTTAGCTAAGCATTAGGCAAATGAAATCAGACCTGCAACAATGAGCAGTTCCTTCAGAGGGCACATACATGTACTGGCAAGATCTGATGATCTTTTTTCTATGACCAATTGTAATACATCACTCGAGGACTCGAGGTGGCCAATATGTCACAGTGAAAATATAATGACTTGCAAGTCTGAGGTAGACGGGAGACCTGGCAAATGACTCTCTGCTCTCTAAGGCAGTTCTCCTTGCCCCCCTCAGCCCATCCCCGCCTGGCCTTTCCAGGTGGATGTGGCCATGCCCTCACCTGGGCTCCTGCTGTATCTAATTTTATTGCATGCTGAGCCCCTTTATTTCTTCTATTCACGTTTGCCTGTCTTAGAACTAGAGGCAGGGGCTGTGCCTTCTCCACCTTTGGCTCCTCGGTATTCAACACAAGGATGGCACCTGGCATACCTGTAAAAGACGAATCAATGAATAAAACAAAAAATGCAGGGGAGCAGATGTGGCTCAAGTGGTTGAGCACCTCCTTCCCATACGGGATGTCCCAGGTTCGGTTCCCGGTGCCTCCTAAAAAGAACAACAAAAAACAAACAAGCAAACAAACAAAAGAAACATCTCAGGGGAGCCAATGTGGCTCAGTGGTTGAGAGCTGGCTTCCACATACAAGGTTCTGGGTTCAATCCCCAGCCCCCAGTACCTAAAAAATAATAAATAAACAACGGACTCAAATTGTTGGTAGATTTCCTTATGAACAAAGTACAGCAACAGCCAGAAGAAGGTTCTGGAATTGGTCCCCTCAGTCCTAAAGTCCTGAGGGAAATATTGCTGCCTACCCCACAGAGAGACTTGAGAGAATATGCTAGAAAATGGGTAGCTTATTAGAAGCAGAGGTTCTTAGTGTTGAAGAATTTAAGTAATGATGCCATCCTCTCCTGGTCCATGCCACCGACACCCCTGCCTCAGGGTCTTTTTACTTGCTACCCCCAACCAGGTTTAAATTTGCAACACACCTTCCTCTGCTCCGTATTCCACTTTCTTGCTTTATTTTCCCCTATAGCAACTATTGTGCATTGTAATTATTTCTTGGATTTGTTTGATTATTGCCTGTCTCCCCATCCTCCCATCCCCCCTTCCACCACCAGAATCTAAATTCTGATTTTACATTGTCTGTTTTTTTCTTGGTATAAATAGTCCCTGGAAATAGCTGCTCAGTAAATATTTATGGAAGGAAGGAAGGAAGGAAGGAAGGGAAGGAGGGAGGGAGGGAGGGAGGGAGGGAGGGAGGGAGGGGAAATAGGAGGGAAAATAAAGGAAGCCCAGCCTAAAAATATCTTAAGGGCATACAAGCTTTCCACAACTTTTAATATCTTCAGGGAAACTTCGGGCTCACAGGTGCGTTTTGTTTGGCTCCTAAATATTTTAAGCACTTAACAGTCTGGAAATCTGCCACAAAATCTGGTTATAAGCTTCCCTGAACCATTCCAGTGGGGTTCACTGGTCTGTGTCCCCCCACCGGCTGGAGCAGACGCTAGAAAGAGGGGCAGCCTAGCAGGGGCAGTTGCTGGAGGGACCTGCAATTCCAGAGAATCTTACAGCAGGATCAAAACTGGGATCTTTCCTGGGTTTTCTGAATGGCCCCGAGAATCTGGTGGTGGATGTACAACCCTGGAAGTCCTCAGAATAACTGAGTTTCCTATGGAAACCCGTGTTTCCCGGGGGATTCCAAAGAGAAGAGAACGAGCACCCATCAGTGGCCAAAGCCGGGTCTCTCAATCCCAATCCCGGCACATCAAAGCAGAGGTCCCTGGGTCTTGCCTGAGTGGGACAAACCCTGGTTCTCCGAACCAGCTGCTTCTCTAAGGCCCTGAAGCCTGCAGCTCTCTAGCGAGGTCTCCGTCCAGACGTGTCAGGACGCGCTCACCCGGTGGAGCAGCGGAACCCCAAAGTGACTCAGCTTGAAAGGCTCTTAGCGTCTGATTCCAGCGTCCCCCGTGCCTATTCATTCCTTCGACAAACGCTGCGCACCTCGCAGGCGCTGAGCCCTGGGATGGGTGCCGGGCATTCCGTAGCAGAGCTCGCAGTGTTAACCAGGGATGAGAGACAGGCGAGCAATGGGATGAGGTAAGAGTTAGAACATCAGAAGCAGAGGAAGAGAGCAAAACGTACAACAGAGGAACCGTTGTCTAAAATTGCAGATTCGAAGTACAAGGTCTAGAAAATATGCAGATATTCAAAGCTGAAAATTTCTTCCTGAACTGCTTGGGGTACATTCAGGGAAAATGAAATCGTTTTCTTTCTCTTTTATTGCAGTTATATACAGCATAAAACTTGCCATTGTAATCACTTTCAAGTGTCCCATTCAGTGGCATTAATTTCCTTTACAATTCTGTGTTTTTGTCACTACCTTCCATTACTAAAACTTTTGCATCACCCCAAAAAGAAACTCTGTATCCAGTAAGCAAAAACTTCCCCATCCTTCTCCCCCAGCCCTTGGTAACCTCTACTCTCCTTTCTGCCTCTATAAATTTGCTTATTCTAGAAATTTCATGTAAATGGAAACACAATATTTGTCCTTTTTGGATTATTCCATTTAACATGATGTTTTCAAGGCTCATCCATGTTGTAATGTGCATCAGAACTTCATTCCTTCACACAGCTGCATAATATTCCATTGTGTGGACATTCCACCTCTGGTTTATCCATTCATCTGTGGATGGACACTTGGGTTGCTTGCACCTTTTGGCGATTGTGAATAATGCTGCTAGGAACGTTGGTGTGCAGTATCGGTTTAGTCCCTGCTTTCAATTCTTTGAGGGTTACGTATCCAACAGTGGGTTTGCTGGGTCACATGGCAATTCAATGTTTAACTTGGAGCTGCCGAACTTACCAGAGCACCTATACGTTCTTATAGGCAATGTTCCATTTTCTCACAGCCTCTCCGACACTTACTTTCTCAAAATTTAATAATAGCCATCCTAGTGGGTAAGAAGTGGTACTTTTGATGGACAAAAGTTAACAGTTCTTTTTTTTTTTTTTTAAAGATTTTATTTATTTATTCATTTATCCCCCCCTTGCTGCTTGTGCTCGCTGGGTCAGCTAACCACGCCGTGCGGGCGGGCCTGCCCTCACCAGGAGGCCCCGGGAACCGAACCCGGGGCCTCCCATATGGTAAACGGGAGCCCTACTGATTGAGCCACAGCTGCTTCCCAACAGTTCTTTTTATTTTTATAATGTACATAGACAAACTTCCTTTACAGTCAATTTCCCCTTAATATTTTAGATGTAACCATCTAAAGATCCCCTTACCTCCTCACTTATATATACAAACATCCCATGGTATTTTGCTGAAAGTAGCTGAGCCCACCCTTTTGCATCTAATAAAGAACTCTGGGAAAGTTATTTGTTATTTGTTTATTTGTTCACTTATTTTCTCTGCTACAGAAATCTAATCAATGTGAAGGCCCTACCTAAATAATTGATATTATAATTACCAATATACTTCTACCAGTAAATTAATTATTCTGTTTATTTTGTCTATGTAGTGCTTTTTATTTACCAGAGAAGTTGTAGGTTTACGTGAAGATCGTGCACAAAATACAGAGTTCCCGTATACCTGCCCCCATTTTTAATATTTTGCATTAGTGTGGTGTCTTTGTTACAGCTGATGAGAGAGTGCTATTATAAAATACTATTAACTAGGGAAGCAGATGTAGCTCAATCGATAGGGCTCCCGTTTACCATATGGGAGGCCCTGAGTTCGATTCCCGGGGCCTCCTGGTGAAGGCGAGCCAGCCCGCACGGCACGGCGAGCTGACACAGCAAGATGACACAACAAAGGGAGACAAGCAGACACAGAAAAATGCACAACAAATGGACACAGCAAGCACAAGCAGCAAGGGGGGAATAAATAAATAAATAATTGGAAAAAAAAATGTGCTGCTTGGGCTACGTGTGGCAGGGCAAGCACGGAGAAATTGAGAGGTGATGAGTTTAAAAAAAAAACACAAAAACCATTAACTAAATGCTGTAATTTACATCAGGGCTCACTGTGTGGCACAGTCCTATGTCGTCGCTTAAACTTTTTGTTCTGGCAACACGCGCTCGTGCGCACGATTCAGGGCTGCTGGTTTTGTTGACAGTGCTGTGTGAGTGTCCTCAGCTAACGCTTCTAACTTCACAAAGCGCTTTTGTGCAAATAATACCATTTCCCCCTAATAAAACCTCTGGCAAACGGAGAAGATATGATTCTCTTCTTCTTTCGGCTGAGAAATGCAAATGGCCAACAAGTTAAATCACTTGTCGAATTAGGGGCAGCTCCTGACTCTAAGCCTGGAGTTTCTTGTTTCCAAACTCCATCCAATCCTGATGATTCTAACCTGCTGAAGATACCAGGGATACAAAAGCAAAAATATCCACGTTGGGATGTAATTGGAGGGCAGATGAGGAGTCTTCTTTTACTTGGACCTGAGAAATGAAACCAGTCTGCTGACAATCTGGGGTAAAATCGCGTTTTACCGTCTCTCTTTCGGGCATGACCTGTCTCTAGGAGAATGACATTCCTGGCCTCCTCTCCCTCACCCCACCTCAACTACACCATTTCTGATAAAAACTTAGATTTCGCATAGGCTACAAGCTTGGAAGCCATATCTGGAAACAAAATAAAATATTGAAATCTTAGTTACTCCAGGACTTAAATCATGCCTGATTCTTTGATACCAATCTTCACTGGGTTTCAGAGGCACCGGTGCTATGTTTGAGCCGAGCTTTCGTGTAGTGGAGAGGTCCTCAGCGGAGCTTGGAGAGAGGAAGGTGCAGCCAGGTCAGCAAGTGGGGCAGGGGCAGCTCTGCCATGAGCCCCACAAGGCTCCGGCCAGAGGAGAATTGTGGTCTTTTCTTTTAGCTGATCTGCACTTGTGCTGATTTTCTTAGCTGAGTTCATGTTTCTCCATGTCATTAACATTAAGAAAAATTTTGGTTTTTGAAACAGCACGATTCTCTGTGCTGGTTCTCAAGTTTCACTGTTTAAAAGGAGATTTCTAACCCTGAAAACTTCTCTAGCTGTTACAATTTCCTCACTTGCTAATACTTCTATGTCATAATGTTACGTCAGTGGGAAGGATCCCAAGTCTTAGGACTTGCCTGGCCTGTGTGCTTTCTGCCTTCACCTGTGGATCCTGACCGGGGATGGACCCCGTGGATGTGGAGTGGTTTTCTGTGGTGATTTACGTTGCCCTGCCAGAGAGGGCGGGCGCTAAAGAACTATTTGCCTTGTGCTGTTAGTTCCTTGATGGTTTTGCTTTATTGGTAGGGTTGTCACATTCAGCAAGTCAAACGACTGATTTTTTAATAAGTATGTCCCATGCAAGTATTGGGACACACTCATGCAAAAAAAATTATTCATTGTTTATCTGAAACTCAAATTCACCTGGATGCCCTCTATTGTATCTGGCAACCCTATTTCTTGGATTTCTGTCAGGAAAGTTACTCAGAGAGTAGGATCTCATAGTTAGTGACATCAGGTCATAAAAACAGAATCACCTACTCTTGAATCGGAGAGCCTGGCTCCCACCCAGTTAATGGGGGAGGGCCGGAACCTGGTGATATGGGCTGACCGAGGCTGGAGAGCAAACCGCACTGCTGGAGTCACAAGAAAAGAGATGGCCAGGTGAGGCTCTCCACTCTGCTCTCCTTCTGAGGTAGACGCTGATGAAGTTTACCTTCCCAGGTGAGGAGCAACAGGAAAAGCAGGGCTTGTGAGAGCAGTCGGGGAAGAGGAAGAGAAGGCAAGGCAAGCTCTGACACACGCAGAATCTCGTTAGTCCTGAGACCTGGGCTGGGGGCCCTAGGAGAGAGCGAATGACTGCAGATGAGTGTGTACGTAGAGACGCACACAGGGGCAGGGAAGAGGAGGGAGGGGGAATGGGGATGTGACCTCCCAACAGCAAGAGAAGCCTGGTGCTATTCTAACATGCTTATGGCCTCACAACTGTCTCGTCAGTAAAACTGTATTGTATTTCTTGTCCAACCTCAAAACTACTTAGCAGAGATTGCCAATCAGTTTAGAGTTAGCACACTTTTGTATAAAAACGAGTGTACAGAAATGAAGCTAAATAAAATTAAAAACTTTTGTCCTTATAGACCACTAGAAATGTTGGGAAAACACTGTCTAGAAGTATTAATATTCTTTTCCTAAACAGCCTTGACCAAAGAACTTAGAAGCCCAAGGGCAGTGTGAAGCTGGTCAAGGGTACAGGATTTCCCTTACGCGTCCTGTGATCCTAGGCAAGGGCAGAACTTCTCTTTGCATTTCCCCTGTTTTCATTATGTAATTCAATGTGCCCCAGGTTTGGGTGTGTCTCCATTGAGGCTAGAAATGAAGACTAGGCAGCGCTTGTTCTTGAAGACTTCCGATCTAGTTCTACTGGGAGAAACCATCCCCCTCCTTCCCAGACCTTGCCCCTCGACCTTTAGCTGCCTTCTGAGGAAACAGCAATCACCATGGGTGGAGTTGGGGACCAGTATACACTGAGCCTCCTCCAGAGCTGCCTCAGAGGAAGAGATCACAAAGGGTTTAAAAGCATTTAAAAGGCCCCTCCCTCACCCAGTCACTAGAAGAATGCCACAAGCTTTTGACCCATCCAGGTAAAGAGATGCCCAGTTCTCCCAGAGGAAACATAAAGGGACAATGAACATCTGACTCTTCAGCCTCAGTTGTATTAAGCAATAATCATACAAGGTAAAATGAGATACCAAATTCCCTATAAACTTAGCCAAGTTTTGAGAACATATCAAATTCAGTGCTGGTGACAGTGAGGTGAGGCAAATACTTATATTCACTGCTGATAGCGGTTCGAATGGATGAGAAAATAATTTTCTAGCATCAAACACCATTACTTTCTCTGCTAGAAACCCTAGAACTATTCTAAGTAAAGGATCCAAGATACATTATGGACAGACAAATTGTTAGCAGCATTTAAAAAAATAGAAATGCTGTAAGCAAACTAGACGTTCAGCTAGTTAATTCCATTTTGCACTTGCAAAAAATGAAATGTTACACAATCAATAAAATGATGTTTATGATGAATTTTAAAAACATGATTAAGTGCCTTTCTTGCATTTTTAATTAAAGAGTAATATAAATTATATGCAGCTTGAAATAAAGTAGGGCAAAATATTAGAAAAAGAACTGAAAAATATATACAAACTCTTATCAGTGGTGACATAGAAGGCCTTGGTGGGAGGAACAGAGCAAAGGAATGTCAGAGGGTTTCTCAAGGAGAGAACCCTGTGCTAGATGGAATGCAGAGGACAAAGGAAAAGAAAGGCTCCGAGATGGCATGACTACATCTCCCCTGGGAGCCTGGGAAAGGTACTCATTCCTTAGCAGTCCCTCCCCAGATGGAACATGCAAAGAGACAAATAGACAATGGTCACCCCATATATGAAGGTAGAACTTTGACCCAAAACTCTACAGCAGCTGCCCCATAACATGAGGACTTGACCACTGTGTGATAGCTGCCCTATTTTTGGACCCACTTCCAGCTCAGGACCAATCAGAGAGAGAGAAAAATGCTCCTCCATCCAATCCCACGGGCTGCCCACCTCCAGCCTCCCTCAGGGCACATCACTCACCCTGCCTCCCCCGCCCCTGCCTGCCTTGGAGCCTCTGCCAAACACGATGATGGTGACTGACTCCCTTGACCTGGCAAGCTCTGGATAAGTAGACTTTTCTTGCTCTCCTTTGGGTGTTCTGCACTCATTTCTCCACTCCCACATCACACTTCAGGCTCAGCACTCTTCCCATTTGTGACAGTGAAGGAGGCCATTTGTTGAGGTTGAAGGACCCCAAACTCTGCCTCTTTTAACTATCTTTTAACCCTTTGAACACCCATCTCCCAAATCTGTAAAAAGAAATTTGCCTATCACAAGGTGATAAAATTCTGCGACCCAGTTTCCAAGGAGCTCTCCTGTAGGTCCAACACATCCTTACCTACATGCAAGTATATTTCCCTGCACAAAATTTCCAAACCCAGAGAGAGGGAAGGGAGAGAGAGGGAGGGAGGGAGGCGGCGGGCTCTCTTAGATCTGATCCTGCCCCTCCCACAGTTTATTAGTTTTCTCAAATAGGGAAACAACGCCCACGGTTGCCAACTCCCTGGACTGAGGAGGTCTGCATCCGCTTCCTCATCTCCCCCAGAAGCTGCAGCTCCGGTTCCCTCCCCTGCTGCGGGAGTGTGATGGCCAGAGGGCCACGTCCCGTCCAGGGGCTTCCTCCACAGGAAGCGAGGGATAGGAGTGGGTTGTGCAAACAGCCGCAGGTGATGTTCCTCCAGAGAAAAACTCAGAAATTTCTCGGCCCAAGCCATCCCAGCCCACACTCAGGCAGTGACTTTCTTTGAACTTTAGTGAGCACACTTAAAAAAATATTGACTCTTACTCACCCTGACCAAAAAGATAAAATGAGACAGACTGTGTGAAAATGTTGACGAAGTGTGTTGCAAATGCCACCACAGTGGGAATGAAGGACGGGCACGAGGAGCTGAGACCCTGTTACCTGGGCCAGCATCTCAAAGCCTTGTACCCATCAATGGTGTGGCCGAATTAGAACCCAGACCTCTCAGAGGGCAAGTCCCAATTCTTATTGATGGTGTTGTAGCTGATGCCCCCTATCGGATGGGGGTTGGAATTGAATACTTGAACCCCTTGAAATGCTGTGCGATTTACGTACATTTTCAGGGGAGTGGCTCTGTGGCGTTTTTCAGATTCTCCAGGAGTCTGAGATCCGCAAAGAACATTCAGAGCTACTGCTACAAAACACGCAGGAGAAGACAACAAATAAGAAAAAAACAATACACAGATACTTAAGCTTGTTGTGGTCAGAATTAGTGGTTACTTTTGGGCCTCTAAGTAGGTAATAAGACCATTTAACTGATCTCTTTTGACCAGCAGTTAAATGAGAACAGTGTTTTATTCCACCAGCTCCTTTCTTCTGCTAGTTCTTTTGTACTGATCAATTTTTATGGAGAGACAACGCCTGCAAGGGTCATTTCAGACGTGGAGGCATCACTCCTGAGGGTATTTTTTTCTCTGACAGGAGAAAGTGCTTCTTCATTTCGGCTTTCCTAATTTTCTCCCAGTAATGAAGCTAAGTAATGTTATTTAACCAAGTGGAAGCTGGCTGCTTTCAGAGGCAGCCATTTGAGAGAAACCGAGCTGAAATGAGAGAAGAGGGAGCCATTAAGTTAAAATAAGAGGAATTCCAAGCTTGGGCTCTCTCCAGGGATCTCGTGGGAGTCGTAACTCTTGGTTAATGGGAATCCCAAGGGGGACGGCCATAAGTGAGTGTCACCCGGTTTGCTCACTGCCAGCCGCTGGGTGAACTGTCAGGAGGCTGTGTACTTGACTGCAGGGACCCCAGATAAACTGAGTCATAAAGTGACTTTGACTTGCCCCTGAAGGAAGAGTAAGCTCTGCACATTCCTTCTTACCAGGCAAACCTTCCGAGAATGGTGAGAATGGGACATCCTGCTGAGTCCTTTTCTATCACCCGAGGAACCTGAAGGTCACTGCCGTGAATCTCAGGAGAAATGCCCCATTTTTCTCTGGATTCACCTCTTGTCGCTGTTTTAATGTCACTGACCTGTGATCAGGACTTACTACTAGAATCACAACACTTAGGGGCTGCAGGGGCTCTTAGATGCTTCAATCTTCTAAGCTGGGCTAGGAAGAAGGCCCCTTGGTAAGGTCAGCATTGCACACTGCTAAGCGGCCAGATTGCTCGGGTTTAACGTCCCTTTGATTACGTAACTCAGTTTCCTAAGCTGCAAAATAAGGATAATTAAAGTATCTACCACTTAAGTTTTGAAGATTAGCTGAATTAACATAGATAATGTGCTTAGAAGAGTGTCTGGCAAACAGTAAGTGCTATCGAATGTTTGCTCATATTGCCAAAGCATCTCACAAAGTTCCACGTATTAATTATGTGGCTTTGAAAAATCAAATTCATTACAATAGACTCTACGTATATTTGAAAAGTGGTCATACATATACGGGGACATTATTCAATCTGCACGGGGCTTGCTGAGCATTCTTGGGCCACTTGTAATCATTAGAAGTCAAGTCTTTCCCCCAGAGTGTTTGTCCCAAAATTTGGAAACGGAAATTCACTACTTCATTCATTCCTTCATTCATCAGCATCTACTGAGCACCTACTATGTGTCAGATACTGTACTCAGCCTAGAGATGTGGCAGTGAGCAAGAGACAAGCCTCTGCCCCATGAAGCTGACCTTCCAGGGTAATTACCAACCCCTTAATCTGGTATTTCTCAACATGAGGAAACTCCATTCAGAGAATCCTCAGCTCATCGCCAAGGTCACGCTGCCGGCCCGTGCTCCCTGTCACCAGGGCTTTGAAAGTGCCCCTTCCCAGCCCTGGGAATGGCCGGCAGAGACAGAGCACTGCCGCTCCATGGCCACTCAACCACGGGCCTCCCAGCCCCTCGGGGCCACCCCATGTCCCCCCATGTCCCCCATCCCCTCTTGTCACAGTTGCTGCACTGTGTCGTTGCTATTACCTCCAGTTTTAAAACTCCCGAAAGCCACGTGGTAAATGCGGATGATCTTGATGGCAGAGAAAGGAGGGCCTTGACCGGGGCACCCCAGGAGAGAAGGCCTTGTCTTGAGACTCTGGAGCTTTCCACTCCAGGTCAGGCATGCTGCTCTCTACCTGAGGACAGAACCCCTGTGTGGCTTTTATTTTTTCCCAACTCCCCAGGCTGTATCCTGAGGTGTTCAGAAATATCTACTTTGCTCTCTTAGAACTTAAGTACTCAATTTCCCTGAAATTTATTTTCTTCTTGTTCAAACAGATGTACATTGGAAAATGTGTTTGGTCACTGAGCAGGTAGTTTTGAGGTGTGTTTGTGTGTTTGCTTGTGTGCATTTATTATCTTCCCAACTACTGTGTTTCTTCATTTCTAGACACTACTAGGTTATGTACCAGTAAGAAAGAAAAATAACACTGCCAATTAAACTGTCAAGTGCCGTCAATTGTGGAATATATCTTGATTTCAGAGATGTAAAAATGTGAAAAGAGCCTGAAAGCTCTTCCTTGGTAGAAATGTTTTGCTTGTGATTCCTCACATAACAAGGACTCTTTTAACAGATGCTGAAACACTTTGGATGTGGTTGTTTCAAATATCCATTAAACATGGAGCCCGAGGAAATAGTGTGGTGCTAAAGCCAAGTCCTGGGTTTTTTGGAGATATAAACTGAAACATTTATGGGTAAAATGATGATATCTTGGATTTATTTATTTTTTTTAAATCTGGGGGTAAGGAATGTGGGAGAGGACAGATGAAACGAGTAGCCATGTTATCAATTAACTGCTCAAGGTGAATTCTAAGGACATGGAGTTGGCGGCGGAGGGAGGGCAGTTATTTGGCTAATCTCTTTCATTTGTATGGTTGAAATTTCCCATACAAAAGATGTTAAAAATAAAATTTCAGGGATAGAAAGAGAATTTCTGTCTATACAGTGGGGAATAGGATTGGCTTCCCTTATGTCCAGGAGGTTGCTCAATGCACAACATGGTTGATTCACTTCAAGCTGTCTTTCATAGAGCACATAGTTGTTCATGATTTTCTTAATTAAAATGAAAAAGAAGAAGATTATGCCCCTCAACTACTGTCTCTTTCGCTGCAAATTGAAAGAAGACTGTCACTGTTGATTCTAGAGGCAGGACACTTTAGCTGAGCTGCTGCGTGGAAGCAGTTTGGGAGCAGAGGCCCCAACCAACGCCCATAGCGCATCACACAATGTAAGCGAGCACCTCGGGTTCTGGGGGGAGGCCACACTCTCAGCTCTCCTTCCCAATCTGCTTTACGGTTTTTAAATTACACTGGCTCACCCTCCCTTGAGGATCTGGGTTCTTTGCTGCTTTGGCCGCTCACATGCTGTGCAATTGTGGGCAGGTCCCTTAACCTCTCGGGGCCTCCGTTTTCAAACCTTAAATGGACCCCAAAAGCCCGAAGCCCCTTCCTGCTGACGGGTGACAGAAGGGGCGGCACAGGGAGCTGCGGCCATGGGTCAGTTAGGCTCCTGGAAGCTGCTTACCTGAACACGAGTGAAAAAGACCAGTCGGCGCGAGAGCTGAGAGGAAAGCGTTTGAGGTGGGGGCCTTGGGTGGCGGTGCCCCCCGCCCTGCAGCGAGTGACCCGGGGCTGCAGGGGCTCAGGAGGGGAAAAGAAAAACAGAAAGGATGGGAGGCTCCAGACCGAGACTGCAGCTGGCGCCCGGGACCAGGAGGGGACCTAGCGGTCCTCTTGCTTCTGAACGCCGTCTTCCGCTGAAGCTGCCTGGTGGCCCCCGTGGTGGCGAAGCAGGACCCAGCCTGCAGGCCACGCGCCACTTGCCCTGCTGCCTGCTCAGCCTCAGGGGCCGCAGCGGGTTGGGAAAAGCTGATAAACGGCAACAGCAGCAGCTATCTCAGAGTTTTACTGAATGTCCCAGGCACCGTGCTAAGCGCTTCACCAGGCTTTACTTTGTTTAAGTCTCCTAGCGACGTTAGGAGGTTAATACTACTATTATCCGATGAGGAAACAGACTGAGGAATGCTCAGTGCATCTCCCAAAGCCGGCAAGTGGCAGGGCCTGGATCTAACCTGTCTGCTCTAGACCAGGGCAACAGGTTCCTTCTTTCCAGTTATACGGATTGAGGAGCCATGGGAATCCCAGCCTGCCCAGAAGCCCTAGAATAGAACTAAAGACTCAGGCTGAGCCTCAAGGCCATCATCAGCAGATGCAGACTCAGGAAATGAACCTTGTAGAAAGAAACCAAAAAGGAACGCAGCACCTGCTGCTGGCGGATAAATGCAGTCCCGGCAGCAGACACGACAGGGGCCAGGTCGCCGAGGACCGGGCATCTGTCAACCGCCTCGGAGCACACTCGTGGGCCTTCTGGACTCCGTGTAGACCCGTGCACATGCTCATGGACTGTCACGATGGGAAGAACATTTTCTTTCATGGCGGGTCCCTCAATGGCCCTGAAAGTCCCACCACACTTTGTTACTAAATCGAATCATTATTCTTTACACTCGCAGAGACCTGAAGATTGCTGGTAGGCCAACGACTGACCGCCTTCCCCATTCACCCACAAATGCCTTGGTAACGTTTCAATAAAAAGACGTTCTGGAGAAGACAGTCTTGGAGTCATCCTGTGGATTGACGAGTTGTTTGGATGGCAGGGCTGGGGATTAGGTCAAGGATGGAGCACGTACTCACAAGTAAATGGAAGCCATGTGGGGCATGGACTGCGACTGCAGGTTTGTATAGACCCAGCACGGAGGTTGTGTCCCATCTCAGCCTCCTCCCCTTGGCATCTAATGATGTCACCAAAGGTCACATGACCGTCTTTGACCATCTCATAAGGAATTTACCATCAGCCACAGCTCTGAAGTCTTCTTTTTCCACAACAACAAATTCTCCCAATTGGAACTTGTGCATCTACTCTTATGGACCAAAGTAAATGATCTTGTACGATCACCGTCACAGTTTTGTCTACATAGATTCAGCTCGTCATTCCACTCTCTTAAGATCTGTTTAGACTCTGATGCTGTCAACACACTTTGGCTTGATATCCGGGAATATGTCGAACATGCCTTTATCCGAGATACTGATAACAATGTCTATTAGTACAGGGCCAAGAGCAGAGTTTTCTTATAGGCCAAACAGAGACACGGCCCCTCCCCAGTGGCTAGTACACAACCTCTAAGTTCATTCAAGCAGTTATTAATCCTCCTAATCGCATTCACTCAGCCCATGTTTCTTCATCTTGTCGACAAAGATACCACAAAGGAGTTATAAAATGCCCCACTAAAGTTCATTTGTATTTTGTCCATTGCTTTTCCTTAACTTTTGTCTCCAAACAATTCTGCCAGATTCAATTTGGCTAAAAGAAATTTGATACAAAGCAATTTCACCAACAAGACAATTTTGTCAAAACAATGGCCTAGCTACGAGGGAATAGTGCCAATCAGCGATATTTCAAAGTTGGTCGTTTTGGGGTATTCCTGGGCAGATTTGCAACTTATTTTGCATGTTTATATACTATTGCCAATACTCTGCTTTTTCCCAATAGTTTGATTTTTTATTTCTAATTTACTTTCAGCTGGTTATTCTGTCAAGCTTTGCTTATGATATAGAATGATTAAAACAATTTAAGGTGTAGCAATTAATTAGAAAGATGCAAATATACAACAATTGATGGATGCTTTAAAAATTATGCAAGGTTCCAAGCACCATATGGTAGGTAAAATGACATATGTGGTCCTAGAAAAGGCGTATGGAAGGCTAGCACACACAAATGTGCATTTGTTGGTTGGTACTATTTGGATGGGATTTGAAAATTTGTTTTCTCTGGTTTAAATTTATTATTTTCCCAAAATGGACAAGTGTTGTCTAAAAAGCCTAAAACAGTATGTAAATCATGATTAGTTTTCTATAACTAGCTCCTATTGTTGGATCCGTAGGTTGTCCCCCCAGCAATTCTTTCACTCTTTAAACTTTTCACAAACAACACAGAATAATTAAGATAATTCAATATACATAATAATAAAAATAAAACTTTCGAAAACTAGACAATCATGTTTAAAGATACTCCGAGCGCTCTAAAACTGTCCCACGTTGCATCATAATCACCCACACATGAACATCCAATGTCAGGGCGTACTCATTTTCAACCAGTTTCTGTATTGACATAATTTGTTTTTGATCAAATTACTTTTGGCTAGATGACAGACTATCCATCTACCAGGGTCGTAACACATTAAAGAAAAAAGTGTAGCTACCTTGGCAATTTCTTTATTAGTAAATTCATGCTGCCTTCTTGGAATCCTCTGGTATTTTCTTTTGGATGTTCTACAAACCATCCTTACTAAACCATATTAGAATCTTGTGGATCTGAGAAAATCGAACAGAATTCATGAGTTCCTTTTGGGGCTTCTAAAGCCACCGATGAGGAAGGATCTCCTGCTTGAACACAAATGCTGAGAAGCTCTGGCCAGATGGTGTCTGAGCACCTTACCCTGAATCTTTCACCCCAATCGGTTCTCAAGGAAATTGCTCAACCTCTCCCCCCGCCGGAAGCCCTACAGAGTCACTTCAAGAAAACTACAAACATGCAATATTCTCCAGGCCTAGAGATTGCCGTATGTTACTTTTCTCTGGACCTAGCTCACTGCTATCCTATCATTTTACAAATCAGCAGGGGTCGAGTGGCTCTAGTGCTGCTTGACTCTTGTCCTGATGGTCTGCAGTCCTGGCTGGTGGAGAGGGGGGTGCAGGCAAGTCACAAAAACTCCTGCAGCTCACCAGGAATTGACTCTTCAAGAGCCCTCCAAGAGCTGCTGCCAGGTACACGACGGCTGCCAGGTACACGACGGCTACCAGTTCTAGAAGCTCACCTAATATACCACATAAGATAAAACAGACTATTTGAATCATTTTTGTATCTATGAAATGGGCAAATGCCCCAGTTTATTCACCTGGACACAGAAGCTCAGGCAATGGCAGTAAAGGCTTGTGGCACAGCCCAAAGTGCATTCTTCAAATGGGACCAGCAATCCTAGTAGTTAATTTCTGCTGTTCCTTCAGCTTTTCATTCATTCAATTAAAAAACAAACAGTAAAAATTTGTCTTGAGCAAATAACACATTCTTTAAATGTGAGTTCTGTAACGGTGATGTTTCATCAGGGTTTGTTTGTTAACAAAGACAGAATATTTTTATTCCTTGTGCTTATAATTCCGGTGCCTTTGTTTACCTTTTAGGGACTGTCCCCCAAGCATTCCTGTGCTGAGAAAACACAGTGCAGCTATAAGCAAAATACCATCAAATAGGAAAAACACAGGAACCTGAATGAAACTTTCAATAGATCTAGTCTTTGACAAAGGAATATAGAAATTTGAGATTTTTTTTTTTACTGATCCCTAATTAGGCCATTTTTCCTGAACTGGTATGGGCTGGCTAGCTATCTACCTACCTATCTAATCTATCTATTGTGCTTTTCATTTCATTAGAGCAAACAAATAAATGACTGAGCACGGCTCTGATGTAGTCTCTGGCTAATGAAGCGAACACATTCCCCAAATGTTTATTCTCACATACAGGGTGTTTGGATTGCAGATGTGTAGAAATGTCATCAAGCTAAAAATAACTCTCTGCAGGCAATGGCGCATTGGGATGCTCATCCACGCTTGGCCTTCCCAGCCTGGTTTCCTGGGTGTCCCAGTGCACAGGTGAAAGCCCAGCTTCTCTTCCTTAGCAACCTGCCCCTTTCTGCTTGAACCACTTTACAAATGTGAGACCCCGCGACCAGAAAAGGAGAAGGGTCCTCCCCAGATCACTCTCCATTCCACAGACACCACCCCCCACTCCTTACTGCTGTGTACTGGGTGGGAAGTTTCCTTCCCGCTAGGCCAGGGCTTCTTAACCTTTTTTTGTTCCATGGACCCTTTGGCAATCAGGTGAAAACCATGGACCCCTTACTAAGTCCACACTGTGCTGTGTATTAGTTAGTAAATATATCACACCTGCACCAACACAGCCCCACAAGAATAATGTTTTTTTGAATTTCAATTCAAGCTCATGGACCCCTTGTTAAGAACCCCTGCTCTAGACCAAAAGTAGCGTGGTCATTTTGATTCTCAGAGGATTTCATCTCAAACTGTAGGCAGCTAATCAGTGATGTGGTTCAAAGGGTAGACATCTGAAAATACCTGGGGCCAGGTGAGGCATTTTAGTCCTGAGAGGGAAAAAGTCTCGGGGGAGGGGAGAGCGGGCTCCAGGCCAGCCCACCATGGCCTCCTCACTACACCTTCAGACTTTAGGGTGGGGGTCCTGGCCCCTAGTGTATGACTAGGAGGGCACCTGTGCCACAGGTGTGTGCACCGAGGGCTTAGACATAAATATAAGCACTGACAAGGGGGAGGAAAGCAATCTTGAGCAGGACGCTGATTTGCTTTGTGTGGCTGGGAGATAGAGATGCAGGCTGGTGTTCTCTGGAACAAATAGGTTTAGCATTCTCAGGGAAGGGACGAACTTAGGCCCAGTATAACTGAGGAAGGCAAAGCAGGAGAGAGGAGCATCTGTCAAAGATCTGAGAAAAAAGCAGCAGCCATAGAGTCTACACCTTCTCTAAGGTCTCCAGAGCACAAAAAGAAGATACAACCTCTAGTTTTCCCCGACAAGAGATATTTTACAATATTTTACAGTAATACCCTCCTAAAAAGAAACCAATTAGATAGCTAAGAGCAGCCAGTATTTCACCCTTAGAGTCAAGCCAACCTGACCAAATACATGCAAAGGTCCTGCAAACCTCTACAGAAAGACCGGCTCTCGCTGCCATTAGACCGTGATTGCCTAGTGCACTGCTGAATTCTCTACATCCTTTATGTCTGGCAAACGTCTGGCTCTTGGCCTGCACCACAAGGACTTCCAGCTTCCCAGTTGAATTTGCCACAATCGCACACAGCAGCTCCTGATCTGGGCCAGTTTTCCACGGCTTGTGGAGCCGAACCAATGGGATTTAGCAGCAGGGTTTAACTATTCCCCTTCCATGCCTACGCAAGCACCAGGCGACACTCAAAGACGGAAGACTTACATTGATGGCAATTCCACTGGGATGTTCTTTCAGCAGGATGGGGCCCCGGCGCACAGACCCGTCTCCCAGCGGCAGGGGCGATTTGATCCTGTCTCGGTGCACACTGAGTGCACTGGCCAAGAGCAGAAAGAAAACGGGCCCTCCCGGTCCCTGCCACACAGGTTTAAAAGTACAGCAAGGCCACATGACTGTTCCGACGGGAAACTCTTCGCTTGTTCTAAGCGGTGGCTTTTGGTCTTTTCTTCTCTACGCAGAGCTGTGTGTACAAGTTTGACAGTGGGCTGTTCTTGCCAAAGGCAGGAGGCCAGGCGGCCTGTGAGAACTGCACGTTCCCGGCCTCGGATGCTCCCCACAGCTTCCCCGCGGCTAGGCCCTGCTTACCCGAGAACTGCGGGTCTCGGGAGGCGGTTAAGTTTAGAGCCCCGCGTCCGGGGTGCAGCTTCCGTCTTCTGGCATTAGACTCTCGTCCTCACAGCACCCAGCTCTGGGCAGGGCCAGCCTCTGTCCCCGAGCACCAGTGCGGAGCCCAGAGGGGCAGGCGAGGGGGCCCCTGGCAGCCTGTCACGCCCCGCGCACGCTCTTTGTAGCCAAGGTGCCAGCTTGACCTTGGCACGAGGCCAACAAAGCCCTGCGCTGTGGAGGTGCTGGGCCTTCGGGCAAGGAAAAGGCTACAAAAAGGCTCTAGTTTTCACGCTTGATGTTGAAACGGGCCTCTCATTCCTTAGAAATAAAGAGGAAGTATTTTCTTTAAATTGGCTTCCTGGGAACAAGCAAGACAACGAACAATTTGCCCAGATGTTGAGGTAAGAGGGCAGCCTTATCTTTTGCAATTCTTCTGTTTCTGGTCTGCTCTATTGCTAAACCTCCTGTCATCACTTAGAGAAACGCCTGCCCCCGTGTCACTGACCGGATGGTTTCCTGGGATGAGGTTCACAACTCCGAGTGTACAATAATGTCCGCTCTCTGCGCTCCGCGGGGCCCCGAGGGAACATTTAAGTGTGAATCTGTGTCAGGCACTCATCTGCGGCCCGGCTCTGACAGCTCAAGCGGGCGCCCTGCCTCCAGCCAGCCCGAAGGCACTGCGAATACAGGGCGCCCCGTGCTCGCGAGCCACAGACACGCAGACCCGAAAAACACCCGCCCGGTGCTTTCCCACCCGTGTGTTGATTTGCCTGCTGCAACACGGCACAGAAGAGAGAACCAGGTCGGGGTAAGGCCAAGTCCGAATCATTGCATCCTTGGATTCCCGTCACGATTGCTCGCTGCGTGGAGCCGCGTGGTTCCTCAATGGTGGGTGAAAACGAGAGAGGATGACGGTAGCTCAGAGCAGGTGGGCTGGACATTCAGGTCCTGGTTCTGGCCATAGAAGCAACCAATGCTAAGCCCCAGGAGGCCTGGAGGACTCTCCGGGTCTCCGTTTCTTTTCACGTAAAATGGGGGAGTTGGATGAGTTCAGGGATGGAAAATTAAATGCCGGCAAGGCTCCACATGCAGGTTGCTGGGCTGGCTCGAAGGTGAAATGGACAAATGTGTCTACTGAAGAGGGTATCTGATTTCCAATTGGGATCTGAATTCACATCTTTCAAAAGAAGCTAAGAATTCAGATTTTTTTGTGAAATCTCCAACACTTTATATGTGGACAATTTGTTTAAAACACTGCAAATGCCAAACAAAATACACCTGTGGCTCTAATCTGCTCTGAAAGCCGCCAGTTGGTGACTTCTTGACTAGATGGTCTTGAGTCCCATCCAGCTGGAAAACAAATACTCGCGGGAGATTAGCTCTCTACAGGAAATGGTCTTGGGGGAGGCCGTGCAGCCAAAGTAGGACTTGCAGGAGAGGCTGCCGAATACTTTTCTGGGGAGATTGGGAGCTCTCCCTGCCCTGCTTCATGGTGGTGACCTCATGTGGCTTTGGAAAGTCTAAGTCCTTGCGTCCAATGGGGAGAAAAGGCTTGGGACTCACACTGGGGAGAAAAGGAAAGATTGTTCCCAGTGTATAAAAACCAACTGGAAGCAACACTAGCCTTATTCCAAGACTGGAATATTGAAAGTAAAAGTGAAATGTAAAAGGGGGCTCAAGAGAAGTAGCTCAACTCAGGAATCTAGGTGACAAAAAGGTTTATTGACTTGCTGGATGAAAGAGAAATGTGGGGGGGCGGAGGCAGCTGGAGATGTGTGTGAAACAAAGTCTACTCGAGACTTCTCTTCTGCATCAAAACACAAAACTGAAATTCAGAATGCTCAGTCATCAGGTCTGCAACCCCTCCCGGCCATGGGATGGGCAAAAACTCAGCTAGTGAGTAGGGGGCTCCTTGTGGCATGAGAGCTGACCTGGGGGGCGACCACGGCCTCCGTCTCCCGAGCCTCGCTCCGATCTGACTCCTTTCATCGCAGGCTGTTTCCACCAGATGCCTGGGCTGCCGTTGCCACGGCGGCCCTTCACTTGCTCCACCTGAGGACAGTACTTAACCTGCATCGTGGTTTCTCTGACGTCTTGGCTGTGTACCTCTCTAAGCGGTGAGATGGTCGAGGTAGGAGTTCTCCGCCTCTCTGTCTCGTTTCTTTACTTTTAGAACCTAGGATGGCCTCTACCTGGCACATGTAAGGAACTGAGTAAATATCAGTGGAATGAATTAGTAAATAGAAGATGACTGGGATATATATATACAGTTTAATGAAAGTGATAATAAGGCAAGGCTTTGGAAGAAAATTAGGTTTAGATGTATTTTTTTCTATGAGGATTACATTTTCTCACAGATATAGTTAATATTTTTTTCAAATTCATGCTCACATGGATTTTTAGTTTGTACTTTGTTCTCTGTTCGCTATGGTGTTTCTCTTTGCATTGCTTACCGCCTTGCTATAATCGGGGTGTTCTTACTGACATTCCATAGACCGTCTACTTGTGTTTTGGAGACTGCCTATCACCACGAGGCTTGCACCATGAATTATGCACGTCTCCTTTGTGCCCAGAGAATAGAAGTTGCAGTTATTCTTTCTTCTTCGTCTGTCAACAGGCAATATGTGGTCACATTTGATTCTGCTGTTTATTATTAGTTCCTTCTGAGATATGGGAATAAAATTGCCTTGACCCTACTTATATTAGAAAGTCTAAAAGGAAGGTTTAAAAAAGGGGGGGAGGGTGTCTAAGAGCAAATATTAAAGTACCTTCCTTTGCAAAGTAATTGTTTTCTTGAAAGGTTCCATATAAATTGCTTCTTTATAAAAAAAATCAAGACTTGCTTTCAGTTGATTAAAGAAATTTACTATTTAAACAAATCTTGTGATGAATCTTATGATTAAAATCATCAGCCCTTCCCCTTTCATCAGTGAATACTTTTATTGATCAGATTTGTATCAGGTGGCACATAGCTGCACATTAGGTGAGGGAAAAAATCTCTCCTATTTTGAGTTCCGTTAAGGAGACAGTTATTCACTATGAACTTAAGGGTGCTGGTTAGGCTGGGAAAGTAGGGTTTGGAGGCCTGCCTGCTTGTGCTTCCCTCCAAAGGAAACCTCATTTTGTAAAGGCCAGAGTATAGTTAAAAATGTGAGTTGTGACTTTGACTTTTTGTACTGATCATCTTATAAATTGGCCCTAGGACCCACGGGAAGCAAAATAATCAATTAGCTAAACTTTTGTGGGCCCCTGCACCCCCTTACCCCTCCCACATCCTTCTGTCCTCAAAGTGCCACCCCCTGGTGCCCAGGACCCCAAGTTTTTCCTTGGCTGCCCAGAGCCCCAGTTGTATAGGATGCCATTTGGATTTTCTTTTTATTCACTTCTAAGCCTCAAAACATACTTGCCATGTTTCCATCCCATTTTGGTCCTGCATAGGGCTATGAAATCTCTCCTTTGAACCAGAATCCCTCCAGAGATGGCTCTGAAATAGGTGAGTTACTTGGTGGGTGTGGAGGTGGTGGTGGTTGTCACAGGGAGGGCCCCCCAAGTTTCAGCCATTATGTTTTGAATTATCCCAGAGACTCCGCATTTCCAGTACATGGTTGGAAATGGGCCCACTTGGTACTGTGATGGAGCCGTAGAAACAAAACCTACGAGGTGTATCTGTTTTTGTTCCACATTTTAAAGTCCTGATTCCCAGCCTCTGGGTGGAGTGTGTGCTAGAGGACAGGGGTAGCAGGAAGCATTTCTAAAATAAACCAGGCTGCATTCCACCTTTAAAATGCTAAATCTGTCATTTTGGTGGGAGAGGGGGGCAGGAAGGAGAATGCGTTTTAATGAGAGCTCTCTAGCTGGTATCATTCTGATATGTTCCGCAGTTGAGTTCAGAATCCTCAAAGAGATGAAGAATAAATTCCATAACAAAAAAAGAAATCATAAAATAAACATAAGCAGCTGAGACTGTAAAGACAAGGTTTAGACCCCTCCTCAGGAAGGAAGCTGAAATCAGTGCTGCACAGTTGTCACATCAGCTCCTGCATTCAACCCTCTGCGTGGAACCTTCCGGCAAGGATCTCCTGGTTCTTGTGTCTGGAGGTTAGGTTAGGGGCATTTTAGAGTTAGGCATAATTGGGTTTTTACCCTCACATGGGCAAGACTTTTCTGCTCTCTGGGCCTCAATTCCTCATCAGCAAAACAAGATAAAGCCATTGTAAGCTTTTAACGTAACGTAACCAAGGGTCAGCACAGTCTCGGTAAAGAAGGGGAACCCAATCCACTGTTCCAGTTCCTGAACTCCTAGGATCTGCTCTGGTCCAGTCTCTTCTCGGTCTCTTCCTTTTTCAGCCCTCCCGTGTCTCTTTCTTCCTGACGTCAGAGGACAGATTTTCATTTTCCTCATAGCAACCAATGACATGCATGGATAAGGAGATGACAACAGCCTGTAAGAGTTCCCGGCCTCCCTACAGGGACCCCTCTCACCTCAGACCCAGGCAGAGAAGACGGGGAGATTTTGTTCGTTAGCACGTCCCTTGGCTTCTCTCCCGAGGGGCACCTCGCTGGTGTCTCATTTTGGGGAGAGCCAGTTCTTATTGCTGTTTTTTTTTCTGTTGTTTGTTTTTTAAAGATTTACTTATTTACTTTATCCATTTTAACACCCCCTTCCCCATTTGCTGTTTTGTGTCCTTTTGCTGGGCAATTCTCTGTGTCTGTTTCCTGCCATCTCTTCTCATCCTCCTCCTCCTGTCTTCACCAGGATTCGATCCTGGAGACCTCCAATGTAGGAGAGAGGTGTTCTGCCACCTGCGCCACCTCGGTTCCTGGTTTTCAGAGTATCTCGTCTTTTCTCTCCCCTGTGTTTCTCCCCTGTTATGTCATCATCTTGCTGCATGGCTCCCGGGGCCTGGCGGCTCACCGGCACACAGAGCCTGGCAGCCCATGCGCCTTCTATATATATATATATATTTTATTTTACTGGGAGGTCCCGGGGATCTAACCCAGGTCCCTCATGTGGCAGACGGACACCCAGCCATGTGAGCCACTCTGCCCACCCCCCTTATTGCTGTTGAAGTAACCTCAGCGACCCCTGTCTGACCTCTGACTCCACAGGAGCTCAGCGGATGCGGAGGCCATTCCCACCAGGTTCTCCATCCTGGACTGGAGCTCACCCCACAGGGCTCCTCGTCGCCCACCAAGACCTCCCCTCGAGGGGCAGGTCGGCAGCACCTTCTCCTGCTGTAACGAATCAAGGAAAGGTGTGCTGGCCCGGCTCAGGAGGGCCCCCAGCCAGGTGGGGAAACGGTGACTCCTGTAGGTAATGGGCGTGAAGACCCATCTTTTACCGATTTGGTCTGTCCTGAGGCGACTTTCAAACTCTTGTTTTTCTATCACAGGGAGTGGAGATTAGGAACAGGTGTTTGGAAACCCAAAGGTTACTCCCCACTGTTCTGGATTAAGACAATTAGAAAACTATGGGTGCTGTGGAAGCTTCCGTGGGGATGGCCCCAGCCCCACCTAGCCACTTCTGAAATCCAGTGTTATGCTTGATTCTAGTTCTCACATTCAATGTTATGGCTGAGTCAGTTATGAATATTTCCTTTTTTCTTCCCCCTTAGGAGGTACTGCGGATTGAACTCAGTCCCTGGGAAGCAGGAGCTCAAACCCCCTAGCTACACCTGCTCCCAATATTTACTTTTATACCAAGCATTGTATGTCCCACATGTTCTATCGTGTTTGATCTCTAAGTAACTTTTCTATCTAAGTAAATTCCATTTTATCTAAGTTTAGTCACTAATATAAATCAGCCTCAAATATATTGATTTTTCTGTTGAGGTTTCATTTGTTTTTTCATTTTCATGTGGGACTAACTTCTTCAAAGATCTTTCTTATTCAGTGACATGTACTCAAAATTTATACAGTAAAAACTCAGATTTCTAGAGTTTTGTCTAAAGTATGATTGATAGCAGGAAAGTGGGCTATCATTTTCAGAATTTTAAAATTCAAAATATAAATATAGCTTTACTATGTGCCAAGCCCTCTTCCAAGTGCTTTCTGGATGTTGAAATATTTGACTAAAAATAAACCTATGAGCTGGTCCTATTTTTGTCCCCATTTTACAAAGAGGAAACTGAGGCACATAGAGATTAATTGATTTACCATAGCCAATAAATGGCAGAGCCCAGATGGATCCCTGTTCCTCTTTATTTCAGTTCATATTCACTGTAATTATTCAGACCCTAAGTGCCAGTATAACATAATTCATCACACATGTGAGACTCTCCTGCAGTCACTGTCAAGGAAAGTGTGAACACTGAGCTGTGTTGGTCCATTTCACGAGATCCCCTAATGACCAAAATCCTTCATTTGCCAGATATCCAGCTGGATCGAGGGCACAGGAAGAGAACCAAGCCAACTGGCCATGGGGGATCAAACACGGAGGATCTCAACACTGGGTGCTCCCCTGTGGAGCAGCCAGCCCCACGACCACAGGTGTGTTCACACCCTTGGCAGTTTCAGGGGATTTCTCCTGATACATGGTTCCCTTTTCTACCCCTGGCTCTTGTGGGCACAGCTGTGCCTGTAATTTTCTCTTCTGCACCTTGTAACTCTGCTTTGTACCTGAATGCTCCCTGTTCTCACTTGCAGTCAGTTGACTGCATCTATGGCTTATTGCATCTACAATCAACAGAGGAGTTTGCCCTTAGAAATGGGGATGGACTCCTCATGCAATCAGCTGGTAAAAGCCAAAGCTGAGGATTTCAGAAGTGAAAAATAATTTCTACCTCTACGTCAGCCATCCAGCCAGCTTCTCCTGGGGAATTCAACTTCACCTTCATCTGAGTTTCCAACTTGCAGCCTGCCCTATGGAATTCTGTTTTTCGAATCCCCAGGGTCATGTAAGCCAATTCCTTTAATAAATTTTTCTATCTCTTATACACACACATACGCACACTCACTATCGGTTCTGTGTCTCTGGAGAACCCTGACTCATTCACTTAAAGCCCTATTTCAATACCTAATGCATTTTGCCTGTCTCTCTAACTGCTTTTCTTTGTTTTATCATTGTTAGTCATTTCCCTTAGAGTAGGGATTCTTGGAGGGCAGGGACAATGTCATGGTATCTTTCCATCTCTGACTCTAACACAGAGCAGATACACAATAAAAGTTCATTAAACAAATGGATGAACAAGCTCCTTTTTAGCTCTCAAATTCTATAATTCTGGAATCTATTAATATTAACTCATCTGACTATGAAGGCAATAAAATGCCAAGAGGTAGAGCAAGGGATTACACCTTTGCCTCTTTATTCCTAGTGTTTTTTTTCCATAACAAGTTGTTTCTCTGTCTCACTTTTATTAATATTAACAACAAGAAACAAAATAGCAGCTGCCATCTTTTGAGCGCTGGTTCTAAGCCACGTACCATGCAAGTGCCCATCAGCGCACATCAGCTCAGCGAGTCCTTCCCCACGTCCTCCATCCTTTCTCTTTTATGGAACAGGGAACAGTGATGCTTGTATTCTGTCCAGGCCTGAGAACCAGAGCTTGTTGTTGGAGGGAGAAGTGTTCTCTTTCTCCAAGAGTCCTTGTGTAGAATTTCCTTTTCAGTTAACACTCTTTTCAGGGCTTAATCCCTGAGCACACTAAATGTAAACTGTGCTTTCTTCCTCTACCAGAAGCAAACCAGCATCAAGGAATGCAACTTAGATGTGGATCTGGTTTTCTAACTTTATTGCATGATAGGCAATCTAATCTTATCAGTAAACTACAGCTAAAGCTATCATACTTTGCCCTTGGTGGCTGTTTGGGGATGGAATGAGCTTTTAACCCCTGCCTTTGGTACAGGCATCTCTGAGCAGTACCCCCAGACATACAGTGAGATCATCTGGATCAACTGTGGCGCTCAGTGGGAGAGCAGATATCGCAGACAGATCCCCCTCACATCACTGTCACCTGCGCCAACTGCAAAGCTGGATTTCTCTGGCTTGGAAGGCAAATAATCTAGTCTTTAACTTTGGTCTGAATATATTTTAAAAATGGGATTCAGAATCTTTACACCAAAAATATTAGATACTAACTCTTAGATTGAAGACCCATGCAGATCCCTGATGCAATTTTCTACCCCAGGGCAGTGACAGCCTAGAAAATAAAATGCAATTTACCAGGAATACCTCAAGCCATACTTTCTCTCATGGTTGTATAAAGGTGGCACATTTCTCTTTTCCCTTCATTTTAAAATTTACTTTGAAGCCACAATTACAAACTTTCACACACAAAGTCCATAAAGAATATGAAATGAAACTGGCTAGGCTGGGAGATTCTAGTGACATCCTGGCTTCCCCAGGCCCTAGGCTGGGCCAAGAGCTTTTGGGGATATGTGGGAGTAGGGAGGAGCAGGGTCAGGCAATGGGAAATCACTTTATTTTGCTGTTATTTGGAATAAAATTTTTAAAAAATTAAATATCTGGGCAGCTTTACTCTTGCCAAAGAACAAGTTGTTTAAAGCAACTTTTCCCACGGCAGCCTGGAAGAGCTTCTGCAGAGCATAACCTCGCCCTGCAGGGAGAGTGCCCGCAGACGAGATACGTGTGCCCAATGCGTGTTAAATAAAATACCCGGGCTCCTTAGCTACCGAAGCAGCCCCACGCCCCAAAAACGTCAGCTGCCTTTCCAGTCTTGTAATCTTTGTTTCTCATGTAGGCATTTCCCCCCCAATAGTATTAATCTTTAAATCTGGGAATTCTCTGCCTCTTTGCCATCAGTGCTCGTAACCCACTCTTCAGTTTTAATTCTGAAAGGGCCTCAACTATCAAATACAGTAGAGAAAATGAAAAAATTATAACTGTAAAACAATATTGATATAACTGTTGCTTGAAAAATATCTCATGATTCATTGGGCAACCTTCAACAGTCACCAGCTGTGGTCAAAAGTCCGCTCGCACCATCATCACATGTATATCATGGCGCCTACAAATGGTGAGTCATTAAATCCTCCATCATACCCCTACATATCTAGTCACCAGTTGTCATCACCAATCCATGAATTCCAGTAGGTGCCTCCTTAGTTTCTTAGTTTTGTTTTCTGGTTAATTAATTGAACCCAAATATGATATATAAGCAGATTTTTTAACTCAGCCATGTATGTGGGCACTCTTGAAAACCAATAGGCTAAACATATTCATGCTAAAAAAGTGCAGTTGTTTTTCCTTTGGAGGTAAAATCTGGTCTGGCAGAAATAAAGATAAGAAAATCATTGGCTAGATGTGGTAAGTTACTTGAACCAGAGAACCTCTGCCTGCTGCTAAAAATATGAGAAAGACTCAAGGTTGAGTGAGATTTGTATCTTCCTCAACACAGCAATGTTTTAAACAAGATAATGATGTTTCCTCCCCTTCAATAACCAGCTATCAGGTCATTAGTCACTCTGTCAGCATTCAACAGCTGGGCTCATAAATGCCCTATACCACCTGTTGCCCAAATTTATGAAATCTTTGTCAAAGTCATTTTCTTATTTAAAAATTTCTGCCTTCCAAGTACAGAATTGCCATATGAGCCAGCAATTCCACACTAGGAATATGCCCAGAAGAACAGAAAGCAGGGAGGTGAACAGATCTATGCACACCCATGCTCATCGTGGCCTCATTCACAATTGCCAAATGCTGGAATCAAACCAAGTGTCGCCCACTGGACCAATGGGTGAAAAAACGTGGTGTATGCATAGGATGGGATATTACTCAGCGGCAAGAAGGAATCAAGTATCGACACACACAACAACATGGGTGAATCTTGAGACCTTATGTTGAGTGACATAAGCCAGTCACTAAAGGACAAATATTACCTGATCTCACTGATATGAACTAAGGATATTGAGCAGACTCACAGAGGCAGAGTCTGGAAGATAGGTTACCAGGACACAGAAAGGGAGTAGAGAGCTGTGAGCTGATGCTCAATCTGGCAGAATCTCTGATAAGGTGAATGGGGGGTGTGTGTGGCAGTGGAGGGGGGTGATGATGCTGGAGTGTGAGTGTGAGGGGGGATGGGGGAGTGGGTTGGGCTATCTGTAGAGCTGGGGGGAGGGCTAGAGGAAGGAACAGGTGAACTCTGGGGAGGTAGAGGGCAGTGGCTGAGAATACAATTGTGGGAATGTTCTTTTGGCACCTAGGCAGGGAAAGGTCACTGGAGTAGGGTGTCAGTGGTGGGGGGATGCGTGGGGAAGGGTGCACCTGCCTCTATGGAAAATGAATGTGTTCATGTGGTCATAGGGTATTACCTCAGTGGGTGGAGACACAATAACTGATAAAATATTAAATTCCTATCCTGGGGAGTCCTACTATGTTCTCAAATAGAGAATCTCTCAAGTACATAGGCAATACCCAATAAAAGAAGACAGGCCAATATGTCAAGTCCTCAATATTAATCCATGTAACTATGAACCTTATTCTTGTAAAACTGAAACTTAGACTAGTATTAGATATTGCCTAAGAAGTACCTCCTGAAAACCTCCTTGTTACTCAAATGTGGCCCAGTAAATAAACGTGCTATCTTCCCCTGGCATTGGGCATGGATCCTGGGGATGGGCCTCCCTGGCACCAAAGGATTATTACCAAGCACCAACCAGAGGTACATTTTGAAAAAGACCTTGACCAAAAGGGGTAAACATTAAATACAAAAGGGTTTTTACAGCTAAGAGATTTTAAAGTGAATTGGGAGGTGATTTCAGAGGTTATGCATATGCACGTCTCAGGCAGATCTCACTGACTCCATAGTAAACAGTGCCTCAAACAGGGGTGCTCCTGGGGGCTCTAGAGACATCTGGACACTATAGATAGGGCTTGCAACCCCATGGAATCAACACCCATCGATGGGCCTTACCTTGGAATATATGATCATCTATCTCCCCAATGTAACAGGGTTAGACTCATTTATAATTTTCCTACACATGATTCTTCTACCCCTTTTATTTGAACCTATAATTAGCACTATACCCATTAAATATTTGTCCCAGAGACTTAAATCTTTGGTCTCTTCATATGCCTCTTGAGCCCTAAACCTCAGCAGAGTTGTGGCCAACACCTACACTCCAGTTCATGGGACTCGCTCAGGACAAGAAACAAAAGGATGATGATGGACAATACCCATCCCCAAAAAACAGTATCTACAACTGCAAGCCAGACTGTTCCACCTGCCCCATAACATCTAAGCCCCCTCCCAGTCTGAAGCAGAGTGGGCATCACCATCCCCAAATCCTCGAGATTGAGGAATGAACAGACATAAGGGGGAAATGCAACCATGGACCAAAGTTGACTTATTATTATTGTAATGACAGAAGAACTTGTAGCATTGATATAAAGATAGTGGTTACCAGAGGTTCTGGGGGGAGAGGGAGGGGAGAATAGGTGGAACATAGGGCATTTTTAGGGCATTGGAATTGTTCTGTATGATAGTGCAATGATGGATATAGGCCGTTATACATTTTGTCAAAACCTATAAAATTGGATGGTACAAAGGGTAACCCATAATGTAAACTATGGACTTGGTTAGTAGCAATGCTTCCATATTTGTTTATCAATGGTAACAAATGTACCACACTAATGTGAGATGTTATTCATAGGGGAAAACATGATGGGGGTGGGGTATATGAGAAAACCCAATATTTTGATGTAACTTTTCTGTAATCTAAAACTTCTTTAAAAATAAAGTTAAAACTTTTTTTCCTACCTTTTTTTTTTCCCTTTCCTGGAACAAAACTAAAATGATAACATGCTTGCAGAGACTTGTAGAATTTTATAACAGGGAGAAGAATAAATGAAAACATATTTCTTATTATTCTTTGGATACAATTAGGTTCAATTCAGTTAAGGAACCAGAACATGAAAACAGAATATTCTATAAGAACCAAATCACATCTGTTTTGTAACTCCTTCTCCCCTATGTCTCAGCCACCCACAAGGACTTCCTATTCGTCTTGAAAAAAAAAAAAAAAAACAGCTTTATTGACATGTAATTCACAACCCATAAAATTACTCCTTTATAGTGTACAATTCAGTGGTGTTTAGTATATTCAGAGTTCACTATCCAATTGTAGAACGTTTTTATCACCGATAATAACTCATATGTGTTAGAAATCTCTTACCATTCCCCTTTCCCCACAACCCCTGGCAACAATCTACTTTCTGTCTGATTTGCCTATTCTGGACATTTCATATAAATGGACTTATATAATATGTGACCTTTTATGTCTGGCCTCTTTCATTTAGCGTATGTTTTCAGCATTCATCCATGTGGTAGCACGTTCCAGGAGGTCATTCCTGTATAAGGCTGAGCAATAGTCCATGGTATGGTTAGACCACATTGTGGTTATCCAGTCTGCAGAAGATGGACATTTGGGTTGTTTCCTCTTTTTGGCTATTGTGAATAATGCTGCTGTGAACATTGGAGCACAGTTTTTGTGTGGCCATTCTTTCAATTCTCTTGTGTGAGTGTGTGTGTGTGTGTGTGTGTGTACCTAAGAGTGCTGGGCCATGGTAACTCTATGCTTGAGTGTTTTAGGAACTTCCAAAATGTTTTACCAAGTGGCTGCACCATTTTACAGTCTCGCCAGCAATGTATGAGGGTCCCAATTTCTCCACAAACTCACCAACAATTTTTGTCTGTCTGTGTTTTAGCTACCCTAGTGGACAAGGAATGGCATTTCGTTGTGGTTTTGTTTTTGTTTTTTTTTCCCCAAATGAGTCATGATGTTGAGTACCTTTTCATGTGCTTATTGGCCATTTTAACGTGTATGTCTCCTTTGGAGAAATATCTGTTCAAATCTTTTGCCCACTTTTAAATTGGGCTCACTGACTTTTTATTGTGGACTTGTGAAAGTTCATTATATATTTTGGATGCAAAACCATTACATAAGTGATTTGCAAATATCATCTTCCATTCTTTGGGTTGCCCTTGTACTTTCTTGATACCTACAAAAATTTTAAATTTTGGTGATGTCCAATTCACCTATTTTATTCTTTTGTTGTTTGTGGGGTTTTTGTTTGTTTGTTTGTTTGTTTTTTAATGAGGCACTGGAGACTGAACCCAGGACCCCGAACTTCCTCAACCCAGGAAGCAGGCGCTCAACCAACTGAGCTACACTCACTTGCCATTGTACTTTCATTTTAATTCCTGGGGAATCATTGCCCAATCCACGGCCATACTTACTCCTATGCTTTCTTCTAAGAATCATACAGCTTTAACTTTACCTTTAGATCTATGATTCATTATTCACTGCAATTTAGTTAGTTAGAATGAAAACTATTGTTTCTGCTTTCTCCGTTATCCAAGTTGTAGTTTGCTGATTGGGATGGTCAGACAGCCCTGCTTAAGGATGCTATGTGGTTCAAAGTACTACCAATTTCCTTCCACATTTCGGTATCATTCTGCCAGTTGTGTGAAGGAGAGCCAGCTAGAAGAGTGAAACCCCAAATGAATGTTCTTTTCACACAGTGGTCTACCAAACAAAATAATAGTCTATCTGTTCTTTCTCTCCCAGAGTTTGGAAACAGTGAAATCTCTATATGGTTAAAAACACCACTACTGATTATCTTTCTATCCTATAATATTTTAAGGATCTCTGGTAAGCGAAACATGGAGCTATAAGATTAGGACATTCAATCTTCTAATCCTTTTGTGTCCCTAACACTAAAATGCAAATGCAAAGTACTAAATAGATACGTGCTTACAATTGTCAAGACATGAGATGGTTTTGCACCAATTATCGAGAAAATTGCCTGTTTTTTCCCTTTTTTTTTTTTTGCATCAGCAAACACAGAGATCTAGCTAGTAAACTGCTTATCTCTGTCCCAGTTTCCCTTAGGAAATGAAGACACTAGTTTATTTCCTCCTCATCTCGAGGCAACACCACGCTTAGGGAAATTTAAGTACAAGCATGCTTTGCCCGGAACTGCTGGGGAGGGAAGTGGCGCCTGGAGCATCACTGGGTCGGGAAGAGTCCTCGGAGCCGCGTAGGGCACGTGCTGTAAGTGAGGGGCAGGAAGCTCCCCACGCACTCCCGAAGAGGGTGTGCTACACCACAGAGAAGGGGTGCTGACTAGCTTCTCTCTCCTGTCCATAAATGCAGAATGCACTCAGAACTGAGCATTTAGGACCGACCGCATCTTGTCTTTCATATGAGTTCTGGGAGTGGACGAATCTTTGTCCCGTGCTACGGCCTCTATCTGCTCTGCTCCCTGGAACTGCCCTGAGCAGAGTGATTGCAACTTCATCTCGTAAAGAAGAAACTCCTTGGTCCTACTCCAGAAGATGAACGCTTACCACAGCACGGGGAGATCTACAGCTCATTGTAGTTCAGAAGGAAAAACAAAGATTTACTTATATTTATACCGTTAAACAAAGAGCTAATGGTGAAACAATCCATTTTAGGATTGGTTTGAGTAAATAAAGCCTCTAGAAGACTAAAAAACTCTATATTGTAATTCTTTTCTTTTCATATTGCCTTTTATTTTCAAATAGCTGAAGCTGTAATAATAGAGAAATTATAGCTCATGAATCAACAATGAAAATACAGTTGGGTGCATAGGTGAAGAAGGTGTTTGTGACTTATGTGCCATGTCATCTCACAACCTACTCAAAAGCTAGTTAGGTTATCTCCATAGGGCTAGAAGGTCCCTGGAATCCCTTTGGGGGAACACTGCTGTGGGCAAGACAAAGCAGAGGTTTTTTCTGAAGTCAGGTGTATTGTGTAGTCATAAGGTCTATAAAAAAGAGCAAAAGAAGAAAAAGATCACAATTGATTCATTTATAGATCAGGGGATCCCCTAATATAAAACTGTGTGGAAACCCCCCCCCCTTCCTATAAATGAGCGAGTATGCTTTGAAACGTGCACCTCCTGTAGGCAATCACAGTGAACTGGGCTTATTTTTGGATCTACACCTGAGAAATATTGCTGGGATTTAATTTTTAAATATTTTGACTATTTTCTAATATCATTTAACAAACACTTAAGCTACGTAGTGTTTATCGTGTTTGATGCTGAAACCTTCCCTGCCTGGTTTTAGTCTTACTTCTGGGGGTCTGCCACCCTTTGGTGCAACGGGCTCGTCAATCTCATACTCCTATTTCCAGAGGAAACTGGAGCCGTGTATCTCCCAGTACAAAAGGAGGGGTACTTATGGTCCTTTCAGCCCTCTCTGGCTTCATTTTCTGTCATTCAAGGAGCAAGCCATCAAAAATTAATGTCGAGAGATGACAAGTAGCTCGGCTATTCCATTCAGTAGCAAAAATAATAATTATTTCATGGACTTTGTACTTCCATAGGTGTGAATTATTCATGATGTGTCAGTTTGGGTAAAAGTCAGCCTGATGATAGATTTGAGCCAGCACCAGACAATTTGCTAAGGAAAGCTGCAAAATAGTGGAGCCTCAAAATTTAGTCATGTAGTTAAAAAAAAACCCTCTACTTCTCTCCTCTTGAATTCAAATTCTTATGGTTTTTCAGTTAAAATCTCCATGGGAACCAATTACTTTCCAAGCTGGAAGTGCCCCTTAGGATTAAATTATTAAAGGTGGTAGCCCCTGGAGATCTGCTAAGGAAGAGGAGCGATTTGCCCGAGAGTTAATGAGCTTGTTGTCTGGTCCTAAGCAGAGAGCAGCCATCCAGCCACGCTCCAGGGAACCCCCGGGACCGCAGTGGCTGCATCCCTTTGGCTTTGGGGGACACAGAGGTGACAGCCCTTGATGCTGTCCTCCACTAGTGGACTCCAGCGGGTCCCACAGCAGCAAACGTCTGGCCTCACGTCCAGCTTTGCCTTGGACTCAAGTTCCTGAAAGGGTTGAACAAAATGATGTTTTATTCTCTTTGCACTGCTCCAGTGATGTACCTTTCGGCAGAGCGGAACGGAAAGGCTCAGAGGCCAGGAAGAAACTATTTCTGCAAGCCGTTCCTAAACAAGGCGTTTCAGATGGTGGCAAAGAGGAGGTGCAACAAAAAACTAAAGTGGGTTAAAGAGGGGGAACGGGTGGGAGAAAGACAAGCACAGGTTTTCAGTTCAGGAGTCACAGCTGATGGACATGGAGAAACGGCCTGGGAAAACCCGTGTCGTCTAACAAATGGGATGGGGCGTGGGGATGGCTTTAAAACACTTCACAGTAAAGGAATGTGCTCTGTCAAACACATTCTGCAAACCAAGTTGAAGTAGCTAAGCCGGTGTCTCTTTTACTGTCCCCTATCTTAGTGCTTATTTTACCTTATTATTTTAGGAAAAGTAACTCTGAAATAATTTTCCAAATTGTCACATTCTGACCTTCCTAGTCGTGTTAAGGGTAATTGTCACAGGAAAGAAAACTGAAAGCGCACAAGCTATCCCAATTCATTGGCTCGTCTTTCGCTCTGTGTATATCCTCATGGGTGGATCAGTCAAGAGCGTGGACTTTAAACACTTCTGTCCAGCAAGAGGTCAAAAACCTGCTGGGTAGCCCTAGAAGAGGAAAATTAAACATTTCCCTATGTCTGTGCAAAATCATGATTCTAAGTATGTGCACCTCAGACAAGCTCTGGAGAGGTGCAGAGGACAGAGGAGGAAGCCAGATAGCAATGAGCCAAAAGGAAACCGCCTCATTTAGCCTTCCGGCGGATGTGCCTGGGGTCACTAAGATCTCACGTGGCGATTCGGCAGGGGCAGAGTTCCAGTGCGGAAGTTTCCATCGAGGAGCAGCAGCCCCCTAGCAGGGCCGTTGGTCCGGGCTCTCCCGGGAAACAGCTGGCGGGAGGCGTGCATGTGGGATTAGCCATAGGAACCGGCTACGACCACGGGGAGGGGCAGATCCAGGTTCCTCTGGGCAGGCCGCGAGCTGGGAACTAGGAGGCAGGTTTCCATGAGTTCCCCAGGATGAGCTGGCTGCCGAAGCAGAGTCCGGGATTCCACCTTCTGGCTGATGAAACCCCCAGCTCTCCCTTTATGCTTCAGCTGATTGGAAGAGGACTGCAGATGTCCTCTGCCATAGGTGCAACCCGCTTACTGATGATTTAAATGTCCTCTCAGTGACGGGCACTTCAGTGCTTGCTTGACCAGACAACTGGGCACTGTCACCTGCCAAACTGACCCTTGAACTTAACCATCACACGTGGCGATCCAGCTCCTTTGTAAACTGGCTCTTCTTCCCTTTGCAGCCCCAGCCCCTCACCCACTGTCCTTCTCCCCACTCCTGGGGTACCTAAGCTCGAGCTGCCCAGAACTTCCTTCAGCTTTCCGAAAGGGCTGTGCTCCCTCCAGGATTCTGGTAATATTCTCCCTCCAGGCCTTGGTTACTTGCTGTTTCCTGCAGGAAACTTTCCCTGGACCCCAGTGTAAGATGTCCCGTGACATGGGCCTAGTTTGAGGTGCCTTCTGAGCCCGTGGCTCACCTTTCGGCATGCCCTCCTCCCTGAAATACACTGTTGTTAAGTGTCCCGAGCCCCACAGCCACCACTTATTAAAACAGGGGACACATGAGCCAGATTCGGCCAGTAGGAGCCTCTTCTGGAAATTTGGATCAGGATATGAGATAAAATCCATTTCAATTAGTATTTGAAATAGAAAGACAGGTAGACTCAGGGGTGTGCCAATGTGGTGCATCCGTCTTCTGCCACATGGAGGAAAAAAAAAAAAATTAATAGCCAGTTTGCAGAGGATAAAAGAGATGCCCAGAAAGAAGTAAAAGTACCAGATCATGTGGATTCAAGAGAATGAAGAACAAGAAACCAGCTGCCTTTCTTCTGACAGCTCTACTTCCTATTTTTGTGTTTCCTGAGAATTACCTGTACTCATATATTAAATTTCCAATTTTTGCTAGGCTTACTGGGTTTCTGTTGCTTGCATCCAAATGGTCCTCGACTAAAACACTCCTCCTCTATGTGTCTGCAGCACTCTGTCCTTCCTCTAGCTTTGCACTTACCACATCACGTTGCAGTTGCCTGTTTATTTACCTGGATTTTCACTGGGCTGTGCCCCCATTAGGATGGAGACTCTATGTATCAGGGTCTCAGAATATAGCACGTTGCTCTGAACATGTTGGAAAATAAATATTTATTGAATGAATGAATATCTTCTTACAAAGCTCCTCTTGATGCTACTTGGCTGGGTGGTCCATGGGAAATTCTCAATTTCCTCTGCTTTGTGGCTAAGCTTTTATTAATAAATCATACTGCTTAAAACTCAATCTATAACTAGATAACGTACTATTTTGTGTAGGGAGTGTCTTTTAAGAATCCCTGATTGGGAGCAGATGGGCACAAGCAGTTGAGCTCCTGCTTCTCATATGGGAGGTTCAGGGTTCGCTTCCCAGTGACTCCTAAAAGCAAAAAAAAAAAAAAAAAAAACAACAAACAAACAAAAAGCAAAATGAATGAAAAAACCAATTCAGAGGCATCAATATGGCTCAGTGGCTGAGTGCTGGCTTCCCACATATGAGGTCCTGGGTTCCATCCCTGGTCCCCTTACCTCAAAAAACAAAAATCAAGAAACAAAACAAAACAAAAAAGAATCCCTGATAAATTTGCAGAACATCAGCTTCTCACTGAATATCTAGGCAGACTCAGATTCAGGGATCAACTGGCATATGAACTGATCGAAGATTTAAGTCTCTGGGACATATATTTAATGGATATAGTGCTAATTATAGGTTCAAATAAAAGGGGCAGAAGAATCATGTGTAGGGAAATTATAAGTGAGTGTAACCCTGTTACATTGGGGAGATAGATGATCACATATTACAAGGTAAGGCCCACCAATGGGCTGCTGATTCCATGGGGTTGTGCACCTTGCCTATAGTGTCCAGATGTCTGCAGAGCCCTCTGGAGCACCCCTGTTTAAGGCTTTGTTTACTGTGGCAGTTAGTGAGATCCTCCTGAGACGTCCAGACCTGTAACCTCCATAATGACCTCCCAATTCACTTTGAAATCTCTTCACCATAAAAACTAATTTGTATTTGATGTTTCCCCTTTTGGTCAAGGTCTTTTTCAAAATGCATCACTGATTGGTGCTTGGTACTAATCCCTCGGTGCCACGGAGGCTCATCCCTGGGAGTCATATCTGACAATGGGACTGGGGAGTGGAGGAAGGTAGTGAGTTTATATGCTGAGTTTGGCTTGGACAGAGGCCACATTTGAGCAACAAAGAGGTTTTCAGGAGGTAACTCTTAGGCAATAGTTATTATTAGGCTAAGTTTCAATTTTATAAGAATAAGGTTCATAGTTACATGGATTAATATTGAGGGCTTGACATATTGGTCTGTTTTCTTTTAGTAGGCTCTGCCTATATACTTTAGAGATTCTTGTTACTTTATTTGAGAACATAGCAGGATGCCCCAGGATGGGAATTTAATATTTTGTTGTTTATTGTGTGGGTCTCCACTCACTGAGATAGTACCCTATGACCACATTGAACACATTCATATTCCATAGAGGCATGCCCCAGGTATACCCTTGCCCACACATGCCCCTACGACTCACAGCCTGCACCAGTGACCCTCCCCTGACATAAATGCAGAAAGAACTCTCCCACAATTGACTTCTCAACCACAGAGTTTACCTGTTCCTTCCTCCAGCCCTCTGTCCAGCTCTATGAATGGCTCAACCCTCCCCCCACTCACACTCCAGCACCACACATTAACTCTTAAAAACAGAAGACTTTCTCGGGCTGGAGTCAGAGGCATGTGGCAGAAGGAGTTGGAGAGATTTGGAGCACGAGGGGGCCACACGGAAAGCATGAGAAAAAATAGCTTCTAGGATCCAAGACTGGCTCCTGCCTGTAAGCCAGGAAGGAATGGGGGTCTTATTCCTACAAGAGCAAGGACATGAATTTGGCTGAGAACTTGAATGAGCTTAGAGGCAGGTTCATCCCTCGAGCCTCCGGGAAGGAATACAGGTCCTTGATTTAGGCCTTATGAGGATCTGAGCAGACTGTCCAGTTGAGCCACGCTGTACCGGACTTCTGACCTTCAGAATGGTGAGGTGATTAGTGTGTATTATTTTAAGCTGCTAAATTTATGGTGATTTGGGATGGCAACAATAGCAAACTAAAACATGCAACAACTCAAGGGAAGGAAGCTGTACGAAAAGTGCCAATCTTAAGAGGTTACATACGGAATGATTCCATACATATAACATCCTTGAAATGACAGAATTACAGAGATGGAGAACAGATTAGTGGTTTTCAGAGGTTGGGGGATAATGGGGAGGGAGGCGAGTGGGACCATAATGGGGGGACCATAATGGGGGGACCATAATGGGCAGCATGAGGGACCTCTGTGGTGACAGGATTATTCTGTATCTTGACTGTGGCCATTGCGTGAATCTGCATATATGACAAAATTACACGGAATTAAATACAGACACACAGATGACTGCATGCAAAACTGGTGAAATCCAGACGAGGTCTGTGGATTATATTAATGTCAATATCCTGGTTGTGATATTTTACCATCTAAATACAAGACATTACCACTGGGAGGAACTGGGATAAGGGTACATGATCTCTCTAAGTTATTTCCTACAACTACATATGAGGCTACAATGATCTCTAAATAAAAAAGGTTAATTTAGCAAAAAGATTTAGTGGATATAAAATACCTATTTTAATGTAATATTTTATTATTTGTATTTTATGTATACATGATATAAAAGCCATTGCTCATGATTAAAATTATAGTGAAAACAGTAGGATTACATGTTAGATCAAATTAAATCATTTTAATCATCATTGCCATTACTTAAAAATGAGCTGAGGAGTCAAGTGAAGTTCACCACTGCCAGTTTCTTGTAGGTCACTTGTGCTTATTTTAGTGGAGCTGTCTTCTAGCCGTAGATTTTCTACAGGAATCTCTTTAAAACACATCCATTTTGTGCAAGTTAGTTTATTTAACCCTAGACTTTAGATTCCTAAATCCACTTAATGGGATGTATTAGTTTCTTTTTTTTTAAAGATTTATTTTATTTATTTATTCCACTCCCCACCCCCACCCCGCCCTTGTTTTGCGTTCACTGTCTGCTCTCTGTGTGTTCTCTGTGTCTGCTTGTCTTCTCTTTAGGTGACACTGAGAACTGATCCTGGGACCTTCCAGAGTAGCAAAGAGGCGCTCAATCTCTTGGGCCACCTGAGTTCCCTGGTCTGCTGTGTCTCTTATTGTCTCTCCTTTGTGTCTCTTTTTGTTGCGTCATCTTGCTGCACCAGCTCTCCTGCTCGGGCCAGCTCACTGCGTGGGCCAGCGCACCTTTCACCAGGAGGTCCCGGGAATTAAACCCTGGACCTCCTATATGGTAGACGGGAGCCCAATCGCTTGAACCACATCTGCTTCCCTGTATTAGTTTCTTATGCTGCTGTAATGAATTTCCACAAACGTAGTGTCTTAAAACAGCACACATTTATTATCTTATGGTTCTGGAGGTTCTAAGTCCAAAGTGGGTCGCACTGGGCTAATGCCAAGGTGTTGGCAGGGCTGGGTTACTGCTGGGTTCTAGAGGAGAAGCCGTTTCCTTGCCTTTTCTAGCTTCAGAGGCCGCCTGCTCTCCTTGGCCTGCTGCCCCCTCCCAGCCAGCAGTCACACCGCTCCCATTTCTGCTTCCGTGGTCACGTCTCCTTCTCTGGCTGTGGCCTCTGCCTGCTTGGTCACTTACCAGGATTGTGATGACACTGGGCCACTGGACAATATCCCTATCTCCACAAAATTAATCGCACCCTCAGTGCTCTTTTGGCCATGTCGGGCACCATTCACAAGTTCCACGGATTGCGACGTGGAAGTCTTTGGGGGTCATTGGTTTGCTGCCACACAGGACATAAACGAAAGGCAGCCTAGTGCGATGTGCAGAATGTGCACAGGTGTGTGAGGGCACCGCTGCCACGCCCTGCTGCGCCCAGCCCCACCTGTACCCACCTCAGTCACCTGCAGCCTAGAGAAGCGTCAGCTCTAGCTCCCATGTGAGATGGCAGGATCTGTAACATCCTTTTGGTTTTGTTGAAAACATAAACCTTCTCTTTCCACACCTGGACGGATCAATTGCATACCTCTTAGGTCCACGGCGTCCGATGGCCAGTGTTTGGCGATAACCCCTTACACCCATGTAACAATGGACGAATTTACAGAGTGTTCTCACAGAGAATATTTCATTTCCCAGAAACAACACTGTGAGGTAAGTGCTGTTTCTGTTTTTCGGATGCGGTGTCTCAAGCTCAGAGAAGCTGAGTCACCTGACGGAGGACAAAGTCAGACTGAAGACCCGCGATCTCACGTCGTGCTCCTGATTCGGTCACAGTGCTGGGGGTGGGGGCGTTGGGTGGGTTTTCAGTCTCCAGAGAGAAGTCGTCCTAAGTTTTCAGGAGACCACAGGACGGGCAGGGAAGCCCAGAGCCTGAGCGAAGCGTGGCGTAATCTAGCGCCAATGACTGAGAAAACCACGGATTTCCCCCTGCCCAGAACCTGCACGGACCAAGACAGAATCGGTGGCAAAACCGCTGGGGCCGTGTAAGTCAGGACTGCAAAGCAAAAAGCGGGATTGCTCTGAGCACGTCTCTTTTTCTTTTGAATCTCCTGAGGTCACAAGTAGTTCTAGAGGTTTTTCTGTGGCTTTCTTTTGGACAGGACAATACAAATGGTCGTGCTTCAACGACAGGCGTTTGCTTTCTTCCCAAACGGTGGGTGCAGGGCCCTCCAGAGGACGGGAGGCTATTTCCACTCAGCTCGGGGCGTCACAGTGAGAGAGGAGCTGGGTGGTGGCACCCTCCTGGTGAGGAGAACAAGGGCATCCGCAAGAGATGCTAAAGGACGAGCCAAGCGCCTGGGCCTCCAGGGACGTGCAGATGGACTTACAGGAGAGTCACAAGACGTGGGCTGAGAATTTGCACAGCCCGAATGAGCAACAGAAAACAAGGCGATTTGTTACTGATAAACATGGCCACCCGCCACATTCTCAGAGGTGGTTGGAAAGGTCAAAGGGGGGGTGACAGAAAAGGCATTCGGAGAAGCTTGGCGCGGACACGGTCTTATTTTAATATTTAAATAAACTTTAATTTTGGCCCCATGCATCATTTTATATATTCGGTCTATGAGGCTAGAAACACTGATATTTAGAATGTGGAGGAACAAATTAATTAGGACTGTAAATAGCTTTTAAACTACACATAACAAGAACCAAATATCTGACAATGACACCAAGACCACGGCTTGAAAGAGTAGGTGGGTCTCTGTTTGCTGGGATAATTACCCTTTTGCAAGAGTTGCATATGCAAAGCCAAATCTCCTAATCGATTGACTTGGTAAATAACTTTGAGATCACGTTACATTAGCAAGGGGAAATGGAAGGCAGAATTAATTACCTGGAGACTATAAACGAGAGTAAACAAGTGTCACTTCAATGATTCGATTCTTTCACATGCGACTTGTGGGTGTGAGAGATCTGATTTATGTGCCTATTTACTGAATTTCCTTTTGCTAAAGCAGACATAGTCAGAGTCAGAAAGCCAAATTTTTGCATAGAAGGTCTTTTGTGAGTGACTCCCTTACAGCAGAATTTGCCCGTATGTAGTGTGTATTGGCCAAGTACTGAGCAGTTTCTTAACTTTCCAGTTCCATAAGAGGGAAAACGGAAATAGTCAAAATTCTGTTTTCATAACCATCAAGTAGTTCAGTTACAGTTATAAGAAAATAAAATTGCACGCAGGAATCAAGTTGAACACATGAACTATTATTAGTAATAATAATATTAATTAATACTACACTGATAGTACTGGACCTCCCAATTTCATGGGTATGAAAATTTCAGAAAACACCTGGCTGTAAATCTGTTCAACAGATTGCTCAGAGGGTTGGGAATACGATTCGAGAGGAAATCCTTTTGGACCTGGGATAAACCACTTTTTTCCCCCAAGAACTCTTGTGCTCAGAAATCTCAAAACCAGGTGCAATTTAAGAGTTATTTAATCTAGCAATTTCTACCCACCAGTCGTGAGACCTGTGCTGGGCTGCCTGCCTAAGAATTTCTAGCACATTTCCCTATTTTTAGACAGGGAAAACATTTTCCAGGGGAAAACAACTTTGCTTTGTTTTGTTTTAATGCAATTTCTGGGTCCTGCCCTGGATTTTTTTATTGAACAAGTTTTGGGGCATGGCCCTGGAATCTGCATTTTTTAAAAACTTCCCAGATAATCTGAGGTCCCACCATTTGTGGGAGACACCGAAGCTAGTCCTTCAGCTTCACTCTTCAGATGGACACTATGGCCTCGCCTTGTCCCCGGTCTCAGAGCTAAGCCGCTGCCTGGCTCCTGGCCCCTTCCTGCTTCCCCCGAGGCCGGGCTGCTGCTCCATTGCTTTCTGTCCCCCAGAATTCAGAGCTGGAGGAGTTGCACCTCCACTACCGCCATGCAATGACAGAGGGAAGAATTCACTGACAATGAGGACCACTAATTTGCCAGGGGAGCAAGTAACATCTTGTTCCCTGGAAAATTTCAAAACCAAGAGAGAAGTTTAGCTGACCTCATTTATAAGTGAAATCCTGCCTTAGATAAGGGAATGGGCAGATAACATCTTGTTGTCTCTTCCAGTCTTAAATCTGCACTTCTACAATTTAGTAACAAAAGGAATCCCTTTGTACTTTCACTTTCTTTTCTTTTCTGAAGATCCTTTACCCAGAAGCTTCCAGAAATTTATTCCCCTTCTCCTCCTTACAAGGTAACTTTTCTTATCTGAAAGGATGACTACACTGTAAACACTTAACATATGCAAAACTTACCCCTCCTTGCCTTTGGCGCGTCCCCAACAATTTCCCGTCAACCCCCCAGCGAGCCCCGGGGCTGGTTTGCAGCTGGCTTAGCATCAGTACAACAGTGCCACCTTGCGTGTGATCCTGGGAGAGTTTACCTTTCCCGCAGGACAAAAGCTTGATGCAGGAGGTAGCAGGAGGCCTCTGTTGTCACTACTGAAAGCAGCTAAAGCCTGGTCACTTCTGTCCCCTAGAAAAGCTCTTCTGTCCACAACTGGTCTATCATTTTCTTCTATGAAGCATATTTGTTATAAGAGCTAAAGGATTGTTGGGAAATGGCAGAGCAGGAAAAAAAAAAACGTATTAATAAAAGCCTGCACAAATGTGGTGCTTTAGTAAATAATTCAGAGAGAAAAGTGGCCATCACATTTTATTTCAAAATACTTGAATGCACATTGAATGTTATCACTGATTTAACACTTTCTCTAAAGGGTCTCCCATATTTGGAGGGGTAGCTCGTGCCTGTTCAAAGAAGAAAAGGCTTTTTCACAAATCTGCTCTTGTAGTTATATATGAGTCTCAAATGCTCAGTAAAGTCTTTATTTCCAAAGCAGAGCTGTAGATTCAAACCTATCTATTTGTGTAAGCTGAGAATTTCTTAGGTGGACATCAACAGGAGACTGGAGGACTGTCCTTAAAAGACATCGAGCAAACAGAAACATTTGCCCAACCGAGTTTTCATCAGAAAGGACTGGCTAATTAGGGAAGATTGTTTTCCATTGCACTTTGAAATGTTAAGATCAGTACGAGTTAGCAATTCTTTGTCCCAGCGGGGCCTCTGGAAAATAGAGTCTTAACCCTTCCAACCTACATATTATCATCGGATGAAAAGTTACAGGATTAGAAAGTAGAGAACCATGTGATTTCGGAGCCTTGCTGGTTATGCCAAAATCCTTACCCAGAAAGTCCCATAGCACACTCAGCTGTGTTATATTTTGTTGGAAAAGGAGGGTCTAATCTAAATTTGTTTGCCATTGTTCAGCCGGTCCCTAGAGTATGCATTCACTGTGCTGAGAGAATAACCTTGAATTAAGACTCTACAAATAAGATGGGAGAAAACCTCTTTCTTGCTGACATTGTATACTCTAAATCAATTATCCTCTGATTATCTTCTGATTTGTGAAAATAAAGAATTTATGGTTCTGGAGGGTGCACTTCAATTCTAAAAGCACATGAAATGTTCAAGGGCTGATATTTTTCCATGACTTGATGGGCATACAACATATATCAGTTGACAATGGTAGTGAAAATACTCATTTCCTTCAAACTAAGACACACTCCAAAACTCCTAAGGGCTGTTCGTTTGTCTTCTAATCACAGTCTCTTGACTTCTCTTCCTAAGCATCTACGTGGCCCCAAGTTCTCTCCACAAAGGAAGGTTCTTTCTTTCCCTGCACCCCTGGAACAGAATGGAGCCCTCACACTTGTCCACAGTGTTCATCTCCTTCCACTAGCCTTTCACGTGGACTTTCTCTCATTCACAATGTCTTTCCTTTGTTGTAGAGAAACATTTCACAGACCCCACAAAATCAAAGCACTGTTAGTCCTCGGTTCACAAGTGAATTCTCCACCTTGTCCATCACCTGCAGAGGCCAGATTGATTCCCTCCAATACCCAGCTGTATGCCTCTGTGAGTGCATATAAATTTTAAATTAATTAAAGGAAAACATAATTAGGAAACCCAATCTCCTTTTAAAAACCATATAGTGCATTCCAAAGCAAAATAAAACTAAGGTTTAACCTACTTGAATTATGTATCATTATTTCTTTTCCTTATCTTGGCCCTTAGCTGCCTTGTTCTTATTTAAATATATCTTGATCTTTTAGAGGTCTTGGAGCAATTATATACTTCATATCTAGTATCTCTTAATTCTATACTGCTGGCTACAGGGCTTTCCACTCAGGGGACAAGAAATGACTATTCCCTGATAATGGAATAATAACTTTCTGGAATCATGAACTAATTGTAGAAACTGTTAGTGTTTACTAATTAGGTGGTAATTCGCCTTGCTTTAAAAACCACTGATGCGGAATGTTCACAAAAAAGGCTTAATGACCCAGCCCTGTTACATACTTGGAGAAAAAGAGATGGCTAACTTGGCGCTCATAAATTGTGTAAGTTCACACTGCAAATAAGATATGGAGCAAGAATTGCAATTTGTTGCAACCGAGTGTTCATTTTATATTAACTGCTCTACTACTTTTTACTTCCCCAAATCTCAAACATTGTGTCTTTAGTGACCATTTGCACTCTGAGGTTTGTTTTATTTGTATACTGCAGTGCTATACAATAAATAAAGTGCAAACAGAGATGAATGAGATCAGAGCGAGTGTCCCTGTTACACAGTTTTCTTTCCATTTGAACTGTTGGCAATAAGTAGCTCCACAAAGTTAAGTAAATTGTTTAACTCCTCTGAGGCTCATTTGTTCCATGAAAAAAATATAATAATAAATCCCATCTTGAAGAGTTGATCTGAAGATTAAATGAGAATGCATGTGTACAAGCACCTTGGACATTTTCTGGAACATAGCAGACTCCAAAGACAAGCCATATTACCCTCTTTATGAATTTTATAGAAAGAACATGATTTTCCCATTGCCTGGAATCTGTATTTCTATAAACAAATAGCCCTATATTTAAATTAAAATAATTCAAACGTGTGGAGTGATAAAGAGTTCAGTATTCGCTTGTTGACTTCTATTTGATGAAGAGCATGTGTCCCACTCTGTAGTAAGCTGGTGACTTCAATGATGGTTATGTCGATGTCTGTTTCGACCAGTGGTTGTAACTCTGGAAGTAAATTCATGCACACCAAGGAGATGGTGGCAGAGTCTTCAGTTCTCTAGCGCTTGACTGGGAGAAAATATTTGCAAAACCCATATCCGACAAATGACTTTTATCCAAAATTTACAAAGAACGCTTAAAACTCAACAATGAGAAAACAAACAAAATTTTAAAAATGGGAAGAAGAGCTGAACAGACACCTCACCAAAGAAGATACACTGATGACAAATAAACATGAAAATGTGGTCAACATCATGTATCATTAGGGAAATGTAAATAAAAACGAGCTACCATTATACTCCTATTAGCATGGGTAAAATCCAAACACTGACAACGCCAACTGCTGGCAAGGTTGTGGAGCAACAGGAACTCTCATTCTTTGCTGGTGGGAATGTAAAATGGATTGGCCACTTTGGAAGACAGTCTGGAGGTTTCTTACAACACTAAGCATAGGCTTACGGTATGATCGACAGCCAAGTTCCAGATATTTACGCAATAGTATGTCCACCCAAAAACCTGCAGAAGAATAAAGAATGCTTTATTCATAATTGCCAAAACAGGAAGTAACCAAGATGCCCTTTAGTAGGTGAATGGCTAACCAAATTGTGGTACATCCATATGATGGAGTATTATTCATCGATTTAAAGAAATGAGCAATTAAGGCGTGAAAAGACATGGAAGAACCTTAAATGTATATTGCTAAGTGAAAGAAGCCAGTCTGAAAGTCTACACACTCGATGATTCCAATTGTATTTGAGCTGCTGGAAAAGGCAAAGCAATAGAGACAGTAAAAAGATCAGGGGTTCCCGGGGGCTCAGGGCAGGAGGGGAGGGGGAGAGAGATGAAAAGGTAGAGCCCAGGGCATTTTTTCAGGCAGTGAATTCTGTACGATGCCATCACTGTGGCTGCATGACTTTACGCATGTGTCAAACCCACAGAACTGCACGCACCAGTGTAAACTCGTTTGCCAGTGTAAACTAGAACTCAGCTGCTAATAATGTATCCGTTACTAGTTCATCAGTTGCAACAAATGTGCCAGCCACACTAATGCAAGGCGTTGATAGAAGGGGAAACTGTGTCTATGGGAGGTTTGTGTGGGAACTGTCTGTACTTTCAGTGCAATTTTTCTGTCAACCTAAAACAGCTCTAAAAACAGTTTATTTTAAAAAGAAAAAAAAATCTGTGGCAAAAATTCCCACAGCCTAAACGCTTTTGAAACAGGCTGTGTGTCTGTGGCAAGCTTCCATGGAGCACAGAGTGAAGAGTCTTGCCTAGGAGAATAGCCTCCTTGTTTTCAAGAGAAAGGCAGGAAAGGTGCGGAACCACACCCACTAACGATATCAAGAGTTTCCAGAAGCTTTGCGCATCCCCTGGTGCCTGCTCGGCTAGGCAGGGAGAGCGTGGTCGTGGCCCACTGCTGCTTTCAGCCTATGCCGCGAGCATGCAAGACCTAACACCATTTGATAGGCCACATTTCCAGCCTCTAACCACCGGCCCACACCCCAAACTCAAATGCCAACTCTGACCTTCCCACCACGGCAGTCAAAGAAAGCTGGATCTTTTCCAGGAACAGCGGAAGTCTTGCTGCGCTGAGAAGCACTGAGCCAGGCTGAGGCAATCTTATTAATCAACCTTGATTTGCAGAGGAGGACACAGTTGCTGGGCCTGTGCTTTAAGTACCCTTTCAGCAGTGATGAAAGCCAAGCATTTTTCAGCTAGGCTCTAAGTAGACACTTTCAGTCACGTTAAAGGTTGTTCCATTTCAGCGCAAGATGCAGGCTCTGCAAACAAACAATGTGCTATGGGTAAAACGCGGTGAGCTCTGGAAGTTGGACCCGGAGCATCTGCTCTTGCTCACAAAACTGATCTGGGGGACCGTGTAAGAGGGAATCGTCCTCTTCCTCCTCATCCATCACATGCAATCATCAAGCAGTGCCAAGCGTGCCACCCCAACACCCACCACCTGGCTCTTCTGCCACGGTCCTCATCCAGACATCAGCATTTCTGCCCCCCCCATTGCAGCGGCCTCCAAGCTTTCCCTCCATGTCCAGCCTTTCCTCCCTTAATGACAGTCTGAAAGGCCCTGCCCCAGGACCTCTCTTCCTTAGCGCAACCCTGTTTCCCACCCACCCGCCCCTGCCCTGCAAGTGTCCTACGCTCCTCAGACCTCCCAGCTTCCTTCTTACCTTGATATTTAGAATGTTCTTCTTTTCCTCGTCCCTGGCTAACTTCATCCCCTGGGGTTCAGCTGGGATGTCCTTTCCTCCGAGAAGGACCCCGAGACTAGGTGGAGTCTCCTTTAGTAAAACTGCCGCCCTCATCCTCCTTTGTAGCACAACATGCCTCATTAGGCGCCAACACTATTTTAACACAATGGTCTTGAGCGGCTTCCTTAGAATCACTCAGAAGCAATTATTAACATCCAATGCCATGAACAACAACAAAATAATAGGGTGGGTTGGGGATTAAAATACACCAAATGTGGGAAGCGGCTGTGGCTCAATCAGTGGGGCTCCCGTTTACCATATGGGAGGCCCCGGGTTCGGTTCCCGGGGCCTCCTGGTGAGGGCAGGCCCGCCCGCACGGCGTGGTTAGCTGACCCAGCGAACACAAGCAGCAAGGGGGGGATAAATGAATAAAAAATAAAAAAAATAAAATAAAAATAAAATAAAATACACCAAATGTAAGGTACGGACGATAGTAAATAATAGTGATGCTTTTGCATAATTTGTTACAAATTTTTCACAACAATGCAAGGTATTGGTGGTGGGTGATGTATGGGAGCCCTGTTTGATGTTATGCTTGGTTGTTTTGTAAGTTCACAGCTTTTACTATACACTTATTGTTGCTGTATGTTCCTGTATGAATGATAAACTTTAATAATTTTTTAATGAAAAAAAAAGAAAGAAAGAAATGTTGGTTTCTAAAATTAAAAAGCAAAAAACAAAAACAAAATCAATGGCCAGGATGGCCCAGAAGCTGGTGATCTTGTAATTTCACTGGCTCACTGGTTTTGACCTTGATGCATGAGGAAATGACTTGCAGTGTTGACATAGGGCAAAAGCAAGAAAAGCAAGAAAAAATGCCGTGAGAGGCTGCCTAATGTCTAACCTCGGGCTCTTGCTCTGGTCAAATGAAGCAGAAAGATGCAGGGAGCTGGTAAGGCAGGGAAGAGATCAGAAAAGGCAAGTTTGCCTCGCGTGAAGTCAGGCGAGGAGACTCCTTCTTCGGTAGTGGGTGATGGATAATGGTTTGAAGATGCGGCAAAGATGGCTCCAGATCCCAACTCTTCTCTGTCACACACAGCTCCGTGATTCCACATGATCCCTAGTGATACTTTTAGGTATATAAGGTGACAATGTTCCTACATGAGACATGGCTTTAAAGTGATAAAACAGACTTCGTACAGTTTGTGGGGTTTTGTCTTGTCTTCGTATTATATAGTTACTACTTACATAGGTATTGCCATTTAAATTAAGTATTCATTTTAACAGCAGAATCCATCTAGTCACTTGCCTTTTATATTCCTGATACCGCTGAGTCCTTTAAAATCTCTTTTGTGGGCAATTAAAATGCAGCTTTATATCTCAAACTTCATATTCTATTAAAAAGCACTTTAATCTAAAGTTAGCGGTATGCCGTAAAACATTCTGTGAACATGTCAGGTTTATAGCTCTCAGAACTCGCTGGGGGTATAAATGGGGCTTTACTTTGATGCTTTGAAGAGTTTCTTCTTCCAGGATATTGGGCAGCATTTGCAAATGGCCTGTGGATGCTCTACCAATAAGGAAGGTGAGGGGACCCTGGAGAAAACTGTGACCGACTGTGTAACTCACACTGCCGATTGCCCTAGAGGTCACCTTGTTTGCCCCCCCGCAGGTTACAGTTTTAAAAACTGGAACCAAGGGATGTGGAAGACGTGACTGAAGTCACAGAGGGAAGTTCTTCCGGAAGTGCTCACAGACGACCACGGCGCTCAGTTAAAGGGACCGATAGAATTTGAATAGGTAAAAAGAGAGCTGAGAGGTTCGCATCACAGCTAAAATAACGTGAATAACTGATGCCACATGGAGCCCGTCACTATTTTACTGAAAAAGCTAGGCTTCAGAGGGTGTAAGAGCAGTTGTGTTCTTCTGGACATCATTCTCTTTTAGACTCCACGTGTTGGAAAGTCTCTCCCGAGCCCCGGAAGGAACCTCTGGGAATCGCCACTGTTCTTCCAGGGCAGTCGAATAATCAGCTAATTACAAACTCTTCTCCCACTTAAAAGAGGCCCCTCCTCCAGCTCAGCATGGCTTAGGCCACTTCTTCCCTCTTCCTTCTCCAACTCTCCCTGGCAGCAGAGGTGGGGAGATGTAGGGGGTTGGATTGTTTCCCCTTCAAAAGATATGTCAAGTGCTAATCCCTGGTACCAGTGAGTGGGACTGTGTTTGGTTAAAGGGTCTTTGCAGATGGAATTGAGATAAGCTCTCAAGATGACGTCATCCTGCATTCAGGGCAGCTCCTAAATCTAATGACCGATGTCCTTACAAAGAGAAAGGCTGCTGAGACAGACAGACAGACAGGACCAGAGATGGAGCAACACGCCACAAGCCAAGGAATGCCAGGAGCCACGAGAAGCTGGAAAGAACTGGAAGGACCCTCCCCCCGTGCCTTCAGGGGGAGCACGGTCCCTGCACCTTGGGTTCACTGCTGGCCTCCAGACGTGGGAGGGAAGAGATTCCCGTGTGGCATTTGTTATGACTGCCCCAGGAAAGCCATGCAGGGTGGTGGGCAGCTAAGGCCTAGAACGGCCCGGCTTGGCTGCTAGAGTTGCATTCTGGTGCTGGTGTTTCTGCAGGCGGCAGGGTCCAAACTCTGGTTCCTTTTCGTGGCCAGCTTGAAGGGCTGCTGGCTGACCCTCTCCCGCCGCCTGTGGTCCTCTCCTCGGGCTGCCTGCTCACGCCTTCCCCTGCAGCCGCCTGCTCTGCTGGGCTGCCCCATCCCTCCTTCGGGTCCTCTTGACCCCGGGACCCCTCCTGGCCTTCGGGAAACTAAAGGGCTCCCGGCCTTGCCCCACGGCCCTGGAGGTGCAGCTCGTCCTGCAAGGCTGAGTGCTGCCCTGTGCAACAGGTGGGGTGGCCCCTGGTCCTTGGCGCTCAGATGCGAGCCAGAGCCCTGCCCCTGCAGCCCGCAGCTCTTGGGGGGGAACACCGTGCTGCGTAAGTGGCTGTCCTGAAGCCACATGCCCTCGGCCGGAGGCGGGGGAGCAGCTGTGCCCCATCGGGGTGCTGGCGGGGCCTCCCCGAAACAGTCCTCACCAGCAGCCAGCCTCCTCCACAGGGCAGGAGGGGAGGTGTGCCTCGGCTGCAAAGCCCCTTTTGCAGCGGTGCCTAGCACCTTATCAGGATGCGGGGTACGTGGCACCTGCTGCTCTCCTCTCCTTGGGGCTTGCTGAGACAGCACGGCAGGAGAGCTGGGTTGCCGCCCGACGACCCAGGCCTGGCCCAAGGCCCTGCGTCCTCCACGCTCCCTACGGCGGCGGCTGAATTCTGAGGGTTCCCGTCAACTCAGCTCTCCAGTTAAACACTAATCCAGGCCCTGCTGGGAAGGCGTTTTGCAGGTGTAATTAAGGGAACTCATCAGCTGACATTAAAAGCAGATTATCCCGGGTTCCCGAATCCCCATCGGAGTTCCAGGAGTCCTTCAAAGCCGATAAGGAAAGCAGAAGAGCCCTCAGAGACGGGGCAGGTGAGGGAGGCGGCCGAGGGGAGGCGGGAGGGGAGCTCACAGAGGTTCAGCCTGTGAGGAGGGCTTGGTCCACGACGGCTGGCTCCGGAGATGGGGGAAGAGGCCCATGAGCCTGGGAACGCTCGTTCTAGAAGCTGAGAACGGCCTCTCTCAGCCAGGGGCTAACGGGACCTCAGAGCTGCAGTGGCTGAATTCTGCCAACAACCCGCAGCGGCCTGGAAGCAGAGCCTCGTCCGGCCCCCCCATAAAAGTCCACTTTGATCTCCACCTTGAGGGACTCAGAGAAGCCAGCGGAGCTGGCCTGGGCTTTTGATGGACACAACTGTGAGGAACTGGCGTCGTTTGAAGTGTGTGGTCATCTGTGACAGCAGGCAGAGAAGACGAATGCATCCCTTCACCCCAAAATCAGGGCCACATGCCTCAGGGGTCTGTGGCCTTTTCCGAGAGGCAAGAGGCAAGTCCGAGGCCCCCATTCCTGGACGTGTATTGGGTGGGAATGAAGGTGGAAGGGCAGATTTGACACAACTTACGACACAGCAGTACGCAGCCAGGATGCTATCTTGACCTTATTTCTACTGTTCAAAAAGTACTTGCTGCAGCCTCTTGAGTTCTTAAAACAACAGCAAGCAAACCAACAAACCCAAACCACTTGTGCCCCAAACTTTCCCTTTCCTTGCTCAGTCACTTGCCAAGGGCTGAGCGTCCGGTCGTCCCTCAGCACTCTCTTTCTGCTCAGTCGCTATATTTGGGGGCAGTGGAAGGATGGAAAGGTGTTTCCTCGCTGGAAATTTGACTGAGAGGCTCAGAATTTTAAAGAAGAAAAGAGCTAAGATTGTATGGAAAGGTCAACAGGTTGTGGAAAGGCTGTCCAGTGAAAAAGGCTACCTGAGAAATGATTTTTTGGACTCAAATTGCCCTTCACTCTGTGTTGCATGCTGTGAGACCCTTGAACCAAGCCCTAGCTGTTTTCTGGGCAGAAATGATCATTTACTCTGGAAACCACAGAGGTTCTACACCAGACCCAGGTGTCATAGGAGCTCCAGGCCTGTCACGGCCCTTGGGAGACTCTGGTGTCTGTGATGGGGCCAGGTCCTCAGCCGCCCTGAGGAGCAGGTTGGTTTTGCTTGGTCAGACATCAATGGATTTGATGAGAAGCCCATTTGGCTGGAAGGCGGCAGCCTCCTCAGAGCCTCCTTCTTCTCTGCTTTGGGCTAATTAGTATTCCTAGGGTTTGGGTGCCCACAGTGAGACACCTGGAAATGCAGAAATAGATTAGGCAGCAATTTAAAAGTTGCCAGGAAGCTGGAAATAAGTTCTGCAAAATGCAAGCATTTCCAAAGAAATTCTGTGTGAGAATGATCTTGTTGCTAAATTCCCGCTAACAACCTGAGCTGATCTTACTAAAACACCAGGATGGGCAAATGGGCACATTCTCTGGCAGTTTGCACCTGAAAGACGACTTTCTAGAGCTGCACCAAAAGATGTGTGCCCTGCCCGTGGCCTCTGTGACCTGGTTAACACTCCTTCAGCTTCACGGCAAATGCAATAATAGGAACTGTTGGAAAAATGGAGGGCATTTACTGAAAATGCCCTAAAGAGAAAGAAGTCCAAAGGATAAAGCCCACAATTTAGAAACAGGAGCAAAAAGAACAATTGCGACCTTTGGACTCATCTTCCGCTGAATCGTTCAGTGATTCTCTTTTGGCCACCCAGGCCGTGAAGTCTCCACACGGAGCTTTTATAGAAAATAAAAATGGAAACAATGAAGTAATCCTGCCCACTCGCCTGTATCAAACAAGATTGCTCTCTACAGGGTGTTATTGAATGTCCTGTCCAGCAAAGTTTCCTGTGACTCAAACCAAGGGATTATTCCCACATCCTCTGGGGAGCCCTTTGCAGTATAATAGCCTTCAAAACCAGGAATGCTGTTTTGAAGGGCAGCCAAATTTTCTCGTTGTTCATCTGAATCCAAGATTTTGGCTATAATTTTCCTGACCACCCCCAAACAAGTGCCTCCTTTCAATATATATGGATAATGCTTCAAGCTTCATCCAGCCTTGAAAGAATGTGCGTTCCAAATAAACAGTGGGTGGATGACTCATTTCCAGATGCACGGATGGATGAATGGATGAGACATACTCTAGTCTGCTTTGACTCCTCGCCCAGCTTCTGGAGGCCTTGGGTAGGGACAGCAGGGAGGAGGTGAAGAAACACATTTCTACCATCTTTCAGTGTGGAACTGTTGGGGGATATGATTTGGAGCAATGATAGGATTCATTCATTCTTGATTCCTCTTTCTCTACTCTTCCATGTCTAATCAGTCACCAAAACAGTGCAGGTACCCCCTAATATTTCTAGAATCCCCATTGTACTATCGCTTCCCTAATTCAAGCCATCAGGATACTTCAGTAGGCTCCCAATTGGTCTCCCTGCTTCCAATTTTGCCATGTTCCAATCTACTTTGCATGCTCTACCCAACCATGTTACTGAACCCCTAACTGGATTTCTACTGGCCCTACGAGCCAGCTCCTGCCCGCTTCGCCAGCCTCATTTCACGCTCCAGCCCTCAGGCTCTGCACAGCAGCCCCACTGGGTCCCTTTCAGTTTCAATATACTAAGCCCCAGCCCCCCAAGGCCCCGGGCCCGTGCTGCTCCCTTCCTGGAACATGCCTTTCCTCTTCCTGACCTCAGCTCAGCCTTCTCACATATCCGGCTTCGGCTTAGAGGTCACTTCTCCATCCGGAAGCCTTTCCTGCTCCCCAGAGCAGGCCGAGCTGCCGTCCACTTTCACGGCACACTGTAAGCCTCCTTTTCAGTACTTGCCAGAGATGTTGGGGATCAACTGCTGATTAATTCCCTCGTAATATTTGTTCAGTTGATCTCTCCCACTGGACTGTAAGCTCTCTGAGGGCAAGGACTGAGTGTACTGGTTTTCTCCACTGTATCCCCACCGCTTACCATTGAGCCTGGGTGGAGAGGGAAGCAGTACCTAGTTGTAAAAACGTGGATGAATGAATAAATAAATGGAAGCCCTTTCTTTCCAACCATGTACCTTAAATAGCCTATGTCTGCTCTACCTCTCACCTCAGTGGTCCCACGTGTTTTTCCGTGAACTATCCAGATTTCCCTTCAGTTGCTCAGCTGGAAATGAATTCAGCACCCGGGCTGCACAGCCTGCACCGGCTGAGCTGCCCGCAGTGAATCCACACCTCTCCAGGGACTTCATTGTTTTTATGCCGCCCGAGGTTTCTAAGCTCATTTATTTATTCAACAGCTACTTATGAGCCCCTGCGACATGGAGGGCTGTCCTGGGCCTGGAAGAGCGGGCAGATGGGAACCTGCCCTCCTGGAGCCCACATCCGTGGGTGGGAGACCACAGGCGGGGCCAGGCTGCGCAGGAAGCCCCAGGGGACCCAGGAAGCGGGGGTCCCAGGAGCAGGGCCAGCCTGCTCTTTCAGGTTTGGATGGCGGTGGTCAGAGCAGGCCTGGCTGAGGGGGTGGGAACTGGGCAGAGTCCTGACCCAACCAGGGGGCAGCAGGGGTGGAGGGGAGCACGCCCGAGGCAGGAACCTGCCCAGCCTGCTCAGGGGCTCTCCAGGTCAAACGTGGCCAGGAGGGAGGAGAGGAAGCTGAGCCAGGGACTTCGGGGCCTCGCAGTCCAAGGCAAAGACTGGATTTTATTCTGAGCTGACAAGAAGCCAGAGCAGGTATTGAGGAGGGAGTGACGTGTCTTGAGGCCACTGGGCTGCTGTGTCCAGGAGACTGTCAGGGAGCCAGCGTGGAGGAGAAGGCAGGTTAAAAGTCGGTTAAGGGGCAATCCGTGAGAAGTGAGAGGAAGTGAGCGCGGCCAGAGGGGCTTGGGGGCAACCGGAGGGCGAGAAGATGCTCTGTGGAGGTCTAGGATCTATTTCAAAGTCTGAAAAACATATTCGAGGAAAACATCACATCCTTAAAATTAGAAAACCTGAAACCTTTTGAAGCTATTTATGACAGACTCTCCGCCTGGGTAAGCCCTTAATTCCTCTGTGTCTTCCTTTCCTCAGTCTAGCAAATAACCTAAACCTTTTGAGGAAAGACACCCCTCAAAAACAGAGCAAGCGCAGAAAAGGAAGGCTGTGCCCTGGCCTGAGGTCCGCCTGCAGATCTCACGTGCATGTCTGCGTGGCCGTGGGCAGAGGCACGCCGTGGGCAGCTGCAGCTCCAAGCGTCCCTTTGCTCCTGCTTCCGGAGTGGAATCCACGCGGCCTCCCGGTGATTGCTCCAGCGTCCCCTAGCCTTTCCACCCAAGGCCCTGCGTTCTCGAGAGTAAGCCCGTACTTGACGGTAAGGAGGAAAGGCTTTTGGAGAAAAGCCCGAGTCAACACGCAATTTCAAAAATGCACACACTACAATTTAAAGATGTTTTAGAATTCATGTATTTTATCTGTAGGCACCGTGTCAGTGGCACAGTTTACTCTGCAGCGGCACCATTTTAATTTAAAGGGAAAGTTTTAAATGACTGAGGCTCGAGTCTCCCTCTTCATAAATCCAAGCCAGGCCGTGTGCACAGACTCCAGCTTGCCGCCTAATCGCTGCCTCTAACACGGCAAATTAAAGTGCATGCCCGACATTCAATGTCATGACAGCCAGTATCAAATGACAATAAGGCCACTTCGTCTGAAAAGCAGCCAGTGCTGCTTCCCGGTTTTGCCTCCAATCTGGGACCCCAAGTCGTCCACTCCAAATCCCTGTCGGGTTGTTTCAAGCCCCAAATCAGAAACTCCAGGGCTAACCCTTCTCTGCAAACTCTGCTCCCCTGAGTCCTGGACGTCAGCCGAGCTTCATCCTAGACATAGGTGTCACTTGCCACATGGCCCGAGCCTGCCCCGCGGCCTTTGGAAGCTGCCCCTGCACACTGCCCCGCCCTCCCAGACGCCACAGCTCAGTACCTCCCTGGCACATTTCTTCCCTCTTCTGCACACCCCACAGCTCTGACCAAGCCATGCCCACACCTGTGGGAGACTTGGCCTTCACCTTCCCTCGGTGGGGCCTGGAGACCTGCTGGAGGGTGGAAGAGGATGGGAGAAGGGGATGGACAGGGACCTGGCTTGATTTACCACTTTGCAAATTCAGTGTCCCGTGGAGAGTCTCAGCAAGTATCGACTGGGTGGGTCAATTAAGAAATGATGGGGGAGCAGATGTGGCTCAAGTGGTTTAGCGCCTGCTTCCCACACAGGAGGTCCCGGGTTCAGTTCCTGGTGCCTCCTAAAAAAACAAAAACAAACAACAAGCAAACAAATGGAAAAACCAACTCAGGGGAGCCAATGGGGCTCAGTGGTTGAGGGCCAGCTACCCACATTTGAGGTCCCAGGTTCAATCTTGGGCCCCAGTACCTGAAAAAAAAAAAAAAAAAAAAAAAGACAACCCTTTTTTGGGGCCAAAGGCAGCCATACAGGAAATGGAGGAATTCATGGTAAATGGAACATGGTTGGAGGTCAGCAACATTCTGGGGACCCCACTGCTCCCCATACCACCAAGACAGACGTCTTACATGACAATGGACTCCCCCCCACCCCAACCTCACAAAGAATTAAAAGAAACTAAACTATAACTGGAAGCTCTTTACTAGAACTGAGCGAGAAACCAGGGCTGCGGTGCAGTGACCCAGGGGCAGGGGGCACCCCCAGCCTCCCCCGCCTCACCCCACCGCTGGTCCTTCCACCACCGCAGGGTTACACCGGCCCCGCCCCTGCCTGGGCCCTAGAGAACCTTCCTCCGCAGAAAGGCTGCAGAATGCCCTGTGGGTGCCTTGTTCCCTGCCTGTGCTCTCAGGGCCCAGGGCACCCCTGGGATGGGGACCCTGGATGAGCCAGTCGGCTGAGCTCCAGCCTCCGCGTCTGGAAGAGGGACCCTTACTCGGCGCTCTCTCGGCCTCACGGGATGACGCTGGATGGAGTCAGCCGAGCCAAGGCCGCCCAGAGAGGAAGAGGCCAGAGGGTGACAGCCCAAAGCCAGTGTTGGAGGCTGGGAGGCAGGAAGTGGGGGGCGTGAGGCAGAATAGGGTGTCCCCAGGGCAGGGGAGATGCCCAAAACTGATTACTTCCAGGCTTTACTACTCAAAGACTGCAATCCCACAAAACCCTGGTTTCTTTCAAAGAACAAACCACTGTCTCCTGTATTCCAAAGTCCTGGCAGGTGCTTCCAAGAGGATGCCTGGAGCAGAGCTCTTTCCTCTGGCCAGCCACGCCCCGACGGAAAAGCTATTGGAATGAAAACCCTTATTTTTTAAAAAAATTTTTATCCAGACATGCTCCTCTTTGCTGATTTACAAAAAGGTGCATCCTGGACTTCTGCATCTTTTCCAAAAAGGTGCCTTGGGAGTCAGCAGCTGCATAAACACACGGCACAGCTGGCTGACGGGGATTAATGATGTGCGCTGCAAACGTGTTTGTAATCCTGTGAAAAAGGAGCTAGAAGTCCAAGTACAGAGGATTATGGGTGGGGGTGGGGGGATAACTCCCGTTTAAAATGCGCATCCCTGCGGGGAGCCCTGACTTAAAAACGAGGGGTGCTTGCTCTGCTGCATAATTGTGGGTCAGCTGCCTCTGGGGTGGGGGTGGGGGGGAAGCTTTTCAGAGAAGGGGTGGGAGAGGGTGTGGGAGACGCCCAGGGTGTCCTACCCGAGAAGGGCTGCGGCAGAATGGCGGCCCCATTGCCCTTTATGCAGAAGCAAAAAAAAAAAAAAGCCCCTCTGCAGCCAGGAAAGCTTTGGGCTCGGCAGTGCCATGCGGTAAGAAGGATCAGCCGAGCCCAAGGCTCTCCCTGCAGAGAACTCAGTCCCATGCAGACCCAGGCGAGCTCCCTCAGCACACGTTCTGCACCGTTTCCCCATTTTTAAAACAGCCTTTGCTTAAACTCTCAAGTCTTCATTCTCTGGCGGCTTCATGCTGGTCACTGTGCTCTCCTGAGAAGCTTCTGGAGAGGACCCACGGACCTGCCTTTGTGTCCTGAGCGCAGGGCGTCATACCTGCACGAGGGGCAAACACCTGTACAGTCATCAGCCATCACCGCAGCCACTTGACAAGACGACCCAACAGCAACAGCCTCTGCTGAGCTGCTGGCAAAATGCCAGAGCCCAAGGGACTCCGACAGCCGGTGCTGGCAGCATGCTGGGGCTTGACTTCAGGGCCAGTGCTTCAGAAAGCAGGTTAGCATTAACAGCAAATGCCTCAGCTGACATTTCTAGTTCTAAATACCTATCCTAAGGAATAGGATGAATCATGGATTTCTTCTAAGACTTTGCTACAAAGAAAGTCCATGTAGCATTGATTATACTACAAGAAAATTGAAACCAACCTAAATGTCCACCATTAGGGGATTCATAAAATAAAAGGATACTTTTCTGCAAAGAAATGCTATATAGATATTGAAAATGATGTAATGGCAGAATATTTCTATATTTTGAAAGATGAAAAGCAAGTTATGAGACATTTAAGTAACATGACCCACATTTCCTTTATGTGCATGTGTACATATACATATGTGTGCACACATATATACATGCATGTACACATACATACATGTGCACGCGCACACACACGTATGCAAACAGGTGTACACATATACAGCCTGGAGACTAAAAATAATGGAACTTGTCTGTGATGGGATTATGAGTTATTTTGATTTTCCTCTTTTTATCAGTATGTCAGGATTACTCTAAGGTGACTGCGTATCACTTATTCAACAAGGAGGAAATGCTTGCAGGCATGCTTGTCTGGCTTGCTGTCAGAGGACCCAGGCTACTGGCTCGCTCCTAGCCAGCCGGCTTGCAGACGCAAGACTTGGTCCAAGGTGACATTAGGTCTCTGAACTCAGTCCCGGATTCCTCAAACGGCACTGTCCTGATTCTCGGACTTGCTCTATCCTGAGGAATAACCCCATCTCCTAGCTTCACATGACTCTAAGTATCACATTATTTGGAAAAAGTGGAAATGCTGCTAGAAAGGGTGAACTTCAATACAAGCTGATTCGACTGAAGGCTTCCTTTCTGTGGTAGGTTATCCAGCAATCCCATCCGGTTACGCGTTTCTACTCAGTCTTGGTTGAGAGATTTGTCCCCTCCAAGACTTTCTAAACTTTGAAATAGTCATGATGGCTTAAGGCTCCCACTAAATATCTTGGGCATTTTCTGCTTTGGAACAAAGTCAAGGTCAAGGAAGGAACTACAGAGAGAAAGAACAGAAGCCAATGCTAACCAGGTAATAAGCATCTCATGTTAGACACAGGAATCTAATCTTTAGTGGGTAATATCAAAGTTTTTTAAGATAATTTTTCTCTGCAAGTCCAAACGTATGTAGGGTAATCTTTTGCTTATCACTGAGAATTGGATTAATGGGGATACATAGCAGGCATGAAAGAAATACTTGTGGTTGACTGAGCGTGTACTTCTGGTTGAAACATCAGGAAGTCAACAATATAAAATGAGATTTGAAGTAGGTTATTAATATTTTAGATGAGGCTGAAAGAGTTTGAAATCTTTGCAAATAGCTTTTTATACTGATCCCCTGGCTCATTCTAGAATGCTCTGTTACCTGGTTGAGAACTAACATTTTTGGTCAAACCATTTTATTATTCCCTGCATATTTAAGAAAGGACAGCCTAAATTTTAGACTTTTTTTTTTTTTCTTCTGTCTTTATTATAGGCAACTATGTCCAGCACAACTTTGCTTTATTGAGTTATCAGCTTCCTGTTGCCCTAAGGTGTTTTTGGGAGTTAAGGAAGGTGCTTAAGCAAGTGCAGTATATTTAGCACAATCAGCCTGATTGCAGAAGCTTCAGCACAACTGCTGCTTGGTGCAGGCATCCTGACTCCACCAGGCTGCGTGGTCCTGGCCCCAGGCTCGCAGCTTCGGAGTCTCCATTTCCTTATCTATAAAGCGAGAAGGCTGCCACTAGCTGATCTCTCTGCAAGACTCCTTTCAGCTTTCACATCCTTCAGAGTGAAATGATAAGGAACCTGCCATCCCGAATAAGCTGCCATCATGTCTCAGAGAAGCGAGGTCAGGTGGGGGCCTGAGTGACAGTGATGTGACCGGGGACGGTTCCGCAGCGTGAGGGGGGCTCCCCCGTCTGCATCCTGGAGGCAAACAAAGCTCCCTTTGGCTTACTTAGCAGAACACATGCTTCCATGGGCCAGGCCAGTTCACAAGATAAACTCATGAAATGAAACACACTGGCTCTGAAATGAGCACTTTTCACAAATCTCCCTTTATCACACACCCGGAAGGAACCTGAGGCTTCTCCCGGCAGGACGCGCCCCCTGCCATCAGCACGTTGTAAATCCACACACCTGAGCTGCTTCCTGAGCCCTTCTCCTCCAACAAGTCAGCTCCGTGGTGAGTCTTTCAAGGGCAGCTTTAACAGAAATTGCTTAATTATTCAGCGTTTGTCATGCATTTTCACTCCCCTGGGTTGGGCACTAAGCATCCCCCACAACCCTTGGGTTCATCTTCCTCTAAGACATTGATCTTTGAGACATCAGTTTGATGCTTTTGTATGGTCACAAATGTCACACAACATATGCTTGCTATACCCGGCTTTTTCTGTCCTTGGCAGGACAGTGGCCCTTCCCTAAATGGTGCTGCCACAGTCTTGTTCACTTCACCACAGTCCTCAGATTCGTGCTGCTTCGGTCCCCACGACACGCATGCTAGCAGATGCCAAACCCAAGTAGGAGCTCTCTAATTACAGTATTAGGCAATTAGCACATGGGGTGCTCCAAATGTGCCAAGGTGAAAAGAAAGAAGGCATTAAGCTTTTCTAGGATTCCATCAGAAATAGCTCCCCACTCCTTCTGGAAAGCATTGGATAAAAACTAGGACATTTAAAAATAATATTTTATACTTGTAAAACACGATCGCCAAGGTTTCAATGAAAAGACATTGTAGAATCAATTTTCATGTCAGTTTGAAGAAGGGAAGAAAGTATTAACATCATTATTTTATAGCTATAAATGTCAAAGAGAGGTTATTTAAGTTGTCTAGAATTTTACTGCAAGTTTGAAGTAGATCAGGAAAATGACCAAGTCCAGTTGGTTGTAGTGAATGTTGTAACTCTTTCTTTGTTTGATTTCCATGTACATTTGTCCATCTGTCCATCCATCAGTCCTTCCGTCCCATACCCATTAAACCTCTGCTAGTATGACACATTCGAGTACTAATCAACATCTATTGGGTACTTACTGTGTTCAAGATACTTGTCTAAGCACTTTGCAAGCATTAACTATTATCTTCACTGCCACCTTTTTGGGCAAGTGCTATGATTATTCTAATTTTAGAGGCAAAGCATCTGAACTTGGTGGGAGAGTGGGTGTGGGGGTGGTGGAGAACAGTACACCTGGCTATTAGAGAGCTCATTAAAGTTTCTGAGATTTTCTAGCCAAGTTCTTCTCCACCTCAGCTTCACAATAGAATCACCTGCAGATTCAATGAAATTGGCCCAGGAAATCAGCATGTCTGGAGGTGGGAGCACATGTCAGTGTGACTGTGATGTACAGTGGAGGTGGAAAGTCACTGGACTAGACAGAGAATATACCTCCTGAGCATCTGTGGAGGGAAAGAGACATTTAGGGTCCCATCCCAAGCCACAGGTGATGCTCCTGACGCCCAGCCCAGGGGTCCGGCCACCAGCCTGAATTACAGCTAAGAACATCTGCAGGTTGTTAGCCATCACCGACAAGTGGGACCCCTGGCTCCACTGAGGACCACCTGTGTGCCTATTGCCGACAGAAACTGGCTATACTCAGAAGTAGAAGACAGTTTTACTTGGTGAGATGATGACACTCGAGATGAGGGCAGACTCGTCAGGAAAACGTAATAGTCCAAAATATAAAGCCAGAGAACATACAATACAGGATATAACGAATGCTAAGTGCACTTACTGAAAGGGCCATGGGAACTCAGAGAGTGAGTGTTAACTCTGGAAGACATCACTCTCCGAGGAGACAGGGCGCATCAAAATGTAAACTTGAAATCATGAGTGTTTTAAAAGACAAAGAATGACATTTCATGATCTTTCAATAACAATTCAATTAACCCTGACAGGTATGCACGTAAGTTATTTGGTACTAGTTTTGCTGGGGATGATTTAGTAGAATTTAGGAGGAGTTTACGGCCTTTGCACAATTAATCAAAATGTAGATGCAGTCATTTTACCCACGGAAAGATTAGGTCAATTGGAGAATTAACAGTGAAGCAAGATGACTCCTTATTCTAGCTCGAGGGGCTGTGAAGAATATGCTTTCAAAATACTCTATAGAAAGAGTTAGAGAATCTTTTAACTGGCATAGTGATAATATTCACTGTGCCTACATGGAAATACCATAAAATGCAAAGATAGCTCTCAAAAGTTTATTTTGAGAACAAGAAAGACCTATTTTCTATAATATCATACTCAGGAGTCAGCCCATAGCCATCATTCCTTCATCCCTGCCTCCTTGCATGTCCTTAAAACCTGGCCGTCACTCGCCTATGACACTGTCCACCTCTGGGCTTGTTTAGGTATCTAGTTACAAGCTACTGCACCTTACGCTCACAGAAACACCCACTGTGTGAGTGGATGAGAGCACGGATTCTGACATCAGACTATCTAGGTTCAAATCTCAGCTCTAATACTTACTGGCAGGATGACCTTGACAAGTTATCATGGCCTATGTGTTTTGTCCCTCTGGAGTACATCCCCTCCCCTGAACTTCCTCAGCCCTGTCCACACTTTATTTGGACTTTGTGCCTTATCATCTTTTCCCTTTCTGATCACCCTCTGGTCATATGTGTGGCTTTCCTAAAACACAAATGTGTTAGTGTTCCCCAGAGAAACAACCAATGGAGTATGTATATGAATTGGTTGGCTAACATGACCATGGGGATTGGCAAGTCAGAATTCCATACGGCAGGCTGAAAGTTGGAAATTCAGTGAAGGTGATGTTGAATTCCCCAGGAGAAGCTGCAAGTTAGAAACTCTGGTGAAAGAGTCATTGAATTTCCCAGGGGAAGCAGGCTGGCTGAAATAGAGATAGAGGTTCCTCTTTCTAACTGCTCTAAATCCTTGGTTCTGGCTGTAAGGCCTCCCACTGGTTGGATGAGGCATCTCCTCTCATTGCTGAAGGCAATCTCCTGTTGATTGTAGATGCAATCAGCCGTAGATGCAATCAACTGACTAGTGATTTAAATCCATCTATTAAATACCCTCACAGTAACAATGAGGTCAGTGCTTGCTTGACCAAAACAATGGACACCATAGATTGGCCAAGTTGTTGCATGAAACTAACCATCACAACAAATATGATTGTTTCACTTTCAGGCTTAAAACTCCTGACTATAGAATTGAGTGCCAGTTTCTTAGAAGGTCTTACAAGGCCCTACATAACTCTGCACCCTACCTGCCCCTCCAGCCACATTCCCCAGACCTTTCCCCCTTGCACAGTTGTCTCCCTCTGTGCTCCTTCACATCTCTGTTCACATGCACATGCAAATGCTATCTTCTCTGCTCAGGATGATTCCCACTTCCTCCTCCCCCCAGTCACCATCAATCACCTACCACTCAGCTAAGATGTCACCTCTGTCAGGAAGCCTTCTGAATCCTTCTGAGTAGACTTGATTTTTCCTCTTTATGCTGTTTATTTTATGCATATATTGTTTCCCTTCTGCATTATAAATATTTGCTTGTATATCTTATATGCAAGGGTAGGAATTATATCTTGCTTGTCATGTTTTCTTAGCACATGGAAACTTGCACAGAGTAGGAACTCAACACATATTGGTTGAGCTAAATGGGTTTAATGGTAATAAAGAGTTTGAAATTCTTTGACTTAAAAAAAAGAGTTTGCACAACAGGTATACTTTTGACATCAAATTTTTGCATAGTAATTTTATATACGTCTGACGTACATACTATCAAAGAACTTGTAAAATTAATCCACAACTGTATTAGTAAGAGTTCTCTAAGGAAACATAACTGAGAGGAGAGATCTGTAAATATTAGATTTTATAAAATTGTCTCATGTGACTATGGGTGTGCAAAAGTCCAAATTCCATAGGGCAGGTTGTGAGGCAGGAATTCCAAGGAAGTCCTTGATGAATTCCCCAGAAGGAGGTGGCTGGTTGAAATAGAGATGAAAATTCTCTCTTCTGACTGCTGAAATCATCACTTCTCCTTGTAAGGCCTTCAACTGATTAGATGAGACTCCTCTCATTGCTGAAGGCAATCTCCTGTTGATTGTAGATGCAATCAGCTGTAGATGCAATCAACTGACTAGTGATTTAAATCCATCTTAAATACCCTCACAGTAACAATGAGGCCAGTGCTTGCTTGACCAACCAACCAGGCACTGTTACCTGGCCATGTGTCAACATAAGCCTAGCCATCAAAACAACCCAAGCTTGCTTTTGTATAAACTCACAATTTATGTTTTTTAATCAAGGTTTTTCCCCAAGCTATGAAGTCAACAAATATCTGTGGGGAATACTCTATGCGCTAAGCACCCTGCTAGGCCAACGGAGTGCAGCGGGGTACTGGCCACCATTGCCACCCTCAAGTTGTTCAGTGAGAAACAAGACAAGGTCAACAAGTGGTCACAAGTGGGCAGTGAGCAGTGCCATGATGGAGGTGTGCACAGACTTGCCTCCAAGGTCTTCGTCTTGGGGATCTGAGAGGAGGCCACAAGTTTAAAAACATTAGAGACTGTATACTTGTTTGATAGAAGAGTTCATTTTGATCTTTTTTCCCCCGGGATTCACATCAGAGATGACACACACGCACAGCAACACCCCATGGGCAGACCAAGGTCAAGACAATTTTGTGGGGTGGTAGGACACCATAGTAACTAAAAATCACCATGGCTGTAAACAGCACTCTAATGAGTCAACCACTAAGTGTTGGTGGATGTAGGCCATGGAATAATTCCCTGTATAATGGCTGAAATCTTAACCTTTTCTGTCCCATTCAAGAAAGCACCCTCAAATGCAAATAAATGGAAGTGATAGATAATATGATCGGGACAATCTCACATATGCTCAAGATTATTTTAAAGGAAATAATTCACCACCCTTAATACTTTGGCTATTAAGAGTAACAAAGTCCTTGTGACACAATTTAGAACCAATTAGAACACACAGGCTTATCATACTACTTACTATTTTGGGAAAAATCACTTCCTTTTTGTATATTTAGGATACAGTTGGTCTTGCACAAACTGGCTTATCTATAGTCTTTTAGAACTATAAGCACACTGTAAGTACAAGAAAGTCTGGTCCTTTAGGGAACTGGTAAAAACACAAGTTTAACTGCAGTCACCAGTGTAGGGGAAAAGTATAGCTGTGATATTACTTCTCCCCTCATCTCTTTCGGTCAATCTGAGTTTTAGAAACAGGAATCTGTCTACCATTCTATCTCCAAGTCCCCTACCTTCAGGTCTTCTTTATCAGCACTGAAGCTTACCACATTTTCTTTTATTTCCCCAAGACAGTACTGGTGATTGATTGGCCAAGATGTGGTGATAATGTAATACATGTACTAAAATATAAGTGAAAATAACCACACACATACCTGATATGAACAAGCTAAGGCCGTGGGTATTTCACTTCATCTGTAAGGCATGTCAGTCCTGCAACTAGCTCCATTATTCGCAAAGGGCAGAATGAACACAAATGTGGCTGAACAAACACTTTTTAAAAGGACCTTAGAAGTCCTTGCCCTATCTAAAAAGCCATCACCTTATAAAGATTTTTAAAAATTCAGTTTAAAAAGCAATAGGAAAAACACGCATACTAGTGAGATAGCACAATAATCTTAGAACTCAGATATAAGATGTGAGGGTCCTAGAATGCTAGAAGCTTGGTCAACAAATTATGATTTATTGAGCTCTCCCTACTGCACGTATTCACAGGACATGCTGAAAAGGGGCTTGAGTAATTATTTGGATCTAATCTCTTAGAAACTCACATATACATGGAGCGCCATACAGTATAAGTTTGCCATGATTATTGAATTAGCTTTGTTTCCTGAGCTACCCAAGCATATGTGAGACAGTTTTGGACATTATTCATTCAATATGGCTGCCAGAGAGTTTAAAGTTAATTTCTAACCACTTGATTATGACTACTAGACTAACATTATACTTCTTAAATCAAAGAAAACCTATAAATCTATTGTTGCCAGATGTTTAATTGCCCTCTTAATTTTATTTAGCCCCATTATAAGTATTTCATTAAAGTTTATATAGTCCATAACATTCTGTAGCTGTAAGAACCCATTGTATACCACTAAATATATCCTAAATGTTTCTGAAACATTGAATGTTAAAAAGAATATAGAAAAAGAATAAATATATATCCTAAAATGAGGCAGGAGGCCTTGGCCCTAACAACACTGCCTGTGTGTCCTTGAGCAAGCTATTGATTTTTCCATCTCTCTCTTGATCCATCTTTAAAAGAAGACTAAATTATTTCTCTTAATCAAAAGTTTTCTGAAAATAAAGTATTTTATTTTTATAGATTCCTCATGTAAATAGAGTTTAAATTCCTCGAGGAAAAGGACCACTCCTTTATTCCTCCACTCTATACTATCTTGTTCCCAATATTTGCTGAGTTTTGGCAACTTGGATAAAAATGGGGGAGCCGACGGTGTAGTGTCTCTACAGAACAAGGCTGTGCCTGAAATTCTGCAGCACTGACTCTTGAAACAAATGGATGTTTTGTTGACTCTAGGCTTATTTTTGAGATTTTCCATTGCTTTTTATGTCATTTGTGCCTCATTTTGTCTCTATCAAGTCTGGTTTCCATGTATGTTAGGGCCCACCTATAATGGTCAACACCTTGGTATCAGACCTATAAAAGAGTATGTAGTTAACTTTTAGTGGGGAAAAGGACTGGTGGATGAGTATACTTCTCCATCTCACAGAGCTCAGTTTTCTGTTGAATTTGAACACTCTAAAAATCAAGCTATATGTCTCTGCCTTTTCTGAGGTTGTTTGATATAATTACATAGAAATTCATGTGTCTTGCTTTTTTCCTAAACCAGATACAGATTTTACTTCAGTTCAAATTCATCAACAAGATGATTTTTAGGACCATTATCTCATTATATAAGGAATAGAAAGGGAGGGACAGGTAGCAAAATAATTCTACCCTCTTTCCTAGACTGCTCCAGTAACATATTTCATACCACCAATATAAAATTGAATATTCATCCTTGAACCTAATTTAGAATTTACTTTTGGTGAATTAAGTCATTGCACACTGACATAAACCCGAAATGGGGTCCTGGCTTTGGAGAGAAAGAGGAGTCAGGTATTACTTTCCCTCTTCTTCCTGGCACTGCAGTTGCAGTTTTTTTCTAAGGAAACCCCTCAATCTCTACATGGCAGCCATTTTTAACTACAGGCAGATGGACAGAGAATGGGCCCAAAAGTCTCATGGGTCGTTTCCACTTCTGTTCAATGGCAGGTGTAGTTCCAAGCATCCTTGATTATCCCTGATTAAGCAATTATCCCCCTTTCCTCATTTATTGAGCATTGGGCCATGCCAGGGCAGTGTTAGACAAAAGCAGACAGGGACTTGCCCTCATGGAGCTTACAGTCAGGTGGAGCAAGGAGACATTAATCAGATAAGCTGGCCTGGAAAAGTGACAAAACGTGCTCATCGCTAAAGGGTGGGTACTGGTTCAGTGAGAACATAGCAGCAGGCATTGACCTCATTTAGGAGGTCAGCAGAGGCTTCTTGGAGAAGGGATGATGGAGCTGAGGTTTGGAGACCACAGTCCCTTATCAGGAGGTCAAGCAACGGAGGCCTGACCCCTTCCTTATCTCTACTCTCAGACATTTTACTACTGAGGTTTGGGTAACTGAAGGGAAAGAGTCTGAAGAGTCACAACTGAGCTAGGAAATGTCCTCACTATGCAAAGCCCGAGCAATTCTTTACCCAAACGTGCTTGCCTGCAAAAAGCGGCCAGGCCGTGAAACCATGGTGGATGCATTTGTGCGCAGGACGCCCTTTTGTCACCACATTTTCATGTTTGCTCTTAGATGACGTCCCAGCTGCCCATTCGTTTCAAGGCGATTTCTGCTCCAGCCCAAAAATGCGCGGATGTGGCGAGAGCCGGCTGTCAGCCATGTGGCCAAGGCTACTGCTTAAGGAAACACGGTGTCACGGCTGAGTCAACACAAACAGGAGCCAAGCAAAGGGTCGGCAGAGGCTGACCTTCCGTGGTGCGTCTCCCAGGGGCGGCCACAGGCCGCAGGGTCGCGCCTCGGGGCCGTGGGGGCTTCGACGCGCCACTAGGTGGCGGTGTCGCCGCGGTCCCTTCGGCAGAGGCCATCTTGGTATCCCAGCGCTGTTCTGTTGAAAAGTCGGGCTGAGAAATAATGGCTAATACTTATCAAGGGCTTATTACACTCCCAGCAATGTGCTGTTTTGTCTCCTCTTGTGTTCACATCGACCCAGTAAATTAGGCAAAATGATCACTCTCTTTTTAGATGTGAGAGAAGTGGAGGTTTAAAGAAGCTTCGCAATCACTAAGCTACGTGTTTTTCGGGTATTAGATTGTGTAACTCCCAGTGACCCTAGACTCTAGATTTTAGTGTCGTCCTCATTTTAAGAGGAAAAGAGATTCGGTTATGTGCTCAAGGTCACACAGCTGGTCGGCCGTGGGAGCAGGGTCCGAACCAGGTGGGTCTTATCCCAAAGCCCACGCTTTGAAACACACCTTCCTTCCTGTAGGCTGGGGGAAAAAAGGCGTAAATGTATACATTTTCCCTGTCTGGCTTGGGCATTAGGAACTCTTTGAGTGTGAACCTACGCTCTCTATACAAATGATTTTTTTTTTTTTTTTTTTTTTTTTTGCTAATGGTAATAGGAGGGGAATAAAACAATGATCAAAAAGAGAGTGATTCTGGTAAGCAGCCAGTCATCCATGCTGTTATCTTGAAAATTAACTCACAACATTTCTTGCGGATTCAAATCAATTTCTTCCAAAATAAAACCCTTCATTCTTTACCCCACGGATGGGCCCCTAAGTGCTACTGTGGCTGTCTTGGTACCTCCCCTAATGAAACTTGCTTCTCTAATGGCCTATTTTTGGCCATTCGTTATGCCTTGAAGTCACACAATCCATGGATTCTGAAGTTTGTTTTGTTTTTGCTTTTGTTTTTTAGTCTACTGCCCCAAGGCCAATTACCCAACTCCCTGGCATTTGTTCAGTCATGGTGAGCCCTTATGGAGCATCGTGTTCATGGTAAGAGAAGTTTTTCAGTGGCAAAAGGGGGCTAATGTGTAGCTTCAGATCTTGGAGAGGGCGTTGGGTGATGGTAATAAGACAACAAAAGACACTGATCCGCTTAGGCTCAGGAGGTGCCAATTTTGATAGAAACAACCCTGTTCAAAATGTCATTCTTCTCATATATTCCATATTTAACTAAAATGTCTCCTGGAGTTAGGTTCTTAAGTAGGGGCTAACTGTACAACTACATTGCAGGTGCCTGTTAAGGAAGCAAAGAAACCAAAGGCCAATAAGTCACCTTAAAAGGAGCCCCTACCTATACCCAATCCAAGAAGTCTAGTCTTCCAGATTATCTACTATAACAAGCTAGTTCTCACCAGCTGTCCAGTAAGAAGGACGAACAACACAGATGACAACCAGATGACAAAGAGGAGGCATAAGAAAATGCTCCTTGCCTTTGCTTTAAAATGGTACTGCTCTGAGCCCTTCCACTAATCTTTGAACCAAAGAGAAAGGAATTACCCATTTGTTTAGTGACAATTCTAGTTCACTGGAATTTGCTACTCCTTAGATTCCTTACAGGTGACACTGTTTCTTTAAAACAATCCTTTAAATATAGGCTATTATTTTTTATCCAATATAGAAGGGATGTTTTATTTTAAAGTGTTTGTATTTCTTAGCAGCTGCAATGAAGGCGTCAGGCATTGGAAATTCTGAGTTGAGGGAGAACACGTTCCTTTAGCTAAGAATAGTTTCTATGGAAGAAGTCTCTGGTTGCCTCTGAAGACCTGTTTTGAGAGAACAGGGTACCTGATAGCTCTCCTGGCATTTTCCCTTTCCGAGGAGGAGCGCTTTCTCTCATTTTCAGACGTAGGAGGGGATGGAGGTCCGATACATGAGAGCAATGCTTGCGGCTGTCTGGAAAAAAAGAGAAGGCGGTTCTACATGCCATCCTGAATCTCCTCAAGGGCAGGCCATTCTACCAACATATATCTATTTCTTTTTGAATATTTCATATACATTATTTCTTTTTGGCAGGCCATTCACTTAACTGATAGGACGGTCAAATCAAAGAAGGGAATTCTGGTCAATGGGCAAGCTAATACCCTGCTTCCAAATTACATGAAATAGATGTATCATTTTAGTACAAAGGCAGCCACAATATGGTTTCTTCCTCAGTTACTTGACATTGAGGCTCTGGGCTGTTACTTCTAATATGGTGTTTTAGCTTCCTGGTTGCTCACAGCAAATGCCATGATATAGGTTGGCTTAAACAATGGGAATTTATTTGCTCACCGTTTTGAGGCTAAGAAATGTCAACATCAAGACATCATCAAGGCAAGGCTTTCTTCCCAAAGACCAGCTGCTGGCCATCCCTGGCTCCTCTGCCACATGGTAAGGCACATGGCGGCACCTGCTGGTCTCTCCCTTCTCGTCCAAGTTCCATTGATTTCAGCTTCTTGCTTCTGCGGCTTCCTCTGTCTGTGTGAATTTCATTGTCTTCTAAAGGACTCCAGGAGTAGGATTAAGACCCAGCCTGACTGAGGTCAGCCACACCTTTCCTGAGGTCAGCCACACCTTAACTGAGGCAGCCTCCTCAAAAGGCCCTGCTTACCGTGGGGTCACACCCACAGGAGTGGATTAGCTTTAAGAACATGTATTTTGGGGATACTTACAACTTCAAAACACCACATATGGAAAAGAACAAGAAATGTGTAGGTAAAAATTTGAGCTTTTCTGAGTGTGATCTCAGTGAACTGAACTCCTGGTAGAATAGCTTTGTGTGGGCAGGCAACAGATGTTTGTGGATGGCAAAGACTTTTCTTCCTGCAGAGGAGGAATTCACAGAGTATCTGGTGTATGTTATTCTAAATATCGTGGGGGCTGAATAATTTTATGGGCCATATCGCCTTAGAAAAAATTGTGGGTTTTTTCGGGGGCAGTCATCATGAATGGTCATGCCAACTAAATCAAAGTACGTGTTGGGAGAAGGTCAGAAAACTGTTTTTCTCAAAAAAAGTATTTGCATGTGTTGAATTTGGATTCTAGTTCTCTTCAAGGATTTTTGACAAGTAAGCCAAAGGCTAAGACCTGTACCTCTTGCCATCCTCAAGATCCTCCACCAACCAGTGCTGGCCTCACCTGCTGCTCGATTGTCTGCTCTTCCCTCCCAGAGCCCCGTCTATGCAACCCTCTTCACTGTTCCACCCCCCAGATGAAAATGTATCCTCTGTCCCTTTTGCTAGATAAATGCTTCCCAACTGCAGGCCTTGCTTGCTTGTTTAAACCCAAGTGTGGTTTAGCTATCTTCTAGCATTAAGTGCAATTGACGATAAATCTGAGGAGATAAAGGTTATCTACGGCAGAGACCACCAAGAGCGAAGCACATGGTGGGGTGGGGTGGGGTCCGTGACACCTGGCACATCCCAGGACCTTCACTTTATCCAGAGGATTGGCCACTTACCTGTACCTGTTTTACCCTGTCATTTCTTAGACAAAAGTCCTGAAATGGCAAATTGAAATTCCACTGATTCCAAACTTAACATTGTTACCAAATAATAAATGTATTAGCATATGTAATTATGATGCCAATACATGTACAGAATAATCTACATGAAAGTACTTTCTAAGTGACACAGTGCTCATGAAGCTGTACTTTTGCCACCACTGTAAAAGCAACAGTGACATGATTATTTAAATGGTCTTTGGCATGGAATTTTGTCAAGGGTGTTTTGAAATCCTACGCAACATCTTTCAGAGCATTCTCTCTGTTCTTTGTCCTTTGAAGAGCCTTAGTGAGCCATAAGCTGTGGGCTCTTTTTACAAACCCTGGTTGTCCTTGCCCTGGTGCTGTGCTTGCCTAAGGATTTGCTGGCATGTTCTGGAAGAAATGTGGCACCAATCTGGTACCCTGGGTGAAAGGTCTAGAGTGCTTGATTTTGACTCACAAGGTGGAAGAACTTTCCAACTTTTCCACAACGGACTGAGAAAAGCGTTTTTACATGTTTATGTAGTTTTATTTAAACCTAAGTTTATTCAATTTATAGGATAGTTGTTTATTCTGAGATCCTATCCTTTCCATTTTTTTGGCTCTAGAATATTCTTTTATGAACTGTGGTGTTGGTGTTAATAAATGGTAGTTTTTGAAATCCTTATTTAGACATTTATTTGAAAATTTATAGGTCCAGAGTTCCAGAAAGTCTGAGAACCCCAATCTCCCTAACTTTCAAGCTCTGTTGCAGTGGTGAAAGAGAATGAGAAATTATGTCAGATTTTCAAGTTGGTTATCTTAATAAAAGATAGTATAGAAAAGCATTTGAATAATCTCAGAAATTTGTTTCCATATGTTAATTTTCACTTTCCACCTTATTTGAATAGTCTGTGTTTCCTAGGAAGACACTGAAGAAAGGAAATGATATGGTAAGAATGAATCAGGGGCCATAGAATCACATTCCCAGCTCGGCAACCAACTAGAATAATTTGTTTATTCTGGTTCTTAGTTTTATAGTCTGGAAAATAAGGGAATGAGCAATGAATGGTAAGCTCTCTGTCTCTCTCTCTCTCTCTCTTTTTTTAAAAAATATATATATATATATATAATTTTAAGAGGTGCTTAGATTACCTAAAATATTACACGGAACCTACCGGGATTCCCATGTTGCCCACCTCCCACACCTCCCACCACATCCCACACAAACATCTCTAACAAGTGTGGCCCACCACCCTCAATGGACTTACACATCCTGGGGCCTTGCCCCCAACCATAGACCACAGTTCACATCGTAGACCACACTCTCTCCCACACAGTTCTGAACGGTGTGTGGGTAAGCTCTCTTTAATTAATAAAATTCAATTGGAAGAATACATATTGAGAATGTGTACCTGTATGCATAAGTGTGCAGGAACACATCTATACCCATGCAGACATACCTATGCACATATACATACATGCACATGCCCATGGACACATGTGGTGGTATGAAGCTGTCTGCACCCCAGGAAAACAGGTTCTTAAATCAAATCCCTTCCTGTGGATGTAAATCAGGATGGGTTTAATTCTCTTACTGCAGTCCTTTATAAACGGGATGAATACAGAGTGAGAGAGAAAGCCACGGAAGCAAGAAGCTGAGAGCATTGAAACCCAGAAGAGAAGGGAGAGGGCAGCGGGTGCCGCCGGGTGCCTTGTGATGTGGCAGAGGAGCCAAGCAGCAGCAGCAGCAGCAGCAGGCCTTCGGGAAGAAAGCATAACCTTGGTGATGCCTTGATGTGGACAATTTTCTCAGCCTCAAAACTGTGAGCTAATAGATTCCCATTGTTAGGCCAACCCAAGTCATGGTCTTTGCTTTCGGCAGCCTAGAAAACTAAAACAATGCACAGCATTGGATTTTGTGGGAATTTATTATTTTGCCAGTATCAGTAATTCTGAAAACTTCATGGAAGTTGAATACATCAGGGAGTGAGTTTATTTAAAACAAAAAACAAAAAAACAAAAAAACAACCTTGGAAATCCAAGGAAAGTTTCAGACTATTGCCAGTATTTGAAAGGTGAAAAGAAATTAGACTGTAAGCTATGATTGGAAATTTTTTATGAGTACCAATTTGCTGATGGGCTAATAAGCATTTACATTTGCTGATCTTGTCGTTAGCTGCCTAATTACCCAATCTGTGCATGCAAATTGATGCAGGTGCAAATCTGCATGCGTAGTACTAGGGCCTCATTTAAAACTCAGTCCTGAGCTTTCTTTCCCTGTACTTGAAAAATCAAGACCCAGTTTTTAAATTAGTTCCGTGTGCGCAAGGTCACATTTTGGATGTGCTTGCCTTCCCTGGATGTCTGTTTCTGATCTTCTAAAGCTATTATCTTACAATGAGGTTCAAAACTATTCTATAATAGTTTGCAAAAATAATATGTAACATGTAGGCTTGTCAAGATAAATTCTCAGGAATTTTTTGCATCTCAAGAGACTCAGATATGAAAAATGCAAAAATATGATTGAATGCAGTTAGGAATCCATTTGGCACTGTAATTATATACATTTTGTAGATTTCTTAGATTTTTGCTGCATTACTCAGCCACTGTGTGCTGTGGGATGATGTATTGTTAAGCTTTATATTACAAATCACTCAGTGTTCAACATTGTAGAAAAACCTTAGGGCAGTACTATATAATTTGGTGCTTATGATACTGTTTGACTATTGCATGGTGCTTTGTAGCTGACTTTTTCATATACATTATTTCACTTGCTCTTACCACACTCTATGAGTGTAACTCCCGTTTTAGAGTTGAGAAAACTGAGGTTTAGCGAAATAAAATAAATTTCAACCTAGGACAGTCTGTTTTATTTTATTTTATTTTTTAATAATTAAAAAAAAATTTTTTTAAATATACTTAGATTACATAAATGTTACACAAAAATTACAGGGATTCCCATGTGCCCCACCTACCACACCTCCCACAACCTCCCACATAAACATCCTTCATCAGTGTGGCACATCACCTGCAATGGACATACACATCCTGGGGCTTTGCCACTAAGCATGGACCAGAGTTCACATCGTAGACCACACTTTCTCCCACACAGTTCTGCATGGTATATGCTGATGTAAAATGGCCTATATCTAGGACAGTCTGTTTTAAATTCTGGGCTGTTCCAGTGATACGGCATTGCTTTGAGTCTGTTGTTGGCTCTTGGCTTTCTTTCTTTCTGTGTTGATTTCCATGACCCTCTCCCACCCCAACCCCCATAACATCACAAAATTCTCCATCTCTCGGAGCACAGTTTATCTTCTGCACTTGGCACAATACTTAGCACAGTTTTGGACATGAGCTAGATGGCCCCAAAATACTTGTCAATTGTGACCAGGGAGATAGAGATATAGGGCTAAGCTGAACTCGGTGCTTTGGGTGGTGGGTTCAGCTTTCCTGAGTGGCTCCCTGCTCCCACCCACACTGGAAGCCTGCTCCAGGCCTAATGAGGATGAGCTGGCAGTGATGGCATTACACATATATTTTGGCAACATAGAATATACTTGTATTAGCCAAAGGGATGCTGATGCAAAGTACCAGAACTCTGTTGGCTTTTATAAAGGATATTTATTTGGGGTAGAAGCTTGCAGTCACAAGGCCCTAAGGAGTCCAAATCAAGTTACCATAAGAAGTACTTTTTCACCAAATGTCTGTTGCCACATATTGACGCAAGATGGCGGGCAATGTCAGCATTTCTTCTTCCTCTTAAGGCTCTGTGGTCCCATCTTCTTCTGATTTCAGCTGCAGGCTGGCATAAGGCTCGTCTCTCTCCTCAGGGCTTGTTTCTTTCGGGCTCAGCTGCTCTGTTCTCTCCACAAGGGCAGCTGTAGACTATCAGGCTCATCTCTCTTCCCAGGGCCTCTGATGTGTCTAATGAGCCATCTCTATTCCTCTGTGTTCTTCTCCTGTGTATCTACTTCCATGTGAGAGTCTGTTTTATCAGCCCATCAAGGGGGCAGGGATTCAACCCTGCATGCCCTAATGATGTGGTTGAATCAAAGCCCTAATCCTGATTTAATAAAATAAATGTGAAACCTCTGAATTTAATACAATCAAAGAAGTATCATGCCCAGATGGACAGACCAGTTTACAAACATAATCAATATATCTTTTTGGAATTCATCAATAATATCAAACTGCCACAATACTCAAGAAATGATAAAGGGATTTTTAAACCTATGACAGATATTCAGGTATCCTCTGGCTAATAAGACTGGCAGGCTTTTCAAAATATAAGAATGGAAGTTATCCCTGTAAAAACTCCGAGCAATCTCACCCATAGCACCTTCTCATTCACAACCCATCTTTCTATTGGAACAGGGGCCTGCAGTATTTCCATTTCTCTGCTCTGAGGAAATTATTCATTCTTTGAAGATTAGCTGTGATATTCCCATTAGGGTACTTTTACCTCAACTTCTAATTTTCTTCTCAGATGCTGGATTGAATAAATAGCTCAAGTCAGGTAAGAATATATTCCTGGAGGGAATAAATATTCTTAGCTCTTGCTAATAAAGCTGTTTTCATTGTACTCTCTAGATTTAGGATTGAGGGCTCCGCCATGTGCCCTGCAATGGCCACTGTGAGGGATCAGGCCTAGCAAGTCCGGCTGCCGCTGCCCGAGGCAAGCCCACGGCGAGCGGGAGGCTGCAGTGCCCATGGCCAGGCAGCCAGCGCCCAGGAGAGACCTGCCGGACCTCCATCATCCAGGGGCCTGAGGGAGTTCCTACCGGGGGCAGGAGGGTCTGAGCTGGGAGCAGGGGCCTCCATGGCCCCAAGACCCTTGTGGTTTCTTTCCTTTGGGGAACTCAAGGCTTGCCCTACCCATATCCAACGTACTTGCCATTGGTCTTGATTGGGGGGTTTATGATGTGACATTTTATTTAATCAAGGGACATTAAAACCATATTATGCTAGAGACTGCCTGTGAAAAATAACAGCAACAGTGGCCACTGCGTTCTGCCCCTGACTCACTCCAGACGCTGGGGTAGACTCACGTTTCTGGAGTCCCATAGTGCAGGGAAGGAAACAGATGTGAGGGAGAAGCAGTGTCCATGGAAAACTGCCCCGGACTAGGTCGAACAGCAAGGAGGTTTCCTTCCAGGAGCTGCCATGCAGGGGAGAGAGCAGAAACTCAGGGGGCAGCCGCTTTGTAAGGGCTGGGCGTGGGCTGGAGGGAAAGCGCTGGAAGGTAGGAGGGGGTGGTAATCTTGGGGATGGGTGAGAGATTTAGTGAGGTCAGCATTCGGACCTTTGAGGTAATTAGGGCGCTGGACCCTGTAAGGGCTGGGAGAGAAGAGGAGGGAGCCTGGGCAGCCGAGGTGAGGGTGGGGGGAAGAGGGGGAGGGTTTGTATTGACAATAGTTAGGGTCTGAGCCTGTCTTTTTTTCCTGCTCTCTAAGTCATTCTTCTCTGCAGCCCCTCAGCTGCAAGATTGCTCTCAAGATGGTCAGGAGGGGGCAGGGGGAGGGCAGGGGGTACGAGGACTCAGGCGGGCAGCTTAGGAGAGAAAAGAAAACTGTCTTTGCCAGTAACATGCCAGGATTTGCCTGGGTGAGTCAGGATTTGCACTCAGAACTGCCTGACTCCAAGGCCAGTGCTTTAACCACTGCACCATGTGGACCTTGAATTTGCTAGAAAGTCTTCTTTGAGAAAAAAAAAAAAACATACCTTTGGGGAAACAAGTTTGCATTTTGTACTTGGTAGCTTTTCCATCTGGTAGTGCAGCCCAAATGAATAACTATCAGGGCATTTTCAAAGCAAAAAGTGGGAGCATCTGGCTACTCTGGGGAAGCTGTGAGTAAACAAAGGTCTCTGGTACCTCATGCTGTTTGTAAAATGTTCTCTCCTCCCCTTCACTGGGACAGATCTCCTGCCCCCCCTTCCTTGGACTTTATACTTCCACAATCTCCAGCTGTTCTGTCCATAGCTCCGAGGCTTTGCACTGCTCTTCCCTCTGCCGGGAGGGCCCATGCCCAAATTATTTGCCTTGGTAATTCCTGCTGATGCTTCAAAATCCACTTCTGACACCCTGGCCTCTGGGCTGCCTCCTCTGACCCCTCCCTGGTGACAAAACCCTTCCTGGGACCTCTTTTCTGTCTGTTTACATACTTGTCATCACGTTTATTGCACTGTTAGAATAAAATAAAAAGCCCAGGACTGCGCTGAGTTGTCTCCATCTCTGTATCTCTGATGCACAACCTGACAATATAGGTGCTTCCTGAAGGTTTATAGGACTGACTTGAAACCTCTTCTGTGCTGTGTGGCTAAGGCCAAGGGCTGCTTCTGGAGACCACCCAGGTCGCTGTCGATAGCGGTGCCTGGTGCCTCCTTCACTTTCACTGTGAGGGGATGACGTAGTGCCTCTGAAATAGCCCCCAGCTCGCGACACAGGGGCCTTGGTGTTGGGAATTGTTTCTAAGAAAAGGGATGGTGGTTGATAGATGCAGAAATCACCCTTTTCCCTCTGTGTTGTCTTTGAGAGTTGTGGGTGTGTGGTTTTTTATGTTGTGCTTATTTGATGTTTTTCCTGTATGTGCACTAGGCAAAGGATTTAACGCTCCAGATGATGTGTGATTTGTAGTTGGTTCAGCCGGGTAAGTGGCTGCCTCAGCCACTATGGACGGATTTGTTCAATCAATCATTTTAACAAACTCTGCTACAAACCAGGAAGTAGGTGGTTTAAAAAGAATAACACCTTGACAGAATCTGCTCAGAGTCCTCTGATGTTTTCATAGACTGCTACTTTCCATTTTCCAGACTGTGTTAAAGAGAAAGTCTGTAGACTATGACATGCCGATTTGGTCATTTAAGTCAAGACAAGGGCTAGGACTTCCTAGAGTTAAGGACGTTCTCACGTGTAATTGAGAAATTCTTAGCCCTAATCCTTTCTCTCTTCTCCCTTATATTTGTGTCTTCGTTTCCTAGAGCTGAAGCAACAAATCATCACAAACAGGATGGTCCAAACAACAGAAAGATGCTGTCCCCAGTCCTGGAGCCGGAAGCCCGGAGTCAAGACGTGGGCAGGGCCGTGCCCCCTGAGGTCGGAAGGGGAGAGTGCGTCTCTCTCCCCACCTCTGCTGTCGCTGGCCATCCTTGGCATTCCGGGGCTCGAGGACTCCCCTGCCAGGTCTGCCTCCACCGTCACTGGCCGTCTCCTCCCCTGGCTCTGGCTCTCTGTGCACATTTCCCTCTGCTAAGGAGAACAGCAGGCACATGGGATTAGGGCCTGCCCTAATCCAGTCTGAGCTCCTCTGAACTAACCACAGCTCCAAAGACCCTATTTCCACACAGGGTCAGATGCATGGGACCCCGGGAGTTAAGACTTGAACCTATTTTTTTTTTGTGAGGACACAATTCAGCCCATAACCCCTTGTCCTAGGAAAGAAAAGAACAACAAGAAATAAGTTTATCTGAGCCCAGAAATGTGGAGAGACCAGATAACAAGTTCTGAGAGTCTTGGCAGAGTTTGAGCACTTCACCTCCCTCACTGACATTCAACTTCACCTCCTGGAGTCAGTGCCCACACTTGTAATTTTGATAAAAAGTGTGTCATGGTTATATCTCAAAGAAAAAGGTATTTCTGAAGAGCATGGCCTTGGAGTTTGTATTAGCCAGCTATCCCGAGAAACGGAACAAAAAGGATACATGTCTGTTTGTCTGTCTCTCTCTCTATCCATCCATCCATCTATCAATTTATTATCATAAAAGGGTTTGTGCAGCTATGGGGAATGGCAAGTCTAACTCCTCAGGGAAGGTCAGAAACTCCAGTAAAGGTGAGATGGAAGCCTTAGTCTGAATTCCCCATGGGTGGAAATTCTGGCAAGAGCCGAGGTTGAAGTTACGGCAGAAATTCTTCTGACCTCTGAAACCTCAGTTCTGGCGAAGACCTCCAATTTACTGGGTGAGGAGATTACCTCCATTACACACACCCCCCTTTTAAAAAAGATTTATTTTATTTATATATTTCTCTCTCCCACTCATTTTGTGCTCTCTGTCTGCTCTCTGTGTGTTCTTCTCTGTCTGCTTGTCTTCTCTTTAGGTGGCACCGGGAAACGATCCTGGGACCTTCTGGAGTGGGAGAGAGGTGCTCAATCTCTTGTGCCACCTCAGTTCCCTGGTCTGCTGTGTCTCTTATTGTCTCTCCTCTGTGTCTCTTTGTTGTGTCATCTTGCTGTGCCAGCTCTCCTGTGCAGGCCAGCACTCCATGTGGGCCAGCACTCCGCATGGGCCAGCACTCTGCGTGAGCCAGCTCTCCACTCAGGCCAGCTTGCTTTTCACCAAGAGGCCCCAGGAATCGAACCCTGGACCTTCTGTATAGTAGATGGGAGCCCAATTGCTTGAGCCACGTCCGTTTCCCACAACCTTCTTTGCTGATTGTAGTTGCAGTCAACTGACTAAATGCAAACGATTGCAGATGCAAATCCCACCTATGAAATACTTTCCCAGTAAGAAGTAGGCCCCTGTTTGCCCAAACAACTGGAAACCATAACCTAGGCAAGTTGACACATGAAAAGAACCATCATAGAGTAATTGGAAGGTTGAAAATTTAGCTTTTGATACTTCAAACTTGAGACCTTCACTCTCACGCTGTTTGGAATGAGCCATAAGAACCTGGAGAGAGTGTGTGTCTCCTGCTGAGTCAGAGTGAAGCTGTGTAGGAAAACCCATTTGCAACTCATGCGTGTCTAAACTGCATGGAACTAACACATGCCTAAACTGCATGGAACTAAGCTGGTGGAGGAGTGGCTGTAGAAGGAACTTCTTAAAAGCTGTCCTCAAGTTAGTTAATATTCTCTGGTTCGGTATTTTGGGTTTACAAGTCCTTCAGTTACCCTATTACACAACATCTCCAAATCAAAGGCTGCCAAGGGCCCAGACTTAAGTCAGAACATATTGCAGTGTCAATTTGCAATACTCAGTAAAGACCTAGGACTTGGCCGTTATCACAGGATCTGAGCTCAGTGTCCTCGGCTGACACAGCGACCCTGAAGCCGCATCTGGCCCCTTCTGAAAGAGCACCCAGCCCACTGGCTACACGTCTGGCTGGCCCAGTTCTGCCAGAGCTACAGATGGTGATTGTAAAACCTACATTTCAAGGTGGCTCGGGGGCATCTTTCCAATGCCCTCTGCTCCATTCTAAACCCTCATGGACAGCTTCTCTCCTATCTTCCAAAGCTTCAGTGGATCAAAAAGGAAGGAAGAAAAACAAAATTGATGAGAATAGGCTAGATATAAGAGTAACACTAGAAATCATATACAGTGATCATATTTTCTGAAATAAAATTGTAATCTGTGATCTGATAATAGAATAGGATATTTAAAATCAAGTCTAGTTTGGAAGATTAGGACACACAGACTTCGTATTGACCTCAATTGCAGTAAGGTGTCAATACATTTTCTATGGGTGACAAAAAGTGAGAATAGTTGGAAAAAAGTTGGATACCTCATTGTCAGAATTAAGACAATTGGTAGGGAGTTGGACTCACTGGCCTAAGTTTTGTTCTAACAAATCCATCCATCCATCCATCCATCCATCCATCCATCCATCCATCCAACCAATCAACCAACCAACCAACCAACAAAATTTTATTGAATACCTACCTCAGGCTAGGTACTGATGAAATGTGGGTTAACACTGAAGTTGAATTTTGGAAAATAAAAAGCTACATCTCTTGCTCCCTGAATTTATGGACAGGGTTATTAATATCTGCTGAGACTGGGAAGAACCCCTTATTATATTCTGCTTCTAGAGTATATTGTGTCCAGTTTGGTTTCCAAAATTTAAATCAGATAGTTGGGAATAATGAACATGTCTATACTAGGGCGAGAATGAGAACTGAAGGGAAGTAGGATCCATGCAGATTCCTTGAAGATGGTGGGAATGCTTCACTGAGACATTAATGCTAGACGTAGCAGAGAAAAAAGCAACCACTTCCCACCTGCCACGGGCCTGTTACAGACCAGGCACTTTAGGAACATTTCCCGAAGCCCTTATTCCAATGGCTTCCAGAGGGGGCAATAAAAAACACAATGTCAACATGCCACCACTCCTTAAACTTGCCTTCACAAAGGCATATGGTGAGTTGTGAGAAAAGAACCTCTCCAGGTTTGGTGAAAGTTAGATACCTAAACTCAGCAGATTCAACAGAAAATTTCAATTAAGATTTGGGTGTTCTAGGTGGGTGGTTCAACAAGTAGAAAGGTGCCCAAAGCCCTATACCTGCCTTAGTGTGCTACATACACACACACATGCACACACACGTACAGTCCTCACGGCAACCCAGTAAGGCCTGTACCATTAATTTTACCTTTTTACTGATGAGGCATCCGGAGGTCAAATAACTTTCCTAAGGAGACACAGCAGCCAGGAAGCTAGTAAATAGAGAAGTACTGACTATCAAACTAGTCTCTAGCGTTTAAAGTATGAAGGCTTCGTTATATAGGGTGCACTGGTAGCCGAGGTGGGGTGAAGAGAAGGGGCAGCAAGAGGGCAAATTGATGCGTAGGAGCTTCACAGGCAGCAGAATCTGATTGTTCAATGCAAAGCAAGTTAAAAGTGAACTACTCTCGGGGAGCGGGTGGAGCTCAGTGGTTGACCACCTGCTTCCCACGTACGAGGTCCTGAGTTCAATCACTGCTACAGCCTAAAAAAAAAGTGAACTGCTGTCAAGTTCTTAGAGACAAAAAGTAGATCACAGGTTACCAGGGGCTGAGGTGAGGGCAGAGGGGAAGGAGAATTATTGCCTAATGGGTACGAAGGTTATGCAGGGGGTGATGAAAAGTTTTAGTAATGGTGGACGGTGGTGATGGTGACACAACATTGCAAATGAATTGTATACTTAAACATGGTTAAAATGGCAAATTGTATGTCATCTACATGTCACCTCAAAAACACTTGGGGGAAGCGGATGTGGCTCAAGTGGTTGAGCACCTGCTTCCCACATGGGAGGTCCTGGGTTCGGTTCCTGATATCTTCTAAAAACAAAGACAAACAACAGCAAATAAATGAAAAAACCAACTTAGGGGAGTCAATGTGGCTTAGTGGTTGAGCGCCGGCTTTCCACTTACAAGGTTCCAATTCAATCCCTGGCCCCAGTACGTCAAAAGAAAATAATTAATAAAAACAAAACATAAAAACCAAAACAATAAAAAACACTTAAGTAAAAGTGAGCTGCTATCAAGCCTGAAATATGATTTGGGATTCAGAAACATCTTCACTGCATGTGTCATATTTTGTCACACCCTGTGAGTGGTTTACCTAACATAGAACTTCCCAAGGCACTGGATGTGGCCATTCAGAGATCTACTGATTATTCTTTGTCTGTGACCCTACATGCGAAATGGATGTACCACAAGGGAAAGTGGAGTTATCATGTGAGGGGAACCAGGAAATAATTACCTGAAGATAACTTAAAGCTAAGTATTTTAGTTTGCCAGGCTGCTGAGAGCAGATACCATAAAATGAGTTGGCTTTTAACAGTGGGAATTTATTAACTTACAAGCTTACAGTTTTGAGGCTGAGAAAAATGTCCAAATCAAGGATCTTAAGGAGATGCTTTCTCCCTGAAGACTGGCTACTGGCAATCCTGGACTCCTCTGTCACATGGCAAGGCACATGGTGGCATCTGCTGCTCTCTCCTTTCTCTTCTGGGTTTCGTGGCTTCCAACTTCTTGCTTCTGTGGCTCTCTCTCTCTGACTTTTTGCACCAGGAACCATTACAGAACGTGGTGATTGATTGTCATAATCTTTTCCACTGACCTAAGACAGGGCTTCAGAATTCCTCTCTGTTCTGGGCCTCAGATGCCTCCCCATGGAAGGGAGTAGACACTGGAAATGAAACTTTTTGCCCATTTTGTTCTACCTCCAAATGGCTTTCCCAGCCTAGATTTCCACTGTTTTTCACCATGGACTGTTGATCTTTAGTGACACTGAATTATTAGTTGCTTGATGTCCATAATTTCATGCTTCCATGACTACTTGCTCATCTTACTTCCCCGGCCATGAATTCCCTTTATCACCCAGCTCAATCCTGTCTCACTGAGAAGTCTCCTTGGCTTCTCCAACTACAGTCTCTCTCCTTGGATTCCATAGCACTTTAGCTGTCCTCTTATGACAGCGATCTTGTTCTTCTTTGAATTTCAATTTTGTTCTACCTGGCTTCTCTTACATTTTGGGGGGACAATTCTTAGCCATAGTTAAGCAATTAAAACCCTACTTCCACACCAAGAAGTCCAGGTGAGAAGCAGCCCAGTCACAAACCAGTGCCTTCAGCAACCTGGAATGCCTGCCCTGGTGGCTTTGGATTTAGGTCTTATATGTGAAATTGCTGTGTGCATGTGACTTTGGCATTTCTCTTCCCATTAGCAATGATGTAGTCTCTGGGCCCTTGAAGAGGCCTCAGTTAGAGTTCTTTGGTTGAAAGCAACAGAAATTGCATCTGGCTGAATTAAACAAAACGTCATTATTGAAAAACTATAGGAAAGCTATTGTATCTCAGGGAAGACTGAAGAACCAGGCAAGAAACGCATAGAACCCAGGCCCTACAACAGATCTTGCTGTCTGGGAAGGATGTGCCAACTCCAGCGTTTCTTCCTTTTTTAAATTACTCTGCTCAATATTCAAAATCCGGGGAGATGGAGGTTGACTGGCCAGGCTTAGTTCACTTGCCTGCCTCTTGGCTGTCCTCAGAAGGAGGTTCATCCTCAGGGGCCCTTTTGGCCTTCACTGGGGGAGTGCTGGATGCCTTGAGTTATCACCTTGCCAAAGTACTCACATGGAGGGGAGGTAATGGCCACCCCCAAAAAACAAAAAATAAACAACAAGGTTCTGTGAACAGCTAGGTGGCTCCAAATGGCAGATGTCTGGGAAGACAACCTATCTGACTGAGGGCTCGCCAGGTTTCCCCTAAGTGAATTTCCACTACGCCCTATACCCTGTATTTAAGTCAATACATTCCAAATATGTCTTCCAAATTTGGTGAAAATCTGTCCAAAAGAAGTTATTATTAATTATTGCAATGTGAAAGCTTATCTCCCTTTTTATTCTGAACACTTTTTAAAAGAAGCTCTGTGGCCTCCCTGGCACCGAGGGATTATTACCAAGTGCCAAGTAGCAATACATTTGGAAAAAGACTTTGACCAAAAGCAGGGAGTATCAAATATAAATGTGTTTTTTTTGAGGTACCAGGGGCTGGGGATTGAACCCAAGACCTTGCATGTGGGAAGCTGGCACTCAACCACTAAGCCACATCAGCTTCCTTGAGTTGATTTTCTCATTTGTTTTGCTTGTTGTTTGTTTTTTTGTTTTTTCAGGAGGCACTGGGAACTGAACCCAGGACCTCCCATGTGGAAGGCAGATGCCCAATCGTTTGTGCCATGTCCACTCCCACAAATGAGTTTTTATGGCTGTGGCAGTTTGAGATTATTTATTAATTCCAGAAAGAGAGATCAGGTTTGTAAACTTGTCTGTTCCTCTGGGTGTGATACCTTTTGATTGTATTAGATTCAGCTGAGATGTCTTTCATTAAATTACGTTAAGATTAAGGCTTTGATTCTACCATGTCTAGGGTGTAACTCAGGTTAAGTCCTCGCCCCCTTAGTAGGCTATATAAATGGACACTCTCTCAAGAAGACACACAGAGGAAGATACAGAAGAAGAGAGAACTTTGTCAGTTTTGATCCTGGGGCCCCAGGGAGAGATGTGCCATTTGCCTGATAGTTTACAGCTGACCTTGTAAAGATACCAGAGCAGCTGAGAAGTGAAGAGAGATGAGCCCCATGCCAGCCCACAGCTGAGATCAGAAAAAGCTGGGCCCACGGAGCCTTAAAAGGAAGAAGGAAGGCGAGACCAGGCAGAGGTCGCCGCCATCTTGCTTCAACACTTAGCAACAGACTCTGGTGAGGAAATAACCTTGAGTTGGACTCTTTATGGCCCTGTAACTGTAAGCTTCTACTCCAAATAAATACCCTTTATAAAAGCCAACAGATTTCTGGTACTTTGCATCAGCACCTCTTTGTCTAATACAATGGCTAAGAGATTTCAAAGTAAGTTGGGAGTTCATTCCAAAAGTTATGCTTATACGCGTGTCAGCAGGATCTCATTGACTGCCACAGTATTTACTGTGCACTATTTAGTGCCTCAAGCAGCAGGGCTCCTGAGGGCTCTATAGACACTCTATAGACACTCTAGACAGAACAGACCATCTCAGGAATTCAGCACCCTGTCAGTGGGCTTTCTTTGGAATATATGCTTCCCAATGTAACAGAGTTAGACTCACTTATAATTTCCCTACACATGGCTCTGCTGCCCCTTTTATTTGAACCTATAATTAGCGCTATACCCATTAAATATATGTCCCAGAGACTTAAATATTTGGTCTGTTCATGTATTGGTTGAGCCCTGAATCTCAGCAGAGTTGTAATACCTACTCTCCAGTTCACTGGACCTGCCCGACACAACTAACAACAGGATGATGATGGACAATGCCCAACCCAAAAAACAGAGAGTATCTACAACTGCAAGAAAGACAGTTCCACCCATCTGCCTCATGGGATCTAAATCCCCTCTCATTCAGAAGCAGAGTGGGCATCGCCATCCCCAAATCCTCAAGATTGAGGAATGAACAAACATAAGGGGGAATGCAACTATGGACTAAAGTAGACATTATTATTCTAGCAGTGGAAGAACTTTTGCCATTGATATAAAGACAGTGGTCACCATAGGTCCTGGGGGGAGGGAGAGGGAAGAATAGGTATAATACGGGGCATTTTTGGGACATTGGAATTGTCCTGCATGACATTGATGAATACAGGCCATTATACACTTTGTCAAAACCTATAAAACTGTGCAGTGCAAAGTGTATATAATGTAAACTATAGTCCATGGTTAGCAGCAATGCTTCAATGTGAGTTCATCAATTGTAACAAATATACCACACTAATGAAAGATGTTGATGGGGTAAGTGTGGGAGGGGGAGGAAGTGGGGTATATGGGAGTCCCCTATATTTTTGATGTAACATTTACATACTCTAAAGCATCTTTAAAAATGAAAAAAAAAACTGAAAAATTGAAAGAGCCTCTGTGTCTGATTCATCTTTGTATCTCTCTTGGCATCTAACATCTTTGCAGAGAGCTGATGCTCGGCAAATATTTTTTGAATAAGTGAAAAGTAGACACAATAGCTTAAGTTTCAGAAATGAATACCTCTAGCTGTATGATTTCTACATGAATGGATGATATACATTGTGTTCATATATGTTAAATAGTCACGTGTATTATCATGCACATGGAGTTTGGTTTATAGTCACCAGGCTCCTTTGGTCAAAGATAATAGAGGAAAGGTCACCTTGTTAGTTGTTAATTGTTTCCAGGCTTGGATTATACTATGAAAGAAAGAAATAGGATGATTTTGTTCATGTCTCAAGATCACTCTCAAAGCATTCTCTTTAGTTTGCAGAGAATAGTTTATGTTTTCCCTTCCTAGATTCTGGGGTGAAGGTGCCATGTGTTATTCGCCTGAAACCCCCAGTTCCTAACAGGCACTCAGTAAATGCCTGGTGAGTAATTCCCAGCACTTTAACATTCGCCCTGGCCATGGGAGCTGACACCGTTGTCAGGTGGTGAGGCGAGTGCGTGGACACGTCCGCCAGGTCCCGTTCTGGTGAGACCTGGTCCAGTCCACTGCGCACTGTCATTTGTGGACGAGCTCAGGGGAGAAGGGCAGGCTGGGACCGTTTCGTGATGGCTCCCTAAACCAGCCCTTATTCTGGATTGTTGTACTAAGGCTTGTTGACTGACGAGTAGAGGGCTGGAGGCTGGACTAAACAGCTGGAGCATTCTGCTCGTACAGACTGATGTTTCAATGACCGGATGACACTTTGGGCAGGGTTTTTTCTCTACGCGTCCATCACCAACTCTTTTCCCAGTCCTTTCCTCACTTGGCATCACAGCAACGTTACACGTGACGGCAGTGGTGGCGGCAGTGGGGAGTATGTGGAGAGCGGTGCCAGGGGAGATTTCTCAGCTTTCACTGCAATCTTGACTCACCACCAGCCTGAGAGCTGACTGCCTCCGATTTACCTCTGATGTGTGACTGTCTTACAGCCGTTCTCTTGACAGATGTAGCTACACGAGGACGATCTTCCTCTGAGCTCCTCGAGGACAGGGAGTATGTCCATTTATCTCTGTATCTTCACACTCCAAGACAGCCTCCTGGAACTATGAACTCTCAATAAATAGTTATTGTTTAATACACAGAAGAAGATAGAAGAGAAAGTGAAGGGAACGTTGACGCGGTTTATGAACCCACCAGGTGACACTTCCCCAGACACTTCCCGCCAACAGAGGGCTGCCGCTGCATCTAATCTTATCGGGACCTCCAAATGAGGGCATCCTGTAGCTGTTCGCCTGAGATTCAGTGCCCTGGGAACCACGCTGAGTCCAGCAGGATTATCAGTTCCTTCCAGAGAGGCCTGAGTCTTAGACTGGTGCTGCAGGGCAGGTTTTTTGGTTCTTTTTTGCTATCTGGAGGCTGGACAGTCCCACCACGCCTCCTATTGCCATCCACAGAAGCCCCTCTATAGTCCCTCCATTCTCATAGACTCACTCCATGTGCTGCTTGTGTGAGTTAGTTCACCTGGCCCCAAAGTACATCACTCCTTTTCTACCCCCCAACCGCTCCCGCTCTTCTCTTCCCTTCTTCTCCCTTCCCCCTTTTACCCCCCTTCTCTTCCCTTCTTCTCCCTCCCTATCCCTTCCCCCTTTTCCCCTCCCCAGCCTTCCTACTGTGCCTTGGAGCATGGACTGTGGTAGACAAAGCCTTTGACAGCTGTAACTTCTTTATTGAAACTGATGGCACCTTCTGGCCTCAACTGTACCCTGACTTCCCCTTGAAGACACTTGCTCTTAACTGGCCCTTGTAAGTGGCTTCAGCTTATTCTCCCAATTCTACAGATTTGGGTTGAGATTGGAGCTCAGCAACCTTTTTGTCCTCCGTGCGCCTTTGGGTCATTGGATCTTTGTCCTCAGGGAAAACCTCCAGGTCTTGATGCTTGTCCCTCTTCTGATGGCTGTTGACTCCTGATGTCTACCCACAATTGCAGGTCCTTATTTGATTTTTTTTTTTTAAAAGCCTGAAACTGTTGACCATTTCTTCCTTCTGCCCCAGGCTTCCAACATACCTCGTGCTGTTTGTTGTCTTACTACTTCTCTATCTTCATCTTTATAACCTCTGAATTTTAGGCTTCTCCTTTTCTGTCTGCATTTCTCAGGGTGGTGGCCATGGAGATGCACTGGCTCAGGTCTCCTTTAGGGAAGGGCTTGTTGCCCCAGCTGCCAGCAGTGTAGACGATGGGTGGCCTTCAGCTCTGGACCTGGCATTGCTGGGAGCGGTGGCGTGTAAGTTCCACACCCAGCCCAGTACACTTTCGTCCAATGACTGACTGGTCAAGGCAGGTTGTATGGATTGAGTTGTGTCCCTACAAAGATCTGTTGAAGCCCTAACCCCTGGTCCTCAGGAATGCAGTCTTCTCTGGAAATACAGCCTTGCAGATGGAATTAGTTATGCTGAGGTTGCTCTGGGTGGACCCTTAATCCAATCTGATTGGATTCCTGCAAGAAGCAGAGAAGGGGTAGGGAGGAGACAACCATGAGAAGATGGAGACTCGCAGGGAGAAGACAGCCATGTGATGATAGAGGCAGAGATTGAGTGACATCGGCACAAGCCAAGGGATGCCTGAGGCCACCACAAGCCACCACAGGCAACGAAGCGTCCTCTTCTACAGGCTCAGGCTGAGCGAGACCTGGCCGACACCTTGATTTTGGATGTCCAGCCTCTAGAACTGTGAGATGACAAACCTCTGTTGTTTTAAGTCACTGTTTGTGGTACTTTTTATGGCAGCCCAAGGAAACTGATGCAGTGAGGATATAAAGGCCTGGTCATTTTGGCCCAGTATGTGATGACTCTGGTCATTTCAACTCAAGAGACCACCCTGAGTTTAGCTGAGGTTGTTGGGCTAGCATTGCAGCTCAACGCACCCTCTGTGCAGCTGTTGATTTGCCCACACTCCGCACTAAGCATCCTAAACCCAAAGCTGTGTCAGAGGCCACTCCCCAGGCAATCCCAGCTCTAGCCCCACACTGCGCTTTCCTGGAGATTTCACCCGCGGTTGGGATATTGATGACTCTCAGTAAAACCTGCACCTCCTGTCTAGATTGTAAGTGTGAACTCCAGAAGCTTATATTCATATTTGTTTACTAAATGTTCTTTCTTTACATTTCTACTTGGCTCAAGGTAACCAAGACTGAATTCATCTCCGCCCCCAGGCCCCCAGCCTGCTATGGTCTGTATTGACCCATGCTCTAGCTGAAAGAAGTCGCCTGGAAAACTCCTTCTCACTTGGGCTGCAGGGAACTGTCCCAGCACAGCATCAGGAGCGAAACACTTAACAACAAGGAATCCTACTTTCCAATTTCACCTTCCTGGTGTCCCCTACAATCGCCACATAGTACTCAACTTACAGTGAAATTTATCCTGCCCCAATGCAAAGGTAAATAGATATTTTATTCTACTATTATTATCATGTAGCCAGGGAGTTCTTACGTTCATGAACTATAAGTGTCATCTTTTTTTACCTAACATAAATATATTACAATAGCAAACAATAAAGTTTAAGATAGGGACCGTATATGAAGTAACTTCTAAGAGAAAGTAATTTATTCTTTCTTTGAATTTTCATGATGATTCTTCCCTGTTTGTCTGGGTATGCATCTCTCTCTGCAGAGGACAGGGGTGAATTCCTGCATATTTGGATCACTTGGGTGGCAACCTAATGCTTCCTAAGTAGGAGAGTCACAGGGCATGCTTGTCTGGACCATTAATATCCCCTTGTTAGCCATTTCCGAGGAATTTTCTCACCCATCAAGTAATATATGTAGATAGCAGAGTGAGACAGAAAATAAGGTAGCATAGAAGGACTGAAAAACTGGACTAGAATTTTTGTTTTTGTTGTTTTGGATGGTTTGCTTGCTACAAACATTCTAGACCAAACCCTCTACACTGTAACCAAGCACATCCCAGCATTTCAATCTCCTGATCAAAATTCCTTGATCAATCCCCAATCCCAACCCAAGGCTATGGACTACAGTCCACAGTTCTTCAGTGGTTTTCAAGCTACTCTGTGACAAAAGTAGCTACCAAGAGCTGACAACTGAATAAAAAATAGACCTCTAATCAGAAACTTTGTTCCCGATTATGTCTTTCAGTGCCTTTCTGGATGTCCTCCTGCCACGCCATCAGTGGCCACGCGAGGTTCTGTGTGTCCTGCCTCTTAGGTGACAGACAAGGCTAAGGCCAGTTGCCAATTCATAATCCGTAATTTCTGTCACTGCCCAAACTCTACATGATTATATAAAACATGAATTCCAGTGACTTTTATCTCAAGCTTATAAGTGAAAACCCCCTTCTGATGGACAAGGGAGAGCTAGTGTGCTATTTTATGATTTGCACAGTTTAAGACAGGTTTAGGAAATGTGTGGGATAGCGATAAGGAGCTCAGCTTCTGGAGTCAGCATTCTTACACTAGCAACTGAGAGCTGGCTAACCCTGGGCAAGCAGGAGAGTGTCAACGGCTTGGACTTGGCTTTGGAATTCTTGTTCTGTCTCTTGAAAGTCTGCTGACCTTGAGCAAGCTACATAATCTCTCTGAATCTCAGAGATTTACATACATGCAGATTTATGTCCAATTTGAAATCTCTTTGGGGGGATTAAAAAATAATGGCTGCAAAGTATCTAGTATACAGTTGGTACTCAAAAAATGGTGTCTAGAATTTTTATTGCTTTTCTCAAATAAACTTTAAAATAAAATTCTGCCGTTAAATCAACTCATATCTTAACACCTGTGGATCCTACTCCATCATCCTTTTAGAACCGTTCTTGCCAAGACAGGAAGTAATAAATGGGTCTCTTGGATGAGGTAGCCATTGGTTCAAAACCAGATCCTTTTCCAGCCCTGAACCCAGCTTCTTTGCTGCCTAGATGCCTTGTCTTGATTTCTGACCCTGGTTCTCCTTGTCTGGGCAACTAATTTCTACAGTTTCTCTTTGTTCCAATTCGACATTCATTTCAGATGCTCTCATTATTTCTAGTTTCTGATCTTATACTGGATTCAACATTACCCTACCTGCAAATTTACTAAATATTAAAATGGCTTGATTCTTCTCTGTTCTCGCAATCTTGAAGTAATTGTTTATATGTTGGGAAAGTCACTTAAATGTGCTGAGTTCTTGTGACCTCTTGCTAAAATGGCTAATATCCAATAACCTAACCAAAGATTGTTTGTGATTAGATGACAGGGCTTTGAAAGCTGTCAGAAGGCAGGTAAAGATTTACCATTATTACGGATGGGACTTGGAATCACACTACTGTGAATGTCCAGCTTGATGCTAGTCTCTAAATTGGTCAGCTCATTGAGACTTGCTACTTCTACCCAACTCCTTTACAAAAGGCCATGCAGCGATTTTCCAGGCAGTTACAGCTCAGCTGCATTGACACCTACTTCACTCACCCTCAAACTGTGTGCCTGAAAAATAGCAGATGGCAATATATTTCATGCTAGAAAATATATAAACCATTTTCCCAAATAATTCCCTATTGTAGAATGAATTTTATTTGAGCCAAAGGATGCCACTGACTGTTATACGGGTACTTAAAAAAGTAAGCAGGTCTATCAATTAATTACAATAATGACACAAACATAAAATAGCTCCTCCCATGTTGTTTATTTTTATTGACAATTCTAAGGTTATATAGAGAGCACATCATTTTACAGATGTAGATACTGAGGATCTAAGATATGAACTCTCAAGCCCACAGGTTATTCAGGGTGGGCTCTGGAATTTTGATCTCCGTTTCTGTACTTAACAGATCCTTGCAGGCAGTGGAAAACAAGGGGGAGGGTGGAGAAGCAGTAACCAAAGCCCTTTGCTTCTTCTGCTGAAAGACAAACATTGAAATGAATTAAGGTCAATTCACATTTTTATTCTCTTCAGGAAAAGAACACATCCAAATAATATCTTTTGAAAAGAAATGTTTTATTATGGTTCTCATCTCAGAGTCTAAAAAGAAACAGAACCTCTCAAAGAATGAACAGGACTTATTTCACGATGCAACTTTAATAACAACCTGGAACATAATTTAGATGGCAAGAAAGCAAATATAAATACATAAGAATTTTAGCAATTTATGCCAAGTTTTCAGTGCCTTAACTCCATGTAAACAGATGCAAACCCACTGGAAGGGACTTGGGAGAAACATATAATTACCATCGTTTGGGCAGTTTAGTCGGTGTAGCATTTACACCTGTGTAATTGTCCTCCGGGCAGGCTCTGTCTTTGCACAGATTCACCCAGTTGTCAACACTCCTACCTTGTGAATTTTCACCTGGTGGCTCCCGTGTCAGGAAAGGGAACACACACAGACACACAGCACAACGACAGTGTTGTCGTGACCCCAGCAACCAGTACTCCGGGATGCTGGGAAAGTCAAGGGCAAGAGCTGCTCCAGAACCTGGGCAGATTGAAAAACAACCCCCCCCGGGGCACCTGCAGAGAGGAATCGGAAATTCATTCGTGGCTGAGGGAGACGCCAAAGCCCGCAACTCTCACGGGATTCTCCGAGCTCGGAATCCTGAACTGGGCCACGGGTGTCCCTTCCCAGCCCCAAGAGCACTTCCGTCTAGCTCAGGGCCTCCCCCTGCCTACAATCCATATTCTGTCAAATTCCTTCCTTCTGCAAGTGTCCCGCTCTGAAAAGCTTTACAACATTTGTTGGCTCTTACAGTTGCTTTATGGGCAAAAATGACTATAATTTTGGACTTTTGGTGACAAAAAAAATACAGATAGATAAGGTGCCTTTTATTATAATCTCACCACTCCCAAATTTGCAACCTGGAAGTATTCTAAGTAAACTTGCATTCTCTTTGTGCTTTAAGGAAAAGCCCTGTTCCTAACGTAGGCGGTTTGTATTTATAAGTTCTGACAAGCCGCCTGGTGCCAGACAGCCAAAAGTGATGAATGGTCTCGGCAGATTAAAATGTAGATTTAATTGAAGAAAACAACCTACAAAAAACGTATGCTTCTGTATAATCTGTGTGATTAAACGTTACTTGTTTCAAAGCTAATGTTTCTGACACTTTCAATTACAGCTTTGGAAGTTTTATTCCACATCATTTAATCTATTTTAAATCACTCTCACTTTTAGGCTTCACACATGGTGATGCATGTTTAGCATCAATCTCCAATGCAAATTTAGAAATAATCTCTGCCCAGTCTACAAAAAGTTTCCTTTTGTATGCTGATAATGTTTAAAAGCTAAACTTACCATCTTTTTTATAACTAGGAAAATACTGGATCTCAGCATACTATTGTCCTTTTTCTATTGGGTATATTAACTAAATAGTGACTGATACTAGTAATTGTTAAAGAATCACAAAATGGTGATAATACACGATTATTAGACTGCCATATAGCTGAGCTTAAAGCAGTTTGCATAAGTCTGCAAGATTAGTAAATTTTATCACTGCCCAGGTTTTGTTTCAATTCATAGATTTCGGACCTCGGAGCACTTCTCTGTTATAAGCTGATCTGAATGAGATTACTATGGAATCCAGAGAAAATTATAAGCCAAAGAAAAGAAGAAGAGAAGCCACCATTCGATTTGGGCTTCTAGGGTGGGGGCTGACCGATAACTTCCCAAATAAGCGGGGCCACCTGAGATGGGCCGTGCCCTTCTGCTGAGTTACGCTGATTACGCTGACACCGTAGCTGGGATGTGGCGGCCCTGTTCTTTCTAATCCCGTTTCCCATTTGGACCAGAGCTCTGGGCCACTCACTCAATTGCAGACAAGGTTTTGTAGTCTTCCCTGCTTCACCTGAAGAAATGCCTATCAAAATCCCAGCGAGGTCTTCTATAGACATGGTTAAGCTTACGCTAAAATTTATATGGAAAGGCACAAAACCCAGAATAGCGAACACAGCTTTGAGGAAGAGTAAAGTTGAAGCACTGCCCTGCCTGGTGTGGAGGCTTCAGGTGGAGCTACAGCAAGCCGGAGAGCTCGGCACTGGCCGAGGGCTAGACACAGATCAGCAGAACTGCACTGAGAACTGGAAAGAGACCCACCCTAGGATGCCCGACCGATTCTCAGGAGCACCTGAACAAAAGCCTTATCTTATCCCAAAATAAAGGTTTGAGTGATTGCATTGGCCCCGGTTTGCAGTGCTTTCTCCCCAAATTGCATGTTCTCCTCTCTTCAAGAGAAACCTTCGTGGGCCCGTTCTAGCATGAAGTAATATCATCTACCTCTGAGCTTAGGAAGAAGCACAGAGTAATTTCCCTTCTCATGTCACGTCAAGGTCTAAAATGGGAAATCAATATCACTCGAGATGAAAGCAAAAGATGAAAGTAGAGGGAAAACTAGCACTGCAGAGATTGCTGTGTCTTGCTTTCCTCTACGGACATTCAAAACTTTCCTGAGAAAGGTCAATAAAACAGGCTGTAAACTCTTCGAGGGCAAGAGCTATATCTTGCTCACTGCTGAATTTATTCATTTGTTTGGCACATTGGGTGCCTATCCTGATCTAGCAACGGGGACTGCAAAGGCAAAGAAAAACCCAACACAGTTCTTGAACTTCTGTGTCCCCACCACCCGGCGTAGAGCAGACCCACAAATCAACTCTGGCAAGAAGTATTTGCTGGCAAATTGACTGAACGACTAAACTGAGGTTGGAGAACCAGGGAAACAAGTTTGAAGCATGCTGTACACCGCAGAATATTTTCCACTCGCCGTTTGCCTAGCCTGCTTTCCCAGACCCCACATCCATGTTTCAGCTGAAGCTTCTGTTTGAAGCAGCCGTCTCTGGCTGCTAAATTGTCTTGGCCTGGGACTCTCAGAGAGACACAGACTAATTGAATCTGCCTCTGGTTCAACACGATGGCGATTCGGACGAGGCCGAGCTGGCTCTTCTTAGTGGTTTCCACGTGGCTTTACAGTTACTAAGGCTGAGCAGGCTCCCCCCCGAGGGAGCTGCCCCTTCACTAGCGGTGGCAGGTGGACAGTGTTCTTCAGCTAACTTAACATGCATGGGTGCCCGAAGGATGCCTCGGCACACAGCAGATGGCTGCAGCCATTGGCGCCAACCTGGGCTCCAGCCTGAGGCCTTCCGTTAACTGCGCTGGTATGTGAAAAGGACATGGGAGTCCTTTCCTTAGAAATACTTGTTCTTAAAACTACTGGGTTGTCCTAATGGTGGTTTATAATGAAAGAACTGTGAAAACTGAAGTCCTTGGTCAGCCATCTTATCAAAGCACATTTTCAGTTGCGTGCGAATCCATCAACCATATTAAAAGATAATTAGTTTTCGAAGTTCATGCTTTGGTAGGATTCCCAGATAAAATACAGGATGCCCTTTTCAATTTGAATATCAGATAAACAACAAATACTGTTTTAGTATACATATGCCCCTAATATTGGTTTGGGGCATATGTTTACTAAAATATCAAGGCATGGGATATACTTATGCTAAAACATATCTTGCATTTATCTGAAATTCAAATTTAACCGGATATCTTGTGTTTTAATTTGCTAAATCTGGCAACCCTATGTTTTGGGGGCTGGAGTTGGGAACAAGGAGTGACTGCAGATGAGCACAAGGGTTCTTTTTGGGGTGATGAAAATGTTTAAAATTGGATCATGCTGGTTGCAGAATTCTAAATTTACTAAAATCCTTCAGATTGTGCACTTAAAATGGGTGAACTTTATGGTATGTAAATGATCCCTAAGTGAAGCTGTTTTTTTTTTAAAAAGCCCACGTTTTATTTTAGGTGTCTCAAGGCTAACACGTTTTTAAGTGAAGGATGAGTTACATATTTCTTGTAGTGTTGCTGTAACCAGCAAATGGGGTGGTGAAAACAGAAAGGAGGGAGCTAAGGTGGCTCAAGCCACTGGGCGCCTCCCTCCCACACAGGACGTCCCGGGGTTGGTTCCTGATGCCTCCTAAAAAGACGGCAAACACACAACAAACAGACACAGAGAGCTGACAGCGAGCCCAAACATCGGGGGGTGGGGGTGTAAATAAATTAAATAAATCTTTAAAGAGAAACTGAAAGTATGTAAATGTTAGAGTTCTGAACACAAAGTAAGACAACGGGCAATGGAACAATGTTTCTCTTATTAACTGCAGTATGCATAGTTCATGATCGTATTATGCTATTAAAATTATTTCCTTTCTAAGAAACTCTTGGCATTATTTTCTGCATTGCTGTCAACGGGAAAACCAGAATTCTGACACTGACTATCTCAAGGTCACATCACAGGGTAGGGACATCTGCCCAGAGGTCTTCTTTCCCCTAGCACATTGTTGTTCCAAACACCATGTGTAATCAATCGGTTTTGTTCATTCTTTTAATTTGGACTATATTAAAAATGTGTAGATGAAAATAAGAGTAAGAAGGTAAGATTGTCAAAATGGCTGAGGACGTATTTTCTACGATAGCCATCAGGCACTCCCTCCAGTCACTCAACAGGTATTTACTGCTTGCTGATTGCATGTTGAGTGCCGAGGGAGGAGACGCAGTGGTGATGAACGTGGAAGACTGCATTCCCAGAGCTCCCAGGGAGAGGGAAGTTTCTAGAATAGATACATATATAGCTATTGCATTTTAGCCCATATTATTTATTCTTGCTATTCATTGGTTTAAACGATAAGTTAGAAGAGATGCTTTTTTTACTTATACAGTAACTCATCCATTATTCCTCCATTCATTACACTAATTGATAAAAATTTAATTCTCAATTTTATAAGCATAGTCAGAAGCCATTATATGTCTGTAGATTCCTCCAATCTCTTAAATTCCCAGATGCTGTTTCCCAGCACATTGGTAGTGTAAAGTTAGTATCTTTAAAGCCGCTTTGAGTGAAAATAACCTCAAAGCATTGTGGGGTTGGAGAAACGCTGTGACAAGGGAACACTGAATTGATTCTACACAATTCAGTGGAAGGCATCAGAAAGCAGCAGCTCCCTGCAAGGGCCCACGTGGTTAGTTAATGTTACCTGAGTGGCAGTTAGACTTGGGACCTCTGAGCTAATGAGGTATGAAGCTAGACCATCCCCACTAGCAACTGACAAAATAATTATTATAATTTGCTTCCATGAGACAAAGGAGAAATCAAACTCCTGAAGGAGCTGAAAATTTCTCCCAGGCATGTATTATAATTATTCTTTTTATTACTACTCTTCGTATTTCCAATAGTTAATTCTGTTACCATGGAGTTTAAAATCAACGGGTAGCACAACTGAAGATAAATGTGTCTGATAAAGAACACGCCAAAGAATGCTTCTCTTAGGGAAATATGACTGGGACAGAAGTACTCTCTTGTGTTTTAATGCATTTTTTTAAAATTAGAGAATTGTAGGTTCACGGAAAAAATCGTACATAAAGTACAGAGCTTCCACATAGCACCAAATTATTAACACTGTGCATTCTAATGCACTAAAATATTGTTTTCCAACTGCTCTATAAATTCATTCACTTCTTACATAATAAATACGTTTTTCTAGAATATGCCTGTTTTCCCAGATTCAAGTTTGTTTACGTGTAATTAGTATTAATGCATGATATTTAGTACTGATATCTCCTTTTTTTTTTAGGTACTGGGGCCAGGGATTGAGCCTGGGACCTTGTATGTGGGAAGCTGGTGCTCAACCATGGAGCACATCAGTACCCGTGAGTTGCTTTTTTCCATTTATTTACTTGCTGTTTACTTTTTGTTTGTTTTTTAGGGGGCATGGGGGATAGAACCCGGGACTTCCCATGTGGAAAGCAGGTACTCAACCGCTTGAGCCACATCTGCTCCCCCAAAACATTGTTTTGAGTGATATGTATCCCGTTGGAGCCCAGCACGGCATTATTTGATGGACGTGATCTAGAGCCTCTTTCCTGGCACGAGTCAGACACCGCCCTGCCATCCCTGAGGAGTCCGCACGGCTTGCCTTTGCTCACAGTAGGCTCCAGGCACTCGGGGACTCTGCTTTTGTCCTTCAGGGGTCTGACCTGGGACGTTGAGACTGTGCGGGAATTTGTCTGCTTATTTCCACCTTGGGCCATTGGCTGGGGTGAGACACGTGTCCCGAGAGCCCTTCCCGGGGCAGGAAAACCCCTTTCCTGCTCCGGCTTCTCATCTCCACTCTAGTGAAGTGACAAAACTCTTCTTTGTGAAAATAGAGGCCCTGTGAGAAATCCAACTGCCAATCCATGCAAGGAAAGCTGATGTGAGGAAGTTTTACTTAGAATGTATGTTTCACGTATATTTGAGAGTGGAATGCTGGGAAGGAGTAGGAATCGGTGGTGCCTAAGCTCTCATAAAACCTAGTGTCCACTAGTCACACTGTGTGAATATGAAAAAGTAAGAAATGAGTATATTTACATTAGGGGCAGGATTTATTTAATTCCTATATAAATGACTTGGGTCTATCTGATTGGCTATGTAAACATTTCAGTTACATTTCACTCTATTTTGTGCTACAGGGTCATCTACAAATTTAGTCTTTAAATACCTTCTGCTTGTATGTCATCACCCTATTTATACAATTTGTTAAATTGTTTTTATTTTTCTCATATGCAAGTTTACTTAAATGAAGAATAAAAAAAAGTCACTTCAAAAATTCACCAGCAGACAGGCATTGGAACCTCGATCACCAAGGCAATGAAATGAATTGGGGGCGTTTATTGAGAAAGTAATAAAAAAATGGCAACTGCAATAAGTTTTGATGCTTCTGCAAATTTCTCAAAAGAAGCATCCATTGTAGCTCAGTAGCCCTGAACATATTTTGCACTCTCACCTGCCAACCTCCCCGTTATTCTTCAGTAGAGAATAGGAACTACTCAGAAGTGTTTGTGCTATACACACATCGGTGAAGAGGAGGGAATCCTCAATGAAACAAAGTTTCTTAAAGGCTTCAATTTGTCATTTTTTCCCTTATAAAAAATTTAGCAAGTCAATTTAATGAAAATAGTAGACACCTTGTTTGTTTGATTGAACCTTTCACATATCTTATTGACTTTCTTTTTTTTTTTTTTTTTTTAAGTACTGGGGCCAGGGATTGAACCCATGACCTCGTTTGTGGGAAGTTGGCATTCAACTACTGAGCCACTTTGGCCACCCTTGTATTGGCTTTCTAATGTAAAGGGGATCTACAGATGGCCAATAAGCAGATTAAAAGATGCTCAACATCATTAGTCATCAGGGAAATGCAAATTAAAATCACAATGAGATATCATTTCACAACCACCAAAATGGCTATTATTTAAAAATGGAAAATAACAAGTGTTGGCAAAGATGTAGAAAAATAGCCTTAGTACTTTGTTGGTAGGAATGTACAATGGTGCAGTCTCTGTGAAAAAGAGTTTGGCTATTCCTTTAGGGAGTTAAGTATAGGATTACCTACTTGCCTATATGACCTGGCAATCCAATTTCTAGATATATACCCAAAATAATTGAAAGCAGGGACTCAAATAGATATTTGCACACTGATGTTCATAGCAGCATTAGTCACAATTGCCAAAAGATGGAAGTAGTCCATGTGTCCATCAACAGAGGAATGGATAAACAAAATGTGGTACATCTATGCAGCGGAATATTATTCAGCTGTGAAAAGGAACGAAGTCCTGATACATGCCCCAACATATATGAACCAGGAAAACATCCCATTGAGTGAAATAAGCCAGACACAAAAGGGGAACTATCATCTGATTCCACCCACATGAGATGTCTAGAGTAGGCAAATTCACAGACTCCGAAAATAGGTCACAGGTTGTCAGGGGCCAGGGCACAGGTGGATGGGGAGCCATGCTTAATGGGTGTGGAGTTTCTGTTTGGAGGGATGAAAATATTTCCATAATGGATGAGGAGGATGGCAACACAACATGTGGATATAGTTAATGGCACTCACTGATACGCTTGAAAGTGGTTGAGATGGGAAATTCTGCACTGTATATCTATTACCACAGTAAAAAGTTATAAGAAATAGTTGAAGTGGGACAAAACAAGGAGAGGGTGAAAGAGGAAAATTGTGCAATCTTTTAATAGTGTGTTGCTGTTATGATTTCTTTACACTGCTAGTGTTAGCAATATGAAAAATTTCTTAGATTCACTAAACTAGTGATTCTAGGCCTAGAGAAAATAGAAAGATTAAAAGTTCCTTTATTTTAAACACCCACTATGACAGTGATTGAATAAGTTGCCCATGTAGAATTCTGTAAAGTATACTTTACTCTCTGTCTTTGATTTTTAAGCTAATATTTAACATGAGCATGATTATTTCCAATTCAGACATCCTCTTAGCACTACTAGTTCCAACCTGTTGATGGATCTAATTTCGACTATTTTTTCAGTGTCAATATTAGTTTGTCAGTGTGTGAGGCAGAATTCTAAAAATGTCCCACAAGGGGGCAGATGTGGCTCAAATGGTTGGACGTCCGTCTCCCATATGGAGGGACCTGGGTTCGATCCCTGGGACCTCCCGGTAAAAGAAAAACAATGCTGAGAGGTGCATAAGCGTTATCTCTGAAATGACCTCCTGACTCACTTTGAAGTCTCTTAGCCATGTGAGCTCATTTGTCTTTACCCTTCCCACTTTTGGTCAAGGTCTTTATCCAGGTGCATTGCTGGTTGGTGCTTGGTAGTAATCTCTCGGTGCCATGGAGGCTCACCACAGGGAGTCATGTCCCACACCAGGGGGGAGGTAGTGCGTTTATATGCTGAGTTTGGCTTAGAGAGAGTCCACATCTGAGCAACAAGGAGGCTCTCAGGAGGTAACTTTTAGGCAACGTATAATACTAGGCTAAGTTTCAATTTCAAAAGAAAAGGTTCATAAGTACAGTCATCAGTATCAAGGGCCTGGAGCAATGGTCCATCCTCCTTCACTAGTCCCCACCCCTGTACTCAGGGGAGTCTTGCTGTCTCATTAGAGAATGTGGCAGAGCTCCCCAGGATGGGAATTCAATATTCTTCCGGTTATTGTGTGGATCTCCACCCACCGTGACAGTGCCCCATGTACACTTGAGCACATTCCTGTGCCTCAGAGGCATGCCGCAGATGAACCCCCTCCCATGCATCCCCCGTCACCGACACCCCACACCAATGATCCTCCCCTGTCAAAATTGTGACCCTTCTGTGATCCAAAACCTTGCCAAAGATGAAGCCAAGAAAGTGAAAATAATAAGGAAATGAAATAATAATGATAGTTTTAAAAATAACATGAAAATTAAAAAAAAAATTCTTTTAAATTTAAAATAAAAAACCAAACTTTTTTAGACAAAATGTCTTTCATTGCTGTAATATCTGTTGTCTTGTATGTACAGTGAGATTTTTTCCATATATTCCCCCAGTGTCTTTTTTTTCTTCATTTTATCTTCAAAGAAGCCTTAGGTTACAGAAAAGTCGCATAGAGAATATAGGGAGTTCCCATATACCCAGCCCCTTTCCCCTCTCCTCTATTAATAACATTTTACATGTGGCTGGTATATTTTTTGTTACAATCGATGTACAAATATTGAAGCACTGGTGCTAACCATGGCCAATGGTTTACATTACGGTTTACACTTTTATAGGTTTGATGAACTTTAAAATGGCTTGTGTCCATTATTGCAAGATCATGCAGAACAATTCTAATGCCCTAAAAATGCCCTGTGTTCCATCTATTCTATTCTTCCTCCCCTCTCCTTTCAGAACCTATGGTAACTACTAAGTTTTATTTTCTCAAGAATAAGATTCATAGTTACTTGCAATAACATCGAGGGCTTGACATATTGGTCTGTTTTCTTTTATTAGGCACAGTCTACATTTTGGGGAGACTCTTGCCCCTCTATTTGAAAACACAGTATGAATCCCTGGGATGGGAGTTTAATATTTTCTTGTTTGTTGTGTGGGTCTTTAGTCTCGGGGAAACAGATTTGAGCTTGTCCTTTTACTTCCTGTTCTCCTTACCGGCAGCCGTGGTGTAATGAATCTCTTTCTCTCTTTGAAACTCTGGAGTCACAGAATTAATTCTTGTGTGCATTGGGCAGGAGCTCACTTTGTGCAGCAACACTATCAAGTTGAATATAACCTTACCTTACAACCCAGCTAGTCGACTCATAGATACTCAGGACAAATGAAAACGTCTCGAAAGGCCTGTATCTGAATGTTAGCATCTTTATTTGTACCAAGATAAAACTGCAAACAACCCAAATGTCCATCAGTGGGCGAATGGATAAATGGTGGCATGTCCATACAATAGACTATTTCTCAGTAGTTCAAAATATGGAACAACACTGATAAATCTCTTAAGCATTTTGCTAAATGGAAAAAGCCAAACCCATGAGTATATACTACATGAATGCATTTATGTGAACCTCTAGGAAAAACCAAGTTATGGTGAGAGAAAGTGGATCTGGGTCCTTGGGCCTGAGGGTGGTGGTGGGAACGGACTGAGAAGGGGCACAAGGAAACCCTTGAGTTGAAGACAGTGTTCTATATCTTGGTTGAAGGAGGTTTACACAGCTGTATACATTTGCCTACAATTATTGAACTACACACAGTTTATGGTATGTATATTATACCTCAATAAAATTGGCTTTAAAAAACTGAAACCAAATAAATGACCATTAATTTGGCCTTAAAGAGAATCTAAAAGTTGATTTCTATTGCAGAATAAAAACCTGACCATAAATTCAAGGTGGGTATGCTGCTGGATTTTTCTATACAGGCAATCCTTTTAATAGCACTGAGAGACATAGGTAAGACTGCCTCCCTCTGCTTCTCTTTTAATAAAGTTATGCTTTTTATTGGAAAAGTTGTGGATTTACAGAAAAATCATGCTTAGAATACAGGATTCCCATATACCACCCTATTATTAACATCTTGCTTTGGTATGGAACACTGGTTAGAATTAATAAAAGCACATTTGTATAATTTTTCTATTAAGTATAGTCCATGGTTTAACTTAGGGTTCACTGTTGGCATAGTGCACTTCCATGGGTTTCTTAAACATTTTTACTCTGTTACCATATATACAACCTAACATTTCTCCTTTTAACCACATTCAGTCCTGCTCGTTCCGTTCACAATGGAACGATGGGAATGTTTTGGTAATGAATGATCATGATGGTAGGCTGTGTTTTAAGTCCTCTTCCTCCCTCCAAGCTTTTCTAGACCCATCCTTCAAGCCTCATGAGCCACAAAAGATATAACATGCAAAATTATGTACGAATCGTGGGTCTGCACGAGGGAACAACGCAGGCTGGAGAAAGGGTCCCCGGGGTTGCAGGCTCATCCCCTTACTTCCAGCTATTTGCTGAGATTCTTCTTCGTTCATACTCAGAACTGACGAGATAAGGCTGCATCAGAGCCCAGGGCCACGGCCCTAGTTCTGGAATGCTCCCCATGAGTGTCTGGCCACTTACAGGAGGTGAAATCAGGTCTGTGATGACTCATCAGCCTGGAAATAAATTTTCTGGCTTCAAATCTTGTCCTGAAGCCATCTGCATTAGCATCTTCTTCCTTTAGACAGCTTGTGCTTGGAGGGGGCGAGAATGAATTTGGCCTTACTGAAAACAATTTGAGTCATTTTTGCAGTATCGAAAGTAACTGCCTTATTTTGCCAGGGCTGCTGTAAGTGATATCTCAGCCTGGTTGGCTTGAACAACAGGAATTTAGTGTCTCAGTTTGGGAGGCTGGAAGCCCAGGACCAAGGTGTCAGAAGGATCATGCTTTCTCCAAAGTCCATCCTGGGACGCTTGCTTGGATTCGCAGCTCTGGCTCCACCTCACGTGGCGTCTGCCACCTCGTTCTGCACCCAAATTTCCTCTGCTTCTAAGGACTCCAGTCATGATGGGTTAAGGCTTTGGCCTCATCTTCACTAACAGGCTCTTTGAAGAGCTTATTTACAAACGAGTTCACATCCCTAGGACTGGGGCGTGGTTCAATCCATAGCAGACCTTTTTTATTCTTCAGTCTCCGTTCTAATGCCACCTCCTTAGGAAGGACATGATGGTTAATTTTAGGTGTTCACCTGGCTGGGCTACGAGCCCCACTGTTTGCTCAAACACTAGGTTAGTGGTTACTGTGCAGGTATTTTGTTGATGTGCTTAGCATATACAACTGGTCGACTTGAAGTCAAGAGATGGCCCTCCATGTTGCCTACCAATCAGTTGAAGGACTTAAAAGCAAAACTCTTTCCCAAAGAAGAAAAAATCCTGCCTCAAGGTGACAAATCACTTTCCTACCTGATTTTTCAGCCTGCCGGCCTGCCCCCCACATCTCTCAAACTTGCCAGCTCCCACAACGGCATGAGCCAATTCCCTAAAACCAATCTCTTGACACGTGTGGGCACGTGCACACACAGACACACACATGCACACACGCGCCCTACTGGCCCTGTTTCTGGGGAACCCTGACCGTCTCAGCAGCCCTTCCTGATCACTTCAGCTAAAGCTCACTGCGCTGTTTCACATCACAGCGCCCTGTTTTACTGTCTCCATGGCAATAACCAATATCTGAAATTATCCTGGTTCTTATTTGTTGTCTGTTTCCTCCCACGAGAATGACATCCCATGAGAGAAGGGACCTTGACTGCCTGTTTTTGGTTTCCTTGAAACGCTCAGAGTAGATACTTGATGAATTTTGGAATGAATTCAACTATACATTATATGGGGAAATCTCTTAAGAACCAGCAGTTATATAGACTTGAGATCTAAGTTCTTTCAAACATTTCTAGTTGCCCTCTTGGTCACTGAAAGTCATTTAAATTACAAAACTGCGTTTCATGTTGTTGTCACCTAATAACTTTTGTTTGTAAATAAAAGTTAGGAAAATGCAAGCTGCTTTTTATTTAGCTTTAATCCCTTTTGAAGGGCCTTCTAAATTCTTAAAATAAAACTAAAGCTTAGTCTTAATGGATGTATTTAACGTTATTTAGCTTACAAAAAGATATACATATTTGCTTTATGTTGGCATCAGAGAGCTTCAGCTGAATTTTTGTCCTTTTCATGGCTCAGAGGTTCCTATTTCAAAAGTATAAATATAATTTCATTGAAAATATGAAAACGTTCAAAGTTACCTAGTGAGGAAAATTGCAATGAAGAGAGGAAATGTATGGAAGCAAAGTAGGCGATGTTCTCTTTTCTGATTCATTGCTGTAAAGGGAAGAAAGTAATGATGACTCAACAGTTCCAAGCTCCTTTACCAATTTTTAACTATTTACTGAAAAATATGTCAGTGAAGTTTTACAAAAGAAAAATGTGGCATGTGGAAAATGTTTCAAAAAGGGGCTTTCCAACGGCTTCAGAAAGAAGTGTGAACAGAATGCCCTGGAAGCGTTCATTCTGAGCAGGTCCCGTGGGTCCGGCTCACCACCCCAACTCTGGGTCTCATGGTTTACAGCCCCTGGTTTTCTGCCTCGGGTGGCCCTGTAGGGTCACAAATGGGCGTTGCTTCGGTCAGACCCTAAGATGCAGAGTAAGAAGGCTTTGGTTCCATGGCAGACCACTGGGGGAAGGGTTAGAATGGGATCCGTCTTTAAAGGCTTGGTAGACTGTGGACTGTAGACTGTTTGCTTCGGGGGACCCCATGGGTGACGCAGTGGCGACGTCACGATTCGGGGAAGCATCTCAGCCACCCCAAGGCCCACTGAAAACTCTGCTTGCCCATTTAATGACACTTCACATCCTTGGGGGGAAATGGATCTTTAATAACTACTTTTCTTGGAAGTAAAAGCACATTGACTTTGAAATGAGTGCTTGTCGTAGCTGCTCTTTGTTCAGCAGTGCTGTAATATTTCGATTTTAATGTGTCTTATGAAGCTTGGCCTTCATATTGCCAATAAATAAGTGAAATTAGAGGAGGGTGAAGAGTGAAAGACTGCATTTTTCAGTGTTTATGAGGTCCACTGTGGGCTTTTGCCAGAAGAGTCAACTTATGAAATATGCTGTAGGAATGTAAGAGCAACTCTATTTAAAATGTGTTTAATCTTTCAGAGCTTGGTAAATAGCTTTATCACTCAGTCATTGAAACAAGAAATTTTGGAAACATTCTTGACAGCTTCTCCCTGCTCCCATTACACAGTTATTCTCTCCTTCCCGTCCCTTCTGCCTTCCCCAAAGCTCCCAGGACTTCCCTGGCCCCGCTGTTTCCAATAAGGCTCGTTTGCATTTCTTGACTAGACATTCCCAGTGCGCCCATTTCGTCAGATGCTGCTAATTGGCTGCTGAAAACCTAGTGTCCTTTTTGTCTTATGCACAGAACTCCAATTTATTTCGGGGCAGCAATATGCCCGGCTTGAAAAAGTATGTTTCACAGCTTCATTTCTGCCAGCAGCAGCCACTGGACACGATTCTGACCAGTGAGATGTAAGCAGTTGTCTGTTAGGGTCCCTGGGAAGAGTCTGGGTTCTTGAAATTGTGGCTACGTTTTCTCTTGGTTAGCTGCCTGTGTCACAGCTGCTCCTCCTTTCTGCTGGAGGCACAGCAGCCTTTTGCCACCATGAGACAAACATGAGGGTGAAAGCTACGTGCTAAGGATGGCAGCGCAGAAGGAGTCGGAATGTTGGCGGCATCAAGATACTGCTGCCTCGCCCTGGGCTGCCTGCCTCTGGGCTTTGTGATTGAAATAAATCCCACTAAGTCAGGTCCCTTTTACGTGTAACAAAATGCAGTCCTGGCAGATACCCCCATCACAATTTGCTGTTCGTCTTTTCTTGCATAGGTCTTTGCATTCAAGCATCTGTGCCCTAAGTACCCTTCTTGTGGCCTGGAAAACTCCTATTTGTCACTTAGGACCAGTTTAAGTGGTGCTGCTTTATAGAGGCATATCTCACAACGTCTTCCACCCCCATTGCTACTGGAGCTCAGCGTCCTGGCATGTCAGGGCACGCCGTAAAACAAATAGGCATTATTGGGGCATGTTCTGTGAGAGAGGCTGCTCCCCTCTGTCTGAGTTGTCTGGGGTCTAACCTTACCTGAAATCGCCAGCAGGTCTGCCAGATCTGGGAGCTCTTCCCATAGAAAAGCCTGAAAAAGAGGAAAAATGATGCAGTAGTTTAAAAGAATTGCTTTCACACTAACAAGCACATAACACACGCACCTACAGTTATCACAGGCAAACGGGCTCCCAGGAGCAGTGGCTGCTTGTTCAGGCACCGCACCGCGAATCACCAGGATCTAGGTGAAGCCTTAAGTTGTTGTGCCCAGGAAAGTGCCTCTGCCTCGACTCAGGTGCAGGTCCTCTTCCAGCCCCTTCTTGGTTCTCTGCCATCATGTCCCCTGACACCTGGTCCAAGAGAGTGAGCTCCTCGAAAACAAGGCTGCACCTCCGCCACCTGGCCCTGAGTACTTAGCAGTCATTCAACAAAGTCCAACAAGCAGCACGCTGTAGAGACAAAGTGCCAACGAGCCACAGGAGGAAAGGAGTTTGCCAGAAGAGGAGGGCTTTACGAAAGAGGAAGCATTTGCACAGTTCCTTTATGGAGAGATGGGATTTTGAGCAGCAGAAAATGGGAATATGCCATTGCAGCCAGAGCTTATATGAGCAGAAAATTCAGAACATGTTCAGGGAGCATTAAGATTTGAGTCAGGAGGAGTAAAAGGAAAGGAAACAAAATGTAGTAATTTAGGCCAAGAGACGTGAAATGGAGATGGAAAGCTGAGCAGACAGAAGGGTCCTCATACAACCCCCAAAGCCCCAAAACTGCCTGTTACAAGCGAAACCTAATCAGCTAACAAAACCATTCCCTTTCTGAAAAAAAGGAAACCTATTTCAAGACTCTTGCCCTAAACAACTCCTCCTTTTTGTTTCTTCCTCTTTTTCCTTTGAGAAACCCTTGCCTGACAACCCTGACGTGAACCACAATTTAGTTTGCTACTGAATCTGTGCTCCCCCAATTGCAATGCTAAGACCCCAAATAAATACTTTGATTGCTTTACAGCTCAGTTTATTTCTTGGTCAACAGAAGAGTATTTGAAAATATTAAAATAATTTGTGAAGAAAGGCCTGAGCTAGGGTGGAAAAAGAAGATAGGCAGTAAATGTAACAAAATGAAAATCCTGGTGCGATCAGGCCAGAACTGTTCATCGGAAAAGGTAAGGAAGTCTGCTTGGAGGGAGTAGAAGGAGCTGCAAAACGGAGTGACCCGTGGAACGTCGGACGGCCCTCCTGTCCCTCTTGCTAGGTTGCACATCGCAGGACTTAAGACAGGGTCCCTTTTTAAATAAGGGCTCAGTCACTTAAAGAGTTTAGACAATGTTTTTTCATTATCCTGTTTTGCATCAAAGGAATGGGATTACTGATCCAGAAGAAAACACAGAGGACTGAATTTTCTCTTCAGATCCATGAAGGTGAAGCAAGAAGGAAAAGTGAGGAGTAAAACCAGGAGAGCAGAGAAGCTGCCTTGCCCTGAAGTTGGGGTATTTGTGTCAGGCACCCTCCAATGGGGCACTCCTCCAGTGCTGTTTGGCCAGCGAGGGGGCCCTAGGGAGCCACTCAGAAAAAAAGGCTCCCTCTGGACTTGACCAATGTTAGGGACTCCCCTGGACAATTTGCCTCCTTTCCACTATGTTCTACAACCTTTCCCCATTTGGGGGGCACCAATCTTGGGTCATGAACTTCCCAGCTCCCCTGACCCTGGGTTCCTTCTACCCTTATGCCATCTGGCATAACCTAAACCTTAAGACCAGAGATGATAAAAATTAGCTTCACAGATATGAAAATATGAGTTATCAGGAAAATTAAGCAATGGAGTGTCCCTGGAGCCCTTCAAAACTAGGATGTGTGGATAGAATATTTATGCCTATGAGTATGTGCAGCCATTGAATTCTCAGGGTAATACAGTTCTAGAGGCAGATTGACCTCGGTATGAAACCAGGCTCTGCCCTTCTTTAGTTAAGTGACTTCAATGTTGAGATTCAGGGCTCAGCTGGCACATGGAGAGCCCAAAGATTTAAGTCTCTTGGATGTACACCTACCAACTCTAGTACTAATTTTAGGTTCAAATAGAAGGAAAGAAAAGCCATGCATAGGGAAACCACTGCTGAGTCTAACTCAGTCACACTGAGGAGCATAAATACCAGATTAGGGCCCACTGGGAAGGGGCCAAATTCCTGAGCTGTCTGCCCTGACTATAGAGTTTGGATGTCTTCATATCCCTGAGGAGCTTTGTTATTTGGCATTGTATCTACTTTGGCTGTTGATGAGATCCTGTTGAGATATGCATAAGCGCTACCTCTGGGATGGCCTCCTGACTCACTTTGAAGTCTCTTAGCCATACAAACTCATTTGTCTTTAGCTTTTCCCCCTTTTGGTCAAGGTGTGTTTTTTTTTGTTTGTTTGTTTTGTTTGTTTGTTTGTTGTTGTTGTTGTTTTTCCAGATGCATTGCTTGTTGGTACTTGGTAGCAATCTCTTGGTGCCAGGGAGGCTCATCTCTGAGAGTCATGTCCCATGCTGGGGGGAAGTTATTGCTTTTATATGCTGAGTTTGGCTTAGAGACAGGCCACATTTGAACAACAGGGAGGCTCCCTGTAGGTAACTCTTAGGCACCCTACATCACTAGGCTAAGTTTCAATTTCAAGAGCAAAGGGTCATAAGCATAGTCATCAATATCAAGGGTCCTTCAATGGACTATCCTCCTTCACAAGTCATTGTCCCTGTACTTGGGGCATTCTTGTTGTTCCAATAGAGAATGTGACAGAGCTCCCTTGGATGGGAATCTGATATTATTTTGGTTATTGTGTGACTCTCCACCCACCATGACAATGCCCCATGAACATTTGAACACATTTATATGCCTTATATGCTATGTAATTCTTAATGGCTAAAAAGACACTGTTAGCTTTATGTTGTGCACCTTTTGAGCCATTTAAACTGTAATATTCCTTTCTGTTTGTTTCCACTATTGGCTCTACTGCTAATACTTCTTCAAATGATAGTGTGATTGTCCCTAGCAGAAGAAAAAAATTAAATATTTCAATTGCAAGCTAAGATGAAGGTACAGGATGTGTAAGCATTGTATACTTCTTGGCTTTTCTTAACTATGAGCATAAAAGAACAATTGGGGACCCTGGGAGCTTTATATATTAAAAAAATCCCAGTACTTTGATATACTAGGAGAAAGGTAATTCGCTCCTTAAGTTATACTGTAAGCCATAAACAAGTAGGATGAGGCTATTTATGTTTCTTTGCTTTTTCTTCTTAGTTTTAACTTCTCGTTGCTCTTTACCATTAGTGTACATCAAAAGAAAAACAAAACAATACAAAATGATAGCAACTACTGCAGTGGCTTCCTGCAGCGTAGCCTTCCCAGCCATAGATCCATGGGGTTCTGGGCAGGACCTGCTCCAACTGTTTTCTAAGAACGGTTGGCTGGACTTGGGCAAACAACAACTATTGTGGCCATAGAAAACCTCAGCAGGACAGCAGCGGTTCCCTCCCATTTGTGAAAGAAATAATTACCAAGACAGCCTAGTAGTCATACCTTTTGCCCGTCCATGTTTCCCTTCTGGTTCTTTGCTGTTTTGCCTCTTAACTGCCAATTTAGTGGTTATATGTGTATTTATTTCTGCATTCCCCGGTGTTGTGGATTCATCGTTGTTTGTATATTTATTTCTGCATACCCTGGTGCTGTGGGTTGAATTGTGTCCTCCAAAGAGGCATGTTCACATCCTGTTTGGCAATGAGATCTCTGAAGATCTGACTGCTTAAGATGACGCCAAACTGACTCAGGGTGAGCCTCAATCCAGTGTGGCTGGTGTCCACAGAAGGAAGTTTAGACAAGGTCAGGAGGAGACAGGCGGAGAGAAGACGCCTTGTGATGGAGGCAGAGACCACGTATGCCATGATGGCCAGCAGGCCACAGCCACAGCCATGGCCTTCAGAGAGGCACGGCCCTGCTGACACCTTGGTTTTAGACCTCTGGCCTGCAGAGCTGTGAGACAGTACACTGCTGTTGTTTGAAGCTGCCCTGTCTGCGGTACTTCATTAGGGCAGCCGCAGGAAACTGTGACAACTGCTGTGTTCAAAAAAGGCCTCAGAAGGCCCGTCACATATTTGGCAAAAAAAATTTTAAAATAGGCGAAGAGGAAATGAAAGTAAGAACAAATGTGTGGGAAGCAGATGTGGCTCAAACGATTGAGCTCCCACCTACCACATGGGAGGTCCCAAGTTCCGTTCCTGGTGCCTCCTACAGAAGACGAGCCAGACAGCGAGCTGACACAACAAGATGATGCAACAAAAAGAGACACAAGGAGGAAAAACACAAAGAGAGACACAACAAAGCAGGGAACAGAGGTGGCTCAAGCAATTAGGCACCTCCTTCCCACATGGGAGGTTCTGGGTTCGGTTCTGGTGCCTCCAAAAAAAAGAAGAGCACACAACGAACAGATACAGCAAGTGCAAACAATGAGGGGGTGGGGGTGGGGAGAAATAAATAAATCTTTTAAAAAAATTATTCTAAAAAAAAAAAAAGAACGAAAGTGGGAATGAAGCACAAGTCTGCCACGCGTGGCCACCTATAAGGAACACCAAATGCAAATGGCTTTACAGTCGCCTCAGCGCTGCTCGCTGCTACCAGCAGGAGGAGGGAGAGGGGGCAAGGCGCTGGTGACTCCAGTGCTGCTGCTTTTGAGGAGGAGACTGAAAAATGATTAGAAAGGGCCCCTGGGTGAGCTCCAGCTTTGGACTACTCACGCCAGCACTGCCCCGCAGAAGCCATGGACACCTCAGAGCCGGGGCAGCCGGCCATGGGCGGTTTCACGTAAGCCGGAGTCGGGCTACTTTTCAGCCTGCATAGAGCCACATCTTTGTGTTTTGTTCGGAAGGTTCTAGAGGGGAACGTGGCTCTTTCCCTCTCCAGGACCAGAGCTGCACCCTCCAGTCCAGTAAGGCTCTCGGGACACAGAACATCACCCCGTTAACTCGGCACACTAACAACGCTGTGCTGATCCTCACCCGCCGTGGGACCGGCTCTGAGAAGTCCAGTGTTTTCCGGAGGCCCGTCCTGGGCCCCGGCCCCTTAGGCTGCAGCTCTGCTCCCTGGCGGCTTCCTAGGAGTTTGGGAGCAGGAGATGTGCTAGGCCTCGTGCTGGCGACGGCGTCCACCTCCCGCCCTCGCGGCTCCCTGGAGAATGCCTCTCTCTCTCTGAGCTCTCGGGCGCCTCCTGCAGGCCACCCCGGGCCACCTTTACTCCTCTGCGCCCTTTCGTGGACGGGGTTCAAGTCTTTTCCTCCGTAAAGCACACATAGCAGGCGCCAGGGACTACATGGGTGGGGCGGCCTAACTCCATGACTTTCCTGAAACTTCCCCCCAAGCTGCTCAGATCCAGTGCCCTCTGCTCAGCCTTTCTACCGGGGCGAGCTGTGTGGCTGTGGGCAGGTGGTTCGGCTTCTCTGAAGCTCAGTTTCCGTACCCTTCTGGAGACGGACACGCAGCACGTTGCGCCAGCACTGGCGTGGCCAGATCTCCAGCAAAGCAGGCATTGTGTGTTGGCGTCTCTGTGGCTAGTGGAGGTGCTGACGGATGTGCTGGGATTCTTTGCTGGATTTTCTCCCAGCCTCTCGGGCTCTCTGAGTGGGGTATTCCCCGGGATTCCATTAGTGGGCTGATTCTGTCCTCCCGCTAGACTCGCTATTTGGGCCATTCTCCCACTTCCTAGGCTTCACCTCTTCCCTCTCTGGGGTGGATACAGAAGCTTCATCTCCCAGATATTTCTGCTTCACAGCTGCCTACTGGCTGCATCTATATCTGCCCAAAGTCTAAAGCCAGAGACATGATTTTTCTTCTCACTCTCCAAAAAGCTCCTGCTCTGGTTAACTCTATGCCTGCTAAGCACAGAATTATTCTCCCTGTAGCCCAATCATGGCCACATCCTGCCACCAGTCACTCAGTAGTAACTGAGCCCTGACGGTCCAGGCACTGCCACGGATGCTCGGGTTACAGAGACGAACCCACAAGGTCGTGGCCACGGGGAACTGATTCTCCAACCTGGCCGAGGGGTCAGAAAAGGCTGCGATATTCAAGGATTGCCCTGAATATCAAACAACGTGTATGAAGTGTGTAGAACACGAATAATATGAGGCCTAGAACAGCAGAGGCAGGCAGGATTTGGGGTGGCTAGTGAGAGGATGTACAGCAGGAAGATCTGGGCCAAACCCGCCTCCACTCTTGACTGTGAATGTTGGGGCCAGTCTCAACCTCTCTGTTCCTTGCTCTCCACATCATCCCTTTGTGTTTCCGTTCACAGGATTCATCTTTCTATCACCTTGATCTCGTCACCGAACTCAACAAATAAATCATTCCCTCTGTGGCTTCTTATTATCTCTGAATTAAGGCAAACCCATTCAGTTGGTGTCTTCGTCTGCCTGAGCTGATACCACAAACAACAGAAACGGGTTTCAGCTTAAAGGCAGGAGTTTGTCAGCTCATGGTTCTGAAGCTGGAAGAAGTCCAAAATCAACAAACCAGCAAAGCCCGTTTTCTCCTGGAAACCCGCAGCATTCCGGTGCTGGCTGCCGCAGGCCTTGGGGTCCTTGGCTTGTAACTGTCTCCTTTCGCGTGGCGACGTCCTCTCCTTTTTGGCTTCTGTGACTTTCAGGTTCACGGATTAAGGTCGCCCCTTACCCGGCTGGGCCACACGGTAATTGAAAGTAACATCTTCCAGAGGTCCTGTGTACAGGGGGCTCAAACCCAGGGACACCCACTAAAGTTAAGGCCTGTGTTGTCGGGGAATACAACGACACAATTCAACCCACCGCCGTTGCATTTAAAAACCTCCTAACTTTTTCTTCCTGAACTTCTCTCCTACCCTCCTTTCTATATACATACCTTTCACCATAACAAGAGCACGCTCTGAGTTTCAACACCTCCCAAGCTTTGCTCAAGACAAGCCCCCATCCCAGGAAGCCCCTCCCTGGGGATGTCTGTTGTAACACTTCCAGGGCCCCCTTCCATGCCAGTCAAGTGCCGGGTCCTCCACATAGGCTTCCCTAGTCGTCCAAACCAGAATTAAACCTTGAAACTCTATAAAAATGTTTGAACCTCCACAGAGGCATTTATCACATGCTGCTTTCACGAGGGTTATTTGCATATATGCTTCTCATTCCACAAGTTCTTTAGAAGAGAGCTTGTGTCGTATTCATCATAAATTGATTTACTCATTGACAGCCCTTTCTGTGTATGAAAATTATCATCAAATTCTGAAGCTTTCTGCAGCTTACCCTGAAATTCTATCTGCACTTCACACTTTGATCACTTACTGTCATCTCTTACTCATTATTGCCATCCATTTTAAGACTAAATCTTTGATTTCCAGAGAAAAGGTACTATTTAGATGCCTCCTAATTAAATACGTACTTTAAGCTTTTGGAGAAGAAAGGAGATTGGGAGGGTATGCAGTTATAAACAGTAACAACAACAAAATGTTCCAGCAGAATTATGACAACATTGCCTCTGAACAAGGGGTAGGAAAAGCCACCAAAATAAATTTGAGAGCCCCAAGTCTGACTCTCTGCAGAGTTTGGTGCACAAAGAGTACAATGGCTTACAGAGGACAATGTGCGAGTGTGAAGGAATGTGTGATTTTAGGCCAGCTGGAAAGAGAGTTTTTCTTTTAAACCCAAAGATAGCAACAGAGTTATTCAAATGCCACCAGGAAAGAATAATGAACACACAATGGTAACCATTTAAGCAGAGAGAAGTTGTCAGTGCAGTGCCTAGTGTTCTGGACAGAATGCTTGTTGAAAAGGATCATAGACCCATGATGGAATCAGTGCTTTGAGTCTCTGGACATCCAAAGGCATTGGTACTGGAATCCAGATTTTTTTACAAAAATATAGGCTCAAACTCACTTGACTCCATTAGATTCTGCAGGTTAAAACATAAAAAGAGAGTTATGTCTCTATACAAATATGCATATATATTAATATGTATCTATCTCTGAATCTCTACATCTCTCTCTCTGTCTGTCTATCTATCTATCTATCTATCTATCTATCTATCTATCTATCTATCT
>JAKSZT010054335.1:14363327-14423113 GCA_026826555.1 Tolypeutes matacus | reverse complement strand
TCTATCTATCTATCTATCTATCTATCTATCTATCTATCTATCTATCTATCATCTACCTACCTACCTATTATCTATCTTCTATTTATTATCTATCTATCCACCTACCTACCTATCATCTTCTATCAGAAAAAAAGTAGAGAACATTTTCCACATTTGTATTGTAGAAAACAAAAAGGCAAATGTAATTTTGAAGCAGTTACTCTTTGTTTTGCATTAGCTATTAATTCAAGCAAATGTTAGTTAGATGTTAATCAGTCAAGGACTCAGAGAAATGGAACAGTGGGAAGTAGCAGATTGAAATGTCACATACCCAGTCTTACTCTTATCCTGCTTTTGATTCTGACAAACGACTCAGTTTTTATATTGATTTATTTTAATCCTACTTTTTCTTTTGGTTTGACAGTCTAGAGTACAAATTTATATTCCTAAAATATTAATAAAGATATTAATTAAACTTCTTTTATGCATAAAACTTACTCTTATCTATATTTTCAATGTCTAGCACATTCCTTGATGTAAATCAGGTTCAACAATTAGTAGTTGAGTTAATGGTTTTCTCCTGTCCAAATGACAGACTTGAATGAGCACAGACATGTATCTTTAAATCAAGCTAAATTGTACGATCATGCTGAAATTTTGTAGTATTTCAGAATACAGATCAATGGTAGAAATCATAAGGAAAATTTGTATATAAACAGATTCAGAAAATATACAGAAACCAGAAAAATCATCAATCTCTTAATTGATGAGTTATTGTGGAAACATATATAACACAAAATATCGCATTTTAACCATGTTCATGTGCACAATTTAGTAGAATCAATCACATTCACAGTCTCGTGCTGCCATCACCGCCGTCCATCACCAAGACTTTTCCTCCAAACAGAAACTCTGCACCCATTAAGCAATAACTCTGCATCCCCACCCCAGCCCCTGGTAACCTGGAATCCACTATGTCACGATGAATTTTTCTTTTTCTAGGTATTTCATATAATTAAGCTCATACATTATTTGTCCTTTTGCATCTGGCTTGACTCAGTGTGGTGTCTTTTAGTTTCATCCATGTCGTCGCATGCATTAGAGCTTCCTTTCTTTCACAGCTGAGCATATGCCACTGTATGGACAGAGCCCATTCTGCTTATCTGTTCCTCTGTGGATGGATGTTTGGGTTGCTTCCACCCTTTGGCTATTGTGAATCATGCTGCTGAGAGCACTGGTGAACAGAAAGTTCGAGTCCCTGCTTTCAATTCTGCGGCATATATGCCTAAAAGCGGGATTGCTGGGCCATGTAATGTTTCTGTGCTTAACTTTCTGAGGAACAGTCCAACTGTGTATTTCACAGTAGCTGCACCATTTTACATTCCCACCAACAATGTGCAAGAGTTTCCACTTTCCACAGCCTCCTGAACATGTGCTAATTTCTGTTTTTTAATAATAGCCATTCTTGTGGGTGTGAAGTGGTATCTCACTGTGGTTTTTATTTGCATTTCTCTGACAACTAATGATGTTGAGCATCTTTTCATGTGCTTATCGCCCATCTGCATATCTTCTTTGGAGAAATGTCTATTCAAGCCCTTTGCCCATTTTTGAATTGGGTTGTTTGTCTTTTCGTTGTTGAGACTTTTAACTCTTTCAGTGTGTGTTGTTATTGACTTTATATTTATTTATAACATACTGTTTTTCTAAATTTTAGCTGTTGATTTCCTATAAGGAAGATAAGAACTTAGTTCTCTTATATACTGCTACACACACACACACACACACACACATACATGCCCTCCTCCCATCTGCCCAATACATTTCTATCATGATTTTTGGTTAGATAAATCTATGGTGTTTACATTATTTTGATTATGTAAATAACATTCAGAATTATGCCCTAAGACATACTATTACAACATTTCCTTTCTTATGTTATGTATTCCTTATATATAATTTGTATGTTCCCTGATGTTAGTAATTATTTTATTTTCTCCTTGGCTTGGTTTTTAATATAGCAATTGCTAATTTATCCCTAAGCTCTCTTCTATGAGTGTAAATTTCATTTCAGTATGTGTAAGCACATCTGGAAATAATGCCACCTTCTTAGGGACAATCCTTCCAGGGCCCTTGTCCTCCTGCTCCACCTGGATTAATTATTCTCCAATGTAGCAGTTTGGCAGTTTGATGTAGTTATGAATTCCAAAAATAGATATGGGATTATGCTTGTAAACTGGTCTGTTAATCCGGGCATGATAAAATAGGGTTTTGACTGGGCCACATCAATAGGGCGTTGAGCCCCACCCCTTGGTGGGTGGGGAATCAAATACAAAAGGCATGGCAAAGGACAGAGTTGAAGCAGTTTTGATGTTGGGGTTCTGATGAGGAAGGAGAGAAGGCCCCGGGGAAAGAGACGAGCCATTCACCTGATAGTTCACAGCTGGCCTTGTGGAAGAAACAGCGAAGCTAAGCCCAGAGAGAAATGCAGCTCTGGGAAGAGAGGAACCCAAGAAGCCTGAACCCTGGCAAATGTCGGCAGCTGTCTTGCTCTAACACGTGGCAACAAACTTTGGTGAAGGAAGAAACTTATTCTTATAACCTGGTAACTGTAAGCTTCTACCCCAAATAAATACCCTTTATAAAGACCAACAGATTTCTGGTATTTTGCATCAGCACCCCTTTGGCTGACTAATACATCTAAGCTTGCCCTACTGCTCTTGCCCGTCACTTGTCCTTTGCCATCGCCCAGTGGCGCCAGTGTAGGATCTCTTGTTTTCAAGTTCCCTCTCTCAGAGGCCAGAGATGAATCACTTTTAAAGCAAAAATATGACAGTAATATCAGTGACAACAGCCACACAGCTCCAAAGGAACAAAGGCCCCATGGCAGATATATCTTTTTTATTTTGATATCACACATTTCATCAAATTTTGTGTTTTTAAGGTTGTAATTATTTTTGATGCCATTTTACTTAAATTCTCCTTTTTAACATCTATGATGACCATTTTCACAGTTTCAACATCTACTACCTTGCAAGAAGGTAGCAAAGGCATATATCTTAAATATTTATCACAGTTAAATCATGCAGAAAAAGTACTTCTTCGCTTTTGAAATTTTGGCTGCATATAGAAAGGCTTAAGTAAAATGGTGACAGATTTTTCACTTGCTCAGATGCAATCATTTATACTGTAGGATTTTCAGGACCAACAAGGTGAATTGCACAACGTTCAAATATGAACTTATATGCCTGCAATGAGCCACCCCAAACAGTGTCTAAGCAAGATTTTCATGAAAATTGGCAAGCTGACTCTAACATTTACACGAAAACGCAAAGGGAAAAGACTGGCAAAAGTCCTCTTGCATAAAGAACAAAAGCACTTAGGACAAACTACCACATATCAAGGCCTATTTCATACTACCAGAGAGCAAAATCTCTTATACAGCTATAGCAATCAAGACGCTGTGGGTGGTATCAGGGCATGGCTGGACAAATAGAACAGCGGGACTGAAAAGGGAGTTCAGAGACACCTACGTGGTCTCCTGATTTACGACAGGGTGACCCTGTGGTGCGGTGCAGAAAGGAAGGCTTAACTGGACATCCACGTGGGAAGAAATGTATCTTGAATCTTAAGTCACACACCACATGCAAAAATCAGTTCCAGTGGATTTTTAAAATCTAAATGTGAGAATAAAACAATCAAGCTTAAACAAAACATAGGAGAACATCTTCATGACTTTAGAATAGGTAAAGACATTTTTAACATTATAAATTAGACTACATTAAATTAAGAACTTCTGTTTATCAGAAGATACCATTAGGAGAGTTGAAAGGCAAGCCATACATAAGAAAAAAGATATTTTAAACACAAATATTTGAAAAAGGAACAAATCAAGATGAGACAAAAAATCTAATACAATATTGTCAAAGAGACCTGAATAGGCCCTTGTTAGAAGAGGATATCCTGATGACTAATAAGCACATGAAAAGATGTTCAATATCATTAATCATCAGGGAAATGCAATTTGCAACCATAATGAGATTCTGCTAAACCCACCAGAATGACTAAAATTAAGAAGACTTGGGGAGGTTGTGAAATGCATAATTTTCTTTCTGTGCTGGTGAGTGTGTAAACTGGTACAAACATTTTGGGAAACTCACGTCAGTATCTATTGAAGCTGAAGGTAGTCCTGCCCTATCACCTAGGAATTTCATTCTTAGATGTATATATCCAATAGAAGTTAGTACAGATCCCTCAAAAATATACACAAGGATGTTCTTAGCACTATTATTTTTAAGAGCAAAACATGGAATCTACCCAAATGCCCATCAACAGTGCGATGGCTAAATAAATTGAGCTACATTGATAAAGCTATATAATTAGGCTACAAAATTTGCAAGATCTGGTACAAAATGAAATTGCAGACACCTTGTGAAAAAATTAGTAAGCATTTCAAGATGGCAACAGCAGGGCACGTAGCAGTGCAAGGGAGGTACTCCCAGGAAGCCAGACCTGATGTTGACACGGTGGAATACTACACAGCAATAAAAAAGATCAACCTATTGCTACATGTAGCAAATGGATGGCTATCACAGATAGATGATGAAAAGCATACGTCAGATACAAAAGCATATACTACAGGTTTTCTTTTACATGGTGTTTAGGAATAGGCAAAAGTAGCCTATGATGACAACATTTACAATACAGGTCACTCTGGGTGAGGTGTTGACTGGGAAGGTATGGGAGAGAGCCCTCTAGGGTGCTGGAAATGGTCTATGTCTTGGTCTGAGTTGTGGTTACACAGGTATAGACACGTGTAAAAAAATCAATGAAAATACCTTTCAGGTTAAATGGAAAAAATGGATTACACAGGTGTCAGTTGCTCCTCCTCTCTGGTTCTTCTCATCCCAGCATGTATCTGGGTCTTGAGCTCTGATCCCTAGTTGTAGGAGTGGTGTGGGATGGTCCCATGGCTAAGGGAGCTGGGGAAGAAGGCCCTTCATGCTCTCTGATCTGTGGCACCCATATTTCCATTGTCCCCTACCAACCCCTGCCATCCTGAGACACTCCCCAGAGTCAAGGATTGCAGCAGTGCCAGGTCACGCCCAGCATGCTTGAAAGTCTATCCCGGATCCTGAGGTTGAGAGCAAAAGGGCCCATGATGACCAAAACGTGGCTTCACTTTGCTTTCATTTATCTAATACGTTATTTCAGAGACCTTGTTCTTTTCATTGCAATATAATAAGTAGATTTACCTAGGATAGACATGTAGAAGGAACATGATTTTTATATTAAAAATATAATAAAGTCTGAATAAAATTTCCTCTGGAAAGCACATGTTCTTCACTGGTGGCTAAGGCTGTTTGGCTGATACTGCCCTTAACACATAATGGATCTACTGAGTTTGAATCCCATTTCTTTTTCCCAGCAATGCACTTGCCAACTGCGAAGGGCCTAAGGGACATCTGACAAAGATCAACCTTCCTCCCTAACTCAATTTGAGAATCCCTGGCATTTTAATGAGGTACCATTTTGCTATTTACAAGTCAAAAATAACTTGTCTGCTATGCATCAGTCTCCTTGATAAACCATGGCTCTTATTCCTATTATAAAATTCAGCCTTGTAATTTCCTTGGCTATTTAAATATTGCGTGTAAATATACTTTGCAAAGTGCAAGCCCATTATTCCTAGCTTACTTGGGGGATGGGAGAAGAAATGGATTAGGACACCATGATGCTCGAAGGCATGAGCATCAGCAGGCTCAGCACACAGGCCCAGCCCAGAGACATGTGGAAAGGGGTGGGGGTGCTATCATCCTCAAGGAAACTCTCAACCAATAGGGTCTGGGAGTTGAGCAATGAATGGTTTCTCTAGCCATCCGTAGCTGACTAGTCCAAGAATTGCCATATACACTCCTTAGAAACTCTCTAGTTGCCCCCAGAGATGACCTTGATAACATACCTCTCCTGGGCTTTACTGCCTGCCCTGTTCCAACTTTCCTCAGTCCCTCGCTGCTGACCCATGGAATCATCTCTCAAATAAATTATCTGCTTTGCTCTTGGGGGGCAACTCAGGCTAAGATATGAGGACCCAGGTTCCTTCCATCTAGTGCCTCACCTGGCCCCCAGAACCTCAGTCATCCCCTGGATTCTTTGCATTAAACTTTCTGAGGACTGAAGAGAGCATGGAAGAGCACACAGGAGTTTTTATAGGGCTTGGAAATGGTGTACATCGTTGCTGCCTAATTTCCTATTTGCCAGATCTCAGTCACATGATTCCACTAAGGACAGAGGAAGCTGGGGACAATGTCTGTGTGCCCAGCAGGAATAGGAAAGAGATTTGGTAGACATAAGAGTATTGAATCTGCCTCAAATGAAAGACTGGTCCTATGAGTGGATGTCGTTGCTGCCAATCGGAAAATAAATTACAAGAAAAAGAGTCTCTACTTTGAAGTAGAGACCTAGTTGCCAGCAAAATTCTCTGGGATTATTCCCAGAAAATGGAGGTCCAAATCTGCTGAGACAGAAGAAGAAAGCCCCCTCACAAGTATGGGGATAAAACTAATGTCATGTATATATTTACTCCCGTGTAGTACTCCATTGTTTTAATATCAGGGCAGTGCCTCATAGTTCTGCTTTTGGTTTGACGCTCTGTTGCTGCTGTCATAACATTCTTAATTTTTCTAACAATTGAGTTGTTTCCCTCTTTTAGTTACTAAGAACAATACTGCTAAGAACAGTCTTAAACATATATTTGGGAGATATGCACAAATATCTACTGAATATATACCGAGGAATGAAATCCCCGGCTGGTCGGGTATTTTTGCACACCTATACCCTACACTTGTGTAGTTTCTCAGGCTCTTGATTTTACTTCTTTCATCCCAGTAATGATCTTGAGGAATGGAGGTAAAGAAAGCTAGTGAAGATCAGATTTAAAAAATATATATCAATTTCAATAAAGGAATTCAGTAAAGCTTTATTAGCTGCCTCCCCAAGAACAGGGCTTGACACGTATACTGCATGTTTAGTAGGTTTCTGTTGAATGAAGGAATGGTAGAAGAAATGAACGGAGCGAATCGAGGAAAATATAATCTATAGGTAACCGGATTTGACGCTCAGAGTGTCAGAGTTAAAATTTCAATTCAGTTTAATAATTCCTGGAATATCTTAGACGGTGAGAACAAAGAAGAAATTACTCAACGAAACCCCAAGCCTGCGACTAGGCGGCGCCGGCGATTGATTCTGTCCATATTCGGCCGCCGTACACCTCCCGCCCTTCCGTCTTCCTACGCGGCGGCGACCGGCAGTGACGTCACGGCTAGGCGCTCGCGGGAAAACTCGACTGGGTGTCCCGGGGAAGGCGCGCGCGGTGCTTTCCCGCGTCGGAGCGGGGACCGCGAGCTGCCATGAGCCTCTGGGTGGACAAATACCGGCCCTGCTCCTTGGGACGGCTGGACTACCATAAGGAGCAGGCGGCCCAGCTGCGCAACCTGGTGAGTCGCCGGCCCGCGGGGTCCGAGCCCCGCCCGCCTTCCCTGCTCCGAGGCCGAGCGGCCTGTCAGAGTGATTTAAGCTCAGCGTCCCATTTTGCAGGTTGGGAAAACTAAGGCCCAGAGGTCTCAGGACAAGCGGCGAGTTAGAGGGCACACTACAAGATTATCTGTAGCCCGTCCCCCCCCACCCCCCAAAGTTCCGTGGGTTTAGGCGTTTTCTTGGAGATGCTTCCATTCTCTGTACTGAAAAATGCATTTGTTTGGGGGAAGCTTCCGTTATGTCACTGATGTTTTCATTTCACACCTTTTTGGAACTCTTGTCTTGGCATTGCCAATGTACGAGAAAACCAGTTTCACAGTAATTTTGAGAATAATGACTACGCTAAGCACTTTCAGTGCCAGAGGAAGATGAGTTTACAAGGTATTAAACTTCACCTCTGTGAAGATCCTTACTTCATTTTTCTGCAATGGTTGTTTAGAAAACTTTTGCCTTGCAGTATTTTATGCACCTGAGGATGAGGACTATGTCCTGGTCATCTTTATATCCTTCACAGCACCGGTCTCAAACCCAACCCATTATCAGAATCACACGGTCTGGGAGCGGATGTGGCTCAAGCAGTTGAGTGCCTGCCTCCCACATGGGAGGTCCTGAGTTCAGTTCCTGGTGCCTCCTGAAAAAAAAAAAAAAAAAACAAAAAACTCAGGCAAGCTGATGTGGCTCAGTGGTTGAGTGCCAGCTTCCCACATATGAGGTCCTGGGTTCAATCCCTGGCACCTTTAAAAAAAAAAAAACAAACACCACAGGGTCATGTATTGTAATGCAGGAGACACTGTCCATGCCCTGCTCTATCCCTTGCTCTTAACTCCTACGGGCACAGGGACTGGTATCCAACATCCTTCCTCTGTAGTTTGCCTGAGGGCTTGCTCTTGCTGAGAACTCTAAGCCAGCTTGAAATGCCTGGGAATGAATGCCACCCCCTACTCCCCACCCCCTTCCCCAAGGAGGACTGATGAGAAAGAAATATGATACTCCAGCCTCCCCACACCTTGGGTGGGATAACACCAAGGTGTGTGTTTACATTGCCTCCAGAGCTTCCCCAGCAGGATTAAGCCACTGATGCCCAGAGTGATATTGAGCTTGATAATCCTCTTGTTGTCTGCCCGCCTTTCCTTGTTTTGCTTTCCCACTTCCTTACTAGAAGTTTTCCTTTATCTACTAAATAAACCAGAAGTGCTTAATTGTTGTCACCAGTACTGTTTCTAGGAGCCCAAACTAAGGCAGGTATCAATATCAGAGTTTCTGAATCTTAATCATTGATGGGGTCCAGTGATCAACAAGTACTTTCTTTTAAAGGTTCTCTGGGAAGTTCTGATAGACAGGTTTCAGCATCTAGTGTTGTTCCTTGCCTGTACTCTGCTAGCTATACACGTTTTATAAAAACAGTGGCAGGGGAAGCAGCTGTGGCTCAATTGGTTGGGCTCCTGTTTACCATATGGGTGGCCCTGGGTTCAATTTCCGGGGCCTCCTGGTGAAGGCAAGCCAGCCTGCACAGTACGGTGAGCTGATGGTCCATGTGGCATGGTGAGCTGACGGCCCTGTGGCATGGTGAGCTGGTGCAGCAAGATGACCCAACAAGGGGAGACAAGCAGACACAGAAAAACACAAAGCAAATGGACACAGCAAGCACAAGCCACAAGGGGGGCGGGGGAGAGTAAATAAATAAACATAAATTTTTAAAAACAGTGGCAGGGGAGTAGTCCTATTTCAGAAGTTTTATGTATACACACACACATATATGTTAAGGTTTCAAGGTTAATTATATATTCAAAATATTAGATACTTAAAAAGCAGTTCAGTTTGACTAGGGAAAAAATGCTTTGCTCTTTCCAGGTGCAATGTGGTGACTTCCCTCACCTCTTAGTATATGGACCGTCAGGTGCTGGAAAAAAGACAAGAATAATGTGTATTCTACGTGAACTTTATGGTGTTGGAGTGGAAAAATTGAGAATTGAACACCAGACCATCACGGTAAGCATTTCACTCTAAGGACCTCTGTGTCGTCATTCTTCCCCCTCCCCAGGCCCACCCTCATCCCCAGGTGCTGTCCAATGTATGATTTAAATAAGAGTTTCACGGGTAATTCTGATGCACAAGGATACAGAACCACTGATTTCTAGGCTTGGCTATTGTAACAAGACCAAAGTCAGTTCTGGTAGAGAAGGAATATGAGCAGCAGGTAAAATGCAGAGGGTGAGATTCATTTCACATTGCTTGGTAAGTCAGTGTGCCAGTTGGAACTAGAACTCATGCTTCTGAAGTTCGTTGTTCTGTGAGCCATAATGGGGATAAAAAGAAAGACTGGTTTTGAGAACAATTTTAAAGGTGGAATGAATTGACTTGGTAGGGATTGGGCAACTGAGTCAGTATATTGGGAAAGGAGCGTCAGGCTCTGAGCTGTTGAGTGGCTTCTGTAATATTGCCCTGCCTGAGAGTTCTAGCCTCTTACCATGCAGTGTGTTTTCATGTTTCATGATAAACTAGATCTTAAACCTCGCTTATGGGCTGATGTGTCTCCTTTCTGAAGTGCCTCCCACCTCCGTTAGAGTTAAATTTTCCTTGTACAAGCCATAATTTATGCTTTTTATAGTACTTACTGTGTTAACCTTGATTGTAGTTTATACACATTTTTCTTTGACAAGACTGCTTTTATTTTGAAGTCATGTAGGGAACATTTGATATTCATTTTCATATCTTTCATAGCCCCTGATACATGGTCTTCTATGTGTTAGGCACTGAATAAAATGTACGCTGAGTGACCAGATGGTTGTGCTACCAGTAGACTCTTCAGGAGGATAAATGGGTTGCAGGCTAGTGTTGATGAGCTTGTGTTTAGATGCATTGACTTTGAGGTGCTGGTTAAATTTTTATCAAATATGTAAGGGAAAACTTAACAAGAAAGTTCTGAGAAAACTTGTATCTTATAGAAGGACACAAAACAAGAGCTGAATAAATGGAAAGACATAGCATGTTCTCGGCTTAATATTTAACAGTGTCTTCCATTACTGTATAAATTTCAGTGAAATTCCAATTAAAATCCAAGTGTAATCCAAAGTAATTATGAACAAGATTAGTGAAGTGAGACTTACATTACCAAATACTAAATCATATTGTAAGGCTATTGTAATCAAAACAATATTGTATTGCTTTGGGAATAGAGAATTTGACAAGTGAAACTGTAAAGGAGCCCTGAAATATGATAAAGGGTCTATTTTAAGTCACTGGGGAAAGGATGAGCTTATTTAATAAATGTGTCAGTGTAACTAGTTATCTGGGAGAAAATAAAGTTGAATCTTTAGGATATACAATGTATAAAGATGAATTCCAGATGAATTAAAACTCCAGTGTTAAAATAAAACAAGTATCTTAGGTGTCTTAGGATACCTTTGAATAGGAGATATGGAAGCTGTAAAAGAAATGAAGTAGATGTGTGGCTACATGGGAATTTTAATGGTTTGTATTACAAAAGATAAATAAAATCAATAGAAAAGTGAAAGGTTGTCCAAAAATATATGAAAGGAACATGTCAAAGAATAGATTTTACAGATCAACATCAGAAAGACAAATAACCCAGTAGAAAAATGAACAAAAAATAAAACACAGGAGAAAACTGTAAATGGCCAGTGAATGTATGTAAAGAATTTTGACTTTTGTGACAGTTAAGAAGAGAAGCAGTGTGAGTCTTTTATATACTTATCAGATTGGCAGAAATTAAAAGGCATAATAGAACCTACAGTAGATGGGGAATGTTGGAGAAGAGTAATTGTACCTTGGTGGAAAAGCAAATGGTTAGAGCTTTTGTGGAAAGCGTACTGGTTATACACACACACATATCATATATATTTGCACACATGCTCATATATGTGTGGGTATGTGTTTTAGAAAATATATCCTTAAATCCAGAAATCCTTTACTGGTAATCTATTGCATAGAAAAGAAAATAATACACAAAATGTGTATGAGGATGTTAATTGTGGAATTCTTTAAGGTGACTAAAAGCAAAAAACAAAATACTTATCAAGTATGACTAGTTTTGAAATATCCATGCTATAGGATGTTATGCAACTATTAACACCCTATACCAGTTATCTGAGGGGTATTGCCAAGCTATATTGTTAAGTAGGAAAAACAAAACAGAAATGCATATGATTCCTTCTTTTTCTTTTCTTTTTTTTTTTTTACAAGAAACAATGACATTATAAATATGTTTATTTTTCTGTGTTATCATGGACAAGTCTGTGATAGTGTATATGCAAATTGTTCACAGTGATTATCTGCTTATAATTGGGTATGGTTTGGGAATTTCTGGAGGTAAGTAAAAAAAAAAGTTCACAATAAAAAATGATGTGTTATATCGCCCAATTTATGTTTATCTGTACATTAAGCAAAGAGTGGAGTTAATGGAATTTAAACATTAGTGGTTATTTTGAGTGTTGTTTTTTTTTTAATTAGGCAAAATTGTTTATATAATAACAGAAACCAATAAAAGTTAAAAAAAAAAAAAAAAGGAGGAAATAGCCAATAGATAGGCATTTATAAATCTCTCTCTTTTTTTTTTTTTGTACATAGACTCCATCTAAAAAGAAAATTGAAATCAGCACCATTGCAAGTAATTATCACCTTGAAGTTAATCCCAGGTAAGTTGTTACTATATTGGAATAATCATTTTGAGAATATCGATTTCCAGGCTCTTTTTTTTTTAATAGAGTAAAATGCTTGCTTCAGAAAAAATCGATGTGTGGAAGCCCGGTATATAAAGCAGATTAAAATGAAGCTGCCTTATTTGAAATAGGAGGCCTAGGAACTTCCCACTTTTCATCTTTCCATGAGACCCCCAAGCCAAGTGATTCTAATAATGTTTTTAAGCATTTTCTACAGAGCTCAGTGTTTTTCACAAGCACATTATGCACAAAATACAATGTAAGTTGTTAAATTATATTGATCCTTCAGAAGTGTGTCTATAAAGTTTATAATGTCTGGAGTAAATATTTCAGAGAAACGGAATTTGCGTTACTAGATGTTTCTTCGGCACGTCCTTTTAAAAACAAATTTTTTTTGATTATAAGGTATTATATAGTCCATCAACCTATATTTATATTATCTTTCTTGAGATACAAAGATTAGGTTCTTGTTGAGGCACAGTGAAAACTCATGCAATGCAGTTAAGTAATTGGTGTAGGAATGACTGAATTGGGAGTGAAGTTGGGTAAGGCTTCATTGCTTTCATGGGGCCTGATGTGTTCTTGAAGAAGAGACTCAAAGACATCTTCAGGCACAGGCAGGGTTACAGGCAGTGGCAGAGATGACTGAGCGTCCATTTCCAGGAGAGGAAGGGAATGAATGGAGTAGAAGGGGAATATGGTTCTAAGCTCATAGGCACAGTGAGAAGCGTTACATATATTGTTCTTTTCTGTAGGTATTATTGTTTTCTGTAGGTATGTCAAAGAATATTAAGAGAAGTGAGGTTAGTGGGAATGGGTCTGGTCATAAAAGCAGAGGGGGTGTTAATTCGATAGGCAAAAGAGAAATATTTGGATTCTTGACTAGGACAATGATTATAAAAGAGACAATGTAAATATACTGATGTAATAATAGTGAATTTGGAAAAACATGATGGCTGTTTGAGAAAATAAACTAAAGCTGATTGCTTTGCCCTCCTTTTCTTCTTGTGAGTTCCTCTGTAGCAAGAATAGCCAATTTAAAATTAAGCTGATTGTTTTTTCAGGTGTTTGAAATTAGCATTTATTCAGCCTAAATTGACCAAGTAATGTACGTTGGTTTATGAGTTGCTTAAGTGCCAAAGCTATAGTACAGGTATAAATGACAGATGGCTGTAATGAGTATAGCTTATTATACTCATTATAAGAGAGTCCTGACTTTGTGTCTTAAACTCAGCTTGCTCATTCCCTCCCTTTGCTAAGTCCTTAAATCAACTTTGTGGGAGTTGGGAGTAGACTTTTCAGGCTTGTTGTTTTTCAGATCTTTGCCATGTTGGGGATGAGGAGAAGACTGGGGGTTAAATTTCTGCTCCAAATAATTATTTTTGTATTTTGATAATTGACATTAGCTGTAACTGGGTATTAACTTTTTTTTAAACATATTTTTATTAGGGAAGTTGTGAACTTACAAAACAGTCACGCACATATGTGGAATTCCAATACAGCACCCCTCCACCAACACACTACTTGGTTGTGGAACATTTGTTACAAATTATGATATAGTACCATCAGACTATTACCACTAACTGTGGTCTATAGTATACATTTGGTTCTATTTTTTCCATACCCCCCTGTTAATACAGTACATCTTTGGCATTGTTTCAAGAATACCACAGTATTGCTGTTAACGATAGTCCATAGGTTACATTAATTGTATTTTTCTCATGCTCCTCCACATTCATAACACCTTGCCGGTAGTGATGTTCGTTTGTTCTAGTTCATAGAAGGACATTCTTGTATTTGTATTGTTAACCACAGTGTTTATTCCAATTCTGGATTCACTATGTTATTCAGTCCCTAGATTATTCTTTAGCTTTCTTTCAATTGATATTTACATCCCTAGACTGCCCTTTTCAGCCACAATCCCATTTATAAACCAGCTGCATTAGTTCTACTTGCTGTCATGTGTTACCATCAACTCCATCCATTTCCACACTTTTACAGTCAAGTTAATTAAAACCACTACATACAATTAAGCATCAGTACCCCTTCTCAGCCCTCCTCTTATCTTGTAATAACCTATACTCTAAATTTTAACTCCATGCATTTATTATTTGCATTTAGTTCATATTAGTCAGACCATGCAATATTTGTCCTTTTGTGTCTGGCTTATTTCACTTAACATAATGCCTTCAGGATTCACCCGTGTTATCATGTGTATCCCAATTTCAGTTCTTCTTACAGCAGCATGGTATTCCATCATATGTATATACCATATTTTGTTTATCCATTCACCGGTTGATGGACACTTGAGTGTTTCCATCTTGGCAATTGTGAATAACGCCGCTAGGAGCATTGGTGTGCAAAGGTCTGTTTGTGTCACCGCTTTCACTTCTGCTGGATGTATTCCTAGTAGAGGAATTGCTGGATCATATGGCAGGTCTATATTTAGCTTCCAGAGGAACTACCAAACTGTCTTCCACAAAGGCTGCACCATTTACATTCCTACCGACAGTGAAGGAGTGTTCCTACTTCTCCACATCCTTTCTAGCACTTATTGTTTTCCGGTTTTTTAATAATGGCTGTTCTATGTGGGGTGAAATGATATCTCATTGTCATTTTGATTTGTGTTTCCCTAATAGCTAGTGATATTGAAACATGTTTTCATGTGCTTTTTGGCTATCTGTATATCCTCTTTGGAGAAATGTCTTAAGTCTTTTCCCCATTTTTTAATTGAATTACTTGTTCTTTTATTATTGAGTTGTATGATCTCCTTATGTAGATTGGAAATCAGACCCTTATCGGATATAGGATTTCCAAATCTTTTCTCCCATTGAATGGGCTGCCTTTGCACCTTCTTAATAAAATCCTTTGAATCACAAAAGAGTTTAAATTTGAGGAGGTCCCATTTATCCATGTTTTCTTTCATTGCTCCTGCTTCTGAGTAAAGTTTAAGAATCCCCCACCTACTAACAGGTCTTGAAGATGTTTCCCTACATTTTCTTCTAGGAGCTTCATGGTTGTAGATTTTATAGTTAGGTCTTTGATCCGTTTTGAGTTAATTTTTATATAAAGTGTGAGATAAGGGTCCTCTTTCTTTTGGCTATGGATAACCAGTTCTCCCAACACCATTTGTTGATTAGACTGCTCTGCCCTGTTGGGAGGGCTTGACAGCCTTGTTAAAAATCACTTGACTGTAGGGAGCAAATGTAGCTCAGTGGTTTGAGTGCCTCCTTCCCATGTACAAAGTCCCAGGTTCAATCCCCGGTACTGTGTCATAAAAATTAAAAAAAAAAAAATCACTTGACTGTAGATGTAAGGGTCTATTTCTGATTCTTGATTCAGTTCCATTGGTCAGTCTTTATGCCAGTACCATGCTGTTTTTACCACTGTAGCTAAGTAATATGATTTAAAGTCTGGAAGTGAGAGTCTTCCAACTTTGCTCTTCCTTTTAAAATTGTTTCTGGTTATTCAGAGCCCCTTACCCTTCCAAATAAATTTGATGATTGTGTTTTCAATTTCTTTAAAAAATGCTGGTGGAATTTTATCAGGATTGCATTGACACTATATTACTTTGGGTAGAATTGACATCTTAATGATATGTGGTCTTCCAAACCGTGAGCATGGAATGTTCTTCCATTTATTTGGGTCTTTTAAAATTTCTTTTAGTGATGCATTGTAGTCTTCTGAATACAAGTGCTTTACCTCTTTGGTTAGGTTTATTCCTAAATATTTGATTCTTTTAGTTGCTATTGTAAGTGGAATTTTTTTTCCTGACTTCCTCCTCAGGTTGCTCATTACTAGTGTATAGAAACACTATTGATTTTTGCATATTAATCTTGTATCCTGCCACTCTGCTAAATCATTTATTAGCTCTAGCAACTTTTTTGTGGATTTTTTTGGGGGACTTTCTAGGTGTGCGATCATATCATCTGTGATTAATGAAAGTTTATTTCTGGTTTGGATGCATTTCTTTTTCTTGCCTGATTGCTCTAGCTAGAACCTCTAGCACTATATTAAACAACAGTGGTGACAGTGGGCATCCTTGTCTTATTCCCAATCTCAATGGGCAAGCTTTCAGTCTTTCACCATTGAGTACAGTGTTAGCTGTGGGTTTTCATATATGACCTTTATCGTGTTGAGAAAGTTTCCTTCAATTACTATGTTTTATAGTATTTTTATCAAGAAAGGATTTTGTATTTTGTCAAATGCCTTTTCTGCATCAATCGATAGGATCATGTGATTTTTCTTCTTTGATTTATTAATTTGGTATATTGTGCTGATTGATTTTCTTGTATAGAACCACCCTTGCATGTCTGGTAGAAAATCCACTTGGTCATGATGGGAATAATTCTTTTAATGTGTTGTTGGATTCGATTAGCAAGTATTTTGTTGCAGATTTTTGTGTCCGTATTTATTAGGGAGATGGGTTGTAATTTTCTTTTTTCATAATACCTTTATATGGATTTGGTATTAGGGTGATACTGACTTCATAGAATGAGTTTGGTAGCGTTTCTTGTTCAGTTTTTTTTGAAGAGTTTGAGTAAGATTGGTATTAAATCTTCTTTGAATGCTTGATAGAACTCACCTGTGAAACCATCTGGTCCTGGGCTTTTTATATTGGGGAGGTTTTGATGACTGTTTCAATATCTTTACTTGTGATTGACTTGTTGAGGTCTTCTGTTTCTTGTGGGGTCAATATAGGTTGTTTGTACGTTCCTAGGAATTTTTGCATTTCATCTACATTGTCTAGTTTGTTGGTGTACAGTTGTTCATAGTGTCCTCTTATGATCTCTTTTATTTCTGTTGGGTCAGTAGTAATGTCCCTGCTTTCATTTTTTATTTTATTTATTTGCATCTTCTCCCCTTTTTTGCCATTCTAGCTAAGGGTCTGTCAATTCTGTTAATCTTCCCTATCAGCATTGCCTTCACTGCATCCCATAGGTTCTGATATGTTGTGCTCGCATTTTTATTTGTCTCAAGATATTTATTGATTTCTTTTGCAATTTCTTCTTTGACCCACTGATTATTTTAGAGGCTATTTTATTTTAGAATTTATTTACACAAATTCTCCATGTATTTGTGAATTTTCCCTTTTTCCACCTGTTATTGATTTTCAACTTCATTCCATTATTGATTAGAGAAAGTGCTTGGTATAATTTTGATCTTGTTAAATGTATTGACATCTGCTTTGTGACCCAGCATATGGTCTATCCTGGAAAGAATCCATGAGCACTTGAGAAGAATGTATATCCTGCTGTTTTGTCTTCACACTCATTGATCCTTTCTCCTTAGATCTGCTGTTACAGGCCTCCAGTGTTTTCTTTCTTTCTTTTTTTTTTTTTTTTTTTTTAAGAAATGGGTTTGAACCTGGGACCTCATGCATGGGAAGCAGGCACTCAACCACTGAGCTACATCCGTTTCTCCCTTCAGTGTATTTTTAATTTCATTTATTGTGTCTTTCATTACTATAAGATCTGCTATTTTTCTTTGTATGTGTTCAAATTCTTCTTTCTGCTCTTCCAGTGTTGTCTTTTTTTTTTTTTTTTTAAGATTTTATTTATTTATTCATTTATCCCCCCCTTGCTGCTTGTGCTCGCTGGGTCAGCTAACCACGCCGTGCGGGCGGGCTTGCCCTCACCAGGAGGCCCCGGGAACCGAACCCGGGGCCTCCCATATGGTAAACAGGAGCCCTGCTGATTGAGCCACAGCCGCTTCCCTCCAGTGTTGTCTTAATATCCTTAATCTCTTTAGCCATCTCATTGAATTTATTCAGGAGATTTGCTTGAACATCTATGATTAGTTGTCTCAACTGCTTTATGTCATCTGGAGACTTATCTTGTTCCTTTGACTGGGCCATTTCTTCCTGTTTCTTGGTATGGATTTTAATTTTTTGTTGGTGTCTTGGCATCTGGCTTATTAGATATATTTATTCTGGGTGCAATTTCTCTCTTTAGTTTAGGGCTTTCTTGCCCTTTCTCCCTTGCTGATTGTGTAGTAGGAGCTGAGGATGTAATTGGTGCTGTAATCTGTGAATGATGAAGCTGTCCATGTTGTCCCAGGAACTGATGCAGCTTCCCCCACCTTTCTCCTCTGTCAGGGTTAGGGATGAAGCTGCAGCTGTGTGTAGAAATCCAAGCTGTGCAGGCCAACACCGTCTGTAGTTGTCCAGAGAGACTGATGAAGCTTCACGCCCCTTTCTCCCCTGCCTGGGCACAGTTGGAGCTTCAGGTGTGGGCAGCAAACTAAGCCATGTGGGTTGAAACTGATCCCAGTTGACCAGGTAGACTAATGTAGTTCTCGCCCTTCTCCTTCCCTGCCAGGGTTGGGGATGGACCCAACAATCTAATCTGCATGGGCTGAACGTGCCTGCAGTTGCCTTGAAAGGCTAAGGGAGTACTGTCCCTTCTGCCCTTTAAGGGGTGAAGATGGAACCACAGACACCCAACAAATGAGTCCACATGGGCCAAAAGCACCTACAGTTGCCCAGAGAGGTTGAAGAAACACCAGCCCCCCTCCTATCCTTTTGAGGGTCAGGAATGGAGCCCCAGGTGTCTGATTATTCAGTCTGTGTGGGCCGAAAGCCGCCTGCATTTGCTGGAGAGGCTGGTGCAGTTCCCCCCAGCTTCCTCCCTGCTGGAGGCAGGGCTGGGGCCTATACTGGGGCTGCAATCCCATCTGGGTGCAAAGAAGCCCGTCCTTACCATCACTATGATTTTCAGTCAATCCAGCTTCCCCTCATGCTGGGAGCAGAATTTAAATTGTGGCTACTGGCCTCTTCTGACTTGGACAGGTTCAAACTTTAGCTGTTTTAGGATTATTTTTAGCCAGCCAAATTTATGAATCAGTAGCTGAAGTCGGTTCCTGACCATCTTTTCCTCCCACATTTTTGGGAGATGGAGCTCCCAACTCCAGCCACAGAATATGTCGCGATGCAGCTTGTGCCGCCCGTGGAGGTTGGGCACTGGCCTCCGTGGCGTGGAGGGCTCTACTCATGCAACTTCTTTGCACATGGGCAGTCTCCTCCTTCCATTGTTTCAAGGATGTTGCAGGAGCTCTTCTGGTCTCCTGGAGCCCCCAAACAGGTGCTTTAGCTAGCTTTGGGTGATCACTAAATGCCCAGTGGGACGAACTGACTCTTGGAGCTCCTTACTCTGCCACCATCTTGCCCCTCTCTCCTATCTATCTACTAGGTATTACCTTTTGATAGAGGGTGCAGAAGTGTCAAAGTAGTTGCCAAGCCATTACTAGTTATTGCTATCTTTAAACAGTAAACTTCACATAAAAATGTGTTTAGTGTTTTCAGTGAAGTTGATCAAATTGTAATTGGGTATTGAAGTGTTGTTTGTATTTCTAATGACCCTAAAATATTTCACTTTAAAGTTTTGTGGATATAATTAGTTATTGATATTTTTGATCAAAATTTTAACCATTTAAGGTTGTCAGCATTTTTCTTATTGTAACAGGGTAAGAATAAGGGCATGGTACTCTAAATATTTACTTGTTTTGTTCTGTGTGCAGCGATGCCGGGAATAGTGACCGGGCTGTCATTCAGGAGATGTTGAAAACGGTGGCACAGTCACAGCAGCTTGAAACAAACTCTCAAAGAGATTTTAAAGGTATGTGTTAAGAAGATTTCTAATGAGGCAGATCTTCAACTTGTAAGCCATGAGTGCCAGAGAAGGTCTGGTGGGGACATATACATTGCATTTGTTCAGCAAGTATCTCTTAAGCCCCTGCTCTGTGCCAAGCTTTAGGCTACCTTTTGGAGATTCATACTGAACAAGAGGGGTCATTGGAGTTTGTAGTTTAATGAAATGGAAGTTTGTGGGACAGAGGAGACTATTTGCTATTTTAGAACTAGGTGAATAATGAAAAATCACTTTATGTTTAACAAAAGTTACATGATTTAAAAATAGCCATTCTTATAACCAGAGTTTTATGTTCACTATAAAAAATTATGATAAAAAGAAAATTAAATGCTGTAATTCCACCATCCAGAGACAACTGCTGTTAACGTTTTGGTCTTAAGCTTCTGATATTTTTTTTCTATGCATACATATGCATACATTCTTAGAGGTGAGATTTTGTAATGATAAATATGCAAACATTTAATGCTTTTGGTATATTTTGCCAAGTTCTTCATTGAAAGGATGTATAGGTCTTTACTGTCACTAGCAAGCAGTGTTTGGGAATGCCCATTGCTCCCTAATATTTATATCTTAATTTTATATCCTGCTATATTATTAAATTCTCTGTTTATAATTGTCTTTCTATTGATTCTTTAGGTTTTCAAATATATAGTCCTATCACCTGTCAATAGAGATAGATTTTCCTTTCCCTTTCCGATTTCTATGCCCCTGAATGCTTTCTCTTGTCTAATTAAATTGGCTAGTCCCTCCAGCACAGTATTTAATGGTAGTGGAGACAGTGGACATCTCTGGCATGATTTTTGGAAGGAAAGCCTTAGTGTTTCCCCTTTAAAAAGTTACTTCTAGATTTTGACCCGAGGTATATGTATTTGATCATGATAGTACTCACCAATTCCTATTTTACTGAGTGTTTCAAACAGGTATTCAGTTTTGTCAAATGCTTCCTCTGCATACATAGATATTATCTCACAATTTTTTCTTCGTAGCTCTATTAATATGATAGGTTATATTACTGGATTTTCTATTACTGAAACTGCTTTGCTTTTTTGGAGTAAACATCACTTGGTCATGACATGGTGATTTTTACAATTTGCTGCTCTTTTTTGCCTGCTGATGGTTTATATTGCATCCTTTGCTCTGTAATATTTTATTTGGTGCTTTGTCAGATTTTGCCATTAATACTAAATTTGCATTATGAAACAAATTTGGAAGTTTTCCTTCTTTTCTATCCTCTAAAATAATTTAAGTAGCATTCGTGTTATCTGATAGTTAAAAGTTTGATAGTATTCCCCTGTGAAATCACCTGAACTTGGTGTTCTTTTTATGGGACAGAGCTTTAACTACCTTCACTATTTTCTATGCTTAATTTTTCAAAGTTGTATTTTTCTTGAAAATTGCCCATGTAATCTATGTTTTCAATTTTCTTTGTTGCTTAGAATTGTTAATTTTGTTTTGATGGTTACTTCTATCATGTAATTTCTAATTGTATGTATTTATGCTTTCTCCTCTTCCTCTTTTTTTTTTTATTAGTTTAGTTAGTAGTTTGCCTATTGGTTGTTTTTTTTTGTTTTTTTTCAAGGAAACACTGAGATACTAGTTCTGTTAGTTTTCAAATTAATTGCTTTCTATTTTTAATTTCTATTGTTTTGGATTACTTTAATTTTTTCATTTTTATTGACTTGTGTTTAATGCTATAAATTATCCTGTGAGAACAGCTTTAGCAGATATGGTATGCTTTCATTATTGTTATTTTCAAGAAATTCTAATCTAATTTTGCATTTCACTTTTCATCTCCTAGGTGTCTAATAGAATGGTTTAAAATTCATGTGAATGCATGGGTTTGGATTTATGGCGGGCCCGTCCCCCTGGACCTCTCATAGTGTCCCATGCCAGAGCAAACTGGCCCCGAACCATTGCCTGGCCTTGTGCGTAGGCCTCGGCACTGAAGTAGGTTGTGCAGTGTAAAAAAAAATTCATGTGAAAGTGCCTTTTTTATTTTTTAAAGTTAATTTATATTTTTATTGCATTATGGTCAGAGGGCATTTGCATTCTTTTCTTGAAATTTGAGGTTTCTTGTGACTAGTAACAGATTTGGTGGATGTTTCATGTGTACGTAAAAATATAGTATTCTCTATTTGGGCTCAAAATTCAATATATGTGTATATATAAGTAACTTACCTTACTGTTTATTTTGTTAGATTTTCTACATTTATATATTTATACAGTGCATTTGAAATATCTTTGAATTAAAAGCTATGCTAATGTCTCCAACTGTTAGTATGTTTCTAGTTTTTCTTGTGTTTCTTATAGTTACTGATTTATGAATGCAGTTATGTTGTTGAGTACATAATTAGAACTAATTTGTTATATCTTCAAGGTGAATTGTATCCTTTAGCTTTTCTAAGAGTCCTTCTTATCTTTCTTATTGCTTTCCGTCAGATAACAAGATTGTGTCCCAGCTTTATTTATATTTATAATTACCTGGCATTTCTCTTTGCCTGCCTGTCCTTTGATTTTTTAAGCTTTCTCAGTTTATTTGTTTTAGATGCTTCTCTTGTTTATAGCATAGTGTTGGAATTTACTTTGTTAGCCAATCTGAAAATTGCTTTTTTTTAATACGGGAGATAAGCCCATTTAAAATACATTTATTGATATATTTGGCCTCATCTCTGTCATTTTGATTTTTGCGAAAATCTCTCTTTTGGTATGTCTTCTTTTATTTAGGGAGGTCTGTACTTTTGTTTTAGTCATTACCTTCCTACTTAATACCCTTATGTAATACTCTCAGTCTCTCTGTGTTTATTTTTGTTTTGCAGTTGTGTATTGGATTTCTGCCTAACATGAGAATATTGAAGTTGCTCATTGTAATTACACTATATATTTTCAGAGCTTTCTGCAAATACGTGCTGCACAATCTCTTTTATAACTGTTATTTATTCTTAGTTCTTACACACTAGTTCCATTTCTTATGATTATGTACCTCTGGTCTTTTTCATAGTCTGAGTCTTATTCTTCAGTGGTTTTCTTGGGAAAGGCTACTTTTGGGGTCACTATTCCCTGCATTCTAGCATGTTTATAGTAGTTTGTCTGAGTCCTATAACTCTTTGACTGGATATAAAATTTGTGGCTCACATTTCTTTTCTCAAGCATCTTAAATATATTACTCCATTACCTGGATTACTGGCATAAAGCAGTACCGTCAAAGTCTGATGAAACTGATTTTGCTGTCCTTTATAAGTGACATGTTTTTTTTTTTTACCTGGATGGCCAAAGTTTTAGTTTTTTTTTGTTGTTGTTGTTTTTTCCTTTAAAGTCCAATCATTGTATTAGAATATGTCTTGGTATATATTAGAATATGTCGTGGTGTTTGGCTGCTCTGGGTTGATTTTACAAGTTCTACATTGTGCCCTTTCAATATGCATGCTTAGTTCAGAAAATTTTCCCGAGTTTTAGTTTTGTTATAGATTATGTTCCATTGCTTTGGTGTTCTTCAGTCTCCTGTTACAGGCATGTTGGATTCTCTTGTCTATTTCTTTCACTTTATCTCAATATTTATCTTTTTAAATTTTTTTTCCCTTTTCATCTTAAGGTATTATTCATTGTATTTGTTTTCGTGTTCCTTCTTGTGAAGCATTTCTGAAATGATTTTTCCTTGTAATTCTAATTATTTCTTGAGTTTTGTCACTTCATTCCATTCTTGTTTTATAGCTTGAATCATTTTCTTCATTTTTTAAAAGCTCATTTTGAGATACTAGCATACACTTTTTGTCTGTTTTGTGGGCATCTTTTTCTGGTTTGTGTTGTACACAGGGATTTTATTCTGTCCTGTACTCCTTTTTCTCATAACTGTTTGACTTCAACCATGATCAAGTGAAGTGAGTTTTCCTGTACTCTTAGGAAGGACAGTTAGGCTGGGAGGGTTTTTCTAGGTTCAGGGCTCTAGAGCTGCCTCTTGTTTTGTTTTCAAAGTGATAAACCTATATATATAGGTTGTGTTCTCAGAGCTACTTCATATCATCTCTGCCACTTTTATCTGGTTATTTTCGTCAATTCTGTTGTTCCTATTCTGCCCAGTTCCAGGATTTCCTCTCACTGTGGAACATCGTCTTGGAACGGTGCACCATTTTGTTTGAAGAGTTTAAAGGGCTAGAACTTACTGCATCATGGTTTCTTGCTCTCACTCATGCGTCTGGTCCTTTGGATCCCACTCCCAGTTTCTACCGACCGATTGGCACAGGATGCTTTCTAGTGTGTTCCTGTGGGCAGCCTTTCCTAAAGGCTGTCAGATACCCAGTTGACTTCCTTTTACTTCCTCCCCCCAAAACTCGATACCACATAGGTATTTAAATTTTAGTTTGTTCTCCCTCATATTTAGGGCTTCTTAGGTAAAACTTGTCACTTAGTTTTGATAGAGGTGTTGTCCATGGGTCTTTGCTTTTGAAATCTTTAGTTGCTCTGTTTTTATGGGGGAGATTCAAATGCTATATTACTGCCACTGACGCCTTCTGAAAATAATTTCTTAATATAAGGAAAAGTACAACAGTTAGATTTAGTCCCTTCCTACATATTATTCCAGAAACACTTTAAATGCCCATCCTTGTCTATGGTCAGTGGAATCTTGCTGTCCAAGTGGCCAGATGTCTTTATGCCTTATTGGCTCTATATCTCTTGCAACAGTGTTTTCTAAGGTATATTCCTTAGAATGCTGAAATTTAAGATGTTCCACAAAATTGTGTTCCTGAGATAAGATATTTTGGGGAAATGCAGCACAGTTCATCCTTGTTGTGTGGTGATTTCTAGTGCATGTTATAATATAGTAAAGACTGATGAATTCTACAACGAAGTAACTTCTTTAACTTCATTTAGCCTAGTGTTGCCTTAGTCTGGAGTTGGGATTTTTTAAAAATAAAAATAAAAATAAATTATCCTCTGTAACTTTAATTTGCCAAAGTAAGACATGCAGGCTTATTGTTCAGGATTTCACTCTGAATAATGAGGAGGAGAAAGAGATGGATATTGAAGTTCAAGTTTGCTTTGTTTCTCGTTGGCTCAGTGGTGTTATTGACAGAGGTTGACAAACTCACGAAAGATGCCCAGCATGCCTTGCGCAGAACCATGGAAAAGTATATGTCCACCTGCAGATTGATCTTGTGCTGCAACTCCACATCGAAGGTGATCCCACCCATTCGCAGCAGGTGCCTGGCAGTCCGCGTGCCTGCTCCCAGCATTGAAGACGTAAGTCCCACTAACCTTTAAGGACAAATGCAGTTCGGATTCATTGAGTACTGTGTGTATATTCCTGTCATGTTTGTTTCGTAAAAACCTAGTGAAGCACTTCAGTTATTTAAGAACACCTGTGACCCTGGTCCTAACCATTGGTAGAGGCACAGACCAATCTATATCCTAGTAAATATCAGAGACCAATATATAGAACATATTCTCTTCAAACCATATTTTCCCTTCAACACGTAGATATTATGAACTCTATGAAACTAGGCGAGGACCAGTTATTGAGTGTCTTCTACCTCAGGTAGGTTTAACTGACTGTAAAAGGAGACTCGAGTGTGGAGGGAGTAGGTTTTGTGAGAAGATGATGTGGGCATATGCCCTCAGGAGTCCACTCCTTAGGTAGGGGACCAAAGGTAGTCTGAAACAATATTAATACCTTTTTTCCCTTTATCATTCTTGCCAGCCATCAGTGAAAATACTGATTTCTCACAGTAAACAGCTTCTATACTGTTAATCAATTTTGGGAGATTTGATACAAAATAATATCTGACATTGTGTTAATGGCACAGTGGTAAAGTACCTTTATACGTTTCACCTGTAAAAATTTTGGGAGTAATACAGTTTAAAATGCCTATAAAGATGTTATCAACAGAAATGGTCTCAATGTTTTTTGATGGATTGTCCATTGTTGCTATTTTATTTGTAGATTTGCCATGTCTTATCTACTGTGTGCAAGAAGGAAGGTCTGAATCTTCCTTCACAGTTGGCTCATAGACTTGCAGAGAAGTCCTGCAGGAATCTCAGGAAAGCCCTACTGATGTGTGAAGCCTGCAGAGTGCAACAGTGAGCAAAAAGGGGCAGTTACCACAGGAAAAACATTTGGGGGCACAAGCATACTTCTCTTTAACTTACTGTGTTCTTATTTTGTCCTGTAGGTATCCTTTTACTGCAGATCAAGAAATCCCTGAGACAGATTGGGAGGTTTATCTGAGGGAGACAGCTAATGCTATTGTCAGTCAGCAAACCCCACAAAGGTAACCACAGAAAAAGGCAGTGATCAAAGTTTTGTCATCACGATAGTGTAGATTTTATGAGTTTTAGATGAGCTGTTTTATACTAACACCAGGCCATTTAGAATTATAATTAAATCTTGAATCTACATATTAAACTTTTAAAGAAAAGGTAGGATTTAATTTCAGAAAGTTAGTGTTTCAGAATAGCTGGTCTGTGATGTCATGGATTTTATTAAGCAGTTAACATGTAAAAGTAGAATTTATGTATACATTGAAACAAGTCTTGGAATTTTTAGTTTTCCTTTCAGGATTTCAGATGACTTTGTATTAATACATAGCACAATGTGTGTAGCCTTCTAATATTGGAAAGAACAATGTATACCTTTGTAATAGATGCATCATGTGCTAGAAAGATACTAGACTGTGAGTTAGTCGTCTAGTTCTTATCCTACTAATTTTTAACAAGTATGTTTCAGCAGATAATATTATCCTAGAGGTAATGTTAGTATTACCCTGCAAGGATACTTGTGTGTGGATTGTTAAAAAGAGCAGGAGAGATTGTGCAGTAATCATTCTAGAGCTAAAAATCCTGCATGCATGTGTGATGGTAGCTTCTGTGAGAATAAGGATCATGCACATACATACCTTGGTCCTCAGGAAGTTTTTCGGGGCACATCTGCTGTAAAATAGTTTCCATCTACTACTCTGGTTTTATTAGTTAGTGGCAGGGCCGTATTGAAAACAGCTTAACCACTAGTTTGTTTGATTTATGACAGATCTGAATAAGAAGGGAATCTACTTCTCCAGGTAAGGAGTGACAGTTTTGGGCCCACTTTTGGCAGAATGGAGAAGGCTCCTTAGGCTCACCGAGGCAGACTCTCCTGCCTTTACTGCCTGCCAGAACTGAGAAGCCATCTTTGGACTCTAGAAAGGGTAGCTGATCATTCTGGAGTTCAGAATAACCTGAGAGCAACCGCTAGATTTTAAGTTTCCTTGGTTTAAATGAAAGTAATGGTGAAAGGGACATACCATGTTTCTCTTCTTGGATGGTAGAACTGCTGAGTTCTAGTTTTTATGAGAGATTCTTCAAAGAGATTACAAAATGTGTTCTTTGGCTGCCTTATAGATTAGTGGGGTGGGTAGTGAGTCATACATATGGGGTTCTTACTGTTTTCTTAGGGTTTACTTTGAATTCCTATTATTTGTTTTAGTTGAAGGAATAAATAGTTTTCAAAAAGTATCAAACATTATAAATGGTCTAATAAGAAAATAACTTGTTATAGGAAAAGGTATACACTTCATTTGTTTAAAAGCTTGCTAAGTGAAGAACTCTCAGCCTTTGAAGAGATACAATTTCAAACATAGTGTGTCAGAAGCATTTTACTTTTTAAAAATATTTTTATACTGAAGACGATTTTAGAGTCTTTTCAGGACACTTGTGTTTCTTGTTTTTGTTTTGTTCTTAAAGAAGAAGAAAATGGTAGTATTAGAACTTCCCTACTTTTAATGGATCTAAGTATGTTGAAATATTTGACGATTAACAGCTGCATTATTGAACCTTTCTTTAGTTGATTATTGCTTTGGTGAATTCTTCCAGCTGCTACTACCCTTTCCTCCAAATTTCCTGATAGGATTTGGCAGCTCATAAATGAACTTATGAAAGAAGAGCTGCTGTTTCCTGTTCAAACTAACAATTGTGGGAATTGTTTCCATTGTACTGCATAGAAAGAAATTTCTCTCAATTCCAGAAAGCTGTGGGACAGATCAGAAATATGGAGAGGGCAGGTGTCATTTTGTTCATTGGCCCAAGCAGTGCCAAATGATTACTTCTGATTTTTGAGCCCTTAGTCTTGCTGTGTTGTTTATATTATTGATTCTTGTTCGATCTGTTTTGGAATAGTCATAATTTTCTAATTTGACAATATGTGAATGCTAATATTTACTGAATGCTTATTATGTCAGCTCCCACACTATGTTATCTCATTTAATTCATACAACAGTCCTATGAGGATATTGCTATTACCATCCTTATTTTGCAGATAGGAAAATTGGGATTTAGAAAGTTTAAGTAACTTATTCAGGGACATTCAATTAGTAAGTAGCAGAGACAGTTCTAGAATGCTCATGTTTCTCTGACAGAGCGTCTGTGCTCCTAACTACTCGTAGCCTCCTACAAATAATGACAAAGACATAGTAAATGCAGAATTTCTTAATTTTTAAAAAACCCGAGTAATATTAGAAATCTTCTTTGACTTGACATGAGATGCGTGATAGCGTGGATAAGGTACACGCTGAGAGCCCCATCGCAGTCGTGTAGGTAAAAAGATTGTGACTCAGCTTCCCAGAAGTAAACCATGTGTGTAATTATTAAAATAATTCTGTACCATATGGCATTAACTTCTTTATGTTATGCTTTAACAATAGAGTTTTATTTTGAAGCATATTATAGAAGGATTAGAGCTTTGGAGTCAGGCTCAGATTTAACTGCTGATTGAACTTGAATTTTGATAGAAGCTTAGCTCTCTGAACTTCAGGTTCTTGTTCTGTGAAGAGTGGTAGTTAGGAGGAACAGTGAGTGCAGCGAAGCTAGTGCAGAGCAAAGTGTTTAATGCTTCGACAGACCTTGGGAGGATATGGAATTTGTATAAAACACACGTGTTTAAATTGTGGCTCTGCTATAGTCAGCACTGTCAAATCACATAAGCTATCTGAACCTTTAGTTTTGTCATTTAGAAAAAATGGAAGTAACACCTCACAGAGCTGGTGTGAGGACTGAATTAAGGTATCTGTCACAGTGTGTTGCACGTTGTGGGTACTCAGTAAATGATAATTCTCTTTTTTATCATTTTTATTTACTTTTAATGGGGCAGGACTTCATACTCCTAGAGTCTCAGGAAAGGTGCTTGAAATTCTGCTTTTAAGATATTTATTTATAAATCACTTATCTGAATTGCCAGAAGCATGGAATTCTCTGTAGTATTTTAGCAAAGATTCAGAGTAGCTTTTCCCCCTTTGGGGTCGGTAGGTGAATATGTAGAGATATGGATAAAGATATTTGTTTTATGTATCCTTGGAATTTTAAATTGTCAATTTTTTTCTTGCTGTTTTAAAATGTCATATGTTCATTTCCTCCCTTTACCTTTTCTCATCCAAAAAATGTGTTATGAGAAGGGCACTTAGACATTTGAACATTCATATTCACTTAGCCTGATTTCATGCTTAGCTGGAACCTCTTGTACCACCTCATCTCTGGCAGCACATCTTCTCCCCCTAAATTGCTTTTTCAATAAGCAGTCTAGGCAGTAGCAGTCTATTATATCTCATATTTTATCTCATGTCTGTATTCTCTTTTGTCACTGTGTGTAATTGACTAGTGACTATTTAATCTCTTCATGACCATTTTCTAAGTGTCCTAGGTATTGTCTATCGGGAGAAAAAAATAAGCATATGATTTGAAGTGTCATTAGGTATATTAAAATCCATGGTGTGAATAAGCTCAACTCCCCAAGTGTCCTGAAATCTTCATTCCTACCTGGCACTTTCTGGTACCTTTCAGCCAATTCCTAAGTGGTGTTTCAGTATACCTAACAACCTGAATATAAATGTTGTCTTACTTTAAAAGAGTTCTGAAAATTTTCTTTTAGGAAAATGAACTAAAATTAGGAGAAGCTTCTCCATGTATATCATATGGTAAACCATTTAAGAAAATGTATCTATTTTGGATTGTTCGTTTAATTCATAAGGTAAAAGTGCACAGTAGGTACTTGGAAAAATCACCTCTTATTTTCATCACAAAATAGTAATTTTTTTGTCTTTATATAGGCTCCTTGAAGTCCGTGGAAGGCTCTATGAGCTTTTAACTCATTGTATTCCTCCTGAGATAATAATGAAGGTAACCCTATTTCAGAGTGAGTTGCTTATGACTCTACAACTTGGACATTGGATTGGCTGTGTGGTCACAGGGCTTTTGCAGTGCTAAGATACATTGTCACCTTCTGTTCTAGCTCATTACATCCACAGATACATACTGAGCCTCTATTGTGTGCCAGGCACCATTTAGGGTAGTGTTGAAGAAGACAGATGGGGGCCCTGCCTTCAGGGAAGTTATATTCTAGTTGGGTGAAATGGGACACAGTAAAGAAGCAAGAGGCTCTCAGAATGTTATAAGTGCTATAAAGGAAAGGAAAAGGTCATGATGATGATAATGGAGGTTGGTGCCAATTTAGAGTAGAATTGGCATTTCCGAGGAAGTGAGAAAGTTCTGTTTAAGCTGAGACTTGGAGTATTAAGGGAAACAACATTTCAGTAGCTGGGGAGCAAGCGTTTCAGACAGCGAGGCTTAGTGCATGTGGGGAAGTGTGGTAGAAAGCAGGTTCAAGAGGTGGGCAGAGTCCAGGCATTGTAGGATATTATTGGCCGTGGCTTCAGGTTTGGCCTGTCAGCTAGCTAGCTAGCTAGCTAAGATTGATTATTTAAAATATGAGAATTCTGGGTTTTTTGTTTGTCTTTATTAAAATTACATGGTAATACTTACATGAAAAGATTCAAATGATACTGAATATACAAAGGGAAAAGTGAAGATCCACCCTTCCTTTCCACAAAGACCTTTATTCACATACAAATAATATATGTATGTACATGTTTGTGTAGTTTCACAGAACTTCACAGTGTTGTAACAGATTCATTTTTTTTTAAATGAATGACTAGTATTTCACTGTATGAATATAAAAAGAATTTATTGAATATGACCCCTGTTGGTAGAACTTTAGGTTGTCTACAGTTATTTTTCTAAATAATTCTCCAATAAGCATCTTTGTACTTACATCCCAGTGCTCTATTGCAAATAAGTATTTGGAGTGTGGTAGATAACCTCCACATTTTGACATTACAGAAAAGCTATGAAACTTTTTGCTTTTGGATGAAGACTTCTGGTTTACATAAAAGAATTCAATGTTTTACATATTTTAAAAAATAACATTAAGCCTAAGTGTGACTTTCCTTTTTGAATAAGAGCATTTTAAGCTCATATTTTTAAATGTTACCTTTTAAAATTACTAGTTATCTTTCTTCAGGGTCTTCTCTCAGAACTTTTACACAATTGTGATGGACAACTGAAAGGGGAAGTGGCCCAGATGGCAGCTTTCTATGAACACCGTCTCCAACTGGGGAGTAAAGCCATTTATCACTTGGAAGCATTTGTGGCGAAATTTATGGCCCTCTATAAGAAGTTCATGGAGGATGGATTGGAAGGCATGATGTTCTGACTTCTATCAGTAATACTTCTGAATATTTCTCCATGTCAGCATTTATATACAGTTTTTATTGGGCTAAATAAATTGAGTTTACTTAATCATGCCTTGTGTTTTTTTGTAATAATTCCTCTGAACTGTCCTCTCTGATTTTGGCAGAGTTTGGGCTCATATGTCTTGAGACCTAAGACTCCCAGGCTATATAGGGGTTGAGGAACACGTTCAAGGTTGCAACCAGGTCTCCGTATTCTCTTAGTTTTCACTTCATTTGGCAGTCAGTAAAGGATGGGTGGTGAGTTTGTGTTAGCCCTTCCATGGCTCTTTCACTTCCAGGTCTCCTAGTTTAATTCTGACTGGTCTTCAGTCACCATGAACTGGGCCTGCAACCATGGGCTTAGCAAAGCTTTAGTTTTTCTCCATTCTTTTTGAACCAACTCTGTCATATTTAGCACACAAAGCCACAGATTATAGTTTTTACTGACAAAATTATGGGAGACACGTGGTGCCTGTTAGCAGCCCCAGGCTCAAAAGACTTGCTGACGTTTTTACCCAACTGAACATTTTTCAAGGGTAAACATCTTTTTATTGTCTGACTTGTGTCAATTTCCACTGCCCTGAACTGGTTGTTTTATGGCAGTTTTGTCCACTTTTACACTTTTCTGCACAGGGAAAATTTCCCATTTTCATGTTATTATTAGAAATAGCCCTTTACTGTTTCTTTTTGTACATTCACATTTCAATTTGCTGTTATTTTCCTTCAGCCTGAAGAAGTTTCTTTAATATATTTTATAAGGCAGGTCTACTGGTGAATTTTCTCAGTTTTTTTTTTTTTTGGGGGGGGGGGCAAAAATAATTTTGCTTTAATTTTTGAAAAGTATTTTCAATTATAATTTTGCCTTTTTTTTTTCTTTTGGCACTTGAAAAATTTTATCTTCTGGTTTGCATTGTTTCTAAAGATAGGTCTGCAATCATTCTGATCTTTTTACCCTGTATGTTTGTAAATTTTTACTTCCTCTGGCTGTTTGTAAAATTTTCAGTTTCTCTTAATGACTAGTTTCTAGCAGTTTTAAATGTATTTTAGCGTGATTTTTCTTTGTGTTAATCCTGCTTTGAGATTGTTGTGCCTAGATTTGCAGGCTTGTAAATTTTATAAAATATGGGAAAAGTTTGCCATTTTTCTTGAAATATTTTTCTTCCTCTCTCCTTCTGGGACTCTGTACGTGTGTGTTTGACCACTTGATAGTGTTCCACAAGTCAGTCTTTTTCCCCACTCTTTCTTGTGGTCATTGAGTTTGAATAGCTTCTGTTGCCTTCAAGTTACCTAATCTTTCCTATCCAGTGAAATTTTCATTTTAAAAACTGAATTTTTCAGCTTTGCCTCTTTTTTTATACTTTCCATTTCTCTTTTCCTTAAGTTCATATTTTCCTTTAAATCTTTTGAATATATTTTATCATAGCTCTTATAGTCCTTGTTTGCTAATTCCATCAAACCTATTGTTTTTTTCTGGCTAGTTTAGTTTTACTGTTGAGCTGTGATCTCTCTGGTATCTTCACTGAATACCTTGGAATTCAGTGAGGTGTCTCCACCCTGGGTCACCAGAAATCAGATCTCTTCCAGCCCTGTGTGTGATCTTTGGGAAATTTTTCAGCCTATGGTTCCTGGTAGTAGAATTTTCCCTAGTTGTTTTGTTATTTTGCTTGGTCTTGTGAATTCTTACCCTACGCATATGTAGCCAATGATTCAAGGGCAACCCTCTGGATTTCTGGCATTCTGGCATTCTTTTTATGTGTAACTCCCTTCTCTTCAGATCTCTGCCTTGCAGATCTCAGCCTCTGAATTTTGTTCTTTTCTCTCTAACTCAGTGATACCAAATTGCCTGCTTGGGTTTTCCCTTTCTGCCCTATAGTCTGGAAAGTGCCTCCAGGCAGAAAGCAGGGGTAATTGTAGAGTTTACCTCATTGGTTTCCTTTGTTTTACGCACCACAGTCTCACACTGTTATCCTATCTAGTGTCTGTTACAGAGTTGCTTTATGTATTTTGTCCAGTTTTCTAGGTGTTTATCAAGGGTTCACAAGTCTGTACTCCATGATAACTGATAGTGAAAGTCTTGAAGTTTTTAACCCAGGGCTGTGACTCCTGGGTGTAAATCACCATCTTATACAGTTTTTCACATCTGTGATTTTAATATTTTTATGATCTAAACTCAATTTTTTCCTAGGATTTGAAGTTGTGCAATATATATTCACAACAAAAATTCTTGCCATGTGTTTTAGTTTTCTTGGCTGCTCAAGCAAATATCATGCAATGGGTTGGTTTAAACAGTGGGAATTTATTAGCTCACAGTTTTGAAGCTAGGAGAAAGTTCAAATCAAGGCAACATCAAGGCAATGCTTTTTCCCCCAATGACGCGTTCTGGAGCTCGCTGCCAAGGATTTTTGGTCCTGGGCTCTTCTTGACAGTGTACATGGCGGCCTCTGTGTTCTCTTCTGGGCTCCGTTGAATTTCAGCCTCTTGCTCTCTGTGGCTTTCTCTCTGTCTGAATTTCATTGTCTTATAAAGGAGACTCCAGTAATAAAATTTTAAGACCCATCTTGATTGTGGTGGGCCACACCTTAACTGAAGTAATTTCATTTAAAAGTCCTTCTTACATTGGGTTCATAGCCACATAAATGGATTAAGTTTAAGAACATATTTTTCTGGGGTACATGCAGCTCTAAACCACCACACCATGTTTTTGCTTGTGTTGTTTTATACTCTATATTGAAATTATTATTATTATTTTTTAAAAGATTTTATTTATTTATTCATTTATCCCCCCCTTGCTGCTTGTGCTTGCTGGGTCAGCTAACCGCGCCGTGTGGGCGGGCCTGCCTTCACCAGGAGGCCTCGGGAACCGAACCCGGGGCCTCCCATATGGTAAACGGGAGCCCTACTGATTGAGCCACAGCCGCTTCCCATCTATATTGAAATTAATAAGACTTTAAATGTTATTTTCTAATTATGGCACTTAAATCACTTAACACATTTCTTAAAAATTTTTTTAAAAATATCAGCCCTTGGCAATAATTTGCTTTTTACTTAGTTCCCAGGTAAAATATAATCATGTCATATGTTTCATAATAATCATCTTTCTCCAGCTATTTGCCCCTGATTTCTTTCCTGCTTACAATCCCTATGGAAATTGGGAACATTATCACAACTTGTTCTTTAACAGTTTGATGGTGCAAGACTTAATAAATTGCTCTCAGTAACATTGCAAAAATAGTGGTTCCCATAAACCTTAGCTCACATCAAAATGACACTGATGCTGGTAACAAACATACCATATGGTACTTTGTGGCTAGGAAAAGCAGGTGTGTTAGCTGTTTTGATTAGCTGATTGCCCACTCAAGTTACCTTGCCTTTAATATAGCAATGTAAAAATCAACTTGCTGAAGAGCAGCTGTGCAACATAATCACTAGTGGTAGGCATGGAAAGAACTGAAGGCAGCCCTTCCAGAATAACATTAAGTACTTTATTGTGAGGTGCTGTGCTGGGTACTTGGCAGGCGTACTATCATGTAATTCTCATAATCTATGAGCTTGGCGTTATGATTATCCTGTTCTGCAAATGAAACTGGATCTAGGCAGCTGAGCATGGGGCTCCACTCTGACAAATTCACAGCCTCAAAAAAATAAAAGCCTTCAGTGCCAACAGATCATTGTTTCTCTGTCCAGGTCTCCACAAGTCTCTTCTCAATCCTGGTACACGTCATTAGCCAGCTGCCCAGACTAAATTTATCTGCATCTGTTATCATCCTGTTTCTCCTCTGATACAGTAAAGGAGCTGTCTGCCCCCCTTTGTAAGTCAAATCCCTGCCCCTGTGCCTTGGATTCCACCCAATCTAGCCTGTCTCAAAACACCTTACAATATTGTCGGTCCTCTTGCATTTTCCGCCTCTTTCAAAACGGGATTCTTTTTAATTTTCCTGATAATTTTCTATTAAAGTTTTATACAGAAAATTTGAAAAAGAAGCCGAGTATTCATATTAATGCTGTACTAGCTCTTTTCACTTGCCCATCCGTGCATCCATGTCTTTTTTTTTTTTTTTTTTATGCATTTGAAAATAAGTTGCACACACAGGTACATTTCCTCTCAAGTCTTAATTTGCATATCATTAAAGTTCAATATTTGTTTACAGGTTGTTTTTTTTTTTCTTTTGAGACAGTTATTTAATACATTCAATGAAATGAAAAAATTCCAGAGTTCTAACAAATACATACACCTGTGCAATCCAAACCCCCAAGAGGGGAGATGCAGGGCATAACCTTTACCAAGAAAACTACCTCATGTCCCTTTCCAGGAAATCCCACTCCCAGAGGGGACCCTTGCTCTGTTATTTTTCCCACAATTGATTTTGCCTGTCCTATAATAACTTCATATAAATGAATTATACAGTATATACTATTTTATGAAAGACATTTTCATCATTTGTTTTGAAGATTTACCCATGTATCAGTAGTTCATTCCTTTTTATTGCTGAATATTACTCTTTGAATGTCTGTTCCCAGTTTGTTTCTTCATTTTCCTATTAATAGGTAACTAGCTGTATCCAGTTTTTTACTTTTATGAATAAAGTTGCTATGAACATGGTAGAAGTCATTTTGTGGTCATGTGAATACCTGTGAATGGAATTGCTGGGTCATAAAGTGGGTCTACTTTAAGTTTAATAAATGGCCAGACATTTTATCAAAAGTTCTTATGTTATTTAACACTCCCATCAACAGTGTTTGAGAGTTTCGTTGCTCCACATCGTTGTCAACATTTGGTGTTGCCAATCTTTAATTTTAGCCATTCTGGTGAGTGTTATAGAATGCAATTTTATTATTGATTTTTAATAACAAATCAATTTCATTAAAACATATTAATAAGCAGAATTCATCTAGAGAGTACAATCAATGGTATTTGCTATAATCACATAGTTGTGTGTTCATCACGTCATCATTAGAGCATTTTCATAATTTCAATAATAAACATAAAACTGACGAGAAAATTCCTCACCTCAATCCTTATATACATAGCTGTACATAACTGCTGTTTCTGGCTGTTATATCCAAAGTGTACAGTCAATGGCCTTTAGTATAATCACAATGTTTCACATTTATCTTCTCAGAAATCTAGAACAATTTCAGTACTCCAAAAAGAAAGACTCCACACCCCTTAGCATTCCTTCCTCAGACCTACATAACCACTAATCTTTCATCTTTATAAATTGACTTATATAGACATTTTATATAAGTGTAATCATACAATATCTACTATGTGTCTGGTCTCCTTCACTTAGTATAATGTGTGTTGTTTTTTGTCTGATATTAACATTTTGTGCTATTGACTTACATTTGTTCAGCTTCAAAGAAAAATGGTCTTATATATGCAATTCTACCCATATTCATATTTCATGAAATGTATTTCACATAATATATTTAGTTCATAATAAGACAATCATACTGTATTTGTCCTTTTGTGTCTGGCTTACCTCACTCAACATAATGTCCTCCAGGTTTATCCATGTTGTCATATGTTTCACTACTTCATTTCTTCTTACCAGTGCATAATCCATGTGTGTATACTCCACAATTTGTTCATTTATAAGTTGATGGACACCTGGGTTATTTCCAACTTTCGGCAATCATGAATAGCACTGCTATGAACATCGGTGTGCAGATGTCTGTTCGTGTCACTGCTCTCAGTTCTAGGTATATACCTAGCAATGGTATTGCCAGGTCCTATGGCAAGTCTATATTCAACTTCCTTAGGAACTGCCAAACAGTCCTCTGGCTGTACCGTTCTACATTCTCACCCACAGTGAATAAGCGTTCCTATCTCCACATACTCTCCAACATTTACAGTTTTCTGACTTTTTCACAGCAGCTAGTCTAATTGTGGAATGGTATTTCATTGTAGTTTTGATTTGCATTTCCCTAATCACTAGTTATGTTGAACATTTTTTCATGTGTTTCTTTACCATTTGTATTTCTTCTTTGGACAGTTGTCTTTTCAAGTCTTTTGTCCATTTTTTAATCGGATAGTTTTTTTATTGTTGAGTTGTGTGGTCTTATATATCATGGATATTAAACCCTTGTCAGATAGGTGATTGCCAAATATTTTCTCCCTTTGAGTCAATTGCCTTTTCACCCTTTTGACAAAGTCCTTTGAGATGCAAAGTGTTGAAGTTTGAGGAGGTCTCGTTTATCTATTTTTTCTTTTGTTGCTTGTGCTTTGGGGGTAGGGTTTAAGAAACTATCACCTACCACAATATCTTGAAGATATTTTCCTACATTTTCTTCGAGTTTTATGGTGGTTTTTATGTTTAAGTCCTTGATCCATTTTGAGTTAATTTTTGTATAAGGTGTGAGATAGGGATCTTCTTTCTTTCTTTTGGATATGGCTATTCAGTTCTTCCAGCACCATTTGTTGAATAGTCTGTTCTGGCCTGGCTGGGTGGGCTTAATAGCCTTGTCAAAAATCGCTTGACTGTAGATGTGAGGGTCTATTTCTGAGTTCTTGATTCGGTTCCATTGGTCAATCTGTTCTTATGCCAGTACCATGCTGATGGAGAGAAATGAAAAGTCAATATGTTTTCATTTTGGATTTCTGAAAACTATTTACAAATGAGAGCAAACGACACTGGAGAAATCCTGAGGACCATGGTCTGCAGGGTCCCAAGGAGATGATTGAGATGGATAGGGGATCACTGAGTAACACTGACTGAATACTCAGCACCTGCCTGACGCCAGCCCAGGGAACTGAAGCTTTGCCAAAGCAGAGCGGCCGGAGCATGGAAGAAATGGTGCACCTTGCCTGCCAGGAGGCATCACATGTCTTAAGGGTTTGTCGATTTTATTGATCTCAGAGAACCAACTTTTGGTTTTGTTGATTCTCTCTGTTGTTTTTTTGTTCTCGATTTCATTCATTTCTGCTCTGATCTTTACTATTTCTTTCTTTTGGCTTGGTTTGGAATTAGTTTGCTGTTTTTTTTTCCTAGTACCTCCTGGTGTGCAGTTAGGTCTTCGACTTTAGCTCTTCTTTTTTAATGTAAGCATTGAGGGATATAAATTTCCCTCTTAACACTGCCTTTGCTGTATCCCATAGGTTTTGATATGCTGTGTTCTCATTTTCACTCGTCTCGAGATATTTACTGATTTCCTTTGCAATTTCTGCTTTGACCCACTGATTAATCAAAAGTATGTTGTTTATTATCCATGTATTTGTGAATTTTCCCTTTTCTGTATGTTATTGATTTCCAGCTTCATTCCGTTATAATCATAGAAAATGCTTTAATTGATTTCAATCTTTTTAAATTCATTGAGACTTGTCTTGTGACTCAACATATGGTCTATCTTGGAGAAAGATCCATGAGCACTTGAAAAAGAATGTATATCCTGCCATTTTGGGGTGTCTGTTAGGTCTAGTTTGTTTATCATATTATTCAAGTTCTCTGTTTGTTTATCCTCTGTCTAGATGTTCTATCCAATACTGAGAGTGGTGTATTAAAGTCTCCAACTATTATTGTTGAGACATCTATTTCTCCCTTCAGCTTTGCCAGTGTGTGCCTCGTGTATCTTGGAGCACTCAGGTTAGGTGCATAAATATTTAGTATAATTATTCCTTCTTGGGGAATTGCCCCTTTTATTAATATATAATGACCTTCTTCATCCCTTTTAACAGTTTTATATTTTCAAATCTATTTTGTCTGATATTAGTATCACTACTCCAGCTCTTTTTGGGTTACTGTTAGCATGGAATATCTTTTTCCAACCCTTCACTTTTAACCTGGTTGTTTCCTTATGTCTGAGGTGAGTTTCTTGTAGACAACATATAGATGGCTCATATTTTTTAATCCAGTCTATCAGTCTATGTCTTTTGATCGGGGAGTTCAATCCATTAACATTCAATGTTATGACTGTAAAGGCTTTACTTACTTCATCCATTTTGTCCTTTGGCTTTCTGTTGTTATATCGTACTACTGTCTGTCTTTTTACTCTTTAATTTACCCTTCCTAATAATCTACATTTCTGCACTCTTCTCCAAGTCTTTCACCCTTGTTTTTTCCTTTCAGGCTGCAGCACTCCCTTTAGTATCTCTTGTAATTCTGGTCTTTTAGTAACATATTCTATCAGTTTGTGTTTGTGAAGACTTTGAACTCCCCTTCATTTTTGAAGGACAGCTTTGCCAGATACAGAATTCTTGGCTGGCAGTTTTGCTCTTTCAGTACCTTAAATACTTCCTTCTCACCTCCATGGTTTCTGATGAGAGGCCAGCACTTAATCTTATCAAGTTTCCCTTGTATGTGATGCTTTGATTTTCTCTTCCTGCTTTCAAAATCTCTTTATCTCTGATATTTGTCATTCTGAATAGTAGGTGTCTCGGGGTAGGCCTGTTCATGTTTATTCTGTTTGGGATGCATTGTCCTTCTTGGATATTGATATTTATATCTTTCATAAGGGTAGGGAAGTTTTCAGTCATTATTTTCTCAAATATTCTTTCTGACCCTTTTCCATTCTCTTTTCCTTCTGGGACACCAATAATACGAATGTTTGTGTGTCTTGCGTTGTCCTTCAATTCCCTGAGATCCTGTTCCATTTTTTCCATTCTCTTCTCTTTCTGTTCTCCTGTCTTTTCCAGTTCAGAAGTTCTGTAACACCTGTCAGCTGAAATGAGTAGGGGGTTTATCCCCACTGAATATCTTGGGGGTGGGGGAAGGGGGCCCTTCCCTGCAGCCAGGAGGTTTAGTAACACAGCTTGTTTCAGCTTCCTCATCTCTCTGTCTCCCACTCTCCTGGGAGTTGTGAAGCACTGTCCTGGTCTGCTGACCCCAAAAACAGGTCCCTGAGGCAGCCTTTGGCTGTTTCTCCATTGTTTTTATGAGAGTTGTGCCTTTGCCTAATATGTCACCATATTCCCACCATCACTGTGATTTTAATCTGCATGTCTCTGATGTCCAGTGACATTGGACACCCTTTCACATGCTTATTGGCCATTCATATATCTTTCCATAAAATGTTCATTCAAATGTTTTTGTTTCTTGTTTTTTTTTTAAGTTTTTGAGTTGTAATTCTTTTTTTAAAAACAATTTGTTGAAGGATATCATTCATACATGAACATACATAAGCAATAAGTGTATAGTGAAAGTTGTGAACTTCCAAAACAAACATGCATAACATCATATGGGCTCCCATATAACACCCCACCACAAATACCTTGCATTGTTGTGAAACATTCGTAACAAATTATGAAAGAGAATTGCCAAAATATTACTACTAACTATAGTCCTTATCTTAACATTTCGTGTATATCCCCCCCATCCCACCTTATAATTTTTTGTTGTTCATAAAGCATATAATTTATCTAAAGTGTGCAATCTGTGGCATTTGACATAATTACCAACTTGCACATTCATCACTTCAATCAATATTAGAGCATTTTCATTACTCCAAAATTAAAAAAAAAATTTTAAAAACCCACTATCGTACCTGTATTAGTCAGCCAAAGGGGTGCTAATGTAAAATACCAAAAATGGGTTGGTCTTTATAAAGGGTATTTATTTGGGGTAGAAGTCCACAGATACCAGGCTATAAAGCATGAGTTTCTTCCCTCACCAGTCTTGCCACGTGTTGGAGCAAGACAGCTGCCGACGTTTGCCAGGGTTCAGGCTTCTTGGGTTCCTCTCTTTCCAGGGCTGCGTTTCTCTCCGGGCTTAGCTCCTCTGTTTCCTCCACAAGGTCAGCTGTAGACTATCAGGTGAAAGGCTCACTTCTCTTCTCGTGGGGCCTTCTCTCCAGCATCAAAACTCCAACTTCAGAACTGCTACTCAAAACCTGATCCCTCTGTCCTTTGCCTTGCCTTTTATATTCGATTCCCCACCCACCAAGGGGTGGGGCTCAACGCCCTACTGATGTGGCCCAGTCAACGCCCTAATCATAACTTAATCATGCCCAGATTAACAGACCAGTTTACAAGCATGATCCAATTATATTTTTGGAATTCATAATTACATCAAATTGCCAAATGGCTACAGTACCCATATGTTAGTGCTACTAATTACAAATCCTATGATACGCTTTCACCATTTCCATTCATTTCCAAACATTTCCAAACAACTTTTTTTTTTTTTTTTTTTTTTAAACCAATTCTGCACAAACCAAACCTCAGCTTTCCATTCCCTAACCACATTCTTTTCTCTGGTGACTTATATTCTAGCTATTAATTCCTTGGATTTGTTCATTATATTTACTTCATAATAGTGAAATCATACAATATTTATCCTTTTGTGCCTGGCTTGCTTAACACAATGTCCTCCAGGTTCATCCATGTTGTCATATGCTTCATGACTTCATTTCTTTCTTACAGCTGAATAATATTCCATCATATAAACACTACAGTTTGTTTATCATTCATTAGTTGATGGATACCTGGGTTGTTTGGCAATTGTGAATAATGCTGCTATGAACATCGGTGTGCAGGTGTCTGTTTGTGTCACTACTCTCAGTTCTTCTGGATATATATATCTAGTAGCGATATTACCAGGTCCCATGGTAGATCTATATCTAACTTCCTTAGGAACTGCCAAACAGACTTCCACAGTGGCTGCACCATTCTACGTTCCCACTAACAGTGACTAAGCATTCCTATCTCTCTACATCCTCCAACATTTGTCATTTTCTGTTTTGTTAGTAGTCGCCATTCTAGTAGGTGTGAAGTGATATCTCATTGTAGCTTTGATTTGCATTTCCCTAATAGCCAGTGATGCTGAGCATTTTTTCAGGTTTTTTTTTTTTTCCGTTTGTATTTTTTCTTTAGAAAAATGTTTATTCAGGTCTTTTGCCCATTTTTAAATCAGGTCATTTGTCTTTATATTGTTGAATTGTAACATCTCTTTATGTATCATGGATATTAGACTCTTGTCAGATGTGTGCCTTCCAAATATTTTCTCCTATTGAGTAGGCTGCCTTTTTACCCTCTTCACAAAGTCCTGTGAGGTGCAGAAGTATTTAATTTTGAGGATTTCCCAATTATTTCTTTTATTGCTCGTGCTTAGGGTGTAAGATTTAAGACACCCCCACCTACTACAACGTCCCTACATTATCTTCTAGGAGTTTTATGGTCCTGGATGTTATGTTTAGGTCTTTAATCCATTTTGAGTTGATTCTTGTATAGGGAGTGAGATAGGGGTCCTCTTTCTTTTGGTTATGGATATCCAGTTCTCCTAGCACCATTTATTGAAGAGACTGTTTGGTCCCAGAAAAGTGGACTTGGTAGGCTTACCAAAAATCAGTTGACCATAGAGGTGAGGGTCTATTTCTGAACTCTCAATTTGATTCCACTGATCATTGATCCATTCCATTATGCCATTACCATGCTGTTTTGACCAAAGTAGCTTTATAATACACTTCAAGTTCAGGGAGCATGAGTCCTCCGACTTCGCTCTTTTTTCAAAAATGTTTTCGTCTATTTGGGACCCCTTTCTCTTCCAAATAAATTTGGTAATTGACTTTTCTATTTCTGTAAATTAGGCTATTGGAATTTTGGTTGGTATTGCATTAAATCTATAGGTCATTTTGGGTAGAAATGACATCTTCATGATGTTTAGTCTTCTACATCTTTGAACACTGAATGTCCTTCTGTTTGTTTAGATCTTCTTTGATTTCTTTTAGCAGTGCTTTGTGGTTTTCTGACTACAGATCCTTTACATTCCTGTTTAGATATTTGAGTCTTTTTTTGCTATTGTAAATGGAATTTTTTTCTTGATTTCTTCCTCAGCTTGTGTATAGAAACGCTACTGATTTTTTGTGTGTTGATCTTGTATCCTGCCACTTTACAGAACTCATTTATTAGCTCTAATAGCTTTGTTGTAGATATTTTGGGATTTTCTAAATATAGGATCATGTTATCTCTGAATAGTGAGAGTTTTACTTTCTCTTTTCCAATTTGGATGCCTTATTTTTTCTTGCCTATTTCTTTAGCTAGAATTTCTAGCACAATGTTGAATAACAGTGGTGACAGTGGATAACCTTGTCTTGTTCCTGATCTTAGAGGGAAAGCTTTCAACTTCTTCCCATTGAGTATGATGTTGGCTGTGGGATTTTCATATATGCCCTTTATTATGCTGAGGAACTTTCCTTCTATACCTATCTTTTGAAGTGTTTTTAATCAAGAAAGGATAGTGGATTTTGCCTAATGATTTTTTGCATCAATCAAGATGATCGTGTGGTTTTTCCCCTTGATTTAATAATGTGGTATATTATGTTAATTGGTTTTCTTATGTCGAACCACCCTTGCATACCAGGAATAAAACCCACTTGATCGTAATGTATGATTTAATATGCTGTTAGATTTGATTTGCAAGAAATTTGTTGAGAATTTGTGAATCTATGTTCATCAGAGAGATTGGTCTGTAATTTTCTTTTTTTGTAGTATCTTTTTCTGACTTTGATATTAGGGTGATGCTGGCTTCATAAAATGTGTTGGGTAATTTTTCCTCCTCTTCAATTTTTTGGAAAAGTTTAAACAGGATTGGCATTAATTCTTCTTGGAATGTTTGGTAGAATTCACCTGTGAAGCCATCTGGTCATGGGCTTTTCTTTGTTGGAAGATTTTTGATGACTGATTCATTCTCTTTGCTTGTGGTTGATTTGTTGAGTTCCTGTATTTCTTATAGACTCAATGTAGGTTGTTTGAAGATAGTCTCCTAAATTTTCTTCTAAAGACTTGATAGTTTCAGCTTTTACATTTAGGGCCATGATCCATCCCAAATGAAAATTTGTTTTTTGCTGTGAGGTGGGGTCATGGTTTATTATTTTTCTAAAATGTTTCCTTTTCTTTTTCTCTCAAGTGTTTTGACACCTTTAGGGACAATCAGATGACCCTTTAAGTGTAGGTCTATTTCTGAATTCTCTTTTCTGTTCTGTTGACTACCTGTCAATACTTTAACCAGTACTACACTGTTTTGCTTACTATAACTTTATAGTAAATCTTGAAGTCCAGTTGTGAGAGTATTCCAACTTCTTCTTTTTTTTTTTTTTTTTTTTTTGTAAGATTGCTTTTCTTCTAGGTTCCTTGCATTTCCTTGTAAATTTTTGAGTTGCTTTATCAACTTATACACACATGCACAAAATATAAGTTTGCTGGATTTTGATAGAGGTATTGTAGCAGTTTGATATTGTTTATGAATTCCAAAAATAGATATTGGATTATGTTTATAAACTGGTCTGCTCCTCTGGGCATATTAGATTATATTGGATTCAGAAGTTTCACTGTTACTTGGTTAAATAATGATTAAGGCTTTGATTGGGCCAAGTCAGTAGGAAGTAGAGCCCCTGTCCCCTTGGTGGGTGGGGACTCACAGAGAAACTGCACCTCAGAGAAGGGAGATTGGAGTTTTGATTCTGGAGCCCAGGAAGTAAGCACACAGAGGAGTTTGGTCATGAGGAAAGAGAGAAGGTCAAGAGGGAAGAGAGACAAGCTGTTCACCTAACAGTTCACAGCTGGCCTTGTGAAGAAAGCAGAGCAGCTGAGCCCAGAGAGAAACAAGCTCCAGGAGAGAGATGAGACTTATCCCAGACTACAGATGATATTGGAAGAAGCTGGGACCATGGAGCCTTAAGAGGAAGAGGAAGGCTGAATGCCATTGGCCATCTTATTCCAACATGTGGCAACAGACTTTGGTGAGGAAAGTAACTTAATGCTTTATGGCCTGATAACTGTAAGCTTCTACCCCAAATAAATACCCTTTTATAAAAGCCAACAGATTTCTGGTATTTTGCATCAGCACCCCTTTGGCTGCCTAATACGGGTGTTGAATCTATAGATGAATTTGGAAAGAATTGATGTCTTGATAATATTGAATCTTCAAATCCATGAACAAGAGGTAGCCATTTATTTAGGTCTTCTTTAGTTTCTTTCAACAATGTTTTATGTTCAGCTTGTGGGTCTTGAACATTCTTTGTTAAATTTATTCCTAAGTATATTAGGTTTTATGATATATTGTAAGTGGAAGATTATTTAAACTTCATTCTCCAATAATTACTGCTAATATATAAAAATATAATTCATTTTTGTGTAGTAGCTTTGTATTTTGTGATCTTATTCAGTGCACTTAAAGGAGTTGTATAGATAATTTAAGATTTCCTATGTAAGCAATCCTTTCATCTGCTGATAGAATTTTACGCCTTCCTTTTGGGTTTAAAATTGGTGCAGATGCTGGCGACTCCCACATACAGACATGGGTGCTTTTCCTAATATAACCTTCAGTCACTTTATTTTATGCAAAACCAGATTCAGCTGCCTTTGCCAGGGCACCTCTTTTCTCCTAAGTATCTGGTATAACATTTTGGAGAAATTTGACCCCTCCTTCGGTTTTGATACACTGTTAGTTGTCATGTTCTGGTCCTTTTCCCCTCATTTATCGCTCCCTGCTTACAAGTGGAATATGTAATGGTACCTCCCACCAACAGAGCAGTAATGGCCAGCCTATGTGGGTCCTGACTTTACTCAGATGGACAGAACAGATAGAATGCTAATAACCTACTAACTCGTTATACTGCAAAGACACAGAAAAAGGACAGAACAGATAGAATGCTAATAATCTGGTAACTCGTTGTTATACTGCAAAGACACAGAAAAACTAATAGAGTCACATCAAATCTTTTGTAACTAAGTGCAACTTCTATACATTTGTTCATTCAAAAAGTGTCTATTGAACACCTGCTATATGCCTTGGAGTTTTTAGCCATCCGGAATTCAGTAGAACAAATCAGCAGCACTTTCCTTTGTGGAGGTTACATTCTACCACAAAGAGAACAAGAAAATATTGTGTCAGGCAGTGAGAGCAGCTGTGGAGGTGGAGGAGTATCTTTTACTAATTTATTCAGGATGGTCTGGAAAACCCTCTTTAATAGGGTGAAGTTTGGGGGAACAAGCCTTACAGATAGCAGGGAGAAAAGTGTTTCCAGGCAGACCAAACAATAGAAGAAAGGCCCGAGGCATCAAAGAGCAAGCCAGCCAGCACAGTGGCTGGGACAAACAGGGTGGTGCAGAGGAGGCCAGAGGTGCATCGAGCTAGCCTGGGGGTGGGCTGGGGGGGATCAAGCAGGGTCCTGGAGTGCTGGAAAAGAAGAATAAAACAGGCCTGCTTTATAGTGGTGTAAGTATTCCCACTAGCTCCAACTTGAAGCTGCCCACATCAGGTCAACCAGCTCTCAAAATTCCTGAAAATTTAGCAGTCAGCTCTTGTGAGCTGGCAGGAGCTATCTCCAGCGGTCCACTGAGGTAGGGCCTTGTAGACCACTGTAAAGATTTTAAAAGATGGCGGCAAGGGGCTTTAGAGAAATAACGTCAGACTAAGGTTTTAACCGACTCAATCTGACTCCTGGCTTGAAAGTATTAATTATTGTTCATGTAATCATTGAGCTACAAACTCATGGCTTATAAAGTTTTGTTTGGTTTACATAGTGTTGCACTGCACATTGCTTTAACTTTAAAAAAAAATTTAATTGCCAGTATTAAAAATTTAGAGAAATTTCATAAAATATGTTTTTCTGGATTTTCTTAGAAAATAAGAGATGGTAGTCCCTCCTGGCATTAACTGGTTGAAGCTGAGCAGTAGCTGTCATTTACAGATAGGGTATGCATTTTCTATTTTGACATAGTTCTCACCAGTCCCTATTATACCCCTGAAGTTGAGTTACTGTTATCTGGCTTGCACAGTTTTGTTTTTTTGTTTTGTTTTGTTTTGTTTGCAATTGTGGACGTGAAGAAAATAAACTATTTCTTCTGCCCAACTGAGAGGTGAGAGAGGGCTGTGAGATTGAAGAAAAACTGAACAGCATATTTCTTTGCAGACATGATGACTACTCTGCTGTTTAATATACAAATAAAATATATATGCTTTGGAGACACACAACACACCATTATGAAACAAACCATAGTAGGAACTATGATAGGATTTGGAAAGATGCATGATTTTTATTTTATTTTATTTCTAAACAATTTATTGAAGTATATCATTCATACATGAACATACGTAAACTATAAGTGTCCAGTAAACATCACGAACTTATAAAACAAACATGCATAACATCATACAGGGGTCCCCCACATCACCCCCCCACAAATACCCTGCATCGTTGTGAAACATTTGTTAACAAATCTTGAAAGAGCATCGTCAAAGTATTACTACTTACTATAGTCTGTATCTTCCTCTCCTATACATTTTTTTAAAGGATTTATTTATTTATTTACTTTTATCCATTTTTACCCTCACACCCATTTTTGCTGTTTTTGTGTCCATTCATTGGGCAACTCTGTGTCTGTTTCCTGCCCTCTTTCATCATCCTTCTCCTCCTGTCTTCACTGGGATTCAATCCTCAGAACCTCCGATGTGGGACAGAGGTGTCCTACTGCCTACACCACCTTAGTTCCTGTTTTTTCGGTGCTTCTCATCTTGGCTCTCCCTTGTGTCACTCTCCTGTTATGTCGTCATCTTGCAGCATGGCTCGTGGGGCCTGGCGGTTCACCTGCTCGCGGGACCTGGCAGCTCACATAAATCTTAAAAAAAAAAAAAAAAAAAAGAATATTAATGAAACCAAAGAATTAAAAAATATAGTGCCCATGAGTCACAGCCTAAGAAATAACTTATTTTTATATTTTGAAAAGAAGTCTTGATACGTTTAATATGCATTGATCAAAGTTTGAAAGCCTGGGTAAGATAATTGTTTTGCAGTGCTTGATGTTAATTTTGGATTATTTTTCCCACAAAATAAATCCAGTTTCAAGGATGTGCAACTCAAGTCTATTCGTTGCCTCATCTGGAAGGAATTTATAAAAACAAGTCAAAACCCTTCGTGGAAAGAGAAGTTGACACCATCAACTAGACAACCTCCTGGCGTGAGCTGTAGGTAGTGTAATGCTTTGCTAGGTGAGCTGGGTGCACAGTACAGGTGTCTGCTGCATTACACAGAGGTTAGGTGAGAACGATTTGTGGACTGTTGGAAGATATCAGCTTGTTCACGTCCCCCAAGAGGGAAATCCACTGCTACTTTTCCCCCACCCCCCACTGTTGCCTTGGATTGGCTTCTTTAGCTGGTAATAGGACCCACCGAGATTCTTGGGCCATGGCACACACACGTGATCCAATTCTCTTATTCTTGCTACAGTTGGCTCTCTGGGACAAGCTCTTTAGCAGGGAATCATTTGGCACACAATCTTACAGGGAATCAATTTCTAGATATTGAAAGAGCGGCCCTAAATATGAGCACATTCCCACAAGTATGTATTGAAGACTGAATTCTAAAATTGGTTTTTTGATACCAAATCTTATGAAAGAGGATTAGCATTGATGTTGTGAATGAGAAGCTGCAAATGAAACTTCCTAAATTGCAGTGTAACATGATACTGTGAACAAAATAGGATAAGACTACCTATCAAATATCACAAGAAAAGTTACTGAAAATATAAAAATCAGGAAGCAAAGATTTGTTGGCCGGTGCTGTTAGCAGAGACTTCTCCATTTCCATCCTAATGTTCTCCTCCTGTGAAACGAGCTCCATGGATGGAACTCCAGGCCTCTCTCCGTCCTTTTATCATCCAACTCCTGGGCATCTTATTTAATTGTCAGAGTTGGGAAAAACAGCTGAGCATGCTTGACTTACCTCCAGCTTTCCTTCTTCTAGGAATGAGCATTCTAGGTTGAAAACCTTAACTCTCAGGATTCTTAGACATTGGGAGGCCTACTCAAGGTCAGCACTGCCCGGGATTGGGGAAGCCAGTCTGTTTCCTTCTGGGGTTCGATATTAGGTCAACCAACCCACAAGGCACACGTTGTCCTCCAGCCTCAGTAACAAGTGATATATTGGCTGCCTCCGTTTCTGTTTTGATTTGTACTTCTCAACTTGCCCTAAGCTGAGTGGAGAAGGTTGCTATTTACTGGGAAGGGGCCCCAAAATTTGGTATATTTACTAGGAGCATTGAGAAATCAAAGAAAACTTTGAGGAGGAAGATTTTGAGAGGATCTTTTTGTGCAGCCAGGACATGCAGCTGTGGGTCTTGGACTTTAGGTGGGGGAGCAGGGATGTATTGACTTTACTGCTTTCTAGAGGCTTCTTTTATTTAGGTCAAGCAGATTTTTATACTTTTGCCTTTGCTTCTAACTTCCACGAGCTGGGAATGAAGCTCTAAGGTGTCATGTGGTATTTTGGGTTTGACAGGTGACTGCGTCTTGTGACGGCTGCGGCCAGACTGTGGTTGGGTATCAGACCACAGTGTGAGGGGCCACAGGGCTCGCTGTGCCTCAATTGAGACAAAAGTCCCGTGGTAGGGAAGCGAGAGCTTTACAAGTGGCCAGAAAAATAATTCCACTTTAAAGCTGCAAGGCAGCTGGGTTCTCTTGTCCACTTCTAGCTTTGTACAGTTAGGTATAGGGCCTGGCCTGGTTTGGTGGCCTAGGTTGGCTGTCCCAAATTCTGTTCCTCTTTCAGGATCAAGGAGGGCACTACTGAGGGACAAGCTGACCTTGAATTCGTGTGGCATTGCCCAGACTTTAACACTCACCCTCCTGCCGCAGAATCTCAGGCTGGCTCAGAATATGTTAGTATCTTAAGGTCCAACCTGATTTGGTTGCTGAGACAAATAGGAGATGGGGATCCTTATTAGCAGGAAAGCGCCATTTCAGTGCCTTCAGATAGACTAAATGGCATGTTTACAGACATGCTCTGTGCCTGCAGTGGTTTGTCTTTAATATTTCCATTTGCTCAGGAAAACGGGGAGAAACCAGAGGGGTCTGAAAAGGTGGCTTCAGTTTTACTATCAGTCACAGGAACAGGGGAAGGTTAACAACAAAGGAAGATAGGCTGATTCAGGTGGAGGAAGAGAGTTGGGGTTTTGTTTGTGTTGTTTTTGTTTTATGGAAAAAAAAAAGTATGAAAAGGAAAAGGGCATGTAGAAGGGGGCCTTAGAGCAATAAGCAAGGGAAAAAAGAAGTCTTCAGATTCTAACTGCTCTTAAAAAGGGAAAGGTGCCTGGGCCCCAGTGAAATCTAACAGGACCGAGAGCGAGCTAGAAAGTGCCCCCAAGGAGCCCCGGAGATGGAGAGGCAGCTTCTCACAGCCACCAGTCCACGTCCACAGCAGCTGGGCAGCTCTCCTTCAAGACTGCGGCAGTCATGCCAGTGGTCACAAAACATCTGGGCAGACTCGAGAGGAAACAGGCGTGGGATAGTGAAAGCGTTTTTAGGGCCATTTCCCTGGGGTGCCCAGTGCAGATGGAGGTGCAGGTGTTGCCTTTGCTCTAAGGGCTTAAAGCCATGAGTTCATGGAAGTAGCATCATCAGGAAGGGCAAGGAAAGATGGAAGGAATCTAGGAATGATGATTGGAGAACAAATCCAGGCTTTGGTAACTGTTCATCTGACCAGAGACATCTCCTGGGTGGATTTTCCATGTTATTGAGAGTAAGGAAGATAAAACTGGTTTGAACAAGGCATCCAGACCTTGTTATTTCTTCTCTCTTTCTATGCTAGACCTCACGAGACAAATCAAGATGGTTATATAATTCTTTAAAAATAACTTTATTTCAAATTAAAAAAAATAAAATAACAGAAAAATGCAGCTCAACAGGTAATAGCAGCATTGCTCCTAAAAAAGTTCTTTCCAGGCACTTATCTAAATCCAAATTCTAATTCAACTGTTCCTCTAGTGTTCAGAAAGATACACAGATCAACACGATTAGTTAAATGACACAGTCAAATGTCCTTATTAAAAAAAACGGGAAAAAAATGCTTAATCTTTATCATATCCCACAAAGCCAAATCCCATATTCCTTTTTTACCTTTAGCATTAATATAGCACCAACTTTGCTTTTGCTGCAAAAACACTACAATGTTGTTAATTATAGTCTATAAATTATATTAGTTATATTTTCCCATGTATCAGCACATTCTTAACATGTCGTATAAGAACATTCCTGTATTTATATTATTAACCGCAAGCCACATCTACTGCCAAAATCAGTTATACATTCCCTATATTATCCTTCAGCCGTCCTGCAATTAACATTATTCTCCCTAGACTACTTGTTTCAGCCACAATCATATCCATAAATCAATAGTGTTTGTTACATTTATTATAATGTGTTACCATCAAGTCCAACTATTACCACATATTTACATTTGACCTTATTAAACATTCTACATATATACAGCATCGTCTTCCCCTTCTTGTCCCATATTCCATCTCCCACCAGCCTATACTTCATAGTCCATAAGTCTACTCATTATATTCAGTTTATATCTGTGAGACTATACAATATTCACCTTTTGTGGCTGGCTTATTTCACTCAACATAATATCCTCAAGGTTCCTCCATGTCATGTCATCATGTGCTTCCCCAAATGATTTCTTCTTACAGCTGAATAATATTACATCGTATGAATATGCCACATCTTTTTCATCCATTTATTGGTTGACAGGTTGTTTCCAACTTTTACAATTGTAAATAATACTGCTATGAATATCAATGTGCAAATATCTGTTTGCATCCTTGCTTTCAATTCTTCTGAATATATTTCTAGTAGCAGGATTGCTGGATCATATGGAAGTTCTATATTTAGTTTCCTGAGGAATTGCCAAATCATCTTCCACAGAGGTTGCACCACTTTACACTCCCACCAATAGTGAAGGAGTGTTCCTATTTCTCCACATCCTCTCCAGCACTTGTAGTTTGCTTTTTTTTTTTTTTTTTTGATAATGGCCATTCTGTATGGTGTGAAATGATATCTCATTGTTGTTTTGACCTGCATTTCCCTAATAGCAAGTGATGTTAAAAATATTTTCATGTGTCTTTTGGCCATTTGTATTTCTGCTTCAGAAAAATGTCTATTCAATTCTCTTGCCCATTTTTAAAATTGAGTTGCTTGTTGTTTTGTTGTCTCATTGCATGATCTTTTTATATAACATGGAGATCAATCCCTTATCAGATATATGGTTTCTGAAGATTTTTTTCCCCATCGAGTTAGCTATCTTTTCATCTTTTTAACAAAATGATTTGTAATACAAGTGCTTAATTTTGAGGAGGTCCCATTTATCTATTTTTTCTTTTGTTGTTCATGCTTTGGGTGTAAGGTCCAAGAAACCACCACCTACTACAAGATCTTGAAGATGTTTCCCTACATTTTCTTCTAGGAGTTTTATGGTTCTAGTTTTTATATTTAGAACCTTGGTCCATTTGGAATAAATTTTTGTATAAGGTGTGAGCTAAGGGTCCTCTTTCTTTCCTTTACATGTGGATATTCAGTTTTCCAAGCACCATTTGTTGAATAGGTTGCTCTGACCCAGTTGAATGGGTTTGACAGCCTTGTCAAAAATCACTTGACCATAGATATGAGGGTCTATTTCCAAACTCTCAATTCGATTCCATTAGTCAATCTGTCTTTATGCCAGTACCATGTTGTTTTTACCACTGGAGCTAAGTAACATGCTTTAAAGTCTGGAAGTGAGAGTCCTCCAACTTTGTTCTTTTTACAGATACTTTTGATTATTTTGGCACCCTTACCCTTCCAGATAAATTTGATAACTGGCTTTTCCAATTCTACAAAGAAAGGGTGCTGATGCAAAATACCAGAAATCTGTTGGCTTTTATAAAGGGTATTTATTTGGGGTAGAAGCTTACAGTTACTGGGCCATGAAGCATAAGTTACTTCCCTCACCAAAGTCTGTTGCTACATTTTGGAGCAAGGTGGCTGCTGGTGACTGCCAATGTCTGCCAAGAATTCAGGCTTCCTGGGTACCTGTCTTCCTGGGGCTTGTTTCTCTCCCGGCTCAGATGCTCTGCTCCTCTGTGTGCTTACTTCCTGGGCTCTAGCTCAAAAATTCCAACCTCCCTTCTCTGCCGTGAGGTTTCTTTGTGAGTCCCTGCCCACCAACGGGGTGGGGACTCAATGTCCTACCGATGTGGCCCAATCAAAGCCTTCATCATTATTTAATCACGTAAAAGTGAAACCTCTGAAGCCAATATAATCTAATATGGCCAGAGGCATAGACAGGTTCACAAACATAATCCAATATGTCTTTTTGGAATTTATAAACAATATCAAACTGCTACACTATCTATCTGCAGTTTGAAATGTAAAGTGTCCTGCTCACAGACCGTGTAAACAGCATCCCTTACACCCTGGTGGCTGAATAAGATTGGCTTCTATATAGGTGTGCTCCACTTTTTATTTGAAGAGGGAAAAGAGCGAGGGGAGAACATTGCAGGGGCAATCCCCCTACCCCCAGGGAAACCAAGGGCAGGCAGGAGTTGGGGAGCCCATGGCTTGCCGTGGGGTGGGGGTGGGGGTGGGGTCCGGCCATCTGGCACTTGCACTCTCAGATGAGGGCACTGGCCTGCTCAGATGAGGGCACTTGCTCTCTGCCACTGCACAGCACATTTAAAGACAGTCTCGACCTTATAGTGCTCCAGGTATTTGCATCAGTTACTATATTTTTCCCTCATTATCCTCTCTCCAGACTAAACATTTCCATTTGCGACAAGCATTCATCCTGTGACTCAGTCACCAGACTCCTTGTCTTTCTCGTTGCTGTCTCTGGATGGACTTTTGCTTATTCTTAAGCATTTTAAAACTTGGGCCAGAAGTGACAATCCCAGATGTATTCCAGGCAGCTCCTTTTCTTTCCCTCTAGGCCAAAGCGAGGAGGGCAAAAAAATTGAGACGTGTTGTGTTTCCATCTGCAGCACTGTGCCCCTGTCATGATTTTCCTTCCAATCAGAGGGAGGAGACTTTGGCAACAACAATTGTGTTTAATTGTTTAAATAACTTCCTCCTGGTTGCTTGCATGAAACAAAAGAAATCCTGCAGTGACTTCCTAGCCAAAATCCTTTTTTATTGCTTTCATTATTTAAGAAACATATTTGAACATATCATGTAACATTCTAAACTATATCACAAAGCAATCATATCTATTAAAGGTTGTATGTCAATTTCAAGATTTGTTAGGATAGTGATAATTAACTTGACTTTAATGTAGCACTGAATCACTAGTATCAGTAAGTCTTATTTTGTGCTTTTTACAAGTATACTACTTGTTGCTGATTGCAGGGTAGCTTTGAAAATGGAAGAGTTATCATGTTTTCATGTTTGTAATAACATGTGAAAAAATAACACATAGCAGTTCCTTGCTATAGAGGTAATTCACCTTGTGAGAAGAAATACAGCTTCACTTGGAAACTCCCCAAATGATTTTTCATGTGATAGTTTCTTGCCGACACTAACTGTGCAGTACCAAAGTACTACAACCAATTACAGTCATTAACATTTGCAGGAAAACTAGCCCTGAACATGTAAGAAATTGTTTTTATGAGTAATAGAAATGACTATTCTGGAGGCTCTAAAAACCATTATATTTTACTTTAGGAGTAGAAAGACATCTGCAAAAATAAGCTTCTTGCTATTTCATATGCCTTATATGAAAAGGTATTCCACAGGCATATTGGGAGAGAGCTGGCCAACAGCATTAGAAATTTATTTAGCTCTATGTGCCTCATTTTTAGATATTTTAAGATGAAATGTTTGTTCTTTCAATTAATTAAAAATGTTGGCCCTTCTAGTTAGCAAGGTCCCACAGGTCTGTATTCCAGTCAGCAAGTTTTCCCAGTTATTTGGCTAATTTCCGTTACTGAAGAACTAGGTCTGGTGATTACATACGATCTCAGCAAAGTTTATAGCCAGCTTATTTAGATACTTTGCACAATGGAATCCCTTAGGGACAGAGAATGGCTGTGTTGTGCAGTATAATTGCAATGAAATGCCTTTTAAGACTTATTCTTGGAAGAAGAGCTTGACTTGACTCATCTTCAACTTTTTCCATTTATATTTCCTGTCCTTTTGTAATTAGGTATGTTCATATTTTTCTGCTGGTGTTCTCCACCAATAAGCTGCTTTTGCCAATGGTTTTAATTTTTATTTGTTTATTTCTTTTTTGAGGTACTGGGGCTGGGGATTGAACCTGGGACCTTGCATGTGGGAAGCCAGTGCACAACCACTGAGCCACATCAGCTACCCCAATGACTTTATATAAACCAGTAAGTTTCCCAGTGAGGCGTACACACGAACACACACATCAAGATACTTAAAAAAGATAAGACACAACTGTGATGGTTAAGAAATATAAATATATAATATTAACATATTATGTGCATTTATTTACATGTTTATGTATCTTAACATTCTGCATTTTGATATATACATCTATCTTGATTATATATTTTGAATATCTCTTCTATATTTGTGTCTTGTATTTTTATGTATTTTGATCTGACCTCTTCCTGCAAATGACAATTTAAATGCTCTGAAATTTTACAGGGAATAGGAAAATCAGAATTTAAAAATATAACAAAGGTTGTTTTGAAATTACCTGAAAGGTTGACTTATTTAATGCTTTCCTCAAGTTTCCGCCTGTACTACTTCGTCATAGAGTGGAATTTCCACATTACCTCCCAATACTGTTGGATTCTATTATTTATAATATATTCTTAAAAGACTCTCCAAGAAGGTTTGTGCAAATGATTTCCTAGAAGTCCTTAAGAGCAGTGATTCCCATACAGAGGATGTTGCATGTTTTGTCGGTTAGTTGGTTTGCATGATTTTTGTATCTAGGAGAAGGTAGAATGATGTGCCTTCCAGCTTCTTTTACTAACATATAATTTTTCATCTCAGTATTTATAAGCACATCAGTGATTTATGACTGAAAAACACATATATGTGTATATACAGATACACACATACATATGCAGGTAGGAATCTCAAGTGTAAAATAAAGTGGTTAACAAATGATTATTTTTATTTTTGTCTGAGTTTAATTTCTGTTTGGAATCCCATTCTGCTAGGGAACAGAAATTACCTCTTATCCATTTTCGCACCCACTTCTGTACCCCAGGCTGGATTCATGGGGGTGAGGTGGGAACATGAGAGGGGATTGGGAGAAGGGGATGTGGTCTGTAACTTCCACACATTGAGAGAGGCATCCACCACGTGAGTCTTTGCCCTTCTCCAGACGGGCATCAGCTGAGGCATTCTTATCTCCTTCTGTTCTGTGGTCATTTTGCCAAGTGGGTCCTGTGTCTTCCCTACTTCCAACCACAAGAGCTCTCTGCCACAAAGAGGCGTCAACGCCAACTCCCACCGTCCATGCTGCTTTCTGCTCTGTGTTTCGACCTTGCTCAGGGCACCCAGGCCATCCCCGAGACCACCTGGGTCCCTCTTTCTAGATTTGCCACTCCACTGCCATATCTACTCTATGGACTCTTAGGTACTGAGCTTGAGAAACTGGCTTGAGAACACAGGGGAACAAGGTACAGATTCCCTTTCCTCTCAGACTCCCAAACATAGATCCAGGGGCTCTTACAGTCTTCTCCCCTTCCCCTGTGACTTAGCCAGGGAAGAGGAAGGCTGGGCCCATACTGGGCCTCTCAAGGGCGAGTATGCCTTTCAAGGGCATCACTAACTGTTGCGTTCTCTCCCTCTGGTTTTATCATCAGTCCTCTGGTTCTTGGCCAGTGGAGAGGGAGAGCTCAGAGGTGGAAGGCAGAGGAACGAGCAAGACCAAGGATGATGAATTGAGAAACAGCAGGCCCTCAGATTTAGTTGGGGGTGGGTGGGTTGAGGATCACTTGTAAATTAGAGATCTATTTGGAGCATGATGGGGCTGGGAAAAGACTACATTGATCATTGATAGCATGAAACTATGGAGGTTTTCCTTAAGGCAATGGGAAGTCTTTGAAAACTTTTAAACAGAAAGTAATATAATCAAAGAGATGGAATGGACTCCAGAGACTTTATGGAGCTATATTTATAGGAACTGGCAATTAATAGATGGGATATGGGAATGGGGGGGGGGATTAAAATATGATTCCAAGAACTTAACCTTGGGGGATGGTGTACCTTTTTGGAGGAAGAAGGGGAGTTGAATCTTAGAAGGTTCATGTTGCAGTGGCATCTTTGAGATGTCTGGCTCATTGCTGGAAATGTGGGATTGGAGTCCAGAAGAGAGGTAAAGCCCAGGGATTTAGCTGAGTATGAAAAAGACATCAACAGTCGATTAGAGTTGAAAGTATGGGAAGAGAAGAGGGAAGAGGATAGAGATGGAAAGATCATCTTGGAATCATGAGGAATGGTCAACATTGAGGAGAAGCAAAATTAGGAAATGAAATGACATAGAAGCACAAGAAGGAGTTTCCCAAAGGGAGTGTGACCGCCGTCTCAAATGTGGTAGGAGGGATTTTGAGGAATATGACTATATGTCAGAGAAACTGTCCCGATTCAGCACACCTAAGAATCCTGAAACACATATTTATACAGAAAGACTTTTGCAAGCATTGTTGAGCTTAGGAAAGCAGAGGACTTTCTTGATGGCTCTTTTGCCTGACGGGCTGCCTATGAGAAGCCATTGTTATGGTCAAGCTCGCCCCCCAGAGTTGCCTCTAGGCCTGTCAGCAGAGTGTGGGGTGGGGGAAATTACCACGCCAAATCCAGGTCAGACTGAACTGTTCCCATACAGGCCCGCACCCCAGAGATGGCAGGGTCTGAGTGCTAGCCCAGGCAGCCGGGAAGAGTTTTAATTGTCTACTTGGAATGAAAACTGGGCTCAACAGAGACCTGGAGTAAATAAACTTGATCTGTCAGGAGATATTCAGTGTAACATAGAATGTGACTCCAAGAGATAGGAGCGCTTGAGTGGATTAATGGAGTGTGCCCTCCGAGAGGTCTCAGAAGAAACTTTCTTCACCACGGACTTGGGAATACATTGATGAGTGAGCTCGAGTGTCTAGGAAACGGGGCTCAGGGGTTGTTCCCCATAGGCCAAGGTGCTGATGAGAAATGCTGCAGGGGAAGCGGGCTCATGAATTCAGCAGGGAGAGGAAGTGCCCAGAGTGCGGAAGCCAAGTAATGGCACTTAGTGGCAGAGGCAATGTGGCGTGCATGATTTCTTGGGTAGCTGGGCTCATGCTCAAATGGAAGGCTGTGCCCCACGGGGATCCCTAGTGGAAGCTCACTGCAGTCCTTCCTGATGTATTTAAATAAAATCTTAAAAAATCTCTAGTTGTGATAAAAGGGGGGTGACTTGAGCCCCTAAAATAGTGAGCTGCCGCTCCTTCCCCAATTCGCAGTGCAGACCTGTGACTTAAGTCTCAAGAGCCCTTTGAAACGAGGTCTGGGCCCTTTCAGAAAGGACCTGCTAGAAAGTCATAAGCACGTACTGTTTACTTTCCTCCTGGTTTCCCCTTAAGGGCCCACAGCCATTTACCAGGATAACTGGGCTCTGGGGAAAGGGGGATACCCAGATATTCCAGGAAAGAATTCACAATAACTCTAAGCTTGGGCTAACTTCTGGGACCCAAATTTCACTGAAGTCCACCAGAAAGAATGGGGGGTTAAAAGAGCCAGATAACAGAGAATAGAGTTTTGATCCAGGTCTGCCTCACGGTGGGTCCAGTGGGTTTCTGGACATGGTTATTTACCAAGATGCTATAAGCTTAGTTGTATATATGTGTGTTCAAAAATACAGGTAAATGCAAGAATGCATGTTATATAGCATTGGATGAGAGAGCCTCAGTAACTGGTAGCTGTCTTTATCAGCTTCCTGACTCGTGGAGTAAGGACTCTTATGGTAGGAAGGGCCTATTGGAAACTAAGTTGCGGTAAAAGAAACAAGCTTGTTCCCGTGGAACTCAGGGATCTTAGCACATACCCATCACTGGAAGCAGTCAGTTTTGTAGAGTGGAGCTATGAACTAATGAATACTCAGTTATAATGCCAAAACCTTATGAAGTTGGATACTGTCTTACAAAATTCAGAATGTGCTCTGAACAAGCAACTGAATTATGGTGCTGATTCTCCTGTAGTGAGAATGCCCGTGACCAGAAATAATGAATCAAAAGGGGAGAGGGGATCCTCTATGTAAAACAGCTAATGGCTCACTTACACAGTTTTTTGCTTCCTGTCTCTGTGACTCTGTATTCTGCTAGTTTAGTGATTTTAGAACCCCAGGGAGAACTGCTTCTACCAGGAGACACAGCAATGGTTTTCAGTTGATTGAGAAGCTAAACTTGGCCATTTTAGACCACTCATGCTTCTAGGAGACCAGGATGTGTAATAAAAATTTTGGCCTTGCCCACAGGGATGTCTGAATTTTGTCCCTGGCTTAGGAGGAAACCTCTAAGCCCTCGGCATTTCCTGAGTGATAGGGGTGTGTCTTTTGGTCATGGTGGGCCTCCATGACCACACAGATGGTTTATGCTGGTGAGAGACTCAGGGTGGGCTGGCCATATCTGATAGTGGTAGGGTGGGGTGGCCACATCTGATGGTTGTAGGGTGGGCTGGACACATCTGATGGTGTAGGGTGGGATGGTCACATCTGATAGTTGTAGG
>JAKSZT010054335.1:14246137-14363317 GCA_026826555.1 Tolypeutes matacus | reverse complement strand
TGTAGGGTGGGATGGTCACATCTGATAGTTGTAGGGTGGGCTGGCCACATCTGGTAGTTGTAGGGTGAGGTGGCCACATATGATAGTGGTAGGGTGGGGAGGCCACTTCTGATAGTTGTAGGGTGGGGCTAGCCCTGCCTGACACACCAGCCCCATGACTTTAGGTGGGAACTCTGAGTCTCAGGGTTTCAGTTGACCTGGAGACTGAGCTCAATCACATGGGAAATCGATCAATCATGCCTATGTAATGAAACCCCGATAAAAACTCTGGACACTGAAGCTTGGACAAGTTTCCTGGGTTGGCAGTACTCCCTGTGTATGGCCACCCATCAGTGCTGGGAGGGTAACATGGCCTGAGGACAAGGGAAACTGTGCTTGGAACCCTCCCAGATTCTGCCCTGTGGGTTTCTTTCTTTGGCTTGTTCTATTTTGCATCCTTTCCCTTTAATAAACCATATCCATGAACATGATAGTTTCTGTGAGTTCTGTGAGTCTTTCTAGTGCATTATTGAAACTGAGGGCAATTTTGGGAGATCCCTGAACTTGATCTGGTGTCAGATGTGAGGGTGGTCCCTCCAACCTTGTAGCTGGAGCTAACACCTTACAATTGGGAAGTCTTGGGTGGACTGGCAGTCTGGAGAAGCCTGTCCTCGGACCCATAGTGTGGCCCACTCCAGGGGCAGAGGACAGGAGGGTCATGGTGCCAGCTGGGATGGTTGATTTGACAATCGAGAGAGATGATTTGACATGGAGGTGAGAATGGATAATTCCCTGGGCAACATCATAATATCCCTTTAGTGAGCAGTAAAAGCTAATGAAAAAGTACTGCAGCCCCTTGTAGGCCAGCCCACCAGGGCTGAGAGTCTCCAGGTGGGAAGGTTTGGTTCACCAAAGTGGCTGAAGACCCCTCACCTGTTGGGATGCTGGCTGAAGAGAAAGGGAATAGAGACTTCACAGCAGAAGGGGGTAATCATAAATACCAACCTTACCCCATGGCTAACGTTTCCTTCCTTGCCATGTCATCCACAATGTGTGCCTTACACTTAATTTTCCTTTCTTTCCTTACTTTTTCAAACCTTTTAAAGTAAGTTTTGTTGGTAAAATTTTACATTTTAGGTGATAGGCTGCAGAATATTAAGAAGGGATCCAACAGAAATAGAGAAAATGAGCATCACTCAGGGACCTGGGGCTTTGAGCTAGAAATAGTGACTGACAAGGCATTGGGCTGCCTTTCTTTATTGGGAAGTTGAAGATGGTTTGATCGTGGGTGGAACATTGCATTACATGAGGTAGGAGCATTTCTAAGGGAAGAGTATATATATAGACCAGGTAGGAGGACTAAGGGACTGTGCTGGACAGCTTGGTATTTTTGGCTGCTTAGCATCTGAATTGCGGGGAATCCTCCAGAGTGTGAATCCTGGTGAAAGGGAAGCTTCCTTTCCCATTACAGAAGCTGAAATGTCAGACATGCCTCTCTGGGCCCTGGGGCTGGGTGTGTGTCCATTTATTGAGGCTTGAGCATTGGAATGTTCCTAGGAGAGTGAATCAAGATGAGTAGGCAGTTGAGAAATGCTCCGTGGTGCTAGCCTGGTGATGGCACGGAGAGTCCAGCAATGAGTGGTTAGTGTCAAGACTCCTGACATAACAACTTGACTCACTGGAGGCAGTGACAGTCAGTTGTGGGTACTGGTGGTGACCATGTGGCATCATGACAGGGTTTCCCAGTTCCCTCTTCACTCCACACTGGTCCTGCCCATTTCCTCAGCCTGGGTTCTCCAGCCTCCTTGTGGATCGAGTTAACAGCATGAAATTAGTCTCCTGGGCTACTCAAGCAAATACCATGCGAAGAGATGGTTTAAACCATGGGAGTTGAATGGCTCCTGGTTTTGAGGCCAGGAAAAGCCCAAACCAAGGCAACATCAAGGGGATGCTTTCTCCCTGAAGACTGTGGCGTTCTGGGGCTGGCTGCCGGCAATCCTTGGCCCTTTGCCTGTCATGTGGCAGGGCACCTGGTGTCGTCCTCTGGTTTCTCCCTTCACGTCTGGGTGCTGTTGACGTTCAGCTTCTGGCTCTCCTTCCGTGGCCTTTTCTCTCTGTGAATTTCATTCTGCTCATGAAGGACTCCAGTAGTGGGATTAGGCCCATCCTGATGGGGCTGGGCCCACCTGACCTGAGGGAGCCTCCCCGAAAGGGCCCACTTACAGTGGGCTCCTAAGCCACAGGAGTGATGAAGTTTAAGAGCACATGTCTCCGGGGTCCACACAGCTCCAAACCGCCACAATATCCTTTAGAAAGTGCCTTTTCTGCTTCATTAAGTTAGTGATATTTAGTCTCCATTATTTGTACCCAAGAGCTTTGACCGTCACAAGACTGATTCATGGAAAACATTTTATTTTTATCAGGGACAGTGGATCACAAATATTGATGGAAGATTTTTAAAAAATATATGATTCTTGTTTTCTCTACTCAGCTTCTTTTTGACATATCAATGTAAAAACAGAAAAATAAAATTACTTCCACTAATATACAACTTAATCCTTTTCAGGGAGATAACTTTATCCACAGAGAGGATATTGTTTAATTTCTCTTGTGTCTTGTGAGGCCACAACTCTGCCTTTTGTCTCCGTGTGGGTGATTGCCATTCCCTTCTGCATCTACTTCCACTATGGGATGGAGCTGGGCTGGGGGAGGGGTGCAGGGACGGTGGAGGGAGGGCTTTGGATCCTGCAGGTGAGAGGAGGGAGAGAGAAAAGGACTTCTTTACGGTCTGGCCTTCCACAGAAGCAGGGCAAAGAGTCTACCCTTCCATGCTCTGAAGATTACTCTCCTAGCACAGCCCTTGGGTTTAACATGCTAAAATGGTTTCTATCATCTTAACCTTAAGTCACAGTTTTGAAGGTCTCCGTCCTATGATTCAAGCTTCCAAGGTGCCAGAATCAGCACGATGGTGAGTATCGAAAAGCTGCCCCTTTACAAGTCTGACAGAGGATTTAAACATATAACTTCCCCTTGTCTTTATATTTGCTAAATTCACAAAGGGAAGGCACAATCCTTTGTCAAGTCTTGTATCAGAATTGCTAAGTGCCTGGAATCAGGTTCTTGAATGTGTACTCAGAATATTTTGCTTTCTATTTTGAGTTGGGTGAAAATGTCCTCACAGAATCTGGCAGGTTGAAAGCAATTAACAGCTCAGTTTCAGATAAAAATTCCTTTGTACAGAGCTAGTGAAGGGCAAAGCATTCCTTGGCTGTCCTTCTAATTCTAGGTGCCTGGGTAGGCTTGTGTATTCAGAAGAAAATGAAACAGATAAAATAGTGGGATTTCTTTAACCCATTTAATTTTCCCTTGTGTGTCTAGAATGGGGACTGGTGCAAAGAGAACGTATTTTGTTGGAAAATTGACGTCACATGACATCTCAATGATGGCAAAATAAGAAACAGCTGGCATCATGTTTCTAAATATACAGCATGTGCAAAAGTTCCCTGGAGCAAAACCAGTAAGGGTGAGAGGGTGCAATGAGGACTTCCACAGTCTCTGGAAGGCATCGGGAAGGGGGAGACAGGTGGGGCTGGCTCGCCGCCTGGGCCGTGGTCTGCGCAGGGCTTTTACTAAATCCCTGCACCGACCTGGAGAAGAGAAATGCTTCCTGGGCGGCAGAGGACCAGCCAGGCCATGTGTTTGGCCAGAACTAAGGCACTCTTTCTCCAAAATAAACCTACCAAGGCAGGCATGTGTTCTTTAAAAAACTCTTGTGTGCGAGGCAATTGCGCTGTGCCTGTGATTTATGATCTGGCTGTGGAGTGGCCTGAGGGGTGGTGACGCAGGGAGGATGTCAACTAACCAGAACAGCATCAGGAGGACACGGAGGCCGGAGCCTCAGTGGCTCTGGGCATCTCCTCCGTGTCCTTCCTAGACTCGCGAGCTAAGAGCGACAAGAGGAGAGAGACTTAAACCCTCCAAACATGAGTGCACTGAGGTCCGCGGGGAGAAGTGCCTTGTTTATGGTCCCACAGCTGCACGGGGCAGACCCCAACCCAGGCCCAAGTCTTTCGCGCTGAGGCCTCTGCTCTTTTCCTCCAGAACGCCCCGTCCTGCTTGTACGCGTCTCCTGTGGCGGCTCTAATGAGTGACCACAAGCGTAGTGGCTTGAAATGACACACGTTTGTCACCTTACAGGTCTGGAAGCCAGAAGTCCAAAATCATTTTCTGGGCTAAAATCAAGGAGCCAGCCGGAAGCTCGAGGGGAGAATCCGTTTCCTTGCCTTCTCCAGTTTCCAGAGGCTGCCGGCATTCCTTGGCTCATGGTCCCGCGTCACTCCAGCCTCTTGCTTTTGTCATCCCATCTCCTGCTGCCGACTCTGGCCTTCCTCCTTGGCTCTTACAAGGACGCTGCTTGGATAATCCAGGTTTCCCTCCCCATCAAGACGTTCAGCCACACCTGCAGAGTCCCTTTGTCATGTGAGTTTCCCTAGTCACAGGTGTTGAGCATTAGGATGTGGACATCGTTGGGGGCGGGGGGCACTCTAGCTTTCTTATCCCCTCCCCAGTCCTCTGAAACCAGGCGATATAGATGGCGGAAGACAATTCTGGGGCCGCAAATACGCAGTGAGGCCCACGGGCCTCTAGGGGCGCCGTTCTGGCGCTGCGCGGTGGCCTTGCTGCCTCCCCTGACCCTTGAAGCAGCAGAAGGGCTGACGCCAGCCCCGTTTCACGGATTTGGGCTTTGCTCATTTAGCAGTGATTCTTAGGGCCTAATAGCTTGTACCAGGTAGTATTCAACAGGTACTCGGTGTCTACACGGCACTCAAAGCCTTTGGTTCCTAAGTATTTTTTTAACTGGCAGAATAACTGGCTTCATTTGTTCCTCCGGTCAATTTTTAAAAAATTTCGACAGCAAGAGATAAGAGAACAACTGACCATCGTCAGTTTGTTTGTTCTGCTTCGTGCCCTTGGCCTGCTCTAAGGGCCAAAGTGTGTGCTGAAGAAAACTTATTTGTAATCCTAAACATCCTCTGTGCAGGGAGATGCCACTTCCAAAGGCGCCGGAGTGACGGCTTGAGGAGCTGCAGGAGAGGGGGGCCTCCTTGGGGACGGAAGGTCTTCACCTTGAAGGGTCCGTCACTTTGGGCTAGGCAGAGGCAGTTTGGGCTTGCCAGCTCACCGGGTTTCATCAAAATAAATGATCGGGGAGTGATTGGAAGAGGGAGCAGAAATATTTACAATTTATATATGAACTTTACCAGTCTCCACATATTCTGAACACCTGGCATTGTATTTTATTAAAAGTAAATATAGTGGGCACTCAATAAATGTTTGCGGAGCGTTGGATGAATGGATCTCATCATTGGTTGATTGCCTCTACCTGAAAAATAAATGAATGTTTTCATTCGGGCCCGTTTGCTTTCTCTACATCCAATGAGAACTTAAAGAGCCATTTACCTTTGAATGTTGGGCCTAAACCACCACAGGCCCGGGGACAGAAAAGTACCAGGTTTGGTTTGCTTAGGAGAAAAAAAATGAGGGAAAGTATTTTGCTGCATTGGGTCGGGCTTTCAAAAATATTTGGAAATAGTAGCAAAAAGGCCCCTCAGTCAATCTGCGGTCTCAATGCCCAGCTCCATAGCTAGGACGCCACGTGGGTTCCAGGGAGACTTGTGGAAGCCCCGTGGGCACTGGACCAGGTGGAGCTGTGAGTGTGCAAGCACCTGCCACGCCCCAGGCCTTCCAAATTTATCTCGATACGTTCTCACAGCCGCGTTGTGAGCTAGATGCTGCTCCCAATGTGCAGAGCAGAAAGGAGCCCGGGATTCCAAAGCCCTCGTTTGGCCACTCCAAACGCTGTGCTGTTCTGACTTCTCTGTGTCCTGTCACGACGCCAGAAATTGCTACAAGACGAAAAGACTGAGAAAACGTGGGCGCCGTGGAGAGTGTCTGAGAAGAAATGAGGTCATCCATTTGACAAATCTGCAAAAGGAGGTTTTAGGGTGACAGACTGGCAACAAGCGAGAGTGTCACTTTTGTCTTTGCAAAGGAACATGAATGCATGAGCTTTTAGACTCATCACCTCAAATCTCAGGGGAGCATTTTCTCCCTATAGATATACTTGTCTGTCAAAGTTTTATGCTTTTGTGTGTAAAATTTCCACTTCACTTCGAATTTCTCTACAAAACTTTGAAGTTATTGCTCTTTTTATGCAACATTTCCAAAGCTTCCCATTTTGGGCATAAGTTTAACTTTCGTGCCATCATTTTCTTCTGGACCACTCATAAAGAGGTGGTCCTAGTTATAATCTGAGTCCGTAATAAATAAAAATAACATACCATCATTCCATCCATGGACACACCAAGCAATCACTGCTTAATTATTAACAAACCCAACTGCAGTGTAACAGAGGCTGCAAGAAGCTGGGACAGCAGCCAGCTGGTTTGGCTTCTGGACCTGGCAGCGCCCAGATATTCTCTCTGCAACATCTTCCATCTCTGTCCATCAGAGACTCTACTGTTCTAAGAAGGCTGTGAATCTGACTGAGAAGAACTCAATCTAGGAGGAAATGTGTGCCTGGAAAATGTCTTTCCACACGACAAACCTGAATAAAATGCTTTGTTTAAAAAATGGAAGTAGACTGGGCGATTGGTTCTGTTTTCAACCAAATATGCAGATGTATTCCTTTTCAAATGTTTCTCTTGCTTTGTGTCAACTGAAGGTAGGAAATGTTGAACTTGCAGGTGGTATCTCGCGTTTACTTTGATTTTGTTCACTGTGTAGAGACAGGATGGGGAAAGCCCACTTTTTCTTTTGGTTTTGAAAACACAGCAGAGTATTATGACTTTAGCGGAGTCTACTAAAAGGCCACAAGATGGAGATGTTACTCCACAAAATTAGATCTTTTTAATAATTCAACCAATAATTATTGAGCACCTACTGTATGCCTGGCATTATGCTAGACTCTGGAATTACAGGGATGGAAAAACAGTCTGGTGAAGGAGGCAGATGCTGGAATATGGATTTAGTAGTGTGCTTAGTCCCGCGATGACAGAAACACAGGGAGCCATAGGTATGCACAGGAGGCCCTGAGTGCCACCTGGGAGAGAGCCTGGATAGAGCCCATGGAAGACCCCTTGGAGAAACCAAGTCTAAGTGACTGGGAGCAGAGTTCCAATCCAGGCAGAACCACTAGCCCAGAGGCCTATTTCCTTTGAGGCAACTGAAATGTTGGTTGAAGCATAGGGGTAGAGAGTTGTGGAGACACACAGGCATAACTGAAGGCGCTTGAAGGGCAGGGCACGGGGAAGAGGGTCCTCTCTCCTCACTTGACCACTTGGAAGGCCTTTCTTATCTTTCTCTACCTGGCATGATCCCATTGACTGTCATATTTCAATGTATATGTTGTCTTATCTAGGAAGTGGTCCCCAATCTCCCAAGCCTGGGCGAGGCGTCTCTCCTATGGACTGCTCTTGCACATTATATATGTCCTCCATAAGTTGCTTATGAGCCTTTGTCATTGTTAACAGACAGTGCTTTGGAGTAAGCAGATCAAGGTTCTAGCAAGTTCCTTGACTCTGTTTCCTGGTTCTAAAAAATGAAACTAGTAGGGTTTTGTGAAGTAACCTGAAAGTGCTCGGTATATTGCTTGACATGTATGTGTTTACTAGATATTAGCTATTGATATTAGTTACTCCAAATGTTAGTTGCTGTGGCAATTTGATGTTATTTATGAATTCCAAAAAGAGCTATTCACTGTGTTTGTAAACTGGTCTGTTCCTCTGGATGTGGTACTCTTTGATTGTATTAAGTTCAAAGGCTTTATGTCTACTTGATTAAATGAAGATTAGGGCTTTGATTGAACCAGGTCAGTGGGGCGTGGCCCAGGATTGAGTCCCCGCCCCCTTGGTGGGCTATATAAACTGACACTCACTCAAGGAGAACACAGTAGAAGACACGGCAGAGAGAACTTAGTTGTGATGCTGGAGCCCTGTGGAGAGCTGAGTCATTCACCTGAGAGTTTGCAGCTGAAGAGACCAGAGCCCTGAGCAGCTGGGAAGGCCTGGAAAGAAACAAACCCTCCAGCCTACACTGAGATCAGAAGAAGCTGGGCCCATGGAGATGTAAGAGGAAAAGGAAGGCGGAACCCTTGCAGAGATCGGCAACCATCTTGCTCCAACACATGGAAACAGACTTTGGTGAGGAGGTACCTCTTATGTTACCTTGTGTTGGACTCTTTATGGCCTTGTAACTGTAAGCTTTTACCCCAAATAAATGCCCTTTATAAAAGCCAACAGATTTCTGTTACTTTGCATCAGCACCCCTTTGGCTGACTGATATAGTTGTTGATATCCAGTATCCTGGATTCTCCTATTATATCCTTGAAGATCCTTGAAGACAGAGAGTATATTTTATTTCACTGTGCCTAGCTCCAGTGCCTAGCACTATGCCTGGAACAAATTACGTACTCAGTCAGTGTTATCAGTGAATGAGCATATTCATTCTATTAATCAAGATGAAACTGCATCACATTTTAAACTATGAACTCCAAAATAATATAGCTGAAGACCGTACATGAAGCCCCTCTGTGATCTGACCTATTTGGAAATTGGCAGATTGGATCTCTCTGAGGGCAGAAAACATGCCTGATTCAGCGGATAAAATAATAAGGGTTTAAAAATCCTTATTTTATTTTTCAAAGTTTTTGTTGACAGCTCTTACATTAGCCAATGACCACTGCTTTCAGAATTTTTTTTAATTTTTTATTTAAAATTTTTTGTTTTTGCTTTCAGAATTTAATGAGAATAAATGTCATTTAACCTTAAAAACTTTAACTCAATGAGAGTATGCATATTTTTATCTTAATCCTTTTTAAAAAATTTAGACTCATGTGCTCAGTAAGATGTACATTTGTTCTTACTTGAATTTTAAACTTAGCTATAGATAGTTTACTTAGATTAATATAATCAGTTAAAGACTTGGAAACAATATTCCCAGTGCTTCATTCTAGAATTTCTAACATATGAAATGGTGCTGAACTGTCCTCTAAAAGGGTATACATTTCTTGGCAGTTGAAAGAATGTGGAACTATAAGCTTAGAAATCTAGATTCTATGTTTGTATCTGCTTTAAACAAGTTTTGCAAGCTTGGAAAGTCAATTTTCCTTTTATGAATTTCTATTTCATCTCTGAACTTGGCCAGATTGATCTAGATTTCAGCTAAGGTTTTCTCTGAGCTCCCAAATCCCATGATTTGATCTCTTTCTGTACAGATGATGAACCATTGAGCCTCTGGCAAAATATACTGGTGTGTATATAAATGCGATAGATTAAAACCAGGCATTGATTTCTTCTATCACTGTAATACTTTTATTGCAGCTCTGCTTTTCTGGGGAGGAAAGCAAGATAAGAGCTAAAAGCTAGTATTTATTGAGCATGTGCTAAATAAGGCTACATCATTTTACATGCAGTCTGTAACTGGATTTCCTAGCAATTCTGTGAAATGAGTATTAAAATTATTATTGAACACATCTCACCTTTGAAGGGGCTGTGCTACAGAGATGCTGAGGGACTCAGGCAAAGACACCCACTAGTACGTGGTAGTGCCAGGCTGATTGCAGAGGGCACCGGCTTAGCCGCCATGCTGCACTGATGCCTTCTTACCAAGGGGCTCAAAGTGCCAGGCCCCGAGGCAGGCCCTGCAGGCCTCGTCCTAGCTCATGCTCACAGCAATCCTGGGTAGGGATTCTCATTAAGTGCAGAGATTTCATTTGTAAGGGGAACTACAGGGAGTCTCAGGCCAAGCCGGAGGAAGGGACAAAGTCCAGCGACGTCAACAGAAAGCACCTGAGGCTTTGACACATGTGCCGTTTTGAAGGCCGCGACTCTCTTCCTGGCTTTAGCCTGCACGCGGCACTGCAAGGTCTTGGCAAGCGAGCGACTTCTCTGCGGCTCACTTTACTCACCTGTAAAACGAGCATAATTCCTACCTTGAAGGATGGCTACGGTTATTAGGGACAATACATGGCAGGCACCTGGAACGCTTACATCACAGGACGTGCACTTTGTCTTCTTTTTGTCGTCTATTTTTACTGTTTTCTTGCCTACCGGACTGAGGACCCCTTGGCAGTGATGGTATGTAGATCTCCTCACAGTGATTTTCAGAGAGCAAGCATGCAAAAATATTTTTAAGCAAAAGAATTAAGGTGATTTGCTGTGGTTATATGTAATTTTAATTGACAGGTGTGAGTTTCAAGGAGAACCACAGGGGTGAATGCAGGCCCTGGACATGGGGGTGGGATTTGGGCCTTGGAGAGGCGAGGAGGAGGTGGGTCCCTTGGACGTGGCCACAGCCTGGGGGTGGTGGGGAGGAGGGGAGCTGTTGGGTGGCCGAGTTGTCCAGCTTGTGTGGCTGGGTCAGGGAAACCTGAGGAGTACGTGTGGGTGGGGAGGACTGCAGAGCATTCACCTGGGAACCTGCAGGGTATGAGGCACCTGGCAGCCACGGGGCAGAGGGACCTGGACCTCGCGAGGGTCTCTGAAGCTGTGAGCAGGACAAGGAGACGTTCAGAACTCTGAGAAGGATAACCAAAGAGATGCGCTGGAAAAATTAACCAAGAAGCCATCTACAAGTATCTGGTTTCTGGTTTCTTCTGCCATTGCTCAGTCCCCTTTCCAGAGTTTTTTCTTTCTTTTGCTGACTTTGCCTGCTTGTCTTAATTCCATAGTACACTTTCACATTGGCCTTTAAAGCCTTGCACGAAATGAATAAATAATGTGGAACTTTCAGGCAGGCATGGAAGAGGGATGAGTGCGACTCAGTGTAGACATGCTCTGAATCCGCCTTCCTGGGGTGTGAACCTGTAAACAGGACCTGCTGAAGATGTTATTGTTTGCTAAGGCATGCCCAACCCAATCAGGGTGGGACTTGGTCCATTATGGAGGCCTCATAGGAACTCTAGCCTATACTTTAGCACAAGTCCCTACAAATTTCTTCCCACCCTAATGCATTAGATCCAATTTTCTAACATTCAATATTCTATTGGCCTTTGTCTTCAGAAGCACATTAAATTTTTTAAAAATGACAGAATGGAAAATAAAATCACAATTGATAGCATATATCTCATTTATGTGGCACAAAAGGATAATTATGTTCTTGCTATTATAATTCGAATGGCACATATTTTTCTTTTTTCAAGCTTTATTTTTAAAGAATTTTTAGATTATAAAAAAATTTCATCAAACATATAAGGTATTGGGAAACGGATGTGGCTCAAGCGATTGGGCTCCTGTCTACCATATGGGAGATCTGGAGTTTGATTCCCAGGGCCTCTTGGTGAAAGGCAAGCTGACCTGCACAGTGAGCTGGCCCGAGCACGGAGCTGGCCCACGCGGAGTGCTGGCGCAGCAAAATGATGCAACAAAAAGAGGCACAGAGGAGAGACAATAAGAGATGCAGCAGACCAGGTAGCTGAGGTGGCGCAAGAGATTGAGTGCCTCTCTCCCACTTTGGAAGGTCCCAGGATTGGTTCCTGGTGCCGCCTAAAAGAGAAGACAAGCAGACACAGAAGAACACACAGAGAGCAGACAGCAAGTGCAAAACAATGGGAGGGGGCAATAAATAAAATAAATCTTTAAAAATATATATATATATAAGATATTCCCATATACCCCATCTCCCACCCCTCTCACATTTCCCCCTATTAATAACATCTTCCATTAGCATGGTACATTTGTTACAATTGATGAACAAATATTGAAGCATTGCTACTAACCATAGTCTGTAGTTTACGTTATGATTTACACTTTGCACCATATAATTTTAAAGGTTATGACAAAATGTATTATGACCTGTATCTGTCATTGCAATATCATGCAGAATAATTCCAATGCCTTAAAAATGCACTGCATTCCATTTATTCTTCCTTCCCCCTCCCCTTAGAACCTCTGGTAACCACTATGTTTATATCAATGTTATAAGTTCTTCTGATACTACAATAATAAGTAATCATCTTTGGTCCATGGTTGCATCCCCCCCTTATGTTTGTTCATTCCTCAGTCTTGAGGATTTGGGGATGGTGATGCCCACTCCGCTTCAGATTAAGAGGTGGATAAAGATCTTATGGGACAGATGGAAGGAACTGTTTTGCTTACAGTTGTAGATGCTCTTTGCTTTTTAGGGTGGGGGTTGTCCATCATCATCATTTTGTTAGTTGTCCTGGGTAAGTCTGATGAACTGGAGAGTAGCTGATGGCTGCTGAGATTCATGGCTCAAGTGGCATATGAAGAGACTGAAGATTTGTCTCTGGGATGTACATTTAATGGGTATAGTGCTAATTATAGGTTCAAATAAAAGAAGTAGAAGAATCATGTGTAGGTAAATTATAAATGAGTCTAACTCTGTTACATTGGGGAAATGGGTTATCATATATCCCAAGGTAAAGCCACTGATGGGGTGCTGATTTCATGGGGTTGTGCACCTTGCCTATAGTGTCCAGATATCTCTAGAGCCCTCAGGAGCACCCCTGTTTGAGGCTTTGTTTACTGTGGCAGTTAGTGAGATATCCTAAGCATGCAAGCAAATTCTGCCTGAGACGTGCATAAGTGTAACCTCTGGAATGACCTCCTGACTCACTTTGAAATCTCTTAACCATAAAAACCTCTTTTGTTTTTAAAATTTTCCCCCTTGTGATCAAGGTCTTTTTCCAAATGTATTGCTGGTTGGTGCTTGGTAATAATCCCTTGGTGCCAGGGAGGTTCATCCCTGGGAGTCATGTTCCATGCCAGGGGGAAGGTAGTGAGTTTATTTGCTGAGTTTGGCTTAGAGAGAGGCCGCATTTGAGTAGCAAGGAGGTTTTCAGAAGGTAACTCTTAGGAAATAGATATTATTAGGCTAAGTTTAGATTTTACAAAAATAAAGTTCATAAGTACAAACATTAATATCAAAGCCTTGGCATATTGGTCTGTTTTCTTTTATTTTAGGCAATGCCTACATACTCTGGTGACTCTTGCCACTGTATTAGAGAACATCACAGGACTCCCCAGGTTGGGAATTTAATATTTTTTTTTTATTATGTGGGTTTCCACCCAAAGAGATAACACCCTGTGACCACATTGAACACACTCATATTCCATAGAGGCATGCTCCAGGTGCACCCTTCACCACATATCCCCCCCCCCACCGATATACCCTGCACCAGTGACACTCCCCTGCCATAGATGCGGAAAGTATATTCCCACAATTGTATCTCAACCACAGTCCTCTACTCCCCAGAATTCACCTATTCCTTCCTCCAGCCCTTCCCTCAGCTCTATGGATAGCCCAACCCTCCCCCCACCCAACCCTGCTCACACTCAAATACCAGCATCATTGACCCCATTGACATGGCTGCACCACCATCACCCCCATCCACTGCCAAACCTTCCCCACCCAACTTAACATAGATTCTGCCCAGATTGAGCATCAGCTCACAGCTCTCTACTCCCTTCCTATCTCTACTCCCTTTTTATCTCCTGGTAAGCTGTATTCCAGACTCTACCTCCACGAGTCTGCTCAATATTCTTAGTTCATATCAGTGAGATCATGCAACATTTGTCCTTTAATTATAGGCTTACTTTACTCAATATAACGTCTTTGCGATTCATCCACGTTGTCACTTGTATCAATACTTCATTCCTTCTTACAGCTGGGTAATATTCTATCATATGCATATACCACATTATGTTTATCCATTCATCCATTGATGGACACTTGGGTTGCTTCAAAATAATTTAAGGTTAACGAGAAGTTGCAAATTAGTATCGAGGCTCCTGTGCATTCTTCACCCAGCTTCCTAATGATAACATCGTATATAACTTTATATTATCAAAACCAGAAAACTGCTATGGGAACAATACCATTAAATCCACTATGCACCTCATTCAGATTTCATGAGTTTTTTACATGCAAACACTTTTGGGCGGTGAAGAGTTCTCTGAAATGTATCCCATTTGTAGATTAGTGTACCCTCCGCCACAGTCCAGATACACAGATGCCCCGTCACCACAAAGAAACTGGCTTGTGCGGCCCTTTATGGGCACTCCCTCTTCCCAGTCCTAACCTCTGGCAATCGCTGACCTGTTTTCCATCACTGTCATTTTGCCATTTTGAGAATGTTTTATGCATGGGACCATGTAGGACGCCGCCTTTGGAGACTGGCTTTGTTCACGCAGCATGTGGCCTTTGGAGTCCGTCCAAGCCGATGTGTGTGTCCGTGTTTGTTCCTTGATTGCTGAGCACTTTTCCACAGGTTCTTTAACCCTCCACCGTTGAAGGACATCTGGGCTGCTCCCGCTTTTGGCTTTTACAAATAAAGCTAAGGAACATGTGTACACAGGTTTTTGTCTGAACGTAAGTTTTCATTTCTATAGGTAGCTTTTGGCTATTTCAAATAAAGTTGCTATGAATGTTCGTATACAAATTTTTGTGCAAATATAAGTTTTCATTACATACAGGATAAACATCCAGGCATGTAATCGATGGGCCATATGTTTTATAATGGAAATAATGGACAAGCAGCTAAGTATATAATGGATTAGCTGCTAAGTATATGTCTTAAAATGACCATGTGAAAATATCAGAACTGTTTCAGGTCAGATTAATTATCTTTTCAAAGCAACCCAGGGGGAAATGTGGACATAATAAAAAATGAAAGGAATCTGCAACTGCATGTTTTTAAAAATGCCTTGTTTCTGTTAGTTCATTCTTCCTAGTTAATTCAAATAATGAAATAGTTCTCACCTTTCCTTCCACGATGCTAAATGCAACGTGAGTGGTCCTTCTGGTGCTGGAGCTGTCTGCACTTTGAGTGTGGTGACCGATGCATGGGGCTAGGATTGCCCACAGCCACACACACACAAAAGTGTGTAAAATGGGGGCAGTCTGAACAAGGGTGAAGGACTGTGGCTGTGTCCATGCCAGTGTCCTGAGTGTGATATTGGACTAGAGTTTTGCAAGATATGTTCATGGGGGAAAACAGGGTTTCTCTGTGTTCTTTCCTACAACTGCATGAGAAGCTACAGTTATCTTTAAAAAATATAAACTTTAATTAAAAGAAACTTCATTAGCCATTTGTTCTCTTTCTAGGGTTTGCCACCAATATGTGGCCTTTGTACAATCTTCAAATTTGCAGAGTGCAAGTGGCTCAGTCAAAAAGCTCGACTGCCTCTCCTGAAACACTCTGTTGGACAGCCACACAACATTTTGCACGATGAAAAGAAACCCTATATTTTCTATGTAACATTTATGTCATCTAAAGCGTCTTTAAAAACAATAATAAAAAAAGAAAAGATACCAAATAACCTATAACCCAGGAACAGGACATTCCACCACTTCCCCTGGCTCAAACTTTTTAAAACTTCATGATGGTATCTTATGCAAAGGTTATCGCTGGCCTCCCTCCTTTAGATGTATCTCCAGGGCTGTTCTAGAGCAGGGCCTCTTAGCCTTTTTTGTTCCAGGGACCCGTTTGCCAGTCCCCTTTGCCACGGACCCCTTACTAAGTCCCCACTAGACTGTGTGTTATTTAATAAAATATATCACACCCACACCAACACGTCCCCACAAGAATACTGTTTTTTTGAATTTCAATTCAAGCTCACGGACCCCCAGAAGTCTTTCCACGGACTCCTGGTTAAGAACCCCTGTTCTAGTTTGACTTCTACCCTGCTTGCTTTGGGGAGATTCCATTTTTGCTTGTCTAATAGCTAATTCTTCATGTTGGGAAATGAGGTTAATTAAACTGCCACAGCCCTGAGTGACAGCTACACAGTGGGGGCTGTTTGGAACTTTACCTGCCATAGGCGAGCAGGCTTTGGAAGCCCCAGAATGAAATGCCCCAGTTATTCTGGTTTCTACTATAACTTCAAAGGCACCACCATCTTTTAAATTGCCCCTAACGGTCAGAAATATGCTGGAGATGAGCTTTGTAAAGGTGCCAAGCCGGCTTGGTTCATAAAGAATTTCTTCCTGTGATCGATCCAACTGAGCTTTGCAATTATAGCCAGAGCCTTGCCCTCCAGGTGTCCACATCTGCCGCCTTCCAGTATTAGGTTTATTGATCTTGAGTGGAGAGTTCATCTCTGAGAGTCTCTTCCCCCAGGCCCGAAGTACTTCTTGGATAAGACTTGTTTTACCTCTTGGCACAATGTGTTCTGTCGATTTGCTGGCAATTTTGTTATTCCGTGTGAACAGGTGCAAACCAGAGGAAAGAAGTTCAAGGGATGTGGATTTCTTGTTTTTCTTGGCCACCTTGCCTATGTCTCTCTGCTGCCACACCAGGTCATTTCCTGAACTCGTCTCCCTCCTCGAGCGAGAGCCAGCTCTTTCGATTCGCTCAGGCACCAGGCTGTCGGAGGGAAGATAGCGGGTCCTGCATCCACGTGCACCTATTGGACAGAGCTACCCGTGAGACTACAATGAATTACCCTACAAAGCCGATTAGTCACTCTTGGGCTACACTAGTCAGTTTGGAATATGGCAGAGATCAAATATTATACTATTTTAATATCAAACTGTACTATAGTGTATATAATAGTATCATAGTATCACATTATACTATCATCATACTATAATATTCCACTATGAAAATATAAAAATTTGATATGTCATAGAAGAAAAAAAAAAAAAGCTTGATCAGAGAGCCAGAAGCCCAGGAAACAGTGTGCCTGGCTTCATTCTTTAAGGACACTTTATGCCCCGATTTTCTCCTCTTCAACGGAAAACAGCTATAATAATACTTACCATAGTTATCTTACTGGAATAAAAAGAAGGTATTCAGCAGAAGCATAGTACTCTTGAGAAAGGAAAAGGAAACCAAAATGCTAGAAGTTATTAAAATCAAAGTATAGTTTTAGAAGATGCGGACAAGAAAAGTCTACTGTTTTTCACAATGCCTGGCTATGGGAGCTCTCTCCCCCCTTCTTTCCCTCCTGGTAGAGACTGCTTCTCACAAGAGAGATTAAAACGCACCTCACTTCCTTCCCCCATCCCCCTTGACACAGTAGTGGTCATATGATACGGTCTGGGCCAAGAAGACAGAAGGGGAAACCTGCGGGTGACTTCTGTGAGGGAAGTCCTAGGAAGAATGTTCTCACTATGGAAAAAAAAAGTAGAATTACAGACACATTCCGGAGAGTCTTCTCACCTGCTCTCCTTCCTTCCCGTACATGACTGTGACTGATAACCTGGAACTCTGGAAACCATCCTTTAACCATGGGGTGATAAACATAAGGGTCGAAGCCAGCACGTTGAGGAGAGCAGAGGGAGATGCTGAGGAAAGCCTGGATGACACAACCAGACACTGAACTACCCTAGGACTACTTTCCTCTAGATTTTGAGAAAATACAACCCCCTGCCAGTTTCTGTAGTATTCTGTCTACTTGCAGCTGAAGGTATCCTAGTTCATATAAACATATATGAGGGTTGTTTTTTTACAAAATAGTTTCTTCCCCAAGAGGCCAAGTACAAGGGTTACCATTTATATATGAGCTGAATGGTGCTCCTGGGAACTGTACAACGTGGTGGCCCTGGGCTTGGTGAACTCTTATTCATCCTTCAAAACATATCTCCTATCAGGCCTCTTCTGGGACACCCTCTGAAACAGAGTCATCTTCTAGTCTACCAGTATCTTGTAATTATAAATGATCTAATATGTACTTTGAGAAAATACAGTCCCCTATTACTTAAGCCACTTTCTGAGGTATTCTGTCTACTTAAAGCTGAAGGCATCCTAGCTGATATAAAAGTAAATGAAGGTTGGATTTCAGTTAAATGTCTATGGGTCTATTTCTTAAGTGCAGAAGCCATGTCCCATTCTTTTCTATCTCTTTCTAGAGTGTAGCACAGGTGTCTTCCTAGTAAAGAATTGGCACTCAAAAACAATTTCTGGAATAAAAGAAATTTTATTCACCTGCTGAGTAATAATAGAATTTCTTTTATAATAAAAATGATCCAGGTCTCAAATAGCAGGAGCCTAGAAAATATTGACATTTTTCTCCATATAGATTTTCCAAAATTATTTGTGACGAAAACATTCGTCTAAGGTATTTGTTTTTAAAAAATCTTAAATTTGTATTTCCATGGCCCACTTCATCCCAGCTCTTACCCTGCCTACAACTGTTTCGGCAGCTGAAGGATGAGACTGGATTTAGCGTGATAATCCCGAGACTTCGATATCCATCCCATCATTGAGAGATGCATTTGTGTTCACTAGACTGAGCTTAGCGAGGCAAGAAGTTATATACAGACATTTTGAGGAATGCTTAGAAGTCATAAGAATTGAGCCAAGAGAGGGCTGGGCTCCTCTTTAACCCTTAGTCAGCAAAACAGAGCAGCTCAATCACTCTGCAGGCTGGGCGATTCATCAAGAATATGCTGAATTTAAAATAAGTTCATATATTTACTCATCTAACCAGCAGTTTTTGAAAACCTACTGTGTATTAGATTCTTTGCTGAGTGCTAGGGATACATTGGTGATTGATATACTCGAGCGTCTTGCCTTCATGAACTTTCTGTTCATTCACATATTGATGATAATGATGACAATGGCCATTTTAGGGTCAAGCAGCCTTACAATTTCCTTGTCAAAAGTTCCAGAGGGAGTTGAGACTCACTTGCTAAGTCTCCTGTATAGGTCCCAGGTTTGACTTAAGGCATTGCTCGTGTAACTCTTGGGAATGTGTTACTGTAGACAGAGCGGGATTGAGTGGATGGCGTTGATCTACAGGTTCAGTCATTGGGTAAGAGCCTGCACCTGGTTTCTGTCTGTGCTCATGATCTGAATCCTGTTCCCCCAGGCCCATGTCTGGAAGTAATCTCAGAGTTCACACGTTCACTATGGTGACCCTGCATGCCTTACCTGATGACACGTAGTAGAATGTCATGTGACTTTGGCAAGTAGAAATGACTCTATCCCAGATAACACGCAAGGCAATTTGGCGGCCACTGCACCAACCCTCTGCTGACACTATGAGCAGAGCAATCACCTCGAAAGAGCTTAGCAGATTTCCCCATTGTAGCTCCCAGCTCTCTTCAGGAAAGCAGTGAATCTTGGGCACCTTAACATTTTTGTCATTTACAGTGTCAGATATTGTGCTGAGCTAAATTATATCTCCTTTAAGCCCACTCCAGCCTGGTGAGAGACATAATGCCACCTTACCTTGTTGAAGATGAAACTGAGGCTCTGAGAGTTAGGGGTACTTGTGTTACCAAGCAAAAGTGGGGGTTCTCCGCCAACTGCACTCCAATGACCAATTCCTGAGGCGCTGGAGTTTCAAAGAAGGAAAGAGTTTATTGTTAAGTGCAAAGCAGGAGACCAGATGGCCTACTGGCCTAAAAATCAGTCTCTCTGAGTCTAAGGAATTTAGGGTTTTTATGGATTCAAACAAGGGAAGGTGGAGTAGTTACCAATACAATAGCAACGATTAAAAAGGGCTGAGACTACTTCAGCGAGTTGCGGTAATTTCAGATATTAACTTGTGGCTATTGGACAATATACTAGAAAGGAAAAAAAAGCATCTATATAATGATTCAGTAATCATAATCATTTGTTGATTCGTAACTTGACTATACTTGTCCAAAGTCACACAGCTTGTAGCTGGTCCAGTTGAAACTCAAACAAGGCCTTTGGGAGTCCTAAGTCCATTCTCATTCTTTTTATATCATACTTTCCTCTAAATATATAAAAAATTATTTTAAAAAGTTAATTTTAAAAAATTCAGACACTTATCTTTAGCTGGGAGACAGCATATTATTGCCTATCAATTTCCAATTCATGAAATAACATTTGACTTTGTGTCACATATAATTTCTTCTGTAGATAAAGTGAAAAACTCCCGAATTTTAAAAATAATTTTCAACTTTTTAATCATTACATATAAAGGTCACTTAAAAGAACTGAAGAGTCATTATTGGTTTTAAAAGGTTATAAATGGAGATTCTTTCAGGATCTTGCTTCAAAGTCTTTCTACTATTAAATACACAGCTAAGGCTGCCAGTGAGGTTTGAGACTTCGGGTAGCATCTGAAATACTGGCAGGAAATCACATGTAGGGGCTCTAATAATAGAAACAACTCCACCAACCTTGGTTTTAAATCATTCTGTTTATTCACATGCCAAGTTCTCCAGAAAGGTTTTATCTTGAGGTGTGAACAAAAAACTGTCACCAGTAGAGGACTAAATGAAGTCACAAGTCCCACGACAAGGAGAACAGTCAAGTGACCTTCACTTGGGTGCTTAAGAAAACACTGGCAGAAACCCTGATACCATCCATTTGCAAATAACTTGAAGACAAGAAGGTACTTGGTGGACGATGACTCATGTCATTATCCGTCCTACTTAAAGCCATATCCTTTTAAGCTAATCTAATATGGTGGATCAAGGAGAGAAGATAGATGCCTATGTCTTGATTGCAACAAATCTTTTGATTATCTGCATGTTACACCCATTGATGAAGGACAACAAAAAAGGTGACCTCGAGCACACAGCCGATTGGTTATGGTAACTACCTGAGGTCAGACATCTGGATGAAAACGCCAGAGGCTCTATCCCTGCAATGCCAAATGCATATTTATAGCCACACACCATACCCACGTGTGCATGCACACACAGAGCCAATGTTTGTATTTGGAAATATCTGAGTTTTTGGCCTTCATATTGTATCAGAATTTTTGCATATTAAAAACTGGTTTTAAGTCCTAAACCCTCTATATGAAGAATATAATAATTATGAACAGTTTCACAAGAGAGCAAGGAAAATTAATAAGGCAGAAAATAAAAGTTAAAGATATCAGGACAATTCAATCTGCAAAAAAAAAAAAAAAAAAAAGGTGGTAGGAAAAAATTTAGTAATATTATTTGACTATGCCTCCATGGTAGCAAAACAGCCTAGCAATTTGGTCAGATGACTGTCCCAGCAAATCAAATGAATTTTTAAGAAATCCAGTGATTCCATCAAAATAGTAATTAATAGCTTATGCATGTCTTGATTTAACTTTTACTAGCAGCTGAATACAGGAATTTGTTTGGCCTGGGGCAGTGTGCCTAGATGGACAGATAGGTTAAGCAAATCTAAGAGGCAAAAATTAGGGGCAAGTCAAAGAAACTCTCAAGGAGAGAATATGAAAGCCAGAGCCCCAGAAGCCAGAATAAGGTGGCTGGTCCTCAGGATATCAGTAGAGCCTTCTGCTCACCTGAACCCAGAGGGCCTTAAAACTCAAAGAAAGGCTGGAAGCATCTTATATTTATTTTGCCTCAAGTAAAACCATAAGGTTTGTAAACACATCATTTGTTTCCCTGCTTCACTCTCTCTCCCTTTTCTCATTGGTAGTCCCATTGGTGACTCCTGATGTGCCAGCCTCACTTCATCCAATTATCTGACATCTCTGAGCCTGAGTTGATGCTTCTGTCCCTGCCACCTGTAATGACCACCAAGATTTCCCACCACCACATTTTCATTCAGGAGCATGTTTCCCTCCAGTTTAAAACCTCAAGATCAGACTCTTGGTAGCTTCTAAAGACGTAAGTGAATGAACTGGCTCGTTTGAAGTTGCCTGGATTTATACCAAAGCAAGAAAGGTTCTCTACATTTTGTTCCTTATCTTGAAGCCCAGACTTCCTCTGGGGTAGTGCTCCTTTCCCTGGGGCCCTGTTAGCTTTATTTCATTATGACACCTGTGTCATGGTGGAGTGATTTGGGGTCCTAAGCTCCCTTGTTTGGCCCCTGCATCACTATATTGGTGATAACCCTCATAATTGGTTTTCTTCCAAGAGTGATGTAGATGATATCATGTTGTCTTCAGTTCAGCATGTCGATTCAATATTATGCAAAGAAACAGATATTTCTTTTCTGTTCTATCTTGTAGACATCAATGTTTCTTAGACTGATTTATCTCTTTCTTCACTGACTTTATATTTGTGTGCGTGTAAGACCATTTTTTTTTTTTTTTTTTATCAGTACTAGCCTCTTTTTCATCACTCTGTTAAGGATACTTATTTCTGAAATGTTATTGGATCTGAACATATTAAAATAGTTCATGGTCAGTTTGGCCTCTTATTAATTTACAACAGGCACTTTGATTTTTCGTAATTGTACGCCCAGCACCTAGTACATTGTCTGGCATGGAGGAGACACTTAAATGCATTGACTGGACAATTGCATCATATTCTATGGCCCAAACTAAACATAGCATGTTTTTTGCCCCAAGAAGTCAGCCCCTCTTCCTGACTTGCCAGCTTTTGCTAATGGCACCACCACTGTTTCCGTGCCCCAAGCTCAGATCCTCTGAGTAGTCTCTTAGGCATCCTTCTCCTCACCGGCTCTTCACCAGTTTTGGTGAGGATACCTCCGAAAGCTCCCCTCTGCCAGCCCTGCTGCCCCTGGCCCAGCTCACACCCACACCGCCTCCTGCTGGGCTGCAGGTAATCGCCTTCTAATTAGCTTTCCTGCCTCCAGCCTCTCCCCACATTAATCCATCTTCCTGGTGCCAGAGGAGTGCTCCAGAAGCACAGGTCAGACCGCTCCACATTCTTTTTAAAACAGACCAGACGGCTCCGACACTCTCAGGATAGAGTCCAAATTCCCCCATGTGCCATGTGGGCTCTTCGATGGTCTGGCCTCAAGCTGCCTGTCCACCTCTCCCACATCTGACATGAGAATGCTTCCCGACTGACTTCCTCAGAAACTATCTCCTCAGATATTAAAGATGCTACATTTAACTAAAGTTCCCCAGCCAAGCAAGCTGGGGGCCATGCTGGCCTGGACAGAGCTGGTTTTCCTTTTGGGAGCGCTTCCCAGAGCCTATGTGTGCTGAAAAATAAGACCTCTCAATAAAGCTGCACAGAAAAACCAGGGAATGACAAACACAAAAGCCAGGATGATGGCTCTCTTGGGCGGGAAGAGGGAAATGTGGTTGGGAGGTGTATATGGGAGCTCTGATGGTGTTGGAAATTGTTCTGTATCTTGAGCACAGTGGGGGCTGCATCGGTGTTTATTATCGTTATTTGTTGTTGTTTCCCACATTTTAATGTCTCTGAAATCTTGATGGTCTTATAATTGCTGACAGGCAGCTGACAATTGTGATGTGGTTGTCTTCACGTTATAAATACCTCAATTGCTTGGCTCATGTTTTCCTTATTTTGTATGCATGAGTGATATATGACAAAAATCTAAGTCTGAAAAACCTTTCATTTAAGTAAAAATAAAAATCTGAGTGGCCAGAAAACAACATATCTGTGAGTTCGCAATAATATCTACATTCACGCTTGGTGGGTCTTTGTGGCTGGAGCAGACTTTCCCGTGCCTTGTACCCCCACTGGAGTCGACGTGCTTGTGGAGGTGACAGCAGTGTTGGTTACAAGATCAAGGTCAGTGTCTCACACCCAGCAGGTACACACCGGAATTATTGATTTGCTCTCTGTAATGGTGAATATCCATCTCTAATGACCCACTCCTATTCTTCACCAAATCTGACCGTTTCCAAAAGAAACAACCCTGCCTGGAAGGCCCACTGAAATGGCTGACCTGGTAAATGCCATGCAGATCACGTCACTTGGTCTGCTATTTGACTGATCCGCAGTTCCGTCTGTGTAAGTGGTACACTGGGCTCTGTTTCTATGGCCACAGACCCTTAAAACTCTTCCTGTGAGTCTGAATCAGAAACCATTCGGTAATGTGTGATTGTTAGGTATTTGGTTCCTGGTCAGCAAGATATTTGGATAAACAGATTTATAAGGAAAACGCTGGTATTCTTATCGTTTAGTGACTTTTGTGGTACAAGTGTTGGTTTGACTCGTGGCAGGCCCAGTGATGGGTACACATTGTGACAAGAGCTTCCAGAGATGCCCAGAAACACTCAGATTCTATGTTTGACCAACCGTGGACTCCTCAGATTCATCGCTTTCAATGGTGACAGATGACGCCTCAGATGACCGTCCGCCCCTGTCCGCTTCTGTGTTCATTTGCACACCTTTCCTTGTTTGAAAGAGCTCCTCCTGAGTTCACTTGAGATCTCTGTTGATTGTGTCTTGTTCACAGTACTGAGCATAGCACTAAACCTTTATAAACACTTACTGAGTTTTAGCTCTAATCATGCGTGTTGTAAAGCCTTTGCTTAGTATGTTCTATCCCCTAAACTCATTCTTTGGCACCATTAAAATGGAAGATTGTTTAGAAATGGAAATTCCATGTATTTTTCAGTTCCAACATCTTTATTACCTCTAAACCTGGATCAGAAATCCTGGTTTTGCTGCATTTGCCATTTGTTCTTAAGAGGTGATAAATCCTAGGATATATTTTACTGCCCCAAGTTATTATATGTCAAAAATTAAATCCCCCAAGACAAATAAAATAGATGAAAAGTTAATTGTGAATGCAGCTCATTTCAAAAATTACCCTTTCATCAATGGCTGAAAATAATTTTCTTAGTGAAGGAGACATCATCTAATTTTTATGTAAAATTTTAGAATGAAAAAGTTCTTACAGATTTAATTCATTGTCATTTAATAAGAAGAGAATTAATTGCTTCTTTGGTTAATTTAAATATTACCAGTAATCATCCTAATAGAGATTACGTAGCACAAAAAGACAGTGAAGAACAAGCTTTAATACCATTTGGCTGTCTCTCAAGACCACAGTTGAAAGCATCGAGTATTTAATCATTTTAGTTTTTTGTGAAGTAATTTTCCAAGTGACTATTTTAGATCAGTGATCCTATTTAAACCCTGTTAAACAGCATGAAAATCAGGTAAGCAGAAACGACTCTTCTGCCACATTTCTATATTCAAGTCAAGGCCTCTCAGGAATTTTGAAAACTGCTTGGGAATCAGAGGCTCACTGTTTTAAAATGTTCTTTCTCTTCTTCATGGCACATACCCTTTATATGTCACTTTCTCCCTGACAGCTCCTGTAATAGAAAGAATTCCAGATAATAAAATTTCATTCTCTTCCCAAGGATATGCTGAAAGTCAGAAGGGGTAAAACAATCAAGTATTAAAATACTCAGGAACTCCTGAAAATACTGCCGTTAAGAAGATCAATGACTTTTTCACTGCACTTATCTGAAAGTGTTGTTAGGTTGACCAGTAAGAAAGAAGTGCCTGCTGAGCCTGCTGGAGGAGGGGGAGGCTCAGCCTCTGGAAGCCACTCAGGGGGTTTAGGCGCCCAGGGCGGGCTTTAGTGGCTTCAGCCCTGGGCTTCCTGGAAATTCTGAGGGAGCTCGCTGGGTGCTCAGGACCCAGGGGGCTGGCTGTGACTTCCTAGGGAGAAGTTCTCACAGAGAACATCAGCTCCATAAAGTCGGAGAAGGAGGGAAAAAGGTCAGATCTTGTTGATCCCTCTGTGGTAAGAACCTGATTCTGCTGATAGCATTTTCTCCTGTTGCCTGACAGACAGTGAATTACCTCTAATATCTATTTTCTAGGCAAGATTTCAAAGAATTGAAAGTGGGACTTTTTGTAGAATTATTAACGTTTTAGACCTGTAAGAAAAAGTAGAATTTTATAGTCCATTGCTTTCATTTTATCTTCTAAAGGTCTCCCTTCCTCCACCCCTTCCTCTTCTTCCTCTGCTTCTCCTCTTCCTCATTCTTCTCCTCCTTTTCCTTTCTCTTCTGCCTCTTCTTTCCCTCCTCCTCCTTCTCCCCCTTCTCCTCCTCCTCTGCGTCCTCTGCCTCTCCTCTTCCTCACTCTTCTCTTCCTCCTCCACTTCCTCCTCTACCACTTCTTCCTCTCCTCCTCCTCTCCTCCTCCTCCTTGTCCTTTCTCCTCTGCTTCCTCATCACTCTTCTCCTCCTCCTCCACTTTCTCTCAGCCTGCTCTTTCTCCCTTTTTCCTGCTGTAAAACAAAATAAAAAGCAACCACCTTCATGGGACCTGAAGAAAACCAAGCCCAGCTCGTCCCCAGGGTCCTTTCTTCTACGCTCTGCTGCCATCTTCTAGTGAGAGCTCCTCTTTGGAGCCAAGATCCTAAAGAAGTAAGCAAATGAAAGGTGGCCTTGAGGACTTGGAAAGGCACACAGAAGACCTCTGTGGGTGAGACTTGGCATCTCACAGGGAAGATTGGGGCATTTGCACAGTCAAGTGACCATTTCTTTAGGTGCCTTATAAGGTACCATGTTAGGCATCTTAACTCAGGAAGGGAGAGTTTGGGAAGTTCCATCATTTAAAAAAAGGAGTAAACTTTTAGGCACCATTCAGCAAAGGAGATAAGGATTACAGACCAGTAACCAGGACAGTGAGGCCGTATAAGATGTCTTAAGTTTCATAACATCTCCATGTTGGGTATTGTTTTATTAAATATTACTGCTATTATTGTCTTTGTGTCATTATGCTTCTTTGCCTGTATTCATTCATGCTTATCCATTCAACTACCTTCCCAACTGCCCAAGGTCTATTTAACCCCCAGTCTGTTCTGGGCAGGTCTTAGAGGTACACAGACAGAAAAGATTGATTTGCTCTCAAGAAGAGCTAATTTGCATGATGGCTAAGAATTTGGACTCTGAAATTGGATGGATGGTCTTTGAAGCCCAGTTATTGTCATTGACTTGGCCTCGGTTTCCTCAACTATTAAGTGGGGGTGAATGGGGCTCTTGTGAGGGTCAAATGCACACACAGAGTTTGACGCGTGTGGCACACGGTAAGCTCTCAGGAATGCGTCTCCTCATTATCACGGGTGTTAGCCTTGCAGCCCTAAAGAGACTCAGGGAAGGAAACGACAGCAGAGCCCAGGAAACTGGCACTTGGCCCCAGCGAGAGAGGTCAGGAAAGGACTGGAATTGAGCCTTGTGCAAAATGGGAACTACCTCACAAGAAGGAATCTGGAAATGGGCCTTCCAGGGAGAGGAGAAGAACATTTATAAGAGCAGTAGATCACGAGAGCTCAGAGGATGGCTGGGGGAAGAGCACTTGAGGAGAAGAATTTTCTTGAAACTGAGGAAGCAGACCTTCCAGGGCCAACTGGAGGTGTGCCAGTCCAGTCACCCATTTTAGAGATTGAAGCCTGAGGCCCAGGTGCTTGGGTTGGAATGAATTGCCTCAGGGCAAACAGCTGGTGAGTGAGAGAGCCCTTTCACACATCAAGCTCTCCTCCCCAGTGCAGAGCGGAGGGGGAGAACATCCTGTGTTAGTTTACATGTAGGCACTAGGAACTTCTGTAGAGGAGGTTGTATCAGCAGCTATGTCTCTCTATCACTTACAATCTCTTTCCTAACTGGTTGAATACTGAGGGCTGTCCACGCTGGATCTGGGGGGTGTTATTGCTAGAAGTTGTTAATGTTTCTTCTTCTCAGACCCTACCCACACTTACCACCACCTTGTCTCCTCATCCTCAGATGAAAGAGCCATTTGCAAATTATTGACCATGTGACATGGTGAAGGTGAAGAAGGTGAGGAAAGGGAATCAAAGAGCTAATGACATGAAGTCAAGGAAAAAATATCCCAGTCCAGGTATTGCTTTTCAACCCCCAATTTTTTGTCATTGGTATTTATTTAGTCAATCTGTCAGTCAGTCCATGAACAAACAGAGCTTCCATCTCCTTATGTGTCCTAGGCCCTGGAAATTCTCTAATGACCAAGATGGGCCTCGCTTGGCCACAGTCTAGTGATGGTGGGAATGTGACAAGACCAAAAGTGGTTGCAAAGTCATGTGAAAAATGCAATGATGGGGGGGTCCCAACTGGTGTGAGCATCGAGGAGGCCCATCTACCCTGACCCAGCATGTTAAGGAGGGTTTTCTGCAGGAAGTAATTTCAACAGTTTTGCGATGGGTAGGAGTTATAAGCTAGAAAGGCTTGGTGGGTGGGTGAAGGAGAGCTGGGATCAGCTGGCGCAGAGGCTTGGAGGGATGGGGTAGGTTCCAGAGCTGGAAGTACATCAGCGTGGCTGAAATGCAGGAGGACATTTTCATCTCCAGAGGTGAGGCTGGAGAGAGACACAGAAGCCTGGGGAAGGGTCAGGTGGACTCAAGAACAGAATCAAAAGTTCCTTCTTAGGTCAGCATGGAAGCACAAGGAACCGAAAGTTCTTTCTCTAAGGATGGAGTGGAATCACACAGAGTGGAAAGCTCTTTCTAAAGATGCTGTGGAATCACGTGGAATAGGAAGCTCTTAGGATGGTGTGGAATCTCATGGTATTTTACGAGGGGAGGGAAATGATCACACGCGTATTTGAGAACATCCTTCTGGTGGCCCCGCACTGGCAGAATTCTCAGGCCAAGCATGGGGTCAGGGTATCAGTTTGGGGGCTTTGGTAATCACGAGGCCTAGACATATTGGTGGTCTGGGGAAAGAGGTCAACAGAAGGCCGTGCGGCGACTGGGCGTATGGGCAGATGAGGGGGAGAAATTGTAGCTGACTTGTTCTCAGCAGAGCCTGTGAGCAGGGCAGTGTCTGATGAATGCCACTGGTCAACGCAGGGGACACCAGACAGGAGAGACTTCTGGGGGTGGGAGGGCAGTAGAGGGTCAGATAGGGGAAGAAAGGAGTTCAATTTTGGACCTTTTGAGTTTGAAATGCTTGTGGGTCTCCCAGGTGACGCTACTGAGCAACAACCAGGCAAGCAAAACTGCCAGTGTAGAATATTACCCAGTTAGAGTGCCAGGACGCCCAGTAAAGAACATCACCCGGTTAGCGTGCCAGGACGCCCGGTAAAGAACATCACCCGGTTAGCGTGCCAGGATGCCCACTGGGGAGGAGGCAGTAGTCCCTGGACAGGAATGATTGCCATGCATCAGTGGGAGCTGAGTGAGTGTTTCCCACAACAGGCCTCCAGCCCGGCTAGTACGAAACCAGGTGCTGCCCGGGGATTGAGGGCCTCGGGGAGCTCCCTGGGCAGGCAGCACCCATGGAAGCTGGGGACACCTAGACTCTCTTCGTTGTCATTAACTGGAGCTCTAGTAGATTGTCTGCAGTGGAGGAGCCCTTCTGAGACACCGCGCTGTGCAAGGCATAAATGAATGAATTGTGTGACCTGCTGGAAGCCCACAGCAGTGAAGGACACGGGCTTCTGAGCAGATAATTCTGGTTTAGAATCCCGGTGACTTAGGTAAACTGCCCAAGCCCTCTAAGCCTCTGTTTCTCCACCTGCAAAAGCGATAAAATATCTCGCTAGGTATTTTAGGTTTACCTGGATTGTTGGACTGTTGTAGGACTAAGTGGAATAATATGCATAATAACATACTTAAAATTTCAGCAGCTTCCAGCGTCTGCTACGTGGAGGACAGAGCCCTCGAGCTCTGGCACTTTATCTTGCTGCTGCTGTTGCTATGATGAGATCTCCTGGGAAGGCAATCAGCCTTTTCCTCATATTTATTACAGCAACAAGGGGCAAAAGGAGCTCCACAGCCATACCCAGGCATCCAGTGTGCCCATGGCCCATGCCTGCATGTGTGTACTATATATATACATATTAACAGGAGACGTCGTCATTTTCTTGCTTTAAACCCATTACCATGTTGTTCTATGGCAATACAGAAGAAGAGTGCATCCTGTTGCTAGGTGATGTGCTCATGTAATTACTGGGAAACAGATGGTCAATCAATAGCAGACAGGTAATTGCCTTAGAAATGGATTTAGTTAAAGCGGAGATGATGATAAAGTGCATTGCCCTTATGACAGTGGCATTAAGGCCGCTCGCGGTGAATTATAATAAAAAATTCACGCCGACAGGAGTGTTTCATTTCTTCTTTTGAGCTAATAGAAAGTCTCTGTTTGTTCTAGTGTTGAGTCAGGGTTTGGGAGGAAATGGAACTCTCACTGTGCTGGACAAATGCTTTATTGTACTCTCCTGTTTCTTCCAAGGACGGAGTGGAGCATTTGAAAATTCCAACCACCCATCCGTTCATGCCAGCAGCATTTCTCGAGCACCCGCTGCTGTTGTTCCTTCCCCTCCCGCCTTCCTCCTGACCCTGCACCTTCTTCCTCCACCTTTTCTGCTGAATCCTGGAAGCACACACATGGCGGACAGCAGATGAATCTGGCACCTTTTAAGAAAGCAATGTGGCTTTATCAAACACAAAAACATTATGCTATTTGACCCAGGAAACTTATCTGGAGAAATAAAAGTTACCAGAAGGAAAAAAAAAAAGCTATTTGTATGAAGATGTTTCTTGTGGCATTAGCTATAATGATATTAAACTGGAAACAAATGAAATGCCCAATACTAAAAAATAATTAAGAATAACAATTCTATATATCATTTCTCTGTGATGATATCATGTGGATGTTCACAATATTTGAAAAGCCTCCTTAAATACTGCAAAAAAAAAAAAAAAAAAGAAAAAAAAAGAATGATCTGATGGATTAAATAGTTACAAGAATCTACCTGAGCTATGGTTCCAGCTATGTGAAGAGTGACCATGGAATATGAAAATGACGGGGAAAGAGCAAACAGCAACGGAAACGCGTGTGTTAGGAGAGCGGAATATAATGAGGCTCTTTCAATCCTTAAACATCTGTTTTAGAAGTCCTTTATCAGACATTAAAATGAACACCACAAAGAACTGCTCGGTATGAGGTCAATGAAATGGCATCTGGCAAATGGCAGATAAAAAGGCTTCACCACTTTCAGAATTCAAGAAGTCTCAGAGAAACGCATAGTTCTGTTTCTTGGTGTTTTAGCTCCCCTTGTTTTCTATTGTGAGAGGCGTTTACAAGTATATTGAACTTCTCTTGCTCCGGAATTCAGCTGCCGCTGCTTTTCCACAAACAGCCTTAATCCTTTGTTTGGCCGTCATCGTTTGCTGCCACGACGTGGCCAACAGAGAATTCAAGAGCCAGAATGAAGAGGTGTTTAAATGCCAGAACGCTTTTCCCTTTTCTTGATATTACCAAATATGTGTCTGTTTTGTCCTGCTAAACTGAAGCATCTTCCAGGGCAGGAACCACACAGTGCATTTAATCTGAAAGCATGCGATGCAGGCTGTATTTATTATTGTAAAGTAAAATAAATCTGTTCACTAAACCGTGTGTCAGCTGGCACTGAAGAGCAAGGACGCTGGCTTTCTTGGGGAAGATTTCCATAGTTTTCCTCATGTCCATGCCCGGGTTTTTTTTTTTTAATTTCCTGCACCCTAATTTTCAATCACTTGGGAAAGTTCTCATCGGTGCTTGGTAGGAGAGATGGAAGTTTTTATCGGCTACTTTCATAGAGATTATATTCTTTTAACATGACAAAAGAAAAAAATCAGTGAGCGAGATTATTCATGATGATTGACCTTAAAAATGAGGCAGAGTATTTACCGCTGTAAACGACAGAGGCTTGTAGGGTCAAACCCTTGTGAGGACGATGCTCGCCTGCGGAGAGGCTGGGTCCCAGGTGCTCCTGCGCACAGAAGGTGCCGCCTCCTTCCTGCCATCTGCTGTGCACTTAAGGCTTGAATTCCTTAAGACACAGATTTTAAAGACCATTGTTTGAAAATCCCCTTAGAGAGGGAAAGAAAAAAATAAGCAAGCAAGCAATGGTTGCCCTGCTTATATACATCATTTTACTTAAACCTCTCTCCAAACAAATATCCCTGCAGTCCCATGCGGGCCAAACGGAGGTCTCAAAGAGGCCTGGGGTCAGAGTGAGCCTCTGCCCAGGGGGAAGCCGTCCTTGACAGCCATCTGGGCTGTGACTAGATGAAGTGTGATGATGTAGAAGACTGACCCCAAGCCCCCTCGGAGGTTTGGGTGAGGTCCCAGGGGGGGTTTCACCCAAGGCCATTCACAGAGAGCAACTGCGTGGATCTCTTCGATTCCACTTGCCAAGTGCAGGTGCACTTTTGTTTGTGTTAGTCCTCACGGCTCCAAGGTTACTGCCACGACCGAACAAACACGGAAGGTCAAAGTTGTTAGTTTGAGTTTTCTTTTCATTGAAGATCTAATGTCCAAATGGGTATATGGGACTTTGGAGCTCAATTCCAGCTCAGTTCCTGCAATTTTGGAACTTAGAAGGGGAGGGTGAGCTCCCGTTCGGAGGCGCTCTCGACGTGAACGTCCTCACCGGGAAGCCCGTGTGCCTTGAGACGCTGGGGCAGGTGCAGCCTCCCTGCGGGACCCACTGACAGGACGCAGGCTCGGCCTGTGCAGGCCACACCAGCCGGCCGGGCAGCAGAGTCCAGGCTTCTTGTGGGCCCTTTGCTGTAAACACAGTAGAGTTTTTCTTCTAATGGGCCAGAATCTTAATTTCCAGAAAGACAACCACAGGGATGGCGAAGAAGTTTAGCCTGAGGAGCAGAAAGCAGCGTGCAGGTCTGATTTTAGGGCTGACTCTTGCATGCTGCAGCGCACGCTGCTGTTTTCAGGGCCTCCAGGATCTCTTTGGATCTATCTCTTTGGATCTACTAGGATCAAGGAGGCTTCCGGTCTCCTCAGAGTGCAGCAAACCCTGCTCGTACCCCTTGGGCTCCTTCAGCTGCACGCTACGTTCCGTGAGGGCCCTTTCTACCACCTCCCCGGCGGTCACCACGCAGACCTTTAGTTCCTTCTGGCCCCGTCTTGTTTCCTGTAAGCTGACCCTCACAGGCCTCTACAGGTTCCTCAGTAGAAAACGACAGGCTCCTGGGGACTCGGAACCTTTCCTGAGAGCTGGTGTAAGGAGACCATGCTGAAGGTGCTGGTGTAAGGAGAGCCTTCCCTCCACCCCTGGGGACTCGGCGCCGCGGGCAGCAGCCTGCATTCTAGGACCGCTTTGCGCATCGGGGCAGCTTGGGGGCTGAGAGGTGACGGCAAGGACTCTGGTGTTAAGACGCTCACAGTGATTCTCCTCATGGGCGGCGTGCCCGCCGCCTGCTGAGCTTTTAAAGGACGCTTTCCAATCGTCCCCAGCGCTCTGCAGGAGAGGTGGGCTCGGAAAGGTCGAGTGGCTTGCCCAAGGCCACACGGACGTACTGTGGGTGGCAGCGCTGGCTTAAACCCAGGGCTGTGTCCATGGCACGGCTCTGCCTCCCAGGACACAGAACGCCTCTGAAAAGACACACCCGACGGCCGCGCTGCAGGCCCGGAAGCCAGTGCAGGGCAGGTGCCATTACCAGCATGCAGCCTGGAGAAGGGCCAGGCGTCCATTCCACTCAGACAGGACCGGGCCGTAGCTCAGGCCGCCCTCGGCCCTGGCCGGCTGCGACCCTGGGCTGTGGCTTCTCTGAGGTTGGGTTTCTCTTCTCTTCTCCTCTCCTCTCCTCTCCTCTCCTCTCCTCTCCTCTCCTCTCCTCTCCTCTCCTCTCCTCTCCTCTCCTCTCCTCTCCTCTCTTTATATATATATAAACATACTTAGATTACATAAATATTAAACAGAAAATAGAGGGTCTTCCCATCTGCCCCACTCCCCACCTCCCACAGCTTCCCACGTCGACGACATCCGTCATCGGTGTGGCCTGTAAATCGATGAAGAGCAGGCCTGGCCTACAGCTTTCACAGCAGCCCGCGCTCTCTCCTGCACAGTCCTGTGGGCCACGGCAAGACACACAACGGCCTGCATCCGTCACTGCAGCATCACCCAGGACAACTCCCAAGTCCCGAAATGCCCCCACACTACCCCTCCCCGCCCCCTGCCCCAGACCCCCAGAGGCCACTGGCTCCACCTCAATGACATAAGCTCCCGCCTTGCTGGAATCACAAGTCTACGGCAGGACACCAGTCAGCCCACTCTAGGCCACAGCTCATCCCCGGTCCCGAGGACTCCGGGAGAGTGATGCCCACTCCGCGAGGTTAGGTTTCCTGAGCTCTAAAGTGGGGATAATAACCCTTCCTCATCGGGCTGTCGTGAGGAGGTAATAGGAAAATGCTTGCCCAGCGCTTTGGGCAGTCAGGCCATGCCCATGGCTTTTGCCGGCCTCGCCCCATGTGACAGGGAGTTTGGGGAGCGCTGACTCGGCCAGAGGCAGGCGGTGAGAAGGCAGCTTCGCCTGCGCCGAGCTGCTGCACGGTGCGGGAAGTTTAGTGCCTGGCCCGGAAAGGCTGGCGGCGGCTGGAGCTGCCTCAGTTGTCCCGGGCTAGTTCCAAGCGATGGCCCAGCCCACAGAGAGGCTGGATCAGGGGGTCCCTTTGGTCTTTGGGCCACCATGGGAACAAAGATCTTGTAGCTTTTTAATCCTATAGAGAGAAAGTGATCTGGGTGACGGTGCACATGTGGGTGAGTTTCCACAGGACGTTTCTCTCTGCCTTCCTGGCCCACGCAGCTGATATTGTTTATGCTAATGAGGTGCCCTCGCTGCTCCAGAAGCCTGGAAAGCACATGCAGGCGCAGGCGCCGCGCTGTTCTCAATTATCTTTTTATATTTCTGATGGTAGAAATAAATGAGAAGACATGTATTTGACTATGATTCTGAGCCCGCAGAGCCATTGTTTTCTTGTTAAATGGTACTAATTGTGGTTGTCATAGAAACCCTGAAGGTACTTAATCCAAATTGCCCAATCTATTTTTTTTTTCTATAAGCGATTCTGACTTTGGCTGATATTGAAGTTTCTCCTCTAGAAAGCTATTATGCAGATGCTTGCAAGGCACTTGCTCTCAGTTAAGATGCTCGATAAATTTGTTACGCCAATTTTATTTGTACTGTGGTTAGGAGAATCAATTTGCTTGCAATGTAAATTGATCCTTCAGAAATTAATAAACCAGTTTGCTACTCTTTTGCTGAAAGTAGTGACACTAGACCTAGATGATTTTGAAAAAATTTGCTTGTTTACAAATGTTGAATCCTTTTATTTCTGTGTATGCTTTAAAAAAAAAATATTATTTCTCCCCTCTCCCCCATTGTTTTTGTGCTCGCTGTCTGCTCTCTCTGTGTTCTTCTGTGTCTGCTTGTCTTCTCTTTAGGCGGCACTGGGAACTGATCCTGGGACCTTCCAGAGTGGGAGAGAGGCACTCAATATCTTGCACCACCTCAGGTCCCTGGTCTGCTGCGTCTCTTATTGTCTCTCTTCTGTGTGTCTTTTTGTTGCGTCATCTTGCCGAGCTAGCTCTCCGCTCGGGCCAGCTCGCCACATGGGCCAGTTTGCCTTTCACCAGGAGGCCCCGGGAATCGAGCCCTGGACCTCCTATATGGTAGACAGGAGCCCAATCGCTTGAGCCACATCTGCTTCCCTATGTGTATGCTTTTAAAAATATCATTTGCCATAACTTTTTGAAAACTATGAAAATGAATAATTGAAGACTTGTGTGTGTGTGTTTTGTTACACCTGTGGGCAGACTTCCCAGGAGGGAACAGATAGGTGGGAGGGGGTGTGATGAGCCCGATGGACTGGGTAAAAGAGTGGCCCCCAGTTAGGAGTTGTGGGTGCATAGCCTGGTTCCAGTGTCCTCGTGCATCAGATGAAAGCCGTGACTTTACTGGTCACTGTGGGGACTGAATGTCGTGGTCCCGTCAGTGCCAGGCATCTAGGAGATGCTCCAGAAGTTCCAGCCCCTGGCCAGTCCCCGCCTCCCAGTCACCCTCGCAGGAGGCCTGCTAGAGCCCTGTGTCCCTCTTTTGGATCAAATGCAGAGGAAGCTCGGTACGATTTTAGTGCCTTCATGTTATCTCCATGCTGTGGGAGATGGGCAATGCCCCAGGCCAAGCCTGACAAATTCCATAATTATAACTTCCAAGGTCATTGCAAAGGTTTGTTCCTCTCCCAACACAGCATCTAGTCGCCATCTAAGAAAGGGCGGCTGGAGAACCATCTGGAGCAGCCGTCTGTCCTTTGTGTGAGAATTCTAGAAGAGGCACACAAACTTTTAAAAATCAGCCATATAGCCACCCCTCAGGAGTTACATCTGCGCAAAATCTTCCTTCTTCGGACTGTGACGTGCGGTCGCTGCCTTGGTAGCACCCCTGATCTCAGGGGAAACAGCCTTCTGAGTTACTATCTTACACACCTTCCCCATACATGCCGTGACTCTTAAATATTTATTTTAATGAAAGTGACTATGGAGAGTAAATCAGGTTTTCGTCTGAACTGTACCTTGTACACAGCCACGAGGTACAGCAATTGTTTACATACATCTATTCCCGGTAGATTAAGCATTCTGTAAACAAAACAAAACAAAACCAAAGCGTGAAGCCTCCAGAGTTCACTGGGTATTTGGGGGGAGCCTGCCTACGGGGCTGTGCTGGCTGGTGAGCATTCAGGGGTGAACCGGCGGCCCCTGCCCCTTCCCCACGAGGCGGCTAAAGCTGCACCCACAGCTGGGCGAGCGCTGGGCGAGGGGGAATGGGGCGCTTTCCCAGCACCCACGCGGGGAGGGGACACGGGCCCAGGGGGCTACCCGAGGCAAGGGCTTCGCAGCGGGGACTCGGAGGGTGAGCAGTAGTTCGCTCGGCCAAGAGGGTTAGAGGCCAGACGACAGCTTCTTGAACTCCTGTGTCTGCAGATTCGTGGGCTAGAGCCGCAGAGGCTACAAAGCACCCAGGGGGCCCGGATGGGCAGCTTTTTCTAGGGGATGGCGTTGAGTGGGGTCAGCGGTGGAGCCCCGTGTGTGTGCCGAGCCTGAGGCCACGGCCCTGACGGGCCCTGAGAGGCTGGAGGTTGGCGGCAGCCTGGGAGGCAGCCCCCCGTCCTCCCAGTGCACTCCCCATCGAAGCCTTGGGTTTCGGCTTGCTGATGGGGCACAGCAGACGTCAAGCACATTTGGGATTCTCGAGAGGTTGCTCACTCCATGCTGGCTAGGCAAGGATTTCAACTAATCCCCCACTATTGTAAATAAGGTGTCAGGGGCTCAGAAGCGAGGGAACCGCCGAGCATAGTGCGGTCCTTGGCGTCCAGTCAAGGTCTGGCCTTGCTCCTGGCTGTTGCCCTCAGTTTCCAAATGACCTTGAGCTGCTGCTGTCTGTTAGGCAGACCCGGCCAGACCCGGCCAGAGGCCGCTGCCCGCTTGAGCTCAGATCCCGTTTATTACCTGCTGACGCAGTGCCCGGAGTCATCAACAAATGATCACCGGCAGGAAGAGTAATTTTTATCAGCCTCAGCAACACTTTGTCTCCCCCCTTCTGTATTTTTTTTTTTTAAAGCAGATTTATTGGGATGTGATTTACATACCATAAAATTAACTTGTTTCAAGTGTATAATTCAAAGAATGCCTGTGTATTCACAGCATTGTGCAACCACCGCCCAATGTAATTCTAGGACAAGTCCAGCATCCTAAAAAGGACGCTACGGGATTTCCTTCTTTTTTTTTTTTTTAACCTCTAGGAATTTCTCATTAGGTTCAGGAAATGTTCTATTTAAGGACCCAGGATAATTATCATATTTACTAAATAACTACAAGTTATTGTGATATTGTGATAATTATTGTTAAGAATGTTAATTCTTTAACTGTGTTACAGCTTTTGATGACTCAGTTTTATACTATTGATACACTACAAACTAACTGCTGTGTTTTACTTACATGGCTAAATACTTTGGTATTTTTTCAGAATCAATTACTCTAAAGAATGCATCCTCTGATAGTTTTCTTCCAATTTCTTTCAGATAACAAGGGGGGCCTAACTCGTGATAGTTGTTGGTATTATTATCAAGCAACATTGAAACACTTTTTATTATTTTGTATAAATACGTCTCATGATGACTGGTGGTTTTTATTCAACTAAACTTTTTAACAATTAAAAGCTTGTCATGAAACTTCTGTGAAAAATGTAATTCCCTATTTAAGCATTGTTGTAAAAAAGTTATTAAAATAACATTGAATCTGTTACTGGACACTGTTGAGAAGGGGCAGACACCAGTAGGCAGGCAGTGTGCTATGGGATTAAGTTGGAGCAGGGGGCGCTCTGTGGACTGATTCTAGGCCCAAACCCCATTTTCCACTTGGGAGCTGGGGAACATTAACCAAGTCCCATAACACTCTCCACAGCTTCTTTGTGATGGTTAAGTTCATGTGTCAACAGGGCTAGGTTATGGTCTCTAGTTGTTTGGGCAAGCAAGCCTGATTGTTACTGTGAGGGTATTTCATGCATGGATCTAAAGCATTAGTTGATTGATTGCATCTACGGCTGATTGCATCTACAACCAACAAAGGCGATTGCCTTCAGCAATGAGAAGAGACTCCTCATCCAATAAATTGGAGGCCTTAAAGTGAGAACTGAGAATTTCTGCAGTCAGAAAGAATTTCTATTTCTTCTTCAGCCAGCCCATTTCTCCTGGAGAATTCAACATGACCTTCATCAGTTTCCAACTTGTGGCCAGCTCTATGGAATTCAACTTGTGATCTCACAGGGTTGTGGGAATTAACCTGATAATATATGGAACACTTGTGCACAGTGCCTGGCATATGGTAAGTTCAATAAATGTCAGCTGGGCTTCTATTGAGTCGTAGGCTCCTATGCAGTTGCTAAAGGAACCGTTTTATTAAGTTTGAGAACACAGGGAGTGACTTCCTGTTAACAAAAGTGCAGATGTGGGGGGAGAGAGTCCTTTCCTCTCCAACAGAGATTCAGAAAGGCTCCCCCTCTGAGTGGAAAATGATGGTCATTCAAGAACTAAATAAGGGAAGCGGCTGTGGCTCAATCAGTGGGGCTCCCGTTTACCATATGGGAGGCCCCGGGTTCGGTTCCCGGGGCCTCCTGGTGAAGGCAGGCCCGCCCGCACGGCGTGGTTAGCTGACCCAGCGAGCACAAGCAGCAAGGGGGGGGGATAAATGAATAAATAAATAAAATCTTAAAAAAAAAAAAAAAAGAACTAAATAAAAATAACTATTGGTACAAAATCTCTGTGGCATCGAGATGGAACAGATCACTGTAATCTGATTTTGTTCTTTAGCTCTGCAGAGGAGATGAGGGAGATCAAGAGGGAAGACCTCCCAGATGGGCAGTTCAAGGTCTTTCCCTCCCTTCGGGCTGTTGCCACAAGGTGAGGACCATCTTGCAACTGAGCTCCAGCAGTGCCAGGAGCAGCTACGAGAAGTGGGGGCCGCCATGGGGGCTGGGTGACACGCTCGTGGTTTCAGCACGACATCTGCGTGATTGGCGCCTGGGATATTAACGCAGAAATCAGCACAGCCAGGGCACATGGGATGGCCTGATTGCCAGGGATCCTCAGGCCACAGGGTCACCTGCGGGGTGGAATTCCAGGGTGGTGTTGACTAGTGCTGGGGAGGCTGCAGGTGGGGTTGACCAAGGGCTCCAGTGAGGAGTGGACTCATCGACGGGGAATGACAGCCAAGCAGCGGACAGGTTGACGTGGTGAGCGGAGGGCAGGGGTCTGCACACAGGGGCCGTGTCACTCCCAGCTGGTCTTTACAGCTTTTGAAAATCGAAAGCATTTCTGTCTTCCTGGCCTCTCCCACCCCAAGGTGGGCCTCTAAGCCCTAAGGGTCCTAGCCCCTGTGCCTTGGCTTGCCAGAGATGTTAGGACAGATGCCACACACAGAGTGGCTTAACAGCGGGGAATACATGGCTCAGTTTGGTTAGCTGGAAATCCAAAGCTAAGGGTCAGCAAGGCTGTGCTTTCTCCCGGCGTCCTTGGGGTTCCGTGGCCTGGGTTCCGTGGCTGGCGCTGCCCTTGGTCTCCTCCTGTGGTTCTCTCTGACTTCGGGCTCTGCTGTGTGTTCTGGCTTCCAGTTTCTGGTTTTAACTGACGGCTTCCAAACGTCCTCCCTCAACAGGGCCCCCAGCAGCCGAGACTCCCCCGCCCTGCGTCAGTGTGGCATCGCCACGGAGGAGCCTAGAAGACCGTGCTAACGTGGAGGCTCCTGGGTGCCGACGGGCTCGTGCCCACACAGACGCTGATGGGGACGCGATTCGGTGTCGGCCCACCACGCTGCCCGAGGAGGCTTCGTCGCTGCGCCAGCAGTGACCATCCAGTGGTCGTCTACCTTCCCGCTGCTTCGAGCTGGCGCTGCCTCTCAAGGCTTGACGGAGGCCGATTTCCAGAGGCCCAGGAGCATCCTGTGGGGCCGGGCCAGGGCTCCTGCCGTTAGTCTTTAAGCTGAGCCCTGACCCTGAAACGGCCTTGGGAACCAGTGTGACGAGGAGAAGCCCGAAGCTGAGCGCAACTTGCACAATCTCTGGTGGGGATTACGCTTACAAACCAAAACTCCAAAAGATGCCATCGGATCTTTTGAAAGGAGGACGGTGGATTTTACAAGACAAGTGTAGCTTTACCAGGCAGTAGCAGGAAGCACACTCCTCCACTTGTTTAATCTTACGCCGACATCACTGGCCAGCCCTGGGGCTAATTCTCTGTGTAGAAATTAAAAAAGACCTGGACATAATCTCCATAGCAACAAGCTTCTAGTCTAGAGCTGGAGCAGCAAGCCAGGGCCAAAGAGCTTTACACCTTATCTGTAAGGTGTCACTGGAAGACAGCCACAGCACTCAGCTGAGTGTCGTCCTCAGTGGTCTAGAGGAGAGAGCAAGCCTGGATCAAGGCAGGGTGGCCGGCAGGTGGAGAGGGGCACAGGGGCATTTCACGTGAACCGAGGCCGAGGGAAATGATGCTTCTTTCCATTCCTACCGCTCGTGTCCTGAGCTGTTACCGGGGTAGGTTCTACTGGAACCAGCATCCAAGGCCTTGTACGTTGCACCAAACCAGTTTTCCAGTTTGCGGTCTTCTATCCCCAATTCAGGGCTCCTTCCATGGTAGCTTGGCAGAGTCTTCCAGAGAGAGCAGAACCCAAGTATATTTTCACTTCGCATGTATTTGCTTGACAGAATCTCACACATTTTGAAATATGCAAATTAGTAGAAATATCTCATGGGATGATATTTTGAAGTAATATCCAAAGTTTAACTTTTCTGCAGGTCTCTTGTTGACATTCGACTCACGAGGTAGCACTCGTGGCCTCAGGAGAGGGTGGCCAGACAGATGAGCACAAGGAAGACACCAGGGATTTAAAAATAGATTGAAAAATCTGTTATAGGAACTGAAGTTCTAGAGGGAGAAAAAAAGGGCTATTTTCTACCTCAAGGGGCAAAATGCCTGGAAGAGCCATAGCCTAGGGCTTCTGCCATAAGTCCCCGCTGGTTAGAGCGCATGATGAGGTAAAGCAGGGAAGATGGGGCAGTTGGAGGAAGCGGGAGGCATTTAAAGACGTTAATCTAGAGCTGAGAAGAAGGCTGTCCTCTCTGCCCGCCCTTCCACCTCACCCGCTGAGCTCCTGAGACGTCTGCGGCAGCAAGCCGCCCGCAGCTCCCTTCCTCACCCGCTCGCTCCCACACAGAAGGCCTGGTGTGGCCTCAGTGGAGGAGAAATGGACAACGGTTATGCGGCGTTGACAGGGCGCCTACGAGGCGAGCGGTGCCTTTTCATAGCAGTTCCCATGTGAGGCACTGTTATAACATGGTTAACTCCTTCGTCCTCGAGACAGCCCTGCGGGTCAGCCTCCGTCACTACCACCCCCTTTTACAGGTGAGTATGTGGCCCAGAGAAGTGAAGGAATCTGCTCAAATCTGTCCAGCAGGTGTCAGAAAGCAGGCAGGGTCTCCTGATCACGGGCTACCTCCTATTCCAAACGGTTTCTAAGGACAGGGGAGGACACGAGGCTGGACGCCGATCCCAGGCAGACCTAGAAAACCCCGGCAATGGCTCACTAGCAGAAGTGGCGACCTCAGACTGATAGTCAAACCTAGGGAGACTGAGTTATGTCCACACCACTTGAATCTGGCTGGAAAAACGAATACCTGTGTGGCAGTTTGAAATTATTTTATGAATCCCCACAAGAGAAAGATTATATTTGTGAAATAATCCATTCCTGTGGGTGTGAGGCCCTTTCAATTGGACCATGTCAGTGAGGCGTGACTCGGGTTGAGTCTCTGCCCTCTTGCTGGGTCTGATAAAAATGGAGACACAGATAAAGAAAGCCGCCGTATTTGATCCTGCCACGTGAGAGAAAGGACTCCAGTTTCGTCCACAGATGAGCTGCGAGGAGAGAAGCCCCAAGAGGCTCAAAGAGCTGAGGCCCAGGGACAGATGAGCCATATGCCTGATAGCTTGCAGCTGGACTCAGGAAGAAAGTGGAGCAGCCCAGGCTGATCGAGGAGCCCTGGAAAGAGACAAGCCCCATGCCTGGTTTTCCCAAAGCTGCAGAGACCTCCTGGAGATGGGCGGCCATCTGCTTCCCCACATGCCCCTGACTTAGGTGAGAAAGCCCCTCTTATGGTGCCTTGAGCTTGGCTTTTCACAGCCTTGGATCTGTAAGCTGTTACCCCAAATAAATTCCCTTTAAAAAAGCCAACTCATTTCTGGTACTTCGCATCAGCAGCCCTTTGGCAGACTAAATCATCCTCCTATAAAATGTTAGTCCCAAATTTTCCATTCAAGTCATATGGGGATGAGAGGACAGCTAAGTCGGGCATGTCGAAGTGTGCTGAAGACACGGCTTGCTAAATCTAATGCGTGCGCTGACTCCAGTCATGCTGAAAGCTCCCACACTCCAGCCCCGACGCAAAGAGCCTCCCAGGGCTCGGCGGCCTCCCTGGTCTTGCAGGCTCCATGGGGTGATGGGGCAGTGGCTTCCCCAATTACCGAGTCCCCCTTCCCTGCGGCCTTGCTTTACAGCTGTACCATGTCCTCAGCACCAAGTCCACGCCTACGGGCCTCTGCTTCAACTGATGAGCTTGCGAGCCGTCCCAGGAGCCCCATCCGTTAGAACCAACACTTGATTTGAATTCTGAGACTGGAGAAGTTCTGGATGGGAACTGCAGACCTTCTGAAATGGGCTGGTTATCCCCAGTAAACAGAGTCGTGCTTCTTGGAGGAGGGACATGCCAACTTTGACTCAGATTTAGGATTTCATCTATAACAAATCATATTTTCTAGATTATAGTGCATAAAATGCTTCAAAATCCATTTTGCCCTTGTTCATTCTGAAATGGATAAAAAGAGGTTCATTTTTTTGTTTTCATGATCTGTAGACTTGAACTTAAAGGATTTAAGGAGGGCTACTTAATTTTTAATAAAGTATGACATTGTACTGATGTCAGTACATTGTACTGATTCTCTCTTTATTGTAAATTTAGCAGGAGAGAGAGAAGAGAAGAGAGAGGTTCCACAAATATTCCCAACCATGGGGAATATGCCTACAGGGTGGTGAGGTGGTAGGAAAAGAAGGTGGTTGCTATGACAGACCACAGAATATCACTGAAACACGCGGCATATCTGATCTTTCCCAAACACATCTAAATGACTATGGTAAACGTGTGTGTGTGTGTGTGTGTTTCCTTCAAAAGTTTCAATTATACGTAATGGGAGAGTTTTGCCGTATAAACACATCTCTGATTCCTTACTGTAAGTCAACGGAAAAAGTGGTCTTACTTTAGAGAGATCGATTTAGCACTAATTTCAATGGGATAATTGTGTCATTAAAGCTCATTAAAGAGCAGTGTGATTGGTAGTTTTTAAGAAAGCTCACTCAGCCCCAAATATTCCCCAAATTTAAGTACATTTGTACCTTCGGGTTAATTATCTGGGGATCTGTGATGTGGGGCCAAATGCTATTTTCATGTGATACACCTTAGAAATTTATTCTGATAAATGTTATTCTTATTCACAATGGCAGATTTGGAAAATGTGGTAAGGTAGAAGAAAAACATCACCCCATAATCTCCACCCATAGATGAAGAATGTTAACATTTTGGTATGTACACATGCTTATAATATTTATATATTTGAACCTATATTATACATTCAATTCTATAGCTTAGTGTTTCACAAAGAATTTTCTAAATATTTTTTCATGTTATTATAATTTATTTGGCAATTGCATTATTTCCAATTTGTGTTATTATAAATAACATTAAGATAAACATCATTTGACATAAACCTTTGTCTATATTCCTGTTTGTATCTTTAGAGCAGAGTCCTGCAAGGGAATTTCTGAGTGAGGAAGATTAAGCATCTCAATGTTCTTTCTTAATTTAGATTGCCAAATTGCCTTCTAGAATATTTGTGATAATTTTATATTTCTGTTAGCATTGTAATGTCTTTTCTGATATTTGACATTTTGATAAATAAAAATTGAATTGTGTAGTCTTGTTTTTCTGCCTTTCCTTACCAAAGAGGCTTAATACTTTTACTTTAGCTCTTTTAATTTTCTCTTTTGTGATTTGTCAGTCCATGACCTTTATACATTTTTCTCTCAAGGTTTTGGGATTTTTCTTACTAATCATGTCTATTTACATGGAGTATTAGAGGAGATAAAGTGACCATCTTAGGGGGCAAAGAGAAATGTGGATCTTAAAATGTCTCATCAGTGTGGCCTGTCTTCCTCTCCTCCTTTAATTCTCCTTGGAGATGGTCACCATCATTGAGCATTGGCTAGCATTTCTAATGCTGCCAGGTGATATACTGCATTCTCATTTTATTGTTAGCATGTTTTCTTAGTGCTCCTTTTTGGTTGTAGCAAATTTAGAGTTGGATTGACTTAGCCTGTCATTACCTGGTGTAGCAGTTTGGTATTATTTATGAATTCCAAAAATAGATATTGGATTTGTTTGTAGACTGATTTGTTCCTCTGGGTATATTTGATTGTATTAAATTCAGAGGTTTTACTTTTACTTGATTAAATAATGATTAAGGCTTTGATATTGGGCCACGTCAGTAGGACGTTGAGTCCCTGCCAGGCGAGGACTCACAGAGAAAACTACACAGCAGAGGAGTTAGTTGAAGTTTTGAGCTGGAGCCTCAGGAAGTAAATAAGCAGAAGAAGAACACAGAGAAGCAGATACATGAGGAAGCAGAGAAGGCTCCATTAGGCATGGCAGAGGCCCCGGGAAGAGAGACGAGCTGTTCACCTGATAGTTTGCAGCTGCAGAGACTACAGCCCTGAGCAGTTAAGCCCAGAGACAAACAAGCCCCAGGAGAGAGAGGAGACTTATCCCAGCCTACAGCTGATATTGGAAGAAGCTGGGACCATGGAGCCCTAGGAGGAAGAGGAAGGCTGATGTTGGCAGCCATCTTGCTCCAACACGTGGCCACAGACTTTGGTGAGGGAAGTAACTTACCCTTTAGGGCCTGGTAACTGTAAGCTTCTACCCCCAATAAATACCCTTTATAGAAGCCACAAGATTTCTGGTATTTTGCATCAGTGCCCCTTTGGCTGACTAATACACCTGGCATATAAGACCAGATGCTGTGGGTACCGCCTTCATTTTTTTTTTTTTTTTAATTGAGAAGTGTATGTTTTTATTCAGCTGTTTTCTTTTTAGCTTTTTTTTATTTTTTAAAATTATTTTTATTTTATTTTATTTTTCGCCTTCACTTTTGATCCATAGATCTTGGGTCTTGGATATATTTGATGGCGAAATCTTTCTTAGCACCAACATGGTGGGAACGTGCTGATAAAAATAGGCTTTTCAAGGTCAGATTGACTGAAGAGCCTGGGGCAGGAAAAGATGACCACCGGGCATGGAAATGATGCTGGGCGGCCACTTTGCTGCTGGGAGTGGAGCTAGACTGAGAAGAGGGTGTGGGCTCAGTTGTCCTGTGGCTGGGGACCGGTGGGTCCCGGCTGTCAGCACGCATCACCTGGAGGTCTATTTAAAACACGATTGCCAGGCCCATCCCCCAGATCTCTGATTCCATAAGTCTGGGGTGGGGCCAGACTATTTGGTTTCTAACAAGTTCCAGATGCTGCTCCTGCTGCAGATCTGGGTACCATACCCTGAGAATCACTGATCTAAGCTACTGGCAAAGCTTACCCCTAAGAGCTGAGCTTGAGATAAAAGATCATTTTTCCATGGTGACAACCAACATGGTCACCACCTAGAAATTCTCCTAAGATCTTACCAGCTGAACTGGCATCCTTCCCGGGAGGCCGACATTACTGGAGTCCCGTGAGGGTCCGAGCAGGGCTCCACGTCGACTCCCCCTGGGAACGCCGATCCCATGTGACCAACTCCCCGGGATGCTCCTTCTGCCCAACCTGTTGGGTCCTACTCCGTGGCCTTGAGTTCTGGTACTGGAAATAATTTTCCCTTTGCGATTTCTGACGTTGCTTTTACCTTAGGAAGTGCTCCTTCCCTCCCTAGATGGAGCCGCCGTTCTCCACCCAAAGACCAGATTTACAGCCACGTATGTTTTCTTCTGGTTTTTAATGAATTCACTTTTTTTATACTTTAATTATAAGTGAAGTCAAGTTCTTTTCCTGTCTTCTGTGAAGTGATGATTAAAACAGTATATTGGTTTCTTTACTGGTCAATTTACCCAACATTATTTGAATAAAACACGTGTGTCCCACTGATTGGTAAGGCTTTCTCATACATCATGTGTGTGCGGTGTGTGTTGTATTCCTATACTATTTACACTGCCTTTCCCATGCTAGTGGATTCATTCCACAAATGTTTACCATGGCTCAGGCACTGTGGAGATATCAGGATGAATAAAGGAGTGGCGAACAAAACACAGACAGGCTCTGGTTACGTGGAAGTTACCATCCTAATAGTCAGTTCCATTCTTCATCTGCCCGTTCTTGCACAGATATGACATTTTTTAAAAAATTTTTGAAGCTATAGAATACATTATAATTTGTAGTCGAGAAAATTCTTCCTCATTATTATTTAAAAAATCTTAATGGCCCTTGCCTGTTTATTCTTTTAAATATACCTTAGAATCATTTTGTAAAATTTCAAAAAGGAGAAAAGACCTTCTCTGACTTTAGTTGGAATTGTCTTACCTTATATATTTATTTGGAATGTACAGATATCTTTCATAAGATATTCCTAACCTCCAAAAAATTGATGCTCTCCTGAAATTATTAGGGTCTTCTTTTATATTTCCTGTGCTACAGCAGAACATGAAAATATTAAAAGGTGTTAGTTTGGCTCACTTTATAAGACACAGTTTATCAGCAATGCAAGAGATCCTGACAAGTTTCAGAATTGGGCCCCTGGGAAAAGGGTGAGAATGGAGTTTATTAGAGAAGGAAAAGTATAAAGAAAGGCTTGCTCTAGAGCAAGGGCAGAAAGCAAATTCTTAAGTTATCCCAAAAAATTACATAAAATAATGTATGGTACAACGTATCTAAGCCAGTATCAAATGCTGACTTATATATTTTTTCCCCCTGAAATGCTTGTTTGTTTCTCACGCAAAGTGCATTGTCATATAAGTTTTGCACAGTGGTCCTTGAGCAATATTATTGGGATAATGTCAGCAACTGCTAGTTTCTGCTATTCAGATTTGCAAGCATTGATTGGGACTTGTAGACTCTCTACTTAAATGGACAATATGTTCACAGTCTGTACGCCAAGTGGCTCAAGCGGAAAATGTCTGGCAGGCTCTCTTGTCCAAGCATTTGAACCCCTAACAAATACCACTCTGCTCTCGTTACCCTTTGAGAAATCTGAGATACTAATTTTCCATTTTGAGTTACAGATGGTGATCTCAGAAGAGTTTCGAGCCAGCTATTCAGCTTCACTGTTGCAAGAGCTTATGGCAGACAATCAATTCCTCAAATCAGTGGTTGTTTTTCTTTTTCTTTTCCAGCTTGCTAATGCTGGAAATATGCTGAAGATAGTCGATATAAGCCTAAATATAATCACACTTTTAGTAACAGAGGTCACAAACCACTTGGAGAGCTGGGTGAACAAATAAAGAATATGAATAATCACCTTCTATCTGTCCTACATCATTTAGCAATGAGCTCTTACTGCATTTCACTGAACTGCTTGATCAGTACTGGAGAAACAATGTATCCAAGAACTTGTTATTGGGTGAGTGGCTGTTTTTACAGTATCACGGCTTCTATAACTACTGCTGTTACTGGTCGAGATGCTTATCTCCTTTAACAGGATGTTCAAAGAAACTTAGCTCTGGTGCGTATCATCATTACCATTTATGAGAGTAGGTCAGATTCTCTTCTTCTCCTTCTCTGAGATAACAAACACACAGTAAATTAGTACAATGATAGAATTTAATAATGTACAAAGAATTCTAATGTTAGTGATGCTTTGTCAAATGATGACTCAGGAAATTTGAGAACAAGGGCAAAACTTTCTTTTTTCCTATTAAGAATCACTAACCTGCTTGGAAAAAAATCTTCCAAGAGTCAGATTCAAGCAAAAGAAAAATAATTGGTTTGGTTTCCTCTTTTATTGAGAGAAAGAAATATAAAAAAGTAAAAAGATTGCCTCTAAGAGTTAAAATTTGGGTGTTAAAGTTTTATTTAATGGCTTTGTCAAATTAAGAAAAATATGAGTAATTTGATGTGATGGACAATAGGAGATGCCAGTGTTGCTGAAGGTGGGAATTAATAACAAATGAAGAGGGATTAACAGGTTTTGGATGGAGAAAGTTAGAGAGGCAGGAAGACAGGTTGAAGGGGAGCCAGAGAGGAACTGAGAAGGTGGTAGGAAAAAGAGGGGAAATAAAGGGAAGAGAAACAGGATAGAGAAATTAAATTTTTAAAAACAGAGCAGAAAAGCCCAGAGGATGTCCAATTGACCAAGGTGGCAAAGTAATACACTCCAGGGTCTGTTCCTTCATAGAATATTTGGATGACTAGTAAACCTGGCAGAACCATATTCCTCAAAACTCCAGAAAAGAGTTAGTGGGTTGCAGTCACAGGGCAAGTGCTGAATAAAGAAAATGCAGCTGTATGAGAAGCTTCTGGCACCCCTACCCCTCTGCGTATGGTGAGGAACCACCCTGTGCTCCCATTGTGGGTCTCTGGTCCTGTTCCAGAGAGAGCAGAGTAACCCCTATGCACATCCTGAAGTGCCTGTTTGCTAATGCCAATCTATCAGGTGGCAACCTGAAAGACTAAACCAGGAAACTCCTCTCTGACTCACCCTCCCAGAACTTGCCCCACAGGCAGAAGCAGCTTGCACAGAGATAAATCTGTGTAAGAAACAATTAAATAAAACCTAATTAGGGCAAAGGAGTACTGGCTTTAAGAAATATAATAGAGAACCCAGGTTGTGGTGGTGGGTAAGGTGGAGGGACTCTATTTTATTGGGATTGGAGGGAGCATTTGGATTCCTCTAAAAAAGGAAATTCCTAAGGCCATAAATGTCTGCCCACACTCTGCCTCAGGCTAATCTTCTCAATAGAAGGGCTAAATTCTAAAGGAGACTGCAAGTCAACATAGAGCCAAGTTGCAAAGACTGGTAAAGGTGGGTGTGGTTTGTTTATTTGTTTTTTTGCATTGATCTGTTTGCTTTTGTTAGTTCCTGTCACTCAGAAAATCTCTGACATATCACTAGGTGGATAAAAGCTTAAGTAACAAACACCTCAGGAACTAAATTCCAGATATTCACATTAAATACTAAAATGTACAGTGTGCAACAAAAGGTTACAAAACATAGAAACAGGAAATTATGGCCCATCAAAGAAACAAGATAAAAATTCAGAAATCATCAGTGAAGAAGACCAAACTTAGGACATACCTGACAAAGACTTAAAAAAAACGATCTTCAATATGCTAAAAAAGATAAAGGAAAACACAGAGAAAGAACCAATGAAAATCAGGAAAATGATGGATGAAAACTATTAGAATCTATTTAATTTAATTTAATGAGATAGAAATTTTTAAAGGAACCAAACAGATTTACTGGAGTGAAGACCATAATAGCTGAAATGAAAAAATCTCTTGAGGGTTTCAACAGCAGATTGTAGCTGGCAGAAGAAAGAATGAGTGTACTTGATGATAAGAAAATTGAAATGATCCGGCTGAGGAAAAGACAGAAAATGAAATGCAAATCAGTGAACAGAGACTAAGAGACTTGTGGGACAGTATCAAGCGTATCCATACACATTACGAGAGTCCTAGAAGAAGAGTGGTAGAAGGAACATTCCAAGAAATGATGGCAGAAAATCCCTAAGTTTAACAGAAGACATGAATATGCACATTCAAGAAGAGCGATGACACTCAAAACCTGATAAACTCAAAGAGAACCACACCCAGACATATAGTAGTCAAACTGTCAAATGTTAAGGACAAGAAGAGAATTGTGAAAGCTGCAAAAGAAAAACAATATGTTATGTACAAGGGAGCCCTAATAGGATTAAGTGCCAATTTCTCATCAGAAACCATAGGGACAAGAGGGCAGTGGGAAGAAATATTTAAAATGCTGAAAAAAAATAATTGCCAACCAAGAATTTTATACAGAGTGAGGCTGTCTCTCAAAAACATGGGAGAGATTAAGGCATATCTGGATAAACAAAAGCTGAGGGAGTTCATCACCACTAGACCTGCCCTACAAGCAAAGCTAAAGGGAGTTCGCAGACTGAAAGGAGATGACACTGGACAGTGGATGAACCTTGAGGACATTATGTGAAATGAAATAAACCACACCCCAAAGTACCAATATTGTATGATCATACTGTTATGAAATGAGTAGAAAAAGCTAATTCATAGAGTAGAAAGTAGAATACCAGGGGCCAGTGTAGGGTTAGGGAATGTGGGAATTAATGCTTAGTTGATGGAGAGTTTTTGTTTGAGATGATTGAAAAGTTTTGGTAATGGATGGTGGTGATTGTAGCACAACATTGTGAATGTAATAAATGCCACTGGATTATATATTCAAATGTGGCTAAAAGGGGACTTTAGGTTGTATACACGTTACTAGAATTCAAAAATTTTTAAATAACCATAGGACTGTAAGACAAAAACAGTGACTGCTAATATAAACTATAGACTATAGTTAATAGTATAATTTTAATATATTGTTTCATCAGTTACAGCAAGGTACCACATTAATGCAAAACATAATAATAGGGAAATGGTGTATGTGGGGGTGGTATTTGGGAACTCTTCCTTTTTTGCATGATTTTTTTGTAAACCTAAACTTCTCTAATAAAGAAAAATCAATTGAAAATAGGACACATGCTTCCAGGAGAAATGACTGGGTTTTCCTTTTATTCTTCAAGTTTATTTTCAAGAGCAAGGCCACAGTCATTATTAGCAATTTTTCTATTATTTCTTTCAAAATCTGGCTCTAGATGGCTTCAGGGTCCTGATAATCCAGACCCAGGAAATGTTCACAGATCTTCCTCCCAGCTCAAAAGAGAACATCATCCATTCTTAAAGGAATGGGATAATTTCCAAACAACTTAAGGGAAATATATAACTTGGTCTTAAATTGTAGATAAATATCTCTAAATAGATTGCATTTGTAGTTTCTTCTAAACATTTTCTTATTTTGGATTTGAACTAACAGCTTCAAAGATATCTGTATGCATGTTCATTTTATATAGTCAGCGCAGGGTTAAATGGGAGTTTTGTTTTGTTTTGTTTTTATAGGAGCAGATGCATGGTTTCAAATATTTAAATGTCTCCCATGTATAAAAGAAATGAGTTTTTCTAGGTTGCTTCTAAGAACAGCCTGGAAATTATAAAGAGGTTGATCTCCTTCTGATAGAAAAAAAGAGTTTTCTAAGAATTTGAGAGGTTTGAATGGAAAGATGTCTTGAAGAGTAGAGAAATCCCATCCCGGTGATCTTCAAGGCATGGTTCAAGAAGGGAACAGCCCAGGTTGCTCTGCATTTTTCCTGGAGGTGGAGGAAAGAGCTGTACTCTCCCTTCTCCTTCCAACATGGCCATGCCTCTAGTTTCTGCATCCCTGCTTGTTAAGAGGGAGGGTCTGCCACAATCCCGGGGGAGGGGAAGGGAGCTGCTTCTCAGCACCGCCACCACTGCGTGTGTGTGCACTGTGCTTTATTAGCACGTATTCAGCAAGCCTGATGTTCCAGTGAGACAGCATCAGTCCAGTTACTGGTGAAAAACCAGGTCAGACCTGACGAGGGCGTGGCACAATCAAACTTGATCCCTAATATTTCAGGTTCCAGCGGTCCTGCTCCGTCCATGTGCAGTGCCTCTCTTTTTCCTTTCTTTGCAATTGCTACTATCATCAGTTATCTTTTAGAACAGTTTTAGAGACAGATTGAAAGAGAACTGCTTCCAGCTGATTTTCCAATAAAAGTTCCATCCTCCAGGCACATGTCCTTCCCTTCTGTTCCTCGGGAGGGAGTTTCAGTATTTTAGTGAGGGATGTGCTTTATATGTCTTCCTGAGTCTGCCGGCTGCTTGCTAGCAAATTCTTCTCCAAACGTATCCAAGGAACCCCACTGGGCTAACCTCTGAGCAACCTCTTCATTTCTGAGTCTCCCATGGCGCCAGGCTGTGCACTGGTTCTGTTGATCCTATGGTTATTGCTAGGCGTGTTTGCGGCATATGTTAACAGAACAATCACGTGACCTGAAGCCAATGATGTCTGTAAGTCTGGGCTGCCCCACAGATATGCTGTGCTACCTGGGACAAATTGCTTAACCTCTCTGCACCTAATTCTTTGGCTGTAAGATATTAATCATAATAACTTCCTTTCAGGGCTATTGTGAGGATTAGAGATAGCTTTTATCGAGTGCCTAGGCAAGTGCCGAGCACATAGGAGGCACTTAGTAAACTGTAGCTATTATTATCCTCAATTTGTCAGCTCCTTGCGATAATAAACACTTTGAAGGAGTTTGAAGCGATAAGGCAATTTTGCCAGGTGTTCTCCTATGAGATGATTTACTCTATATCTGGCACAGATGAGAAGTATCCTAAAGGGGAGCCACCTGAGTACGAGGCCAAGCAGCAAGAAATGTGTTGTGAGTTGAGACTTGAGAAGAGTTCATGATTGATTACTCAGTGAATATTGAATTAGTGGAGGAAATTAGATACGACAGGGCCAGTTATGGAGACCTTTTAGCTGCAAGGAACAGAGATGCAACTCGAGCTTCCTTAAGCAAAAAAAGAGAATATATTGGCCCTGGTAACAAGGAAATCCAGATATCGCTGCAGGCAAAGCTAAATCCAGACTGCAAAAGATGCCCGAGCTTTCTCCCTCCTCTCAGCTCAGCTTCCCGATATGCTGGCCTCATTCTCTCCTAACCACAGATGGAGTCTTCCATGTGGCCGGGGATGAGGCCAGTGGCAAGCTCAAACTACCAGGATTTCAGTGGAAAGAGCATTTCTTTACACCAGAGGGTCTCAAGTATGATTTGCAGATGCCTGGGAGTCCCTGAGACCTTTGGAGGAATCCAAAAAGTTAAACCTAACTTCATCATCATACAAAGCCAGTAATTCTTTTCACTGTAGTGACACATGCACGAATAGCAGCATGAAAGCAATGCTGGCTAAAATTCCTGGCACCTTAGCCAAAGGCACCGATTGTTCTGGTTCTCACTTTATTCTTCACTGTGACACAGCTTCGGTTTAAAAAGCTACCTTTACTTGTCCTTAGTAAAGCAGCCGCATTTATATTTTTACTAAATCTCAGCTCTTGAGTACAGGGCTCTGTAGTGTGTACTCTGCGTGATGGAAGGGCAGAGTTCATGCCTACCCAGATGCAGTCGGCATCTTGAGGAAAAGCCCTGGGACAAATGTTTGAGCTGTGAGCTGAACTGGCCATTTTCTGTCTGGAATACCATTTTTTAAAAACCAAATCAAATTTTAAAGTTCTAATAATATTTTATAACTGTATAATCTTTTTTAAACAAATCAATTTTATTGATATATATTAATAAAGCATAAATTCATCCAAAGTATACAATCAACTATATTCGGTATAATCACATAGTTGTGGATTCATCACATCAATCATTTTTAGAGCATTTTCATTATTCTAGTAATAATAATATTACTAAAAAAAAACAAAAACCAACCAACCAAATAAACAAAACTCATCACCTCTCAACCTCTCTATGCTTACCATGTAACGGGCTTACTGTTTTAAATGAATTAATAAATAAATTTAAACTGATCAGTTTTAATTTCTGATATGCTATATATCAATAGATATATAAACCACATAAATGAAAGCTCTTTGGAGGCCTCAATAATTTTTAAGAATGCAAAGAGGTTCTGAGAGGAAAGGCTTGAGAACTGCTCCTCTGAGCCAACACCCCGACATTGATCCCAGGGCAGATTCTGGTGGCACAATGCGGCCGTGTGTCCCCGCTGGACCAGGCATGGTCCTGGATGATGTCGGCCTGGTGTGGCCATGGGAGGACAAGGCAGCCCGTGGCTAACGGCCCCCTTGAAATGCAGGTTTTATTGAGAGAGTAAGGGAGGAGTGATGCTGGGCAGGCAAAGGCAGCAGTTTCACCCACAGAGCGTGACTCTTACCGCAGTGCTTCACCCAGTGCTATGCCATCCGTAAGCTGGGGGAGTCAGGGCCCTTCCTGGATGGAAGGGCAGCCCGCCCGCCCGAGGTGCTGGAGCTCGGGGCTGAAGCGATGGAAAGAGGAGCAGCAAGCAAGCGCATTTCAGCGAAAGGGACAAGAGCACGGGCTGGATGGATAAGAGATAGAGCAGAAGCAGCTGCACAGGTGGCTCCAAGATTCCCAGGCACAGAAAAGGAGACGCGGGGTGTGTTTGGCAAAGGAAGGCAGAAGGTGCCGAGGACACACCAGGTCTTGGGAGACCATGCCGCCACCAAGGGCATGTCAGGGTATCTGCCGTGACTGAGGCTTGAAATCTCTAGGCAGCAGGTGAGCCTAAAAGAACACTGCTTCCAAGAGAGCCGATGACGTCTATGGGACTATTTTTAAAATGTCTTTTGAGAAAAAAGCCATTATAAGGTTGGGATGACAGCTTTGTGGTGAAGAGGATACATCAGAGCCAAGTGGAAGGAGGCAGGGACCTTACCTGCAGGACGACTCCTGAAGCTGCTGCTCAGGATGACAGCCCCATCCCACCTTCTGCTCAGGGGGTAACTGCTACCATCAGGCACATTTCCTCTCTTTCTTTCTCTTACTTTGCAAACTGTATCTCAGAATCCCTTTCAGGGATATTTTGAAGTCTCATTAGTTAACATTTATGAAGTGCTAAGAGTGAAATGAATATGGGAAGTGGTGAGGACGATCAGGGCCTCTATTTTTATACCAGTCGTTCCTGCTAATTGTTCCTCCAATCACGTGATAAGATTAGGATCCTAAATAATAGTAGAGAAGAGAAGCTCTAAGGCAAAGGCAATGGAGGCAAGAAGTGTTTTCAGGTGATACCTGAGAGCAGACTGTTAATCAACAGAGCTGAGAAATGGGGAGTCTGAGCCACAAGGCAGGAATGACAAAGCTGCTGCTGGGAAGGAAGCCTAAGGAGCCCAAAATGCACTACACGGAGGCTCTTGTGCAGGCAGTCTGATCTTTTCGGGGGGTGCCGTGTTAAGGGTGGCTGTGGTCTCCGAGGGGTAAATCTGGAGTTGTTTCCAGATCAACCAGGGATAATTGGCAATGTTGCATTTGCTCCACTGTTTCTTGAGGATCAAGTGCAATATTTTCTGGCAACAAGAATGCAAGAACAAAGTGTGTGTGTGTGTGTGTGTGTGCACATGTGCGTGACGGGCCAAAGCTGGCGGTGCAATTCCATCCTTAAGTGCTAACTGACAGGTGTAGAACCAAAGGTACCCTATACCCTGGAACTTGAACAAACTGTTTAAAATGCTCATCTGAGGCATTTTGCAGAGGTCAGTCTGAATCATTACTCTAGAGATTCTTATCCTGGAACATTTTCATTCCATGTTTAAAACAAGTGAAATATAGGGCTTTCGTGATTAATGAACCAGGTAACTGACAGTTTCTGGGGCGTAAACACGTGCGACTCGGTTTCTCATGACTCGCCTTCCCTTCCTCCCTTTTCCTAATATTAGATGCCCTTGTAGCCTTATCAGCATCATGCCCATCATCATCATTCATTGATGGAAGATTTAAATTCTACACGTGTAATCAGCAGCCTGCTGGTGAAATTGCTGCTTAAATTACATAACTGCTCCCTCTGTCCCAATATGACAAATGTAGGGCTTCCAAAGGGTGTGTTAATGGTTGAAATAAATTTAGCACTTTTAATTGCACAAGAAAAAGGATGCCACCTGTCTCAGAAAGTAGAGGAGTCATTTATTATATAAAGAGAGCTCGTAACAACCAAGTGGATAGAGCCTGGCAAGGGACAAAAGAAACTGCACACAAAATTCCTGCTCTCGAATGTCTGCAGATCAATTCAGACCAAGCCTTCGTCAGGCTGCAGAATACGAATAAGCAGCAAAGCACGTAAGTTCGAGGCCCAGACCGCTTGGAGTCAGACGCTGCCACCGCGGCTCCTGGTAGATGGGCTAAGGGCTCCACCAGGGTTTTGTGGAAGACACACCCTAGACTGTCCTAATGAATCACAGCCTTGAATAATTCCCTCCTCCTGTGCGGAAGCAGAACCTGGCACTTGCTTTTAATCCATTGCATATGGTGAAGGTCAAGTTTCTTTTCAGTTGACTTTACGTTAATCAAAAGAGAGCTTCTCCTGCTGGCCTCTGAGAAACAAGCCACCTTGGGTTCTACATTTGCAAGGAAATGGATTTGCCAACAACCACGTGAACTTGGAAGAGAACTTCAAGCCTCAGACGAGACCCCAGCTCCATGTAATAACTTCCTCCCAGCTCGTGAGCCTGAGCAGAGGAATTGGTTGAGCTGTAAACAGTAAATGTGTATAATGTTTTAAGTTAACAAGTTTGTGATCATTTTTCATGCAGTGATAGAAAACAAATACAACCTTCAGTTAGCTCACCTATAAATACTAATACAAGTAACATATGTCCCTTTGGATTGCTCTGAAGCTGAAAGGGGTTAATACATGGCAAATGCTTAAAATAGTCCCAGCAAGATAATAAATACACAATAAGACATTAGTGATTATAGTAGCCTCAAAAAGGAGCTCAGAAAAACTTACAATAATACCTGATATCTTGTAACTTGCTAATTCATATGACAGTGATACCTGGTTATTGAATCCTTGTAGAGAAAACAGGGCAAGATGCCTCAGAGACTTGCTGAATTTGAGACATACTTACCCCTTCACTAATGAAATCTGAATTCAATTGTGGGATGTCAGTAATAAACAAAACTAGTTTGTACATTATTTTCTCTTAAAGGCCTTTGCTAAAATCATGAAGACCTCCTCGCTGACTGTCAAAATGGCGGCTGTTGAGGGAAGCAGCTCAGGGATGTTCACATGCTCGTTCAGCCCATCAGGACAAGGTGGGTAGTGCAGAAAACAGCTCTGCTTTCCCGCACTTCAGGAGCAAGGCTTCATACCACGGAGACAGGGCAACTGCTGCAGACTGGTACCAGGTACCCCAAGATTTTCTCTAGAGAATTTGGAACCTTTATCATTACAATACAATCTCGTCATTGTCCCAATTGACTACAGGTATACAGATCAAATGAAGAGAAAAATGGAGTTGTTAATACAGCTGCCATTCAAGCAGGGGGTCCTTGACTCAGTAGCATGTACTCAGGGTTGATACCAGAATCGGCTCCTGTATAATTTATATGCTTCACCATAGTGTGAAGTGATTATGATCAAATCAGAAATGACAATAAGTTAGCAAAAACCGAAATACTAAGGAAGACTGTTTGAAATATTGATTAACATCCACTGTCAGTGATGTTGAAATTCTCTGTAAGTGCATAATGTACCTGGAAATAGCAGTTGGTAATTATAGGAAGCATTATTAGCATATTGAAGAAAAAAGGAAACCTAAATGCTCTAGTCAGTCTAATACTCAACAAAATTTCACTAAATACAGTGGGAAATGTTTAGATGTTTCTTTGGAGGTTTTCCACTAAATATTAAAACTTAAAAAGTCACACAGTATAAAGGAGGCAGTTATCCTTCCTGAAACAATAAAATAGTTAAATAATACACAGAAAACAATATGATATCACACCAAAATGCATGCCATTGTCAGCAAATATTAGAAGGCAAATAGCAAGTTTGTTGAAGAAGCCTGTACTAGAATTCATTTCACATTGTGATAAGTTTGCTGCTGAGAAGTTAAATAAATGCACAAATTTTGTATATGTCTCAGTTTACAGTATTTGCTATATTCTGTTTCAAAAATAAAATGAATGAAATATTATGGCTTTTGTAAGTCTCAAGGAAAAATGTACTATATAAGATAAATTCTCAATAGTATATTATTTTTGACAAGCACTATTTTATGGAATAGCCATAATATCTACTAATGACATTTTGACTAGATTTTAAATATGTTATGAAAAATTACATATACACTACCACACATGGAATTCATTTACTACATAATTCATATAGAAATTATCTCATCAAACAAGTTGAAAGCAGAAAAACAAAAATGCTAAATGATGTCATTAATGTAGTTTAACATCATGTAAAAAGACGTTTAGAAATAGTCTTTGACGATGCAAACACATACTTGTACACTTTCTGAGTACAACTCGAAAAAATTGTATAAAATTTAAAAAAATCCATTTGAAGGATCAAAGAGCCAGGATTTGAGGGTTAAAAATTCTGGAAAGAAAAGAAATGCAGAGATGTAAAAAGAAAAAAAAAGTGTTTTGCTTTCCACCTTGATGTATATGCTGAGTCATGAAAAGAACAAGGCTAGAGGTGAAGAAGGTGTATTAGTCAGGGTTCTCAAGAGAAACAGAACCTACAGGATATATATGTAAATATTAAGAGATTTATTATAGGAATTGACTCGTGTTACTTGTGGGGATAGGCAAGTCCAAATCCTGTGGTGTAGGCTCTAAGTTGCAACCTAAATGAAGGTGAAGTTGAATTCCCCAAGAGAAATTGCAGGTTGGAAACTGCATTGAAAGTGATGTTGAATTTCACAGGGGAAGCTGGCTGGCTAAAGAAAGACAGAAATTCTTCTTTACGACTGCTGAAGTCCTCACTTTTCCTCCAACTGATTGGACGAGGAGACTCTTCTCATTGCTAAGAGCAATTTTCTTCATTGATTGAAGATATAACCAGCCATTGATTAAATCAACAGACCAATTATTTAAATCCATCTACGAAATGCTCTCACATTAACAATCAGGCCAGTGCTTGCTTGGCCAAACACTGGACACCACAAAGTAGCCAAATTGACAAATGACATTAGCTATCAGAGAAGCTAAAAAAAAGTATAGCTAAAAGGCTAAGAAACTAGGTAGAGTTTATCAGCAGTCTTGGTGCTAGGAAAACAAAAATTGAATTTCAGGGCCCATCAAGGAGAAGTCCTAGTGAATACTCTGGTTCTCAGAAAGGATCCCTGAAGGTCAACATCCTAAGAGTGAGGCTGAACTGAAAATAGTTGAGGCCTTAAAAATACTGCAGTCCAGCCTGGAATCAGTTCTATTCTCTATTGGATCAATAGAGAATCTAGAGGTGATCTGCCCCTCCTCTAACTGCCTATCATAAACTAAAATAAATCCTCCCCTATATGAATATATTGATATCATCCTACACAATGTCTAGCATTCAATAAAAAATTACTGGGCATATATTGAGAGGATGCTCAAACAGACCTATGGAGAGGTTTACATGTCAGGCGACTGAGGGCTCCTGCAAAGAGTCAGCATCAAACTGTGAACTCCATGAGTGAGCCACCTTGGAAAACGGTCCTCCAGCCTCAGTTGAGCTTTCAGATGGCAGCATTCCCAGCTGACATCTTGACTGCAGCCTCCTAGGAGACCCTGAACCAGAACTACCTAGTTGGGCTGCTTTTGATTTCCTTATCTTCAGAAACTATATCAGATAATAAACATTTTTTGCTGTTTTAAAAAATTACCAGGCATCTAAATTAATATTATCAAGAAAAAATAGGTTATATAACTGGATCAGTGATCCATAATTAGAGTTATCAGACACAGGCTTTAAAATAGCTATAATAGATCCAAAAAAGTAATGATGAGCATTTTGGCAGAAAAGTAGAATACATTAAAAAAGAATGAAACAAATTTATTATTAAAAATACACCTAAAATAAAGCTAAGAATTCAATACATGAGTTTATCATCAGATTGCATTCAGTAGAAGATATAATTTTACTGAATGGGTAGAAATATGCCGATTAAAATATGGAAAAAACAGGATGTAAAATTCAGAAAAGAATGTAAGAAGTATATGGAATAGATTTAAAAGTTATAAGATACACCTAATCAAGATCCTAGAATGATAAAGTATAGAGAATGAAGCAGAAGCAGTAATTGAAGAGATAACTTCAAAAACTGATGAAAGTTCTGACATGAACACACCTCCCCAATGATATATTTTGCTTCTTTAAGACAGAAATTCCGGTCCTCTAATTCGGTTTTCCTTTCTAAATAACAAGCATATCCTAAGAAATGTAATATTGTCAAAAATCCAAAACATACAACTGAATCAGATCAGTAAAGCCCTGGAGTGGGGAGACAGAATCTTGAGAGAGGAAAAGTTAGCAATTCCTTGTGATTCTGGTTTCATCAAGAATCAGCCTGAATATAAGAACTAGACCTCGATTTAATTTTGTGCATTTTTTAATTTTCATAGAATGAAATCAGTAAAGTGGTAAAAAAGACTAACTAAGGCACATCCCTTGGACAAAAATATTCAGAAATATATTTAATTTTGTAACAGCTCAATTCATTGGTTAGAAATTAGGGAACATTGAAGTTCTGTTTACTGTCTGAGAATGGCTATGAAATGTAATTTCTCATTTTACCCCCAAGTGATCTGCAAGCTCAGGACACAATAAAACATTTGTGAGACAATGGTGATAAATGATGCACTTGTGGTAAAGTCAAGGCTGTACGAAACACCGTGAAAGTTTGCATTCATCCTTTGTGATTCTTTTCCCACTGTCTTGCACGTGTACCTGGATTCGCATGGTGTGTGTACTTCACTGTAATTTCCTGTTGAGGAAGTTACACTCAAGAGGTGACTAGTGCAGGAGGAGTAAACAAAGAGTATCCTCTAGCCCAAAGCCACTCCTTACCAATGCCCCCGCGTCCCTCTCTGGCGGGAGCCTTGGTGGCCAGCACACGAGTCAGTAGTGACATGCCCTTTTCTGTCCTCCCCGCCGACACCTGTAAAGGATGAGCTTATCCAGGAGGCGGCGTCTGTGGCTGTTCGAGCGCGGCTCCGAGGGCTGGCACGTCACAGTGCCCGCACCTGACAACTGCGGCAGGATGCGCCCAGCCTGTCTCCTTACATCCATTCTTGATGTCACTGGCCTCTTCTGCCCTTCACCACGGTGCCATGCTGCAGGTTTGGGCAGCCCTGGAAACAAGACGAGGGAAGACAGCCTGGTCAGGAATGAGTTTGTTGCCACAGTTTTCTCATGAAATAAACAAACAAGAATTATCATTTTTTAGTTTTAAGAATTTCAACTGGGAAATGGGAATATAAACTGAAGAGTCTTCCTGTAATAGCAAGAGGTTTAAAAGATGTACGTTGTTTAAAAAAATGTATGTTGTTGAACTCTTCCCTAAATTAATTTTTTTTTTTTTACAGAACACTACATTATGTTCCTGCGTGTTGAGTTTTTAAAAAATGCTCTACTTGGATATTCATGTAATATATAAAGATTTGGTGAAATGAGCTTTAGTTAGAAAAAAAGCTGGCATCAGCTTTCATCTGTGTAAGTTGACACCAATGTGTCATAATAGTCTTTATTTTGGAAATTGGTGTATTGTATAAAAATTTTAAAAAGTAAAAAGACTACTACAGATTAAGAGAATGTTTTTCCCTGTCTTTTCCCCATATTTCAAACTATGTGATTACAGTACCTCTGTTAAGGGTTTCCTGCTATAAAGTTGGTTAAAATTTCATCTATTTATAAATCAGTATGTAATATAATATATGGGTTTTCTCTTGGTTTGGGGAGAGAGTAGATGAAGATTTTGTAACAAGGGCTTGTTGCACAGTGATATGGTAATGACAAAATTGCAATTTTTCTTGCCATTTCATGTTATTAATTTGAGGACTGGATAAACGATTCAAGAATAAAATTTGATGTTCAGCCTTAAAAACAAACAAGCAAAAAACAGATGAAGGATATCAATCCACACATGCAAGAAGTGTTATAAGCCACAAGCAGGATTAAAACACAACAAAGCCAAACCTGGGACAAACATAGTAAAACTGGTAAACACCAAGGACTAGAAGAAAAAAAATCTTAAAGGTAGCCAGGGAAAATAGACACATTATCTTCAAAGGAGGAAAAAAACCCTGATTATTTAACAGAAAGTATGGTAGCCAAAAGACAATGAAATTATGTCTCTACAGTGCCAAAAGAAAGTGCTAAACTAGAATTATATAGTCTGTGAAAATATCCTTCAGAAACAAAGGTGAAATTGAGGTGTTTTAGACAAACAAAAACTGAGAAAATGTATTTTCAGCAGACTGTTCTAAAATAATTACTAGGGAGCGGATATGGCTCAAGTGGTGAGCACCTGCCTCCCACAAGGGAGGTCCTGGGTTTGATTCCTGGTGTCTCCTGAAAAAACAACAACAACAACAAAACAAGCAAAACAAATGAAAAAAAAAAAAAAAAAAAAACAGTTCAGGGAAGCTGATGTGGCTCATAGGTTGAGTGCCAGCTTCCCACACACGAGGTCCTGGGTTCAATCCCCGGCCCATGGTACCTCAATAAATAAATAAATAAATAAAAATAACATAAAATAATTACTAAAGGGCATTCCTCAGACAAAAGGAAAGCGATCCCAAACAAAATTATGGAAATGCAGAAAGCTGGACACATGCATCCCCTAGGTGGCACCTAACAGAAATGCAGGCATGTGTTTGCCAAAGGATGTGTGCCAGAATGTTTACGGCAGTCCTGCGTGAATTACCAAAAACTGGAAAGCACCAAATGCACCTAAATTAGAGGAATAAATTGTGGGATATTCACACAATGGAATACTATTCAGCAATGAGAATGAAGAAATCACAAATGCACTTCCTAATGTTGAGAAAATCAGATATAAAAGAGAGTATTCAGTAGGATTCCACTTGTACGAGGTTGAAAATCAGGAGAAACAAAGTCATCTACAGTGTTCAGAGTCAGTGGTCGTTACCCCTGGAAAGGTCATGACTAGGAGGGGTCAGGGGACTGGGGGGCAGGGGGAGGTGACCGTCGTGCTAGTGAGCTTCTGCTTCTTGATGCTGTTTCATCTGTGTTATCATTGTGAAAACTCACCAAGATGAATATTAGACTTGTGCACTTTTCTGTATGTGATACTTAAAGTATTTAAAAATAAAAATATTTATATGTAGATATATAAAATATTTACAATACTTTGAAAAGAGATAGAGAATGACCATGAATATTTTTGCACAGTTTTGCTGTCATCTCTTGGCAAGGAATTAAAAGAATTGTTAAACTTAAAGATAAATGACTTATTTGTACTTACCAAAAGGTAAGTGATCCAAATTTGCTCACTTTTCTCTGTGATGCATTCCAACAGAGTGTCAACAGTATGCCACACAGCACTTATTTTTAAAAAATTAGTCAATCTGTTCTTTAACAGAAAAAAATTACATTTTAGTGACAAATGACAATATGAATGTTTTGTATATGTGCATGCTATGGAGGGAGCATTTTGAAAAGGGATATTTAGAGAACATCATTATGTGATTTCTATTGTCAGAAACAAGGTTTGTGGACTATAAAACTTTCCATATCTAAATATCAGAAAAAGGATGTTCAAACTTGGAGAAAAAAACTACCTAACAAAGAGTTTTAAAGTGTTTTAAACCTACTTGTTAAAACAACGTAAAAATTCAGCCCACTCTGACTGCTTTGTGTATTAGCTTTGCGCTGCTGCTATAACAAGTTGCCACGGACTTTGTGGCTAACTCACCTTTATTATGTTAGGGTTCTGTGGGTCTCACAAGGGGTCTGCTGGCTGCATGCCCTCCTGGGGGCGCTAGGGGGAGTCTTCCTGCTCGTCCTGGTTGTTGGCGGAACCCCACTCTTTGTGGTTGTAGAAGTCATTCCTTTGCTGGCTATCAGCCAAGGGCCATGCCTGGCTTCTGGAGGCCACCACATTCCTTGGTTGTGGCCCCTTCCTCCACCTTCTAAGCTGGCAACAGTGGGTCGAATCCTTTTCATGGCACACTCTCTCCTACCCAGCCAGGAATGGTTTTCCTCTTTTGAGGATTCATGTGATTAGACTGGGCCCACCTGGTTAATTAATCCAGGAGATTCTTACCATCTCAAGGTATGTACCCGTAACACATCTGCAAAGTCCCTTTTGCAAAGTAAAGTAGCATATTCTGAGGGTCTGGGAATTAGGGCATGGAACCGTATTTTTTTAACTTTTTATTTTGAAATACCTTCAGACTTACAGGGCAGTTACAAAACTAATACAAACCCCATACAGAGAGCTCCAACATACCCCTACTCCCTTCGCCAGATACTCAGATCCACCAAATTTAACATTTTGCCACATTTTCCATATTATTTGATCTGTCTATCATCTATATTGATCTATCTATCCATTTACCCATTTTATGAATACTTGAGTACAGGTTGTATACATTATGCTTTTTGCACAATTAATACTTCCATAAACATTTCCTAAGAGCAAGGATATTCACTTATATAACCACTTTAAGTGCAAGTATCAAGTTCAAGAAATTTAACATTGATATAAATCTTAAAACCTATATTACAATTTTTTCCATATGTTTCAGTAATGTCCTTTTGAGGCTTTTCTCCTCCTTTGCTAGATCCCATCCAGGATCCTGTATTGCACTTACATTTCATTGTCTCTTTAGTTGCTATTTCTATTTTTTAAATTGGGGGAGCATATATGCAATATAAACTTCCCATCTCAGCCACTCCCAAGCACATCGTTCAGTGGGATTCATCACATTCACAGTATTGGGGCACCTTCACTACCTTCCATTACTAAAACTTTCCCATCTCCCCAAAAGGAAACCCTGTACCAATATGCGCTAACTCCCCTTTCCCCCTTGCCCCTTCCCCTGGCAATGTGTACTTTCATTTCTGTCTCTATGAACTTGCATGTTCTTGGAATATTTTTCGTAGTTACAATTGGGTTTAACTTTAACATTCTTGTTTGCTTTGATAACAACTTAACTTCAGTTGTATACACAAATTGTTTTTGAACTGCCCTATTCCCCTCCTTTACGTAGTTCTTGTCACAAATTACATGTTTATACATTATGAGTCCAAAGGCACTAATTTATCATTACATTTTATGCATTTGCCTTTTAGAGCCTATAGGAAGTAAAAAGTGGAGTTACAAACCAAAAATATAAAAATAAAATTTATATTTACCCATATTATCTTTACCAGAGATCTTTTTTTATTTCTTCCTGTGGTTTCTTTCACTTGTCTAGTATCCTTTCCTCTCAACCTGCAGAACTCTCCTAAGCATTTCTTGTAGGGCTGGTCGAGTGATGACAGAGACCCTCAACTTTTGTTTATCTGGTCTGGGAACGTCTTAAGCTCTCCCTCATTTTTTTTTTTTTTTCATTATTTCCTCCCCCCTCCCCTAAGATGGCTTCTTTATCTGTTTGCTCATTGTTTTTTACTTGTTGTTTTTTGCTTGTGGTTTACACTCATTGTCTGCTCATTGTCTTTTCTCATTGTTTACTTATTGTCTGCTTGCTGTTTTCTCTTTAGGAGGCACCAGGACTGAACCTGGGACCTCCCGTGTGGGAGGTGGGCGCTCAACTGCTTAAGCCACATTTGTTCCCTGCTTATTATTGCTTGTTGTCTCCTCATTGTTTTTTCTCATTGTCTTCTGGTTTTCTTTTTTTTTTCTCATTGTCTCCTCGTTGTTTTTGCCTGATGTCTGCTTGTTGTTTGTCTTCTTTAGGAAGTACCAGGAACTGAACCCAGGACTTTCCATGTGGGATGTGGGCATTCAACTGCTTGAGCCAAATCCACTCCCTCTCCCTCATTTTTGAAAGACAGTTTTGCTGGATGCAGACTACATGGTTGGCAATGTTTTGCTTTCAGCATTTAAAATGTCTTCCCATTGTCTTCTTTCCTGCATGGTTTCTGATGAGAAATTGACACAATCTTATTGAGGCTCCCTTGTAGGTAACATATTGCTTCTCTCTTACGGCTTTAAGAATTTACTTTTTATCTTTGGAATTTGACAGTTTGATTATATCATGGTGCAGTGTGACTGAATCTATTTGGATTTATCCTGTTTGAAGTTTGCTGATTTTCTTGGATGTATATATTTATGTCTTTCCTTAAATTTGGGAAGTTTTTGGCCATTATATGTTTGAATAAGCTCCCTGCCCCTTTCTCTGCTTCTTCTTCTGGGATTCCCCTAATGCACATAGTGGTACACTGGATGGTATCCCACAGGTTCCTTAGGCTCTGTTCACTTTTCTTCATTTTCCTCCTCAGACTGGGTAATTTCAATTGTCTTATCTCCAAGTTCGCTGATTCTTTCTTCTGCCAGCTCCAAACTGTTGTTGAACTCCTCTATGGAACTTTTTATTTCTGTTACTGTGGTCTTCATCAGAGCATGGGCATCTTTGGGGGGCTTTATTCTGCCTAGCAAATTTATAGGGAAGTGAGAATGCTGCTTCAGTGAGGTAAGTGAAATGAAAGATGCACTTTGGTTCTTTGTGAGGTTCTGTGTCAATGGTAACTTTGAGAGTTTTATGTATTGAACTAAATCACTCTTTGAACTAGGCTTTGAATTACTCTTTCCTAAAAGTTTAATAAGCCATATTGAAATAATTGTTGTATCCCTAATAAATAAAATAAAATTTAAATGACTTTTAAGATATCATTTTCATCTGTACCTCTCTTTTAAAAATGTCTCTATTTGTGTATGTTTCATAAAAAATGTGTACTATAGGGTATAGTAGTATATATACCTAGTTTTCTTTGCCTTGATGTATGCTTACAAAATGTATAAAAAGTATTTAAACATCAGGAGATTTTTATATACATATGCATACCTCTAGCTTTTCTTGAAAAAAAAAAAAAAAGGAAAATTTGACAACTTAGGACATTCCCATGAGGCAGCAAGCAGCTACAGCCACAGTCCTCTCTCCTCCCTATTGTATTTCCAACACTGGGGCAAAGTGTAAGCAGCCTTTCACCATTGTACTTGCACTGCTATTATACTTAGTGTAGACAAATATTTCTTCATACCCATGCCTCTCAACAAATGGGAAAATAGAAACAGGCTTTATGACTAAGTAAAAAATGAGCTAAAGCATATTTACTTCAGGAAGTAAAGAATGTGCCAACATATTTAATATGCAAACTATCAGGTACTTTGCTTTATAAGATACCATCATGGCCTTGCAGGCATTTTAGTTTGCAACTCTTGCTTTTTAGGGCATAATGTAAAATCACAATCCTATTTTTTTGTGGCTAGACTTTATCTTGAGCTATATCTCTGAAAATGCTCTTAGTCACTAAAGTACTTGTTAAGAAAAACTTGCAAACATTGTTGGACTTTAAACTAAGTCAGGTAACAGAAACCTCTATGAAGACCATGGCTGTTAATCTTCCTGATTTATCTTCTGGATAAACAAGTGCAATGGGGCATTGCCCTATGACCAAGAGAAGAGAAAGAAGCCACCTCCGGGAGGGACTGGCTTTAATATGCAGAGAGCAGAGAATTACCAGGAGGGTCAGATATGGCACGGGCAGCCCATAAATATTAATGGACTAGTGGTTTGGAAAACAATGATAAGGGCCCCAAGCTCTGAGGAGCACATTAGGGGAACAAATCTTACAGCTCGCAGATAGTCACTTAGAATTTTTTCGTAGCAAAGTTAATCTAAAATACAATTTCAGTTAGATTAAGGTTAGATAAGAAGCAGGATTAAACATTTAAACAACTCATTTTTAAATGACCTGATTACTCTTTTCTGTGATCTGCAAATCTGTGTTCCTGCATGCATGTTGCCCAGTAATTTTACACAACTGCAAAAAGGACAGGGCAACAGACCAGAAGTCAGAAGGCAGGAGATTTAGTCATGGCCTTTGCATTTACTAGCTATGGGAACTCAGGCAAGCCATTTGACCTTTCTGGACCTCATTTATTTATTGGCACTATTAAAGGTTTCCACTGCAGAATTTCTAAGGTTCCTTCTAGGGCTTTTCCTGTTACCTAAATTCGCAGTCCATGCTAACACCCATGCTGATGACTCTGTCCTCTTCCCACAAAGCAGATCAGATCACGTGCCTGAGTGACAGGATGAGAAAGGGAACAGAAGTTTCGACAAAGAACTGAATACTGCTTTAAGTTACATCTTTTTTGCTGAAAGAGGAATCCATAGTGAAATGTTAAATCCTCTTCCTATTACCCCCATAAATTAGGATCAAAAGAAATGCTACACTCAATAATTACTAGTAAGATATTACAGGACAGTATGGTTGAATATGAAAGGAAAAAACACACCATTTTTTAATTGGGAAGATACTGCAGCATTTAAATTGTATTCACAAATCAGCAATGGGAAGGTAGCAGGTCATCTGACTATTTGATTCCACCCAGTCCCTAGCAGGTGGCATATGATTTTACATATCTATATTAGAGAAGTTGTGAACTTAAGAAAAAATCATGCAAATGTGCAGAATTCCAATACCTCCCCACCCCTCAACCAACACATTACATTGTTGAGGAACATTTGTTACAGATTAGGAGATAACATCATCAGACTATTACCACTAATTATGCTATAATAGTGTATGATTTTACTTGCAAGTACAATTTTTATGCATTATGGAATGAGATAGGCCTAATTTCTCAAAGAACAAAGTTAATGTTCTTTGGCATCATTTGAATGTCAAAGACACTTTTTTTTTTTTTTTTGGCATAGCTAGGAAGTTGATGAGACCTTTAAGTTTTCCAATTACATTTCTAAAACCTAAGCTATAAACAACCTTCACCTCTAGAAACCCATGGGCAAGTCTATTTGAAACATCTTTTGCTTGAAAGTTTTTTTTTTTTTTTGACATTTGAAAATAAAAGAAGACATCCCAAAGCAGAAAAAATACAACATTTCAAAGGGACAATTGGCTTATTTTAAGACATTGACATGATCCACTTACCTGGTAACTGAAAGAAGACTCACAAACGAAATAAGTTGGTCAAAATATCGAAAATGTGGAGGGCTAGACAGGCATGAAGAAGGGTTCCCATGTAGGTGGAATGTCAGGGATGGGCGGGAGCTGGCAGTCCAGGTGGGCAGAGGGGTTGCAACAGAAGAAAACGGGGCAGGGCCTGGGGCAAGGACACCAGTGCCCAGAGAGAGGCTTTCAGGACAAAGCCTCACAGAGAGAAAAAAAGGACAACAGAGCTAAACAAAAACAGGTGCCCTGGCACAGGGAAAGGGCAGAGGCCCACAGATGAGAAATGGAACACAACAGAAGGGCTGGCAAAGGGCAAGGGTGCCTGCGATGAGTCATAAAGACAAAGGCTGTTAGGAAATAGACGGGTCAAGTGACACCAGCCATGGAAAGAGAAGCGTCCCCGAGACTGGGCTCTGGAAGGAAAGGGGGACTGAGTATTCTGATGTCCAAGAAAATAAGAGAGGGACCAAAGCCCAAACAAACACTCATCCCAGAGCTGGTGGGCTTCTCTGCATTCCTCTCATCTCGCCTAACTTCTTTCTCTCTCTTCCTGTCTCGTCATCATGGTTCCTTCTAACTTTTGCCCTGTCGATTATTTTCCTATATGCTTTTCTCTTTCTCTGCTCTGTTTTCCTCTCTTCTTTATTACAGAAGTTGGTGATTTACAGAAAAATCATGCAGAAATTACAGAGGTCCCATATACCCCCTCACACCCAATAGTTTTCCCTACTATTAACACTTTGCATTAGTGGTACTTTCTTACAATTAATGAAACAATATTATTATAATTATACTATTAACTATAGTCTATGGTTTGCATTAAGGTTCACTCTTTGTGTTGTACAGCTCTATGTTATTTTTATTCTGATATTATATATGCAACCTAAAATTTTCCATTTTAACCACATTCAAATGTATAATTCAGTGGCGTTAATTATATTCCTGATGTTGTGCCACCACACCGCCATCGATTATGAAAACTTTTCCATCAACCCAAACAGAAACTCTGTACCAATTAAGTATTCACTCCCCATTTCCTCTCCCCACCCCAGCCCCTGGTAAACTGTATTCTAGGTTCTGACTCCATGGATTTGCTTATTCTAATTATTTCATATCAGTGAGATCGCACAATATTTGTACTTTTGAGTGTAGCTTATTTCAGTCAACATGATGTCTTCAAGTTTTATCCATGTAGCCACATGTATCAGATCTTCGATACTTTTTATGGCTGAATAATATTCCATTGCATGTGTACACCACATTTTGTTTATCCATTCATTAGCTGATGGACACCTGGGTTGCTTCCATCTACTGGCAATTGTGAATAATGCTGCCGTGAACATCGGTGTGCACATATGTGTTCAAGTGCCTGCTTTCAACTCTTTTGGGTATATTCTTAGAAGTGGGATTGCCAGGTCATATGGTAATTCTATAATTAACTTTCTGTGAAACTGCCAAGCTGTTTTCCGCAACAGCTGCAATATTTCACATTTCCACCAACAAAGAATGGGTTCCAACGTCTCTATATCTATTCCAAAGCTTGTTAGTTTACATTTTTTAATAGTACCCATTCTAGTGGGTGTGAAATGGTATCTTGTAGTTTTGATTTCCATTTTCCTAATGGCTAATGATGTTGAGCATCTTTCAAGGTGTTTATTGGTCATTTGTATATCATCTTTGGAGAAATATCTGTTCAAGTTTTTTGCTCATTTTAAATTGGGTTGATTGTCTTTTTGTTGAGTTGTAGAATTTCTTTACATATTCTGGATATTAAACCCTTATCAGATATGTGGTATCCAAATATTTTCTCCCATTCTATAGATTGTCTTTTTATTTTCATGATATAGTCCTTTGATGCACAAGTATTTGAATTTCTATGAAGTCCCTATTTATCTTTTTGTTGTTGCTGTTCATGTTTTTTTGTGTAAAGTCTAGGAAACCATTTCTTGAAACAAGGTCCTGAAGATGCTTCCCTAAGTTTTCTTCTAGAAGTTTTATATTTCTGGTTCTTATATTTAGGCCTTTGATCTATTTTGCATTAATTCTTGTATATGGTGTGAGGTAGGGGTCCACTTTTGTTCTTTTGCATATAAATATCCAGTTTCCCAGTATTATTTTTTGAAGAGAATTTTCTCTCCCCTATGAGTGGAATTGGCACTCTTGTCGATAATCAGTTGGTCATAGATGTGAGGGTTTATTATTTCTGAACTATCAATTGGATTGCATTGGTCTGTTAGTCTCTCCCTGTGCCAATAAGATGCTATTTTAATTACTGCAATTTTGTAAAAAAAAAAAAAAAAAAGCTTTAAAATTGGAAAATGTGAGTCCTCAACTTTATTTTTCTTTTTCAAGATGGTTTTGGCTATTCAGGACCCCTTACCCTTCTATATACATTGGATGACTGGCTTTTCCATTACTACAAAGTAGAATTTTGATAGGGGTTGTGTTAAATCTGTAAATCACTTAGGCTTGTTTTACAAAAAGTACTTACAGGGCAGTGATAAAGAGATTCATTTGGGGAGAGCAGGAAGTATAAAGTTGAAATAAATTTAAAGATAGAATGTAACTAGGATTTTTAAGGACTGGGAGAAAATGAATGACCTATTAACAAAATTTAGTCTTCCAATCCATGAACATGGAATGTCCTTCCATTTATTCAGGTCTTCTTTTATTTATTTCAGCAATGGTTGTTGCCTGACAGTGAGAAAAGATAAAGCCCACTACTTAATAGTGAATAGAAAATCACTATATCATAACTATATTTATGTCATAAATATAGTTCTAAAGAAACTGTTGAGAGAGTAGCATCTTGTTCTCTTTGCTTATATATCCAGAGGGACAAGAATGACTACCACTTGAAAGCCCCAGCTCTATGAAGTTGTGATCATGATAGTAAAATTCTAAATAATCTGGAATCCCGAGGATCCAAGAAATCACCTATACCTAATCACAGAGAACAAATATGTATAAGAAGCCAATTCTATTTGCAGATATTTCCGACATGCCCAGTCCCTTACTTTTTTCATGCTCCTCTTGATCTATTCAGTTTTTCCTTGAAAAGTGTATGACATTTTGACTTGTCATTTGGGAAAAATTATTAAAAGGGATAAAACTAAAAGCCGCTCAAGTCACACAATATTACAGTTTTACAGAATTACTCAAGTCACATAATATTTACAGTATTAAGCAGAGTTTTACATTCATAATGTAATACATTGTTTACTAATTGCGGAACCATGCTCATTCTCTTTCACATTTAGAAGATCGCTGTTGATTGTATAACTCCCCGAAAACCTCAAAGAACAAGGAGACCTCAGGCATATCTTTAACAATGAACTTAAAGGGATATAAAACATGGTACTAAGAGAATGGTTTGGAATTCTTAATCCTCCTTCACCTGGCTTCCAATCAAATTAACACACACACACACACACAAAATGGCAGAAACGACATTATAGGCTTGTTTCACGAGTATTTACAGACCAGTGGTAAAGGAATTCATTTGGGGAGAGTAGGAAGTATAAATATGAAATAAATTTAAAGTAAAGATAGAATCTTAAAGATAGAAATCTTTAAGATTTTAAAAGATTAGGAGAAAAAGAAAAACCTCTCATTACCTTTGCTTCTCCAGTAAAAGATACTTTTTAGTAAACATATTTGGGGTAAAAATCTGTATTTACTTGATATCAATAGAAACTATAATTAAATTATTAGGAAGAGTTTTATAATTATAATTAGGGAAGAGGATCATAATTCCAAATACAAATTTTTGTCTCGCCAAGAACATGGTAGAAACAAAATATTATACTCTATTCCTAGGAAGTCCTGCTCTTTTCTCAAACACAGGGGCAAGAATCTCTGGAGTATATAGGTAGTGCCTGAAAAAGAAAATAGGCCATGCTAACAAAATCATACTGCAATTTGTTATAAATGCCAAGAAAGAATCTGATAGGGGACTGAAAGAATAAATAGAAGTGGGTGGCTCTTGGGATGGGTTGATCAGAGGACCTCTCCAAGGGGTGACATGGAAGGCATTATGGTCTTGGACGAAATGTCAAAGCATGATGAGGTTTTGTCTGGAAGAGTGTGGTAGTGGAACATGGCAAGTAAAAGAAGCAACATATGCAAGGGTCCTGAGGTGGGAGCGGGGAGTCCTTTGGCAGTGCAACGGAAGTGTCCAGTCCATGGAGTCAGACGCAGCTTTGGATTTGACTGAAAGCCACACCCCATGAGCAGTCATGAAAGACAGGAAGGAGATTTCTGGGGGAGCATGCACTCTGCTCCTGCCTTCACAATGAAGCGGAGGTTTTCAAATGGTGTGGATGCATTTTGATATTTTCACAATGGGCATGGCTGCACCAGAGAATACTAAAAGCATATTAGCTCTGAGAATTGATGTTTCTCAGAACACACTTTGGGAACCTGCTCCATGCAAGGATGTAGACAGGAGACAGGAGGCCCTTTTGAGAAACAGAAAATAATCTCATTTGCTGAGAGAAGAGTTTGGCATGATGTCTGCTTCCAGGCAAGGTTTAATGTGGCCTCCAGGAAGCGTGTGGAAAGCTCTGAATGCCAAGTTTTACTTTTAACCAGTACGTGACATTTGACCTTACTTGTAGAGATGGGAATCGTGAGACCCCTCTGTGTGCTGGCTGCCCTGCCCCTCACCCGGGACCCTCCAGGATCACCCCATGATCCGGGAAAGGCCTGGAATTGCAGAGGGCCTCCAGCATGCTGACATCTGTTCTGGTTAGTAGGTATGTATACATTTTTGGTTATTAAATATTTTGAATGACAATTTTACTACTTCCATAGAGGTATTTTAGAAAAAAAATTCTATATTCAAATAATTTTGAGACATAAGACATAAGATTCAGTGTTTCCAAATGTACTTGGGAAAACTCTTTCCCCTCATGTAGCATCTACTGGACACAGAGCTCCACAGAGTAAACTTCGGGAAACTCCTGGTCTAGTCCGATGGGCTTCTTTACCTACTTGTTTTAAATCCCCCCTTCACCCTTAGCTCTATTTCCAAAACTGCTGTAATTAGGTTATTTCCCTGCTTACAAACTGGATAATTTCTCATGCCGGTAGAATAAAGGTCAAACTCCTTGTTAGAGCTTTCACGCCTCTTCCCAAACCACCAGCTACTCACCATCTGCTGACACTTGCCACTCCCAGGTCCGCCCACGAGGCTGAGGGGTGGCCTGCCCACGGCGCTACTTTGAACCCAGTCACGATTCCGGGGCCCTTGCTCCTGGCTGGGTGACCCCTCCCTTGCCGTCACCCCCTTCCTGCAGAGTCCAGCCCAGCACCAGTGGGAGCCTTCCCATGATGCCTTTGCCAGTCTCTTCCTCCAAACGAGTCACTCCTCCGTGGCCCTGGCTCTCAGGACAGTTTGTTTTCACTTAGAGTATTTATGCCGGGTCAAATCGTAATATCGTTAGCTGTGTCCATTTCCATCTCCCTCTCCAGACTGCCGAACCACGTCTGAATCACTTCCTAACAGCCCTGCTCCCTAGCTTGTGCCCTGAGCCCGTGCTGGCCGTTATTTCTTCGACCCGAGAGTCGTGGGCTGGACCATGTGCCCCGGTTTGGACGTGCTCTTGGTCTCCGGCTGCACTCTGTGGGTGTGGACCCCCTGTAAACAGGATTTCTTGAAGATGCTACTTCAGTTAAGGCGTGGTCCAACTGACTCAGACTGGGCTTTAATCCGGATTACTGGAGTCCTTTATAAGCAGAATGAAATTCAGATATAAATACAGAAAGCCACGGGAAGAAGCTGGAAATCAACAGAAGCCGGAGGAAAAAGGAGAAGCTGCCGAACGTACGTTGCCATGTGAAGGAAAAGCCAAGTTCCAAGGATCTCTGGCAGCCAGCCCCAGAGCGCCACCTCACCTTGCTGACGCCTCAGTTTTGGACTTCTCCTAACCACAAAAGCGTGAGCCAGTACATTCCCATCGTTTAAGACAACCCAGGGCAGGGTACTTGTTTTAGCAAGCAGGAAACTAACCCTAGGGTGGCGTGGAGAAAGCAGGGAGGCTGTTGAAAGAGCACTGGGCTGGGTGTCAGAAGATTTGGCCTGTGGGACCTGGCCTTGGCAAGTTGCATAATGTCATAGCTTGTGTTTCCTCAAAGGATTAATGAAAAGTCCAGTCTGAGTCCAGCCCAAATCCAGCTGTCTGTGGTACCTTGAGCCCATGCCTGGTATTGTACACCTAAATACCCATCTGACATGCCCAGAAATGCCATTCTCCTTTCCTTCTACTGTCATGCACTGCTGGACCTTCAAGCTGTGGAAACCCTTAGTCTAAGATTTCTTGCCACTTGGGTCAGTATCAAAGGTGATCTAGGAAGCCTCTCTATAGATCCACCTTGGAGAAGCCAGTGCACAGAGAAGGAGTGATGCCTAGAAAATGCTGGCAGTTCCTATTATTTTAAGGTTGTCAGATAAAATACACGATGTCCAGTTAAATTTGAGGTAAACAACAATATTTTAGCATAAGTATGTCCTGTGCAATATTTAGAACATACTTATACTAAAACATTATATGTTGTGTATCTGAAATTCAAAATTTTATTTATTTATTACTTTATTTTCAGAAATTCAAATTTAGCTGGGCATCCTGTATTTTTTATTTTCTAATTCTGGCAACCCTACCTATCCTACCACGTGGCCTCAGGGGCCCCTGCCTTTTCACGTGCTGTCATTCCTTCTGGTCCCAGTTCATATGCACACATCATTCAGGATGTGATCCATGTCATCTGAAAAGCCTCTGCCACCTCCCAATTTAATTTAGATGCTTCTCTGTGAGCCCCTGGGTCTATGTCTAATAATGTGCTGGCAAAAATCTTTTGTAATTGTTTGCATGTCTGTCTGCCTCCCTCAACTAGACGTTTCGTAGGGCAGGGTCCTTGGTCTCATCTTTTATCCGTCTCTGGAAACTAATCGAGTTCTTGGCACAGCTTTTCAGTACGTGTGTGTTTGATGAGTAAAGTGGCAGCATCTGACTGGCTTTCTAAAGCACGTAGAGGAAAACAAATGGGCAGAAGCTTTGGTCTACAGGCTGAAGGGAAGAGGATCCAGATGAAGACGGGAACTCTTTCCCCGGGGGCCAGATGGACTTAAGGAGCTTAAGGAGCTGCTCCTCAGATGCAGGCTGCAGAGATGAGAGTGGGCATCCCAAGGAGGCACATTTGGGAAGGGCATGGTCAGGATTCAGAGGTCCAGAGTGTGGAGATGAGGCCAGAGACAGGAAACAGTGCTTTGGGAGCCTTTCCTTTCAGTCTTCCCACTGAGGAATGAGTCTGAGTAGAATGAGGATTTGGTTCCATAGCTGACTGTTAAACAAATCTTGTCCTCTCTAATGCTCAGCAAGAGAGTGGGAACAGGGCTGTCTGGGCACAGATGCTGCCACCAGGGTCTGTTCTCACACCTCGGAGCCACGGACGTGGCTTCAGAGCACGCGGCGAGCCCTTCTGCTGCATGTGGCGGGGAAACGGGGCGGCCAGTGGGAGCAGCAAGACTCGCAAAGGCAGAGGGCAGCTTTCCTATTTTCTTTAGGAGGACCCTCTGCCCAAACTTCTTTCTCGATACGGCTCATACCACTTCAGATTCTAATTTCAGAATTAGCTAGAGCTGCTCGTAGAGTTACTTAGGGAAAAACTTGATGGATCCACTAAAGAAAGGAAGAGAGAAACAGAGGCTGTCGATATTTGTCAATGTCTTAGGATCCCGGATCATCCTTGGTTTAATTCACTTAAACCAGAAGTTTCCCCACTTTTCTCTGTTTTTCCCCCTCCTCTTTCTCCTTATCTTTATACCTCTATCCATCAGCCCACTCCTCAATGGTTTTTGGCTTAGTAGATATTTAATAATGTATATATATATATATATTTTTTTTTTTTTAAAGATTTTATTTATTTATTCATTTATCCCCCCCTTGCTGCTTGTGCTCACTGGGTCAGCTAACCACGCCGTGCGGGCGGGCTTGCCTTCACCAGGAGGCCCCAGGAACCGAACCCGGGGCCTCCCATATGGTAAACGGGAGCCCTACTGATTGAGCCACAGCCGCTTCCCTTTAATAATGTATAAGCTGCTTTCCTACTCTTTCAGAATATATATCAAGAACCTGAAAAATATTCATAGGTTTCACAGCACTCTTCTTCTGGGAATTATCCTAAGGAAATAAGCAGAGGCAAAGATTTATGTTGAATGATGCTCATTACAATATTGTTATAATAAATAAATCTGAGACATCCATATAATGAAATACTGTGCAACCATTAAAATAATATTTTCTAGGCATAGTTCATTACAGACACTCTTGACGGCATTTAAAAGCAGAACAGAAGACTGGGAAAAAACCATGTAATAGATCTGTGTCTATATCACACGCACCTGTTTGTATTTGAGGAATAATGTAGTATTGAGGCAAAGAGCATTAGACTTGGAACCAGACAGATTTAGGTTTATCCCTTTTTAATTGAGATCCTGGGAAAATTCACTGGGCCTCAGTTTGTCTTTGCAAAATGAGAATAAAAATATCCATCTTTTAGAGTCATTTGTGGAGTTACATGAGAAAACATTTGTCAAATGCCTATTACAGTCCTGTCATGTAGTAAGAATCTAATAAATGGCATTCATAAATAAATATATAACAATCCAAACTATTACCACCCAAATCATTAGGTAGTGATATTTCAGGATTCTTTGATGTCTTCTTTATGCCTGTTTAATTTTAATATTATCAAGACCATGTATTACTTCCATACTTAGAAGGAAAATGTTGCTTTAAGTAAAATGACATAAAACATGCAACAGCCATGTCATTTCTTTAGAAATAATATATCTGAAACATTTTGTTTTAGACTTTGTTTTATTTTTCCATTAGAAACATGATAAAAAGAGCTAAGGATATTGGCAAAAAGCATTCCCCAATCAAACAGCGCCTCTGCTCCCGGCACTAACGACGGCTTGAGTCCATTTAAGCAAAACTGCTACCTGAGAAAGCCAGTCCATAGGCACCATGCCTGTGCTTGCCTTGTAAAAATTAATTAACGCCACCTAGACAGGGAGGTATCTTGGTTTCCGAAAATCATGCTCTGCGGCAAGGACAGCAAATTAATTATCCTTGCTGAAGAGCTGTTAGTGGGAGCAACACTTAGTAACACAGATCAGGGGAAATCTCACCAGTTGCACGCCTGGCTAGAAACCTGGAAAGGCTTTCGAGAACAGCTTGCTTCTTTAGGCCCCGTTTCGGTCCCGTCTTTTCGGTTTGCTTGTCCATACTTCCTCCGCACTCTGATGCTGGCATGGACGTCTGGGCTTGCATCCCTTTCTGTCTGTGGAGTGACGCTAACGTTGGGAAAGCGGCGTCTTCTCTCAGACGACGAGAGTGTGGGAGAGAGGGGGTGCCACTGGCCACGCAGGAAGTAGCCCAAGAAACGGGCGGCCGTCGAGTGCGGCCGGGGGTATCCTACTAACTCGTGACGGCGTGCTGAGACGACGGAGCTCCTGGGTCCAGCAAGCAGGGTTTGCCCAGTGCGGATGCGGCCTCCGTTGCCAGTTACAGGAGAAGGAAACGCAGGCTCCGAGCGGGTTGTCAGGCGGGCCCCCCGCCCGCGAGGACAGCGCTCCCTCCCCACATCTGCAGCAGCTCGACGGCTGCCGGCTCTCCTGCTGGCCTCTCCGCACTCAGCTCAGCCCTCCCACGGGGGCTCAGCTGTATTGGCCCATTACCTCAGTTACGACTTACAGTTCAGGAAATGTGCTGATTCAGCAAACGTGGACTGTGTTTGAGGAAGGAAGCAGTGTCAGCATTGCTTTCAGAGAATTCATGAGAAGTGGAAGAGGTGCAAAATAAATATTCCAAAATCAATAACTGTCTTTTAGTAGTAACTAATTATAAATTGTAATGGAAAGGATGTGATTTGCTCTGCAAACCACAGTTGTGGTTCTTTCCAGTGGCTTCCATTCAGAGGTGGGGGGTAGGGCATTCCCCAAACCTGCGCCTCACTTTGCACCTGGGCTTCCTCACTGCTCTGTTTTTGTCCAGAGTTTCACAAGGTAAATTTTGAAAAGGTTCCCACCAGCATATGGCCATGGAATCTGAGAGGGTCAGGCTCACAGGGGAACCAACCCCTCGCCATCTTCTCCGTCTCCTCCTGAGGTGAAACACGTTTTCCAAAGCGTTCCCCGGGCTGTTGGCCACCAGCATAGGCAGACTTTCAGAGTCTCCTCGAAGCGGTTTTAGCTGCTTCGACCACATTGCCATTTGGACAGTGATTTGGTAAGAGCAGGTCCAGAGTTCGCAGCTCCAGGGCTCCAGTCCCGAATCTGCCAGGAGCTTGGGCAAGCTGGTCACCTTCTCTACAGTTCTCATCTGTAAGATGCACCTGATAATAAGAGCTCCTCTTCCTGGGCTGCTGTGAGAATTAAAGAAGCCACTCTGTGATTGTCATAGCAGGCACATGGCTAAAAGGCCAATGATGGGGATTTGCCTGAGCAAGGGACGCGAATTCCCTTAAGAAGTGCGGGGGTCGCCGCCTCCGGCCAGATAGGAACTACTCCATGTCAGCTTTGCTTCGGCTTCCACCCTACGTGTTTGCACATATCTGAGAGTCTGTGTCTGAACTGAGCTCCTTGGACAGGTCACACCTTGTGGGTGGCCCTAGTGACATCACCATCTCTTCTATTTTAGGTGATTTGTTTAAAGGCATTAAATATATATATATTTTTAAAGATTTATTTATTTACTTTATCCATTTTAAACCCCCCCTTCCCCATTTTGCTGTTTTTTGTGTCCATTCGCTGGGCAATTCTCTGTGTCTGTTTCCTGCCCTCTCTTCTCCTCCTCCTCCTCCAGTCTTCAACCAGGATTCGATCCTGGAGACCTGCGATGTAGGAGAGAGGTGTTCTGCCGCCTGCGCCACCTCGGCTCCTGGCTGCTGGAGCTTTCGGAGCATCTCATCTTGTCTCTCCCCTGTGTCTCTCTCTTGTTGCGTCATCATCTTGCTGCATGGCTCCCGGGGCCCGATGGCTCAGCGGCACACAGAGCCTGGCAGTCCATGCGCCTTCTATATATATATTTTTTATTTTACCGGGAGGTCTCGGGGATCGAACCCAGGTCCCTCCGTATGGCAGGCGGACGCCCAACCATTTGAGCCACATCCGCCCCCGGCATTAAATATTGATTTGCCTTTGCCTCATTTTCTTCTTTCATTTGTAGCTTGTTGCAGGACTACACATTACTCTGAAGTGCATGCTGTATCTTTTGTGTCCTCTGTGGAATCCTAGTGGTCTGTGACAAACAGTTGAGTGAGTAACGAATGCCTCGCACAGGCGTGCCAGGATGACTCAGCGTGCCACGAAGCACGCTGAGAGCTCCGAGGAATGGCACCTCGTTGGTTTGACTCTCCTACCTCCCAGCAGTGAAGCTTTGCAAAGAACATCCACTCTGCCTGGAAGTGCTGGCCCTGCCTTTCCCTGAGCTTGGGCCCGGGAGCCCAGCCTGCAAGCCAGGCCCTGGGCAAGGCTTCCCCTACTCCTTATCCTGGCAGCTCCATCTGCTAACCATGTCCATGAGACACTCTTCTCCTTCGAAGCCCCTTTCCCCTCTATCATGATCAGTTTATTTCCTCAGAGATGATAAACTCCATGAATGGCATATCCAGGGAGGCTTGTTCTCACCTCCGGCCTCACCGTCTGGCACACTTTCCGCTGCTTATCCAGCACGTATTCAACCGGCTGTGCCACCACGGGAGAGGAAGAACTCTGTCGCTTTCTCTCTCATGAGCCCTGGTCTGCCGTTTCCTCGCAAATGTTTTTTTTCTGTGCACCTTGGCCTGTCAGAGTAAAATGTTCTACATGCACGTGGTGCTTTTACTAAAGGTGCTTTAGGGGCTTCATGGACTCAGTGGAAAGCACCCCATCAGGACTGAGCCCCCCGAGTCCTCCGTCCTCCTCTCAGACAACGGCAGCCCTGCAGAGGGAGCCTGGGGTTCTACAGCAGCAAAGACACAGGACTTCCGTTTGCTGACAATCCAATGTACAATGAAATTATTTTTTTATAGAAAAAATTTGTCAAAAAAAAAAAAGACATTAGGAATGAACAGGTTTTATTGGCCTGGTGCTGAAGCTAATTCAATCCATTCCCTTCAGATACATCGGTTGTGTTTCCGATAGTGTATTCCTCGGAGTGCAGGTCCCACGAGATGATCCCAGAAAGAGCCTAATGGGCAGATTTGTTTGAGAAACACTATCACCTGTAGCCCTTTTTGATAAGCACGATGTGCATTAGCATATTGAAGGCTCTGCAGGGTCCTGCTGTTAAGAAATCTTCAACTTAGTTTAAACTGGCAACTCCTCAACTTGTTTCAACAAACAACTCTCAAAGGTATTTGACCAGGACTTTTTTTTTTTTTTAACAAGTCATGCCTCTTGACGTCCTGAAGAAATCAAGTGCTTTGGAACACATTCTGAAAAGTTCTGCACCAGAGCAGGACAACTGGCATAAAAGCAAACTAAGGTAAAATTCTAGAAGGACAAATGTATAACAATTCCCACCACCCTTGAAGGCTGTATTAGTCAGCCAAAGGGGTGCTGATGCAAACTACCAGGACTCTTTTGGGTTTTACAAAGGGCGTTTATTTGGGGTAGAGGCTTAACAGTTACCATGCCACAAAGCGTAAGTTACTTCCCTCACCCAGAGTCTGTTGCCACGTGGTGGAGCAAGATGGCGGGTGATGTCTACTTCCTCCTCCTTCCAAGGCTCCATGGTCCCAGCTTCTTCCAATCTCAGCCGCAGGCTGGGACAAGTCTTGTCTCTTTTCCTGGGGCCCCGGGCGTGTCTAATGGAGCGTTCTCTCTTTCCTCACATATATGCTTCTCTGTGTTCTTCTTCTGTGTGTTTACTTCCCGGGGCTCCAGCTCAAAACTCCAACCAACTCCTCTGCCTTTTCATTTTCTCTGAGAGTCCCCGCCTCCTTGGGCATCCTACTGATGTGGCCCAATCAAAGCCTTAATCATTGTTTAATCAAGTTAGAGTGAAACCTCTGAATCCAACATAATCTAATATGCCCAGAGGAAAAGACCAGTTTACAACCATAATCCGATATCTATTTTTGGAATTCATAAACAATATCAAACAGCTACAAAGGCTAATCCTCCAAACCATTGTCTAAGGTCAACTTTATTCTTTTCTATGCCTTACCTTTTAAAGCCAGCCTCAGCACTTGGAGTATTTTCATCTTTTCACATGTTCCCAAGGGCATATATGCCTCATGGTAATTTAGCTAAGTGACCCAGAGTGAAGGTGGACACAATTCCTCCAAAACTTAAATTGTCTTGTTTTTGTTCACCATCGGATGTTTGTTTTCTAAGAGCCTCCACGCACAAGGCACTTAACAATCAGTAGAAGGATTAACGTTCAACACTGTCAAAAAATCTTCTCGTACTCATGAAATTATTGTGAGGACCAAACATGTGAAAATAAGAGAGGACATTTTGTAGACTGTAAAGTGCTTGACTAAGCATTTTGCCACTACATCCTGTGCCACCCTCTCAGCAAGGAGGGTTGTCGTCAATACCCTTGGAACTGCCTGTCATGTTGTCTTAGAAGTTCTGGTTATTAAAGAGAAGAAGCAGAGAACAAAGTCTCTGAAGTTTTATCTTGACAAATCGACTGCACAGCCGCTTGCTCTGGGAGCTGAAATTCCATCTGAATACCAATGCTGGCATTGTGTCGACTTTACCAAGTCAAGCTCGAACACTCAGGCTCTCAGTTCACCCACCGTACAAGTTTTCTTCATTACTGCCATGTCCTCACATTCTAAAAGTCTGCCTTGCAAGAAATTACGTGCATTCGAACCCTGTCAACAAATGAGATCTGACAAGCAAACATTTGGCAGCAATGGGATTCAAAACGTGGACTTTGATTGCCTTCCACTCCTTATGATGTTGTATCACAGGTTCTTCATGCGATATGCTAAAAGTGTCTTTCCTTTTTGTAAAAGCTGTGAGGAATCAATAAGGAGTGAGATTTTTAAATAAACGGTGGCACCTCAAAACTAAAGCAAAGTAGTTGATGAAGATTGACATGCAACCCTTCTGAAGGTGAACCTTGGAGATGGTGAGAGAAACTCTGCTGTAAGGAAGTCTGTCCACCTATGAGCTTTCAGGAACTAGTCCAGATTAGCACTTGAGCAAGGGGGCCTCAGGAACCTCCCCAGCACCTGCTTTGAAGTGCAAAAGATAGAGCCCCTCACAACACACCAGGGACTATGTCCAAGGCAGTTCCAAAAAAATCGAAGTGGCATGGTCTTCACAGACATCAGCCCTTGTGATACAGCTTCTGTTTACACAGGGGATGCAGGGGTGGCCCTAGGATGACGTCTCAAGCAGCACTGCCCAGCAGCAAGGTTTGACTCTGCAGTCAGAAGATTTGTGTCTAAGTCCAAATTCTATCAGTTACTGGCAAAGGGGTCCTGGTTGATGTTGGTGGAGGTAGGTAACGAGCTTCTCTGGGTCTCAGTTTCTTCTTCCGTAAAAGAGAAGAAATATTCCCTGCCAACTTACCTCAGAAGGACCTAATATTTATGGATACTACATGTTAGCGTACTTTGTGAACCAGAAATTGCTGTCTTAGTTTGTTGACTTCCTTTAGCAATTGATTCTAAGACAAGGGTTTGAGTGCACTTGCTTATTTGGAAGCTCATGTCAGGAACTGGTGTAGGGGAAAGGGAAAAGAGGCAGGCAGTAAAGGGGATGATATCCAACAAATGCAATGACTCAGGCTCGCTGGGAACTCTGGGCAGCAGGGGAGAGCACACACCTCAGGGCTGCCTCACCTGAGGACTGACAATGCCATGTCCAGAGCCCAGTCTGGTCCAGCCATCAGCAAAGGGTGGCTCTGCCCAGAATCTCCTGCCAGAGAAAGCCAGAGGAAACCCCCTGCCCAAGAGACGTCGGCTGCGGAGCCTGGGACCTGGCTGGCGTGCGCTCAGGTGACGGGCCAGGTCGCTGGGAGGGAGCTCTGGCGGCATCAAGTAGAACCCTGGCTTCCTGGCACCCAGACGACAAGCTTTCCTCCAGTCACTGCTAACAATTCCAAACGGAGGAAGCTGAGCAAATACCGACATACCACAGAACTGTTACATTTCTTTTAGATGTAATCAGTCACTCACTGGTGATTGAAGTCCATAAATGCTCTTGTATTACAATTAGCCCAGTGCTTGCTGGACCAAACACCTGGACACAATTACCTGGCTGAGTTGACACATTAGCCTAACCATCACAGATGGTTTTTTAAAAAATTTCCCTTTTGGTTTATAGGATGCTTTCATTCTGGGTATTGACTCTTTGTTACATGTGCTGAAAATACTTATCTTCAAGTCTATCACTTGTGCTTTAACTCTATAATGGGGTTTTTATCATACAAAGAATTAAAATTTTCATGTATTCAATGATATTAATTTATTTTTGGATTTGTACTTTTTTTTTCCTTAGGAGGTACCAGTGAGTGAACCTGGGACCTTGTACATGTGATGCAGGCACTCAACCACTGAGCTACACTCGCACTGCTTGGCTTGTACTTTTTGAACTTAAAATATTTTTTTCTCAAAACCTCCAAGATGATGTGAAGAATTTTCCTAATCTTTGTTTACTACTAGGACAGTTGCACCAGACTCTTCCTACAAGATTCGTGATAAAACTGGCACCCTGGGATGCAGTTGGCGATATTAATTCTGCCTCGAGCCACACGACGGTCCAGAGTGTAAATCGTGAACGCTCTGGGAGCAGAGACCTGTGCTCCCGGTACCTAGTACAGTGAGCTGTAGTATTAGGCACTTAATAAGCGTATACTACGGGATAGAATGAAATAGAAAAATGTGACGAGGCTTTATGGGGCCTATTTAGAGCAGGTCCCTAGAAAGGGAATGTGTTAGGATATTTATTTCCTGGATATTAGGGATTAATTTCCTTAACAGTATTCATTTAACCCCATTATGAGCAAACATGGAGGGATGATACAGAAAATAGCACAAATTATTTCTGTTTTCCCTAAAAGGCCATAAGCTCCTTCTATCTCATGAAAGAACAAGGAGAACACACCCAAAACACTGCAGGAAGTGTGTGTGTGTGTGTGTGTGTGTGTATGTGTACACACACGTATGTGGTAGACTATAGCAATGGTTAAACTGCAAGTAATAAGAGAGCTTAGCAAATTGAGAGACTGCTATGGAACTGGAGAGCCAAGAAAGAGCTCTTGAAGGAGGCGAGACTGGGCCAGCTTCTTCCAGAGTGGGCAGTGTTTGGATAGCCCACCAGAGAGAAAATTCCCATCAGAGGGCTGTCCGTGAGTAAAGGTCAGCAGAGAAAAACAGCACAGTGTGCCATGCTGTTGGTGTAAATAAAGTCAAATTGGATTACAATGCAAAGTAAAATAAATATCTGTGAGTCCATATTGTTATACTGTTATAAATAAATGACTGAATAACCAAATAAATGGGGGAGAATGGACAAATCTGAGCAGAAGAATTCCAAATAATTTTGCAGACATTCTGCCTTCATGGAGATGTGGGCTGCACATGGTGATCCCTTCCACACTGCAGAGCATGGACAAGGGAGAAGAGAGGGAGAGCTGACAGTGGAGACACGGTCTCTCAAGCAGGGCATCAGATTAGCCTCAACAGCCATGAGGCATGTCAATAAAATGATGTGATGAGGAGGGCACATCCTCTGGGGCCTTCCTCCCCCAAACCCATAACTTCAGTTTAATCATGAGAAAAGCATCAGATGAAATCCCAGTTGAGGAGCATCCCACAAAATACCCAACCAGCACTCATCAAGAATGTCAGGTCCTCAAAAACAAGGAGAGCCTGAGAAACCATGGCAGCCAAGGGGAGCCTGAGGAGGCAGACTGATTACCTGCCATGTAGTTTCTGGATGGGATCCTGGAACGAGAAAAAGACATTATGTGGAAATAAGAACTAAGGGATTCTGAATAGAGTATGGACTTTTGTTAATAGTAATGGATCAACATTGGTTCATAATTGTGACAGATGAGCCACATCAGTGGAAGACGTTAGGAATAGGGAAAATGGAACACGGTGTATCTGGGAACTCTGTACAAGTATCGTGATTTTTCTGTAAACCTAAAACTCTTCTAAACTAAGTTTATTAAAACATGAAAAGGGGACTCATAAATATTTCCTCTTTGAAAACCACTTCTCTACCCTAAAGATTAGGCCTTGTAATTCCAAATTCTTTTCTACCGCAGGGATCTGACAAAAATTTACCATAAATTTTATTTTTTATATATTTTAATAGTTTAAAAAGGATAAATAAACTGAAATTCATATTAAAATGTACCACATATTGGAGGACAACCAGCAAGATGACAGCAGAGTAAGGAGCTTCTAGAATCAGCTCCTGCTACAGGGCAGTTAGTAATCACCCAGAGCTAACTAAAGGACTTGTTAGGGGGCTCCAGGAGAACAGAAGTGCATCCTGCAGCATCCTTGAAAGGGTGGAAGGAGGAGACTGCCCATCTGCAGAGAAGATTCCTGAGTAGAGCCCTCCATGCCACAGAGGCCGGTGCCCACACTCCACTGGAGGCACAAGCCGCCTTGGGAGCTGTTCTGTGGCTGGAATTGGAAGCTCCACTTCCCAAAATGGGGGAGGAAGAGACGGTTGGGCACCAACTTCAGCTACTGATTAGTAAATTCGGCTGCTAAAGCATAATGCTAAGAACAGCTAAAAATTGAACCTGTCCAAGTCAGAAAGAGCCGGTAGCCGCCATTTTGATTCCACCCCCAGCATGAGGGGGAGCTGGGCTGACTGAAAATCACAGTAACAGTAGAGACCGGTTTCTTTCACCCAGATTGGCCTGCAGCCCTAGCCTAGGCTTCAGCCCCACCTCCAGCAGGGAGGAAGCTGGCAGGCCCTGCACCAGCCTATCCAGGTAACTGCAGGTACATTTAGCTGGCACAGACTGAATAATCAGAAGTCTACCCAGGCAACTGCAGTCATCTTGGACCTGCACTGCATAGATTGCTGCCCACACCTGCAGCTCCATCCCCGCCCCAGGCAGGCGAGAAAGGGGCGTGATGCTTCATCAATCTCTCTGGGCAACTACAGTCTAGGCCTGCACGACTTGGATTATTCCACACAGCTGTGGTTCTGGGAGAAGCTTCAGCAGTCCTTGGGGCACTGAGGGCAGCTTGAGCCTCCACAGCTTATAGCATCAGCTACATCCTTGGCTCCTGCTACATAACCACCAAGAGAAAAAGGGCAGGAAGCCCTAAACTAAAGAGAAAAGCTGCACCCAGAATAAATACTCTAGTAAGCCAGATACCAAGACACCAACAAAAAATTACAATCCACACCAAGAAACAGGAAGATATGGCCCAGTTAAAGGAACAAGCCTCCAGATGACATAAAGGAGTTGAGACAACTAATCACAGATGTTCAAACAAATCTCCTTAATAAATTCAATGAGATGGCTAAAGAGATTAAGGATATTAAGAAGACACTGGATGAGCACAAAGAAGAATTTAAAAGCATACATAGAAATATAGGAGATCTTATGGGAATGAAAGGTGCTATAAATGAAATAAAAAATACACTGGAATCATATAATAGCAGATTTGAGGAGGCAGAAGAAAGGATTGTGAGCTTGAAGAAATGGCCTCTGAAAGTGAACATATAAAAGAACAGATGAAGGAAAGATTGGAAAAACTTGAACAAGGTCTCAGGGAACTAAAGGACAGCAAGAGACATGCAAACATGCATGCCATGGCTGTCCCAGAAGGAGAAGAGAAGGGAAAAGAGGCAAAAGGAATATTTGAAGAAATAATGGTAGAAAATTTCCCAACCCTATTGAAGGACAGATATCTATGTTTAAGAAGCATGACGTACTCCCATCCAACAAAATCTGAATAGACCAACTCTGAGACACATACTAATCAGGATGTCAAATGCCAAAGACAAAGAGAGAATTCTGAAAGCAGCAAGAGAAAAGGAATGCATAACATATAAAGGATACCCAATAAGATTAAGTGCTGATCTCTCACCAGAAACCATGGAGGCAAGAAGACAGTGGTATGATATATTTAAGACACTGCAAGAGAAAAACTTCCAGCCAAGGATTTTATATCTGACAAGATTGTCTTTCAAAAATGAGGGCGAGTTTTGAATATTCACAGATAAACAGAAACTAAGAGAGTTTGTAACCAAGAGACCCACTTTGCAGGAAATATTAAAGGGTGTGCTACAGCCTGAAAAGAAGACAGGAGAGAGAGGCCTGGAAGAGAGTCTAGAAATGAAGATTATATCAATAAAAGTAGCTAAAACTGTCAAAAGAGTGGTGAAAATAAAATATGACATATAAAACCCGAATATTTAGGAATAATCTTAACCAAAGATGTAAAGCACTTGTATTCACAAAACTACAACTCATTGTTTAAAGAAATTTTGAAAAAAGTCATAAATAATTGGAAAAACATTCCATGCTCATGGATTGGAAGACTAAATATCATTAAGATGTCAATTCTACTCAAACTGATATACAGATTCAATGCAATCCCGATAAAAATTCCACCAGCATTTTTTAAATAAATGGAAAACATTATTATCAAATTTATTTGGAAGGGTAAGGGGTCCTGAATAGCCAGAAACATTTTAAAAAGGAAAAGCGAAGTTGGAGGACTGTCATTTCTGGACTTTAAATCATATTACCAAGCTACAGTGGTAAAAACAGCATGGTACTGGCATAAAGACAGACAGAGACCAATAGAACAAAACTGATGGTTCAGAAACAGACCCTCACATCTATGGTCAAGTGATTTTTGACTCACCTGTCAAACCCACCCAGCTCAGGCAGAACAGTCTATCCGACAAATGGTGCTGAGAAAACTGGATAACCATATCAAAAGAAGGAAAAAGAATCCCTATCTCACAACTTACACAAAAATTAACTCAAAATGAATAAGAAATCTAAATATAAAAGCAAGAACCATAACGCTTCTAGAAGAAAATGTAGGAAAATATCTTAAAGACCTGGTAGTAGGTGGTGGATTCTTAAAGGAGATAAAAGGAGGACTGAGATGGACTACTGATACTGTATGTAGAAGTTTTACTTTAGCTTTTCTGTAAAAGAGTGGAAATGTACAGAGTTGATGGTAACACATTGTAGCGATAACCGTTGGTTTATAAATGGAGATGTGGCTGAAACTGATAGTCTAGGGATGTAAATGCCAATTGACAGAAAGCTAGAGAATAATCTAGGGACTGAATAGAACAGTAAACCCAGAGGTGGATGAGAATTGTGGCTGATGGTACAGATGCAAGAGTGTCCTTTGTGAGCTAGAGCAGATGTTCATCAGTATTGGTGGGTGATGGGAAAGCGGAGAGGCATGAGAAAAATACAACAGAGCGACCTATGGACTGTGGTTAACAGTAATAATGTAATATTCTTGCATCTATGCCAAAGATGTACTGTGTTGATAATGGGGGAGTATGGAAAATGTGTGCCAAATGTATGCTATTGATCTGGTAATAATTGGATGATATTATCTCATAATCTGTAATCTGTTCGTTGAGGGCAGGCCCATGTTTTTTTTTTTATCTTCCCAGCTCTGAGTTAGCATTTTAAAAGTTTTACTGACCCAATGACACAGATGGGCCCCTTATTCCTTGAAAAAGCACATTGCGTGCCATACTGTTTATCATAGAATACTCACTTTAACACATCCTGATTGTCTTTCTTCTATAAGAAAAACTTGCAAACAAAGAACTTTTATTCAGTCAGCAAGCCAGTAATAGTGAAAGGCAAACTAGAATAATAAATGAATTCATCCAGCAATCCACTGAGAGGTTGACCTTATAGATTAGACACGGTCAGTTTCTTAGTTTTCCCAAAGCTGCTGTTACAAATATGACAAAAGGGGTTGGGTTAAGCCTCAGGAAAAGTTTGACTCATGGTTTCCGAGGCCAGAAGTCCAAATCAAGGCGTGCTGGCAAGGCCATGCTTTCTCTGGTTCGGTAGCCTTCCGGTGCAGGCTCGCCGGCTACCACGCGGTGCCAGGGCTTCCTGGTTTCGTGGTGAGGTCCTCTGACATCTGCTTTCCCCAGGCCTTCTTCTTCAAGGCCTCCAGGGACCCGGAGGAAGCTCTGCCTGCCTCAGCTGACCACAACCCAACCTCAAATGCCCTCTCCAAAGGGCCCCTCTGACAACGGGCTCACATTACAGGGCACAGATTAAGACGAAGAACGTGTCTAATTGGGGGACATAACTCAGTCTACCACAGTCATTAATAGAATGTCTTCACCAATATCCAGGATTTTAATCAAATTGTGAGAGTGTGGGTGAGGGAAAGGGTGGCTGTGCCTTGGATACCAAGGGCGTGCCGGTCTGGGATAAAGAGCCCCGGCTCAGGAGAGGCCAATAAGGAGCAGGTGTGGGAACAGTGGGCGATGGAAGGAGGCTGGAAGGTGGTAGAAAAAGGAAGACAGATTTTGGGAAAAGTCAGAACCTTTTAATTGTAATGATCTTTGTAAATTAAAAAGACCAGGTGTGGTCTTTCTACCAGAGAGAGTGCTGCTTGTCATTGACAAGGAGAAAAGCCGGCGAAAGAAAATTTCAAAAGTAGAAGGTAAGCCCCCTCTCACTTGGAGGTGGAGTGGACATCACCATCCCAGTCCCCTCAGGATTGGGGGAAGAGCTATGGACCAGAGTGGACTTGATGGTATTCTGTTGTAGACGTATTGGGATTCAAGCAATGGAAGAAATTACAGCAGTGAGGTGGAGCCAGTAGCCTCTGGATGCTGTCGGGGCAGGGAAGGGAAAAGCAGTTGTAATCCAGGGGCTTTTTTGGGACTTGGGAATTATCCTGAGTGACATTACAATGACAGATATAGGCCATTTTACATCAGCATATACCATGCAGAACTGTGTGGGAGAGAGTGGGGTCTGCGATGTGAACTCTGGTCCATGCTCAGTGGCAGAGCCCCAGGATGTGTATGTCCATTGCAGGTGATGAGCCACACTGATGAAGGATGTTTATGTGGGAGGTTGTGGGAGGAGTGGGAGGTGCGGCACATGGGAATCCCTGTGATTTTTGTGTATCATTTATGTAATCTAAGCATCTTTTAAAATATAAATATATATATATATGATTACCTTCCGACCCTGTTCTTCAGCTCTCTAGGAACTGTGTCTCAAGTAACTGTTAAGTTTTTCCACATCCTTTCAGATTTAGTAATTGAGTATTCATATAAAATTGACACTGTACCACAATTTCCTAAGGGCTTTACTTACATATACTCATGTTCTTTTTCCTTTTTTTTTGCACTTTCAATAGCTGTTTTATTGTAATTCCTTTCTCCTCCCTCTACACTTCATCCCCAGGCATCGGTTCAGCTTTCTGCCTCTGTACATCAGTGTGTATTTCCTATAATTTTATATAAAAGGATCCTTTATTTTTAAATAAATTTTAGATGACATGAAAGTTAAATAAAAAATATGGGGGATTCCAATATACCCAGCGCTGTCGCCGGCGCTGTTTTAGGGTTTGCCGCCTCCGGGTGGTCTCCTGGTGGCTCCGCCGCCGGTCAGGAGACGAGAGAGGGGAAGGGGAGGGGAAGGGGGGAGGGGGAGGGGGGAGGGGAAGGGGAGGGGCAGGGGGAGGGGGAGGGGCAGAGGGAGGGGGAGGGGGAGGGGGAGGGGAGAAGGAGTCGACGGCGCGGACGCAGGTTGGGGGAGACGCCGGGGGGCTGGTGGACCACGCACACTCCGGGGACAAGGCTGGGTTCCAAGTCCGAGTTTATGAAGCAGGTTTTGGTATTTATACCGGGAGGGGGGGCATGGGGGAGTGTGACTGGGCAGGTTGTGATGGGCAGGGACAGGTTTTATGCCCATAAAAGGTTAGGCGGGAAGGGAGGGGCGGAACTGTGCCCCGGCGGCCACCTTGTGGGGAAGGGGGGGGGGGACAAGGGGCTGTGACAGGTGTCAGCGGCCGATGGGCCGCAGGTGGGGAGGTTTCTCCGGTTTTGCTTTCTCCCACCAGGCGCTGGGAGTTAATCAGACGCCCTCGTTTTCCCTACACCCCACTCCCCCCCTCACACTTTACCCATTAACATTTTTCATTAGTGTGGTACATTTGTTACAATTGCTGAACAAATATTGAAGGCCTGCTACTAACTAGGGTCCATGGTTTCCAAGGTAAGGCCCGCTGATGGGCTGCCAGCTTCCTGGGCTTGTCTGCCCTGCCCAGAGTGTCCGGGTGTCTTCAGGGCCCCCAGGAGCACTCCTGCTTGAGGCATTGTTTCCTGTGGCAGTCAGTGAGAGCCTCCTGAGACCTGCATAAAGTGAACATCTGGAAGACCTCCTGACTCACTACCAAGTATCTTAGCCATACACACTCAATTGTATTTAATATTCCCCCTTTGGGTCAAGGTCTTTTTACAAATGCATCTCTAGTTGGCACTTGATACTAATCCTTCGGTGCCAAGGAGGCCCATCCCTGGGAGTCATGTTCCATGCTGGGGGGAAAGCTGTGAAATTCTATGCTGAGTTTGGCTTAGAGAAAGGCCACATTTGAGCAAAATGGATGTTTTCAGAAGGTAACTCTTCGGCAATGTATACTACTAGGCTAAGTTTTTTTTTTTTCCATTGCAAATATAATATAATTTTATTTCTAAATGTCACCATCTAAAGTACATTAAGAACACTGGTGGTGTGCTCCCCCCTGCCCCCTGCTTGCTGTCTGTGTCCATTCGCTGGGTGATCTTCTGTGTCTGTTTCTTGCCTCTCTTCTCCTTTTTCTCCTCCAGGCTTCACCGGGATTCGATCCTAGGGACCTCCGATATGGGAGAGAGGCACCCTGTCACTTGCACCAGCTCAGTTCCTGGTTTCTGGTGCGTCTCGCCTTGACTCTCCCCTGCACTCTCTCTTGCTGCGTGGTTCGCTGCGCGGGCCTGGCTCGCTGAGTGGGTCGGGCTTGCCTGCTCGCCTCTTTACCAGGAGGTCCCAGGGATTGAACCTGGGTCCTCCCGTATGGTAGATGAAGGCCCAACCACTTGAGCCACATCCACTTTCCACTGGTGGTGTTCTGAAAGTTCTTGTTCTTGCCACTTGTAACTCAGACCCCTTCTGTATGTAGTAAATTGTAGCAAGCGGTATCCTTCAGGAAAAATTCTGAAATTTCCACATGAGAGGTCCCGGGTTAGGTTCCTGGTGCCTCCAAAGAAGACGAGCAAGACAGCAAGCTCACGCGACAGGCTGGCACGGGCAGCAACTCTTTGACTTTAAGCCTTCCTCCAAGCGACTCCAAGTCTAGTTTCTCTTTTCCTTCTTTCTCTAGGCCCCTCCAGCTATTACAACTAAACACTAATTTATAGGAAGCCCATATTTGAATATTAGTAGTTAAGAGCACAAGATTTGAAAAAAAAAAATTTTTTTTTTTTTTGGCTTAGTTTATCACCAGCATTCTAAAAACAAGACCTAGGGAGAAAAACTAGGTCTGGGGACACATGCATGGTTTCTAATATAGCGAATGGGTAGCCTACCCTGGTTATCACAAAATCAGGACAGCGAGAATATTCACATGGCTAAGTTTTGATTTTACAAGAATTAAGTTCATAACTGCAAGTATTAATATCAAGGACTTGGCCTATTGGTCAGTCCTCTTTTGCTAGGTTCTGACTATGTGCTCTATATATTCTTGCCACTCTATCAGAGCATGTAGCAGGGCTCCCAAGGATGGGAATTTAATATTTTGTTGGTTATTGTGTGGGTGCCCACCCACTGAGACAACACCCCATGACCACATGAACATAGTCATAATCCCTGGAGACATTCCCCAGGAACATCCTTTCCCACACATCCTCCCAGCACTGCCAGCCTGCACCAATGGACTTCCCCTGCCAGAGCTGTAACTTTTCTGTAATCCAAAACCTCCCCATAAACAAAGCCAAAAAATAAAAAAATAAAAAAAATAAAAAATAAGGAGAAGGTGGCACTTAGAAGTGCCTCAAGTTATTTAAAGTACTGGGGTTGAAGGCAGATCAGTATTCATAATTTTTAATAATTATTTTACAATAAATTACTCAGACTGTAAAAAAGACATTTAGTACACTTGTCTAAAAATACTTCTTAAAGTACTTAAACTATAACACTTTGTAAGGTACTAGAAGCATCACATTCATTCTGATTATTTATATTATTGCTATTGTTAAAAATGAAAGACTGCCCTGATTACCAGAGTCTGTCAAGCATAAAAATAATCCATGAAAAGCTGCAAACCAAATAAGTTATAAATATTTGGAAGAGCGAGTGGTACTAGCTAGCAGCTTATATAAAGACATACATGTTATATATACACACACATATTCATGTATAAACATACACATATTTTTTTTTAGTCTAAAGAATATTTGTGTAAGCCAAATCATTTTCTAACTCTAGTAAAGAGGTCAGTCAAGAGGAAAAGAAACTGCCTTAGGTAGCTTAGAGAAAGCTTTCATGTTTGTGACATAGGATATTGTTACCAATGTGTTCAGAAGAGGTGCTTTAGCCCCCTTTATTCCTTTAGTTATGTAGACAGAAAGATAATTTAAATGACCATTAAATAATCAGAAATGACACTCTTGGTTGTTATTTATTCATTCATTTAACAAATATTTATTGAGTATTTTCTATGTACCAGACAAAACTAGACACACATACCACAGACTCACACATGCTTACAAGCAAATTCCAAAACAACCCCTGCCTTTTGGAACGTTTACTCAGGTCAGGGTGGAGGGAATCCTGAAGTAAGTGAGATGTGTAAGTGCGCTAGCTACCACGCTAGCTGGTGGAGCAGACGCTGCCCCGCCTGTCCCTGTCCCTTCCCTTCTCGTTGCAGATGTCCTGACATCCCGCTGCCACCCCTGACCCTCCTGGTCTGTGCACCTCCTCTGACCAACAGCCCACGCTACCTGTGCGTGAGGGAGGCCACACATTGCCCAGAGCAGCCCTCAACCAACGAGTGACAGAAATTTACCTATAAGCATCCCAGCACCCTCGACCCTCGGGTGGGAGAACTTGTGTTCTACAAAGTTTCCAGAATTTTCCCAGAGGATTGAGCGCAGTTATCCCCCTGGGGGTAACCTGCTTGACGAGGCACCTTTGACTGGTTTGCTTTCCTTCCCGTCTCACTTTCCCTTGCTCCTGCCCGTATCGTTTTCCAAATAAACTGCTCAGACTCGAATTTTTGTCTCCAAGCTCCCTTCTGGGAAACACCAAACATATCAGAAGGTCACAGGTTGAAGAGAAGTACAAAGCAAAGAAGGCAGATATGGAGTATGGGCAGGGGTCGGTAGCTTTAGACAAGGTGGGTAGGAAAAGTCTCACTGAGAAGCCAGCTTTTTAAAAACTCACTTTTTCTACTGACGTACAACATTCATACAGAAAAGTGCACAGCTCCCTGAGTTTCATGAAACACTTTGAACCAATATCAAGAAACAGGTTGCTACGTACCCCCACCACCTGGCAAGGAATTCGGCATCCCAGCTTTTCCCTTGCACCCACCTCCAGTCGCTGTGCTGCTGCTTTCCAAAGGTAGCCGAGACCCTGGTTTCGGATGCCATTGCCTAGCTGTGCCTGCATTTGCACAGTAAACTAGAAGTATAGTCTATATTTTTTATATCTTGTTTCTCCTGCTCAACTTTATGTTTGTGAGATTCACTTATATAATGTAGCAAGTTAATCTTCATTGCTGTATAGTATTTCACTGAAGGACCGTATCACAATGTCTTTGTCCATTCTACTACTGATGAACATTCGGGTTGCTTCCAGTATTGGGCTATTATGAATAGCAGCAAGATGAATATCCTTGACACACAAGTCACTTCCTATTTGTACATTTTACTGTGAAATATGTACCTAGGATCAGAACTGCCATGGCAGTGGCTGTGCCTGTATTCAGCTTTAGTGGATAATTCTTACCATTTTCGAAAGTGGTGGCATTAAGTTACACTCCCCCAGCAGGATGTGAGAATTCCGGTTGCCGTGCATTCTCATCAACATTTGGTATTTTCCTCTTTTTCATTTTAGTCATATTGGCAGTTGTGTAATTGTATTTTGTTGTGACTTTAATTTGCATTTCTCTGCAAATGGCTGAGAAAGTCAAGCAGGCTTTCACTCAATTATTAGTTGTTTGGGGATCTTCTTTCGTGAGGTGCCTGGTCAAGTCTTTGGCCAATTTTTCTATTGAGTCCAGGAGTTCCCTGTATCCTGTGGATATAGGTAATTGTTGGGTACATGCATTGTGAAAACCGCACTTCAAGCTTTGATGGTGTCTTTTGATGAACAGAAGTCTTTATTTTAATGTCATCAAACTCATCGGTTTTGCTTTTCTGATTAGTGCTTTTCGTCATGTTTAAGAAATCCTCACTTATTCCAAGGACATGAAGATATTTTCTTATAGTGTTTTTAAAAAGCTTTATTGTTTTCTCTTTCACAATCAGCCTTAAGTCCACCTAGAACTGATTTTGGGATATGGTGTGACGTTGGGTATATACATACATATTTCCCTTCACAGGTAAGCCACACTTTGCCGGGGTGCTATGATAAATACACATATCTCAACAGGGTGGCTTAGAGAGCAGGAGCTTATCATCTCAAGGGGGCTAGAAGTCCAAAATCAAGGTCTTGGTGGGCCGCGCCATCTCTACGAGGCTGTAGTGTCCCAGGGGTGGCTTGCCACGACCCTGGGGGTCTTGGGCTTCCGTTTCCGCCTCCATCACATGGTGATCTAGCGCCTCGGCTGCCTCAGTCATGTGGTGATCTAGTACCTTGGTTGCCTCTTGTGGCTTTTTGCTCACTGACTGCAACCACATTTCCTCTGCTTATAAGGAATCCTGTAATACAGATGAAGGCCAGCCCGATTCAACCTGGTCTCGCCTAAATAGGACCTTGGAAAACCTTATTTGCAAACGAGGGCTTAGGACTTGAGCAGTTTCTTATGAAGGACACTAGGGATAAGGCAATAAATAAACAAGCAAGAACAATCTATAAGAAAGAAAGAATTAAAACCATTTATTCACAGACCATGGGACTGTATTCCTGGAAGATCCTAAGAAATCTACAAAAGAAATATCAGGTCTAGTAAGTGAGTCCAGCAAGCTCACAAGACAGAAGTAAACCATGTGAGAAAATCAATTTCATTTCTATAACTATTCACACACAATTGAAATGAAAATGTAAAGCATCAAGTACAATAGCATTAAAAACAAAAATAAAGCAATAAACTTGATGATTGCAACATTTCTACACTGAAACTAGAAAATAACAGAGAGCAACTGAAGAATGTTGAAATAAGTGAAAACAATTTGTGGCTTGGAAAACTCAATATCATTAAGATATCAACTCATTGTAGCTTGATTGATGATTCAATGCAATATCAATCAAAATCCCAAAAAGGCTTTTTATAGATTTAAAAAACTGATTCTAAAATCTACCTAGAAATTCAAAGAACCTAGAATATCAAAGGCATTCCTGAAAAAGAAATAGCAAGTAGGGGGCTTATACTACCAGATTTCAAAACAATAAAGAGCTGCATATATCAAGGCAGTGTCATAACAGACCACAGGAGCAGACTGTGACTGACACAGTGATGGTCACTGGAGTTTCACAAAGAAATTCAAGGGGCAGAAAGGTAGTTTTTCCCACTACTTAATCCATACATAGAAAGCAAGTTTAGTCAAAACACAGGTAGAATCTGATAAGCTGATTCTAATGTTTATTTAGAAGAGAAGATGCATGAAAATAGCCAAGAAAATTTAAATAGATGCAGACAAATGGTAAGGACTTGCCCTACCAGATATCAAAAACATTTTAAGCAATAATAGTGGATATAGTTTGACTTGTGTAGGAAGAGGCAATCAATGAAGATTTGAGAATCTGGGTACAGAACTATGTTTTGATCAACTCTGTAAAGAAAAGATAATGTTGGGACAATTCGCTCTCTATTTGGGCAAAAAAAAAAAGTTTGATTCCTAATTCATGCTATACAAAAAATATAAACTCCACAAAGAATAGACTATAAGAAAGAAAAACAGAAGGGAAACAAACAAATCGACATATATATCTCTGATGAGCTCTTACAGATAAATAAGAAAATAACCAACAATGTTGTATAAAATGAGCAAGGGATATAAACCGGCCTCTCACAGAAGAAATAGAAACAAGCAATAAACAAATGATGCAAGACCCCTTCCTCCCCCCACCCCCTTTAATTAGAGAAATGCAAATAGAAATAGAAACGAGGTAATTTTTCCTTCAGATGTGCAAATAAATAAACAAAAAAGTGAAAAGACTGATCATATTCAGTGTTAGGGAGAGTATGCGGAAACACATACTCTCATACATTGCTTTTGAAAGTGTAAATTGGTAAAGCCTTTTGCAAAGCAATCTGGCAGTTGCCTTCCAAAGGGCACAGAATTCAACCCAGCATACAGTCTGGGTATCTCATAAAAACAAATACTTACACACGTGCAAATACAACCTGTATGTCTAAGATGTTCATTCAATCTTTATGTAATTGAGCACAATCGTATGCAAAAGTGTTCATCAAAGAAGTATGTTGTATTTAATCTTATGTGGCAAAGAAAATGAATCAATTAGGACTCTTCTTACTGACATGAAAAAAATGTACAAGGCATTAGAATTTGAACATTTTCTAACCATGTTTAATGTGTTTCAAAAAGCCTTACACTCATAACCCTCCTACGTCTAACAAACTGCTCACCTTTTCCTCAGGTGAGGGATTAGCCCTTCCATAAACTAGGTTGGGCGGAAATGAAGAAGGAAAAATGGCTCTGGTGTCCATAATTCCTATCAAGAAAGCGAATATAAGTTTAGTTTCACAAGGAATCGGTGCCCTGTATCCTTGCCAAGGTTTATGTTTCTATGATGCCTTGTTTGCTTTGCAATTTTCTTTGGTTTGTATGTGCAATTACTGGGAAAATTCTAACCCCATCTCTCTTAAGTCAAGTGGCTAGGGAAAAAAGAACTGTCTGGTCATCAACCAGGACCATCATGGAAGCGGAGGGAAGACAGAGAGTGAGTAGAAGAACATGATCTTGATGTTCCCTTTGATTTAAATTTTGCGACCTTATCATTGCACTTTCCACCCAGATTATGCCTGATTTTGTTGATGTTTGTGCCTTTGGGCCCCTCATCTCCCAAGTACGACCTGTATCATAAATGACCTGGATGTGGGTTATGTACTTGGGAAGTGGCCAAGGAAGCACGGGAAAGGAATGGAGAAAGTGAGTCAGAGAAAGGAGAAAAGCCACTAGATGCTGATTTAACTACGGGTTATAGCTGGGGGCAACTGGGGTTCAAGCCCACTGGGAACTCTGAGGGCCTGGGCAGAGCACACTTCAGAGTCACCCTGCACCGGAACTGGGGGGCAGGGATGCTTCCCCACCCACTCGCCAACACCGTGGTTTCAAAGCTGCTGTTATGAAAGTTAAATTTGCAGCACTTTGGGACTCCCTTGGCCCTGGGCTGAGAAAACTCCTTTGGAGCTGGGGAAAGCAGCCAGCCAGGGAAACAGAGAGATGCAGGCCCTGGGTGGTGGTGGGGGGGAGCTGTCAGCATGTGGGATATTGTCCACTCAGCACAGGGGAACCCAGAGGTCGGCCAGTGGGATGTGGAGGGGAGCATCAAATCAATGGCCTCTTCTGCACAGCTTGGAAAAGCCAACTAATGATAAAATTATGGTGGTATATGAAAATAGGTGTGGACTTATGGGATCTTAGAGATAGCTTGCAGGAATTCTTGATCACTGTTCAAAATCAGTAAACAAAACAAAACCAAGGAAACAAACATAAGAAGATGTTTGAGCACCATATATTGTCCACATGTAAAAATTGATATTAAAAAGTAAAATCTAGTGTCCCAGGAAATAGAAAATGAAAGAAACTGTGCTTATGAGTAATGGCTGAAATGATAAATAAACCAAATCCTTATTTCCAAGTGATCACAGTGTTTTGGACAGTATATGCAATCATTCATTTGATACACTCAAAGTTGAATAAAGCGATCTGCCCTCCAGGCACTGGCGATCCAGGACCATTTGGAGGTGTGCCATGACTAAGCACCCCGCCTGCAGAGGGGTAAGTGGCAGGGCTGGGTAGGTACTGAGGGCTCAGCCAGAGGAGAGAGATTCTTTATCCTGGATGTTAGGTCCTTATGGGCAGCAGATGAAGGAGCTTTTCCTGACTTTTGGGTTTGCCTCTAGATGATGATTTGGAGTTTTCCAGCTGGACAAGATGGGATGGGGTGGGGTAGGTTACTCCAGGGTCATTAGCTGGGATAAGCAAATGAAATCAAGTATATAGGTGCATGGCCTTTCCAGGGGACTACTACGTAGACATTTGTAGTTTATCTCTAGACAATGGGGTACCAGGAAGTTTCTGACCAGGGGAGGATTATTCTAGATTTGTAATACTAGGGTGTGGGGATGAAAGATGCAAATGGGGAGGCTATTTATGTGACTATTGAATAATGCAGGTGTGAAGTGATAAGATTCTGAACTACAGCAGTTACCGGAATCCTGGAGTCTGAGGAAGGAAGGACAGAAGTTGGAATTGGTGAAGCTCAGTGACAGCAAGAGCTCAGAGCTGAAGGACAAGGGATTGTTGTGGATTCCTTCCAGGTTTCTGTTTGCAGTAGATGGGAGAGCCAATTGCTGAGACAGACATTACAGGAGGAGGAGAAGGCTTTGCTAGGACGTGGGTGGTGATAACGAGGTCAGGTTTGGGAGCATCGAGTCGGATGTACAGGAACACAACCCATCACTCAAAGTGAAGGCTTTTCACCTTTTATCTAGGAATGCAGAAAGAAGATGGTGAAGAATTTGAAGTAAATTATCAATAGCTCCAGCGCTGCAGATGGAAATCCTATGACCTTTATAGTGGATTTATCTACTAGATCAAACCCCATGAAATTCATGATATTTGACCATTTTTGGCCTATAAAAATGGCAGTTTTATATGGTTCACAAAAGGGTTTGCTGACTTTGGGAAGGAAAATTAGGAGGGATCTTCCTTAGATTTCACTAGGGAAATGTAGATTATTTGCTAGGTGTTGAAAATAATATTTCAAGAAGAATAAAACAAGTGAAAGAAAATTTAATGTACCAAAGTGTCTACCTTGTGTTAGCCTTTCCAGTCTCACTAACCACTGCGTCATACAGGTAGGTGGTGCCCAGGTAAAGTAGGCTGGGCAGTAGGCACTCGGACCAGGCAGGTGAGTGGTTGGAGACGCACTGGAGCTCGACTCCCGGGAGCCGTGGACCTTCCCCTCCCCTCTTCTCCCCAAACCACATACCGTGAGAGTCACTGCCCTGGGCAGCATCTTCTGGAATGGTGAAGAAAGAGAAGAGCCTGATCTAAAAACGCCTGAAAACAGCATTTACATTTCAGGTAGTTTAAACTGAAGAATTCTTTTTTGTTAGCTAAAAGAAGGAGCAAAAATAGTTTTGGACTTTTCAAATAGAAAGAAAAAAAATACCCTGAAGAAATGCTATTTTCCTTGGTGACTGATGCCAGGAACATTTTGTTTTGATAAGTTCAATTCCGCCATCATTATATTACAGTCAAAATAGAGTTTTGACTGAATTATACATTTCTCTCTTAAGCTGCTCCTGCTCTCTGGATATGAGATACTTCCAGTTCAAAATTATTTCTGCCTTTCAGATTTATACCGACATTAGTATAAACCAAATGAAGAAAAATGAAAATATATTCAGGCAGCTGTTTCTGCATATCACCTTTAATCTTTCATGCACTTTAAAATATGTGCTTCTCAGAGAGGAAGAGAAGCGAAAGAGAGATCTATTTTTGCCTTATGTGAGCATAAAAGTAATTTGTTGCCATGGTGATATGATTTTTCCCTCCTGTCTTTTTCAGACACAGCCTTTGCTTCAGGTTCTGGGTAAACAGGCACTCCTGCCACCCGCCATTTACAGAGCCACGATCCACTGACCACTTGAGGTCGAGCACAAGCTGGTCTACAAGATCAAGCACCACCTCTGACAGAGATTGCTATTTTTTTTGGTGCTTGTGTTTGTATCAATGTGAACCTCTTGACAGAGACAGGGAGAGAGAATTTCACATTCCTGAGATCCTTGATTTGGCAAGTGGTAAGGTTAGTGTTCCAATTTCCATGCCATGTTTTTGTTTTTGTTTTTGTTTCCAAAACAACCACTGCTTATTTTAACCCTATGCAACCAACCTGGTAAATATTCGCCTACCATTATATCTACCAGCCAGCCAGTCTACAGAAGATTTTTGTTTGTTTGTTTTTATTTTAAATAAATTCCAGTTTGTAAAGTCTTAGGAGCTAGCAACTTTCCAGTTGTTTCATAAACAAAACCAGAGAACCAATTGTTTCTAATTAAGAAAGGTGTAGTAGAAGATATAAAGTAAATAGAGCTTGGAGGGTCAATCAATAGGCTCAAAAATTTTAATAAATCAACAATTAAGGAAAACTGACTTAAAGACATGGCAGATTACAGAAGCTGGAGAAAATGTGGCATCAGAGAGCTCTATTAGGCCAAGTTCTAAGATATATTGACTGCACGATGGTGGGGGGAGGTGGGGAAGGGGCGTGATGTAGACTGAATCCTGTCTCCGTCCTGTGGGTGTGGCCCGTTTGTAGAGAATTTTGAAGGAGCTCTTGGTTAGGGTGAGGCCGAACTGCAGGAGGTCAGCCCCTAATCCAACAGGGCTGACGTCCTTATAAGCTGAGGAAGTTCAGAGGCAGTCAGTATTTAGAAGTAGGAGCCCCAAATCAGCAGAAACCAGAGGAGCAGACCTCAGGAAAGAGAGGTCGCCATGCAACAGAGGATTGTCAGAATGCCACAGACGCTGGGAGAAAGCCTCGATGTTGGCTTTCTAACCTCCAAAACTGCAGGACAATAAAGTCCTCTTATTTAAACCAACCCATCGGCAGTACTTGTCCTAGCAGCCCCTGGCAAACTAGGATGGAGGCAATTGGAAAGGGGAACCAGAAGTGCATCATGGAAGGAGGAAAGGCAGCAAAAAACGAGCGTGTGATTTTAGTTCTAAGATTTGTTAAAGAAAACAACTAACATTATTGGCCAAAGTCAAGGGTCACACTCAAGTTTCTCTCTATAGTCTGCTGTCTGATGGGACAAAGGGCATGGATTCACAAGAACAGAGCATTCATGCATCAGTTGAATGCTTAGTGAACAACTACCTAAGTCATGTTAGCCCTGAGGAAGATACACAGAGATAGAGGAATAAAAAGACTTACTAAACTGCGAGAGGAGATTATGTGTAAACACATCCAAAGGAAACTAATTATAGAAACATCATATGTGCCATTCAGACAGATTAGACTCATTGCAGGTTGGAGGTAGTGGAGAGTCCTTTCTCTGCCTGGGATCAGAGATCAGAAATTGAATTTGTCTTTGAAGAATAGATTAAATTTATAGAGATGCAAAGAAAAGGGACAAAAGAACTTCTCCTCTCCTCTGGGTGCTGACCAATAGAACATAAACCTAAAGAAACTTGCTGCATGTTATAGGAAGTTGTATTGGAAACCAGGTCTTAGAGTCAAGGCTGAAATAGGCTTCTTATCATCTCTCTGATTCTAAGCACTGAGAGCCTCAGGATCCTACTGTGCTCCTAGAAGAGACTTGAAAACTCTTCCCCAACAAGCTGGATGAATGAGGACTTCAAAAATGCCTGAAACACACATCTAAAGGGAGAAAATAAAGTAGGATAGTTACCTCATGAGAAGAGGAGGCTCACATTTCATGGAGGGCAGAAAGTGAAAAGGGAAATATAGAACTTGATTTGTCTTTAAGCATGATCACCATGACAACTAAAAAAGTATTTCAGTGGGTGCCAATTTCTAACAAAATTCATCACCACCCTTCCTTTGGGACAAATGTGTTCAGCAAAGAGGTTGAGAGTTTTTCCTTCAATAGTCTCCCATGTGGAGAACAGGGATTTGGATTTTACCATCAAGGGGTAAAGGCAGAAACAAAGGGCAAGGAGAGCAGATATCCTCTCCCTCCCCTCATACCTGCCAAAGGCGAAGCACAATGCCAGATTCTTTCCATACATCACACAATCCATTCTTCACCATGTTGGAATGATGTAGGTATAATTGGCTCCATTTGACAGGTGAATGAAGGGAGATTTAGGGGCTGAGGTAACCTAACTTGCCCAAAGTCAAATAACAAGTAAGTGGGTAGATCCAAGATTTGAATCCTTATCCATGACACCAGCATCCTTACTCTACCTACACATACAGATCAGAGGAGTCCAGCTGAAGCTGGTAAGAATGCCAGAAACCATGAGCTAATACGCAAAGGCTCATGACAAGGCTAAGGAGTTTAACTTTAATTTCCAGGCAATCGGGAGCAAAGAATTGACATAACACACCATACATTTACCTGATGTGGGATACAATTCAGCCTAAAGCGTATATGATAACATGAAATCCATTTGGAAATTAAGGGCTATTAGAAATAATTAAAAAGTGGATTCATCGTATGGTTTGCTATTGCTCACAACAAAGCACCCCCAAATTCAATGGCTTAAAAATAACACTGATCTCTGTCTACGATGTGCTCGCCACCTGGGGTCTGCTGGTCCAGGCTGGTCCAGGCTGGCGCCTGCTGCAGGCTGAGGCTGTGGGCAGCTCTGCTTCCCACCGCATATCTGTGGCCTGGCAGGGACCGTTGTGCTCCATGAGTCCCATCCTCGTTGAACCAATGGCTTAGGCAAGAAATGCTCTCATTGTGATGGGGGTGGCCCAAGGAAGAAAGGAGAAACCCACAAGGCCTTCACGGTCTAGGCTCAGCTCTGCCCCCACATCGTCCCTTCTACCTCTTGGCTGAACTCCAAGCCACGGAGCAGGGAGATAGTCACCACCATTTTATTTATTTATTTATTTATTTATTTATTTATTTATTTTAAAGATTTTTTATTTATTTATTCATTTATCCCCCCTTGCTGCTTGTGCTCGCTGGGTCAGCTAACCACGCCATGTGGGCGGGCTTGCCTTCACCAGGAGGCCCCGGGAACCGAACCCGGGAACCGAACCCGGGGCCTCCCATATGGTAAACAGGAGCCCCACTGATTGAGCCACAGCCGCTTCCCGTTCACCACCATTTTACACAGAGGAACTGCAAAGGTGCCTGGCAAGCGGGGTGGCGAGATGGGGCTAATGATGGGCCATCATTCTCACAGTCACCCGTGTTGAACTCTGAATTGGTAGACCCTATTTGAGAGTTTGTTACTTTTAATTAAACCCAATGTTTATAATAGAATGAGAATAGTAAAATCGAATTCTCTGCCCCACGACCCTGGTTTCCTTATCTCTAAACAAAGAGTTTGGGCTCTGTGGTCTGTACGTTCCCTTCCAAGTCTAGGATTCGAAGTCTCTATTCTTCTTCCACGTCAAATTGCTTTAAAGCGTAAGTGGATACACACACTGCCAAGTGAAATTTCTGTTTGAATGTATATTCTGTAACAAATCAAGAGAGAAATGCTTAGGAAAATCATACACTGTAATTGTCGAGAACGCCAGAGGTATGCTAGATTTTCAGTTTTAATTATTAAAATTGACTTGCACTCTTCAGAGTGAAGTCCCTGGAGTCTCCTGCCATAATAGATTTTTACTACCCTCTTTACATAAAGGGGAAAATGGATGGAATATCATTTTAAAGCCCAGAAGTTCAAAAGCTCTCTTTTAATAAACGTGTGGAACTTCTGAGCGTTACTTGAAACAGCAGGACACTGAGGAAGTACATTTGGGCCACCTCAGCATGTGGTTTTCTGCATCTCTGTGACCCTGCCTTCTTTGAAAACTTCTCTGTTGCAACATGGACTTCCACCTCTGGGAATTTTTCTGATGTGGGGGTGGGCACGGGGCAGCAATGGGAAGGAAGCCAAGTGCAGGAGTTACAGGAGAAGCCACTGGCCACGACCCCATCCTTCTCTGCTCTGAAGTCCCACTGACACTAGGGGGTGGGAGGGGTGACCTTACACGCCACACTGCAAAGGATGTGACAGTAAATATTAGCCTTGTAAGCCAAAGCCCTACAGCTGCGGTCCCAAGCCAGGCCCTTCTCCCAGGGTCTGTCCATTTAGGGCCTCAGCCCCCAGGTTCTCATAAAGCTCTTCTGCACCCGGGCTGCCTCTCAGAATTCAACAAAAAGTCCCCAGACCGTTACACAGATCAGCACTCTTTGGACCCCACCCCAAACCCAATCCCAAGCGGATTTTAGGTATGCATGGACCCAGAAGTTCTGCTAAGCCAAAGCGTTGCAGCTCCGGAGCCTAAGCCTTTGGCAGGGCTGCCTGCCTTCCACGCGACTATTGCCACCTGCCTCCCACATCCCCACACCACCGTCTGAAGCAGCGCTGGCTGCAGTCATTTTGTTTTTGTTGGAAAATATTTTTATTTCTGATACAGAAAGATGATGGGAGAGCTTTCCCAGCAGACAGACAAAGTCCTCACAGGACACAGGTGGAGGCAGACGGCAGTCCAGGGAAGGCCACACCCTGCACCCAGGGGATCAGTGGAAGGAGCATCTGGAAAGGTGATGGCAGGCTGAAGGATTTGACTCTATTATGTGATCATGGGGAACCAGTGATGGCTTTTGAGTAGAAATTTGCAACTTTGCTTTGGGGAGAAATTTCATGAGTAGGATAGAGCCGACTAGGGTGGCCAAGTGGGAAAATGGATACAGAAAAATCAATAAGAAGACTATTGCAGGAGCTTCTTTGCATGCACTAAGTGTGCATAATAAATACAGAACTGAAGCAGTTCCTTTTAAAACCTCAGTTATTTGCTGGAGTCCATAAAGGACTGAAAGTCTGTTTAATGAATGATTTTGGAGAGCTAAGTCTTATCCAGTGGATGGAAAAAGACATAGCTATTATTTTTTATAATAATAGCTCTCAAAAAAGAAAAAACTGATGAGAAATTTAGGAATTAGAAGGGCCTTGTCCATTGATATATGAGAATAAAATACTTTGATTTTTATCTGCAGTACCAAATTTGACTGCAACAGAACTAAGGGCATACTGGCAAGGGTTTGTGTGGCAAAGACAAAAGTGGCAGCCAGAACTCCTCAAGGCAACCTAACCCTATAAAGATTGGAATTTACTTCCCATTTTGCCCATCTCCCCCCTAAGGTGTACAACCTGAATGTTTTGAGTGGGAAAATGGCCTTCAAAGGAAGGGCATACGTGGCAGTTTGATATGAATTCCAAAAAGAAATATTGATTATGTTTGTAAACTGGTCTGTTCCTCTGGGCATGATATCCTTTGATTGTATTAAATTCAGAGGTTTCACTTTTACTTGATTAAATTAAGATTAGGGCTTTGATTCAGCCACATCAGTAAGATATTGAGTCCCTGCCCCCTTGGTGGGTGGACACACACAGAAAATGACATGGCAGAGGAGAGAGCTCAGTTTTTGATGCTGGAGCCCTGGGGAGAGAGCTGAACCATTTGCCCGATAGTTTGCAGCTGGCCTTGTAAGGAGAGCAGAGCAGTTGAGCCCAGAAAGAAACAAGCCCCGGGAAGAGAGAGGAAGCCTAAGCCAGCCTACAGCTGAGATTGGAAGAAGCTGGGACTATGGAGCCTTAGGAGAAAGAGACTGGCAGCCACCTTGCTTCAGCATGTGGCAACAGACTTTGGTGAGGGAAGTAACTTACTCTTTAGGGCCTCATAACTGTAAGCTCTACCTCAAATAAATACCCATTATAAAAGCCAACAGATTTCTGGTACTTTGCATCAGCACCCCTTTGGCCGACCAACACAGTGTACATGCAATTCACTGTGCAATCCTCTGTTTGGAAATCAGACCCCAAATCTCCCTGTGGTTGTGGTCTGGACTTTGGGGAGAAGGGGTAGGAGTGCAGGATGATAGAAAATTTTCATTTCCTATTTTCTTCTTTTGTGTATTGTTTTCCAGTCCCATGAACTGATTTGCTAATCAATATGATATCAAAACAAACAAACCAAACTTGCCCTCACAGGGTGCAGCGCTAATCCTCCTGCTTCGTGTTGAGTTTGGAAATAAATCACATAGCGGCTGTTCCAGACTTGTGCTCTGCCAGAGGTGAATGACTGGGAAGCAGAGGGGAGGTCTATAGGAGCCGTGGGAAGCTATATCTAATAAAGCATCTGAAGTTACCTTCTTTCGCCTATTTTATCTCACTTAAGAAGCCACCTGCCAAGAGGAATCAACATTAATAATTTCATGTAATTTGGGCGAGGTCTGGGTTGGAGCCACCTTGTACCAAGTTTTCCCTCAGCAGCAGAGCGTTGGGCAGTTCTGGTCTACATGCTGCACTCAGACAATGGAGGAAAGAGAGAAAAGCAAATTCCCTAGGTGTGAGGGAGGTACATTTACTTAGCTTTCACTGAGCTCTCTGAAAAGTACTTATGCCAAGTCAACATATTGATACTCATATTAGCCATCACGTAATCGAGAAGATTCAAGTCAGAGAGGTTGGGTAATTTATCAAAAACCACACAGTAAGTGATGGAACCAGGTTTTAGCATCTTTCCTTTCAGCTCTAAAATCCCTGTATTCCCCAGTACAACGTGCTGCTGCTTGGTTGACGTACTGCTCATTCTGATTTACCTGAAGTGACCGAGTGCATACAGCCCCATAGATTGGGGACAAGAGGGTGGCCACTCCTGTCAAAGCTCAACTTGGCAAAATTACTCCTGGAGGTGGGGCTTCAGGAGGATAAAGCAATCACCGAGTGTGGTTTTGATCAATTTATTTATTTTTAATGACTTGGTGCAATTTCTCAGACTGATCAGTCAGCAAGCTTCCTGTCAGAGGCGTGCATTAGGGAGGACAAATGAAAAAGAAGTTCTTCGTTCCTTTAAAATTGTTTGATATAATTTTGGTTGACAGCCCAGGGAGAATGCTGTTTTCCCGTCAAGATTTTATTATGATTGCTGTGCAATTGTTTGCCCATTGTTGACTCCACGTCCTCACTGCTCTAGGGGTTCAGAAATAACTGCTCTGCTGTATTTAGCGTAAAGAGAATAAGTGCCAGAAAATGCCATATGAATTAATACACCGGATCAAAGCCGCGTGTGGGGAGCACAGCTGAGTTCCTCAGTTGCAACCAGAAGGGCAAGGATGCGCTCTCCTCCCAGCCCCCTGCGCAGCCCTCACTCCATGCCTCCTCCTCGTGTACTCCACCTTGTTCCACAAAGGCCGGAGTCAGAGAATTGGGATGAAAGTGCTTTTCCCCTAAATTAGGTGGAAAATTGCCTCAATTTCCTTTTTCCTTTTTGCCAGACGAGGCCTGACCTTCAGGAGAGAGGGTCTAGGCTGTCACCCATTACCGAGTAACCCTGCAGGGCCATTTCCAAAATGACTTGGTGTAGTCCATGCAATCTATCTTAGCTGCCAGAATGTTATTGCTTTGAATTTCGGTAATGTCTTCCCTCTGAAAAGCCCAAACTACTTGTCTCAGTCCAGAAGGATTTGATATATACAAGGTGGAAGTTGGAGCGCATGATGAAATAATTAGGCATCCCTGTTGACAGTCTTTGCTATGCTCAGTTCAGATGGGGTTGGTTTTTGTTTTTGTTTTTTTCAGATGGGTTTTTGGTTTTGTGTTTTCAATGAAAAGGGCCTGTCCTTGATTCCCTTAAGTATGAAGTTTTCCTGTAAGCAGAAGAGGCTAAGCTTTCAAGTAAGATCCCACTGAAGCTTTTGAAATTGACCCAATTATTACATACGCAAATTTCTAAAAATTTGACACAGTAACTAGAATGTATATTGAGTATCATCTATGTGCCACATGCTTTCCTTACCTTATTCCACTGAGTTCTCCAAGTAATCCTATGATCAGGCACTTTCCTCACCTTTTCGTAGATGCAGAGCTCCAAGCCTCAATCTCTATTGAGCTGAAACTGTGTCCCACCCATTCCTGCTGTCTTCCCAGGATGCTACCTACTCCGTGAACATTTGCTGACTTAACTCTGGCGATTGGAGAATATCAAATGGTTGATCTGAACTACTCGAGGAAAGAGTGGATAAGAAAAAGTGACAGACCCCCAGTTTCTGTGTCGTTGAAGGGTGGGTCAGACTTCAAGCCAAGCCTGGCCTCCTGGGTTTTCTGTGGAAGACTTTAAAGTCACCCTTATTTTTGAAGGATAGTTTTGCCAGATAAAGAATTCTTGGCTGGCAGTTTTTCTCTTTCAGTACCTTACATACATCCTACCACTGCCTTCTCCTCCATGGTGTAGGATGCGCTATCGACACTAAGTCTTTTTGAGGTTCCCAGGTATGTGACACACTGCTTTTCTTGCTGCTTTCCAAATTCTCTATCATTGATATTTTTCATTCTGAACAGTAGGTGTTTCAGAGTACATCTCTCCTAACATATTTTGTTTGGGGGTGTGTTTATTATTCTTGGATATTGATATTTATGTCTTTCATAAGGGATGGGAAATTTTCAGTCATTATTTCCTCAAATATTCTTTCTGCCCCTTTTCCATTCTCTTCTTCTGGGATACCTATAACACGTATGTTTGTGCGTTTTGTGTTGTCATTCAATTCTCTGAGACGCTCTTCAATTTTTCCCATTCCTTTATCTGTCTGTTCTCCTGTCTTTTCAAGTTCATGTTCTGTCCTTGATTTTACTTATTCATTCTTCTGCCATTTCAAATCTGCTGTTATATGCCTCTAATATATTTTTAATCCCATCCATTGTGTCTTTCATTCCCATAAGCTCTGTTTCTTCTCTTTGCAGTCTTTCAAATTGTTCTTTATGCACACCGAGTGTCTTCTTAATATCCTTTTTCTCTTTAGCCATATTCTCCTTCAACTCCTTGAATGGATTTAGGAGATTTGTGTGATTATCATTGATTGGTTGTCTTAAATCCAGTGTCTCATCAGGGTTTTTGGTTTATTCCTTTGGCTGTTTCTTAGGATGGCTTGTAGCTTTTTGCTGATGTCTAGCCATCTGAATATGTTGGTGAATTTACTCTAATGGTCAATTCCTCTCTCTTGCCTTGTGGTTTTGTTTTACAGCTCTTCTTCTTTTTTTTTTTTCTTCAATTTATTCAATTACTTTATAATTTTTTTTTAATTTATTTATTTTTTATTGTGGGTAAAAACCAAAATTTTCACAATACATACCACTATTTGTAAAATGATATATAAATATATATGCATATATGTGCATTTGCTTACAAAAATGTTATTTATATATATATATAAATATATTTTAAGAGGTGCTTAGATTACCTTAAAATATTACATGGAACCCACTGGGATTCCCATGTTGCCCACCTCCCACACCTCCCACCAACATCCCACACAAACATCTCCCACAAGTGTGGCCCACCACCCTCAATGGATTTACACATCCTGGGGCCTTGCCACTAACCATAGACCACAGTTCACATCGTAGACCACACTCTCTCCCACACAGTTCTGAGTGGTGTGTGCTGATTTAAAATGGCCTACATCCGTTGCCACAAAGGTACTCAGGACAACATCCAAATCCAAAGAAGCCCCTGTATTTCAACTGCTTGTCCCCTCCCTGCCCCAAAAGTGTCAAGTGGCCACTGGCTCCACCTCATTGTTATAATTTCTTCCATTGCTAGAATAACCATATGTGTACAACAGAATACCATCAAGTCCACTCTAGTCCATAGTTCTTCCCCCAATCCTGAGGGGACTGGGATGGTGATGTCCACTCCACCTCCAAGTGAGAGAGGGCTTATATCCCATGGATATGGTGGGTGGGGTGATCCTTCCTGAAGATGCAGGCCCTCTCCATTCCCTGGGATGGCCATTGCCCATCGTTATCTCCTCACCAGGTGACTTGGATGAGTCCATTGAGCTGTAGGGTAGGAGTTGCAGCTCCACCGAGATTCCACGCACACCTGGAACATAGGTAGGCCAGAGGCTCCAGTCTCTGGAAGTATACCTAAAAACTCCAGCATCACATATAGGTTTGAATAGAAGGGACTGATTAACCATGTGCAGGGAGGACTTATTTGAGTCCAATTCTGTCACTCTCAGGAGCACAGATTCCAAAACAGAGCCCACTGATAAGGCATCAGTCTCTGGGGTTATCCCCCCTTATATAGGACCTGGGTGTTTCCAGAGCTCTCAGGAGCCCTTCTGTGTGGGGTGATAGGCACTTAGATGTTCTATGAGCTCCTACTGAGGTGAAGTCTCTTTGAAGTCTCTTAGCCACTTGAACTCATTTGTCTTTACATTTTCCCCCTTTTATTCAAGGTCTTTTTCCAGTTGTGTTGCCAGTAGGCACTTGGTATTAATCCCTCGTTGCCAGGGAGGCTCATCCCCTGGAGTCATGTCCCATGTTGAGGGGAAGGTAATGCAATCATATGCTGAGTTTGGCTTAGAGAGAGGCCACATTTGAGCAACAAGGAGGCTCTCAGGTGGCAGACCTTAGGCACCCCACAACTGCAGGCTAAGTCTCAGTTACAAGAGCAAAGACTCACAAGAGTAGTCATCAATAAAAAGAACACATCAGTGGGTCATCCTCTTTTGACAGACACTGTCCCTGCACTCAGAGGACTATTGCTGCTCCCTTGGAGACTGTGGCAGAGCTCTCCAGGCTAGGAATTCAGATTCCCTCATTTATTGTGTGATTGTCCACCCATCCTGACCATGCCCCATCTTTTGATCTTTTGAATGATTTTGTGTATCTTTCATATATATTCGGATGAACTAATTCCCCTGAAACCCCCCTCCCAGACACCCCCCACCAATAATCCCCTGTAGTATCCATTGTAACCCTTCTGTGATCCAAATCCTCCATGAACATGTAGTCCATAAAATAATCAAATACACTTACTAGGAAAAAGAAACAACTATGATAAGCTTACATGCAAGAGACAAACATAAGGAAACTCAGGGGGAAAAAAAAAAAAGAGAAGAAAAAAAAACCAAAAACAAATAATCAAACAAAACAAAACAAAATATAATTAGTGGATTGGGACATTTAAAAAAATGGGCAAAAAGGCAAAGGAAATGCCTGTAAATATATATATATATTTATTTATTCTTTTTTTTTTTTTCCCTTTCTCTTTTCTTTCTTTTCCTTCCTTTTACCACTGTGTTATCGGATGTCCGGTGTGCCGCGACACCTTCCCCCTCTCAATCCCCATTGTCTCCCATACAGCTCTTCTTTGATTTTTGGTTCAACTTATTCTAAGTCTTTAAAACTGCCCAGCTTATATTATCAAAATAGGGCCAGGGACCCACTAATGGGGCACAGATCCCCTCCAAGGGTTCTGGGACAAGAGATTCCTAAAAATGGCTTTTCTCCTTGCAGTTTTCAGGCCAGACAACAGATGATGCTCATCATAAGCCTTTCCATGGCAGTATTTCCTTAACCTCCACCTGCCTGTGCTTCTGGTCTGGCCAGAGCCAGATTCAAAGCAGGCTGTACTGGAGGCCAAGTTCACTGAGGCGAAAGCACTCTCCACCTTCTGCCGCCCCTCCCCTCTCAGATGGCCACAATGAGCCACGCATTTTGTCCAGGCTGTTTGCCTTGAGGGTGGGGGTGGGTGCCGTTCCCCCTCGCTTGGGCAGTAGCTCCAGGTCTTCCTCCTGGGCGATGCACAGCCTTCTCCTGGTCTGCAGATCCCCAGAGCAGCTCCTCAGACGGCCTTTTGCCCCTCCTCCGTTGGTTCTGCGAGAGAGTGGAGCCCTGCTGCCTACCACGATGCTGTCTTCTGGAAGTCCTGGTCCCCTTGGTCAGAGAGAGAGCTGAGACGAGCCCCTCACACAGCCTTCTCTGGCCCTTCCTGGCTGATTGCGCCCAGGTGGCGTGCGTTTCCCTGGCAGCACCTGGCTGCCCTAACCACACATCTGGTCCTCCTGGGGCGGAGGCAAGAACCTGCCACTGCGGGTGGAAAAGGCTGCTGGGGGCTGCTCCAGGGAGGAGTGACTGTGAGATGCATTTCTGCCTCTGGGACGTGGTGTGGCACTTCAGAGCTGTTTCCCTGGCTCCCCAGCTTGCCTTTAAGCATTGCCTATCTGTGCCTCAGTTTCCCTGTCTCTGAGGTGGAAATATCAGCAGGATCTCCTCACTGTGGCCCAGGAAGAGTTTCAGGGGCTTCACTTCGGGAAGAGCATGTCCAGCCAGCGTCAGCAATCAGCACACGCTTACCCACCCAACACGGCTCTGCCCGCAGGTGGCTGCCAGGGTCCACGGAAGGAATGCATTTCGGACCCTTCACAGGGCATGAGCACATGTGCCCAGGTGCCCAGGTAGGTCAAAGGCTCCTTGTCGTGGCCATGCAGGTCTGCACGCTTGTTTGCTGGCTCTTCTTCCTCCAGCTGCTCCTTAAGGAAAGGCCCTCGGGCAGGAGAAGGCTCAGCTTTAATGGCCCTCAGGAGCCTTTTCAAAGCCCTTGCAGAGACACGGCAGCAGCCCCGAGAGGGGCACCCGGCGCCCTGCTTCCTTCGCAGGTGAGCGCTCTGGGGGTCCCGGGGGTGGCTTGTTCCTCCTTCCCCGGCCACAAAGAGATGGGTCTGCCTCGTGACCACGCGTCCCTCCAACCCCGAGCCCTGCTGCCCCGCCCTTTCCAGATCGCTCAGGAAGGGCTCAGGGTCCCGTGGCTCTGGCCCTTGCCCAGGGCTGGCCCCCAGGCAGTTTCCTGAGCAAGGCAGGAGTTCAGAGAAACCGCCGCCACTCCCCTCTGCCTCAGTTTCCTTCCAGCTCTGTGCTGATCCCCGGTGGACGGCTCCGGGATGACCCAGGGCATCAGGGCACCGCAGCGTATTTCTAACAACCCCACCGAGCCGAAGGACTGCTGCAAGCAGCCCAGCTGTGCCGCCCAGGGAGGGCAGGGGGCAGGGGGCACGGGGGCAGGGGGCCAGGGGGCCAGGAGGGCAGGGGGCCGGGGGGCAGGAGGGGTCGGACGGGCAGGGGTGGCAGGGGGCCGGCTGGAGGCATCTGCAGAAAACACCCTTCTACATTTCCTTTTATCGAATTCGGAGACTTCGTGGTGTAAGGTCGGCTTTGAACAGCATTTCAGGGCAGCGAGACCGGGGGATTGTCTTAGAGTGACGGGCCGCTCGGTGGCCCCTGGCTAACGAGGTCATTCTCACCTTGATTTCATTACTTTAGGAAGGGAGACAGAAGGGAAAATGAAATTCAATTTCACAAGATTTTCACTCATCCAATGTGCAAAAAAAGAAAAAGAAAATGAAAAAAGAAATCGCAGGGACCAAAGTGATCAAATGAAATGCTGCCAAGCTTTCTAGTCATGAGCCTGTTAAAATCTAAAATCCCTGATTATAGAAGTCAGAAATTGATTTTCTGATTAAAATGTAGTCATTTTAGCCTCGGTGATTCTGTCCTCTTTTTAACTCAGGCATGCCGTGCTCTTGGCAGTGATCACAAACTTGCCAGTGACAGCATGCAGCTTCTGTTCCTCCAAGGAGAAGGCATTTAATGATGCTGCGTCACTTTTCTCATGTTATGACTCTACTGTCTCCTTCCGGAAACTCGCTCCGGAAGGCAGTGGGCAGAGATGACTTGCTTAGCGTCGTCTATACTCTCGGAGCTTGGAAAGTCCTGGGCATATATCTCACATGGCAGGGATGCCAAAGGTTTCCTTGGAGCTGAAATGCTCTAATAAAAAATGTGCAACTCGCCTGCAGGCACGGCCATTTGGTCCTTTACCCTGGTAGGTGAGTGCTCGGTACGTCTTTGGAGAAGGGTGATGGGGCCCCGGGAGCAGTTCGTCTGACATTTCTTCCCATCTCTGGCCAAGACTGCTTGCTGTTTACTGAAACTGCTTCTTCTTCCTCCTGGCTCTTGGCTAGAATTCCCTTCCCAGCCTTCCTTCCAATTGCCTGTGGCCAAAGGTCTGAGTAACAGCTGATGGAGTGTGGGCAGGGTGATGCCTGTCTCAGGTGGGCCTGGCATGAAAACCATCCCCTCTTCCCTTGTTGACCCGGGATGACACGTGTCGCAGGCGTCAGAGCCACGGCCAGCCGATGCCCCCACAGCCAGAACCACCCTGGAGCTGCCCTGGCCCATCACCTAAGTGGGACTTTCCATGGCGCTGCGCCCCGCATGTGTGGGTCTGTTTGTTACGGAGCCTGGCATGCTGCTGCTGGCTGAGGACAAGTGCTGCTTGTAGCGGAATACGGAGAGCATGGGGGAGTGTTGCTCGGCTTCATTATCCACAGACACAGGCAGATAGTATGATGGAGGTTAAAGGCTCTGCCTTTAGGGGGACATTTCTCCCGAGGAGGAGCTGTGCGGGCCGTAGAATCCGCCTAAGCCCCAGTGCCAAATGGGGCATGGCGGAGGGAAAAGCAGCATTCTTGCCTTCAGCAGGGAAATAAAATGGCTCCACAGGAACGTATGAGCCATCTGGAGCTCCACCAGAGGAGGACGCTGGCCTCGCAGGCATCCTTCGTGTAAGTGTCTACGTGGGGGGTATGGTGCCTGGCTGTTTGCTCACGGCCTCAGACCTTTTCTCACCTCTGCTGGCTCCCAAGCCTCCTCGACGGCCTTCCCCCAAACAGGTGTGCCCAAGGGAAGCCAGGGCTGCGTGCCAGCCATAACCAGAAAGCAGAAGCCGGGTCTCGAGACAGGGCGTGCAGCCGACTTCCCGCTGTGGACAATGTGGAATTTAGATCACTTAGCCCATTTGCTTGTATTTTCCAAAAGTGGTCAAAGTTTTCTCCTTTCTAACTTTGTGCTTTTAACCCAGAGAAAATTATAGTTTTCATCTGAGACGAAAAATAATGATTCACTGTCGTGTCTGGGTTGATCTGGCTAGTTAGGCCATCCAGAGGCTATTTGCGATTTTCATTTTTATCACTATACATAAAAATCTGATTCACAAGGACTTTTCAATGATCTTCTTGTCTTTCAGAATAACCTCTGTGTTAGTCCATTTTAAATTATGCTTTACTAAGGAGTCTGCCTTTTCTCTGGCCTCTCTAAAACTCTGCTGGTATATTGACGATAAGTTCACAGGAAAAATAGAATTTGCTTTTATTCTAATTGGCTAAAGAAATGAGAGACACTTTTTTTTTAACATGTAACAAGTGTGCTGATTTGAAGATGTATTGTTTAATTTAAAGGTTACAGAGAGTGACTTTTTGTTTCCTTTTTCTTTTATTTGAGCCAAGTCTTTAAAAGCAGGTTCAAATTATACATCTGGTAGATGTGGCCACTCTGCACTCGCATTTGGCCTGCAGTAATAGATCATGGCTGAGTAGAGGCCACTTCCTCTTGAGTAGAGACCACTTCCTCCTGGGTAGAGGCCACTTCCTCCTGGGCAGAGGCCACTTCCTCCTGAGTAGAGGCCACTTCCTCCTGAGCAGAGGCCACTTCCT